>JAQOTA010000054.1:2400000-3600000 GCA_029532415.1 Marasmius tenuissimus | reverse complement strand
CATGAATGGTAGGGAGCGGTTGAGGAGAGGGAGCCTAGGGAGACGAACGGGCACGTACCCGTATAATCTTCGAATCCTTGATATACGCGCCATATTTGTTACCCGGAGCGTCTGTCTCGTTCGTCCCCTTCCACGCTACGATTCCTCCTCCACACGCTCTATTCGCGAGGACGACGTTTTGGAAGTATGCTGTACCGAATCCGAAGAGGTCTGAGGGTGGTCTGGCGTGTGAGAGCTGGGAGGGGGAGACAGTTGGAAGAGAGATATACTCACAATCTGTCTGTCCGTAGATTACACTATCGACCATGTACGTGCTACCGTTACAACCCGTGTACCACGTATCCTGATAACTCGCGAACGAGCACCCGTAGAACGAAGCGTTGGCGTAGGATATATCCGTAGCTAAAGCTTGGGATATCGAAAAGTTGGCCTAAAAAAAAGTGACAAAGTTGAAAAGAGGTTGTTTTGTTTTTTTTTTTGGGGGGGGGGGAAACTGGTAAATACCGCACGATTCTCGAAATCGATGTTGTATGCTTTGAAATCTGCGTTTCCGGATTCTGGCTGGAGAGGAGCACCGGTAGGTCCTGCGCCGATGAGGGCGCCTGCTCTGTTGGGTGCGACGGTTAGGACGGATGAGTCTGCGTCGTCGTCTATGCCTTGTCGAACGAAGCGGGTGTCGAAGATCTGGACGAGGTTTTTTCTGAGAGTTGAGGTGTTGGTTTGGTCGAAGAAGGGTTCGTTGACTGCACTGGCGAGTTCGGGGGGGAGCTGGCCCTACGAACGAACAGTTTGAGTTGGAGAGAAAAAATGAGGAGGAGGAGACGAACCAGTAGTGTGAGTGGGGCTCTCCTTGTGACGTTGACGGTTTCGAGGTATTGTCCCTCTGCGATGAGAATGATCGCTTCTCCCTCTTCTGGCCTGGCGCGTGCGGCGTTTGCGGTTGAATGATCTTCTCACCTTCGGCATGAAGAAGGGAAAGACTCACAGGGCTTCGATAGCTTCTTGTACACTTGGATTCGGACCGTCCTGCGAGACGAATACCGTACCGGGAGGGCACCCATCCAACGGTGAAGTCCCGGCTGGTTTTTGTACTTGACAAGCGAGGAACTTGGGAGATAGAGCGTTCACTCTGAGGAGGAGTCCTAAAGCTACGGCGAGGCTTTTGATGTGGGGTTTTGAGATGACAGAAAGCAGCTGCATTGTGGTGTTGAGGGCGAAATTGTTCAAGGTTCTCCATGTCCAAACTTATACATTGTAGCCGTGTACACATGATGAGGCCATGCGGTCTGTGTAGGTAGTAGACGGCCCGTTGAGAAGGTTGGAGTGAAGGTCAGGGACCAGGGCGACCGGGGCGTGACGGACGTGGGTGAGCCGTCGATCAAGTCATGGTGGTGGTGCAGTGGAGGTAGTGGTCAACGTTAACGTGGGAATTAAGTAAGTTTTGCGGAGAATTTGGCGGAGTGTTGAGGTGCAACGTCGACCATGTGCTCATGGTCAGAAGAGAAATGGACGAGGTATTCCTATGAAGAAGAATATATAGGTCCTTGACTTTAGGCCGAAGTGGGCCCAGGCCCCACCTGCTGCCTCGGCTGGAAAAAGAACCACACACGGGACTCGAACCCGCAACCTTTGCCTCCGAAGCTTTTTCAAAGACGATAGGAAAGCAACGCACTACCATTGTGCTAATGCGGCTTACTCCGCTTTTCAGATTGGAAATATACAACGCACCGCTTGATCTCACTACAGTATCACGGTAAGAACAGAACAGTCCGAACCCATTTTACTCCTCAAAGAACACATGAATCCTCCCCTTTGCAGCCTAAAATAACTTACATACTATCAAACGACAAGTGACAGAAGACCCATCTCCATCCAAATCTCTTACAACCGAATGGCACCTCCACCAGGCGTTTGGGGTTTACCAGCAGCGGCAGCCAAATCTTCTTCTTCATCGTCGTCGTCATCGTCTTCCAAAGCGAACGGCGGCTGGGTCGCAGCTGTGGGTGCCTGTGCCTTGGATGATGGTGGAGGTTGATGTGCTTGTTCTGGCTCGGTATGCGTTTGTTGCGACGCCTGAGACTGCGAATGGTGACTGACAGGATTCGTATCCTGCGCCTGTGGAGGAGGTGGAGGTGGTGGTTGTGGTCGAGGAGACGATGGATTGGGCCTAACAAATCCTCCATCCAGTCCTCCCCCGCCTCCTCCACCAACATCAACGCCAGCCTGGTGACTAACAGGATTCGTCTCGCTCCTTCTCGGTCTCCCAAATCCACCTTCGAGTCCACCAGGTACTCTCTCATATCCTCTGTTGGAACCACCAAAATCACCACTAAAGCTCCGTTGACCGCCTTCGTACCCTCTCGTCGTCATCCACTCTCTGAACGCTTCCACCCCATGGCCGACGTGATACTTCATCGCCTCGATCGAAAACCTCGGAACTTGGTCGAACCCTCTCAGTTCGAGGACGTATCGATTGTATAGCGTGCCGAGAAGAAGGTATATCATCACAATCACGACCAACAACACGACCAGTGATGCGAGGAAACCAAATGGACCAGATCGTTCGCCTGTTGGGCATGCGAACTGGGTAGAGGGCGTTGAGACAAGAAATCGTCTTGAGATTCAAGTCTGTCACTCACATGCGTCTTCCACTCAATAAAAAACCCACAAGCTTGTTCGTCTTCCGTCGGTAGCTGAGCACGTAGCCTCGGTTGGCCCTGTCAAATGAAGCCCACAAATGAATTCCTAGTAAATTATCAACCCCAAAGAGAACGGCTTACCTGCCCAAACACAGACGTATCACATATAAACTCAATCACCGTCTCCGCCAGATTGACCTCGCTCCCTGTACATTTGCTTCCTTTGCCCATACGTAACTTGGGTATACCATCCGACATCAACAGAGTCGTATTCGATAGGCTAAACACGAAATCAGACACCACAAAAAAATCACGAAAAATCTAGAGAGTCTTGGAGAACGCACCCAACACTGAAATCCCCATGATCCCTCCTCACGAAACCCCCAATCTCCGGATCGCTCAGTTCCCAAAGCTCCGTCTTCACAGGTTGACAAACGTTGAGGTGAAATTTGTGTCCGCCTGGTGTGTCGAAGGTGTAGTCTTTACTGGTGACGAGAATGAGTTGGAGGGATGTCCCACCACGAGAATAGTACTCACTTGGCCTTTAACGGATTGAGGTCGTAGTATTTGCCATCTCCAGAGTGAATCGTGCATGGCTTTTCTTCTGCTGTGACGAGCGCGGCAGATAATGCAAGAAGGAGGATGGATTTGAGTGGTGGGTGCTTGAGGAGCATCCTCACTGTCGTGTCAAGGCGATTATGGTGGTGGTGGGTTGGCAGGTGTGACGTAAACTATTTCCAGGCAACAGCCGGACACTGCCAATTGATTTGATCTTTGCCCTGAGCGATGCGGCTTTCCCAGACTCTGCCTTCATGATCAAGTACTCATACCCTTCGAGCTCAGTTTATTCCAATTTCTGCGCGCAACAATCCTTGCATTTTTTCAACTCAGTCTACAAGTGAATGGGAACTTGGACGGGACAGTGATGCAAAATCAATTCAATCCGACTTCGATTACAATGCTCTCTACTTGGTCTCTTCTGTTAGCCACCCGATGGTCCTACTAGTCGTGGTCTGTTCCCCTTATCGTCGTCAAGCAAAGGCCAAGTTCTCTTCCTACCAGACTATCGTACGCCTCTTGATTGTAGGCTCTGCAACCTCATCGTCACCATCATTGTCGTCATGAGGACGTAGTAGAATGATTCGAGGTCCTCAGCGAGGGTGGGTATCACCGCGTTGGTGGGGTTTAATAGGAGCTTTGCGGATGCGAATCGATAGGTTCCCTGTGTACCATCGGACTGGATTAGCTCGGGTGGGGAGGGAGGGGGGGGCTGAGGGTAAGGCTTACAACGAGGATCCGAGGCTGAGGCCGAGGCGCGTCGACTGGTGTAGACATGTCCCAGTCTCCGAGGACACCCTTCCCGTCAGGTAAGATCAATATACTGTCAACGGTAACATTCCGATAGAGGATCTTCGCCGTCTCCAAAGCTGCTTGGTGAGCTAGTGGTGGCGGGAATCAATATCAGTACATTTTTTACGTCTCGGCCTTGGGCCTTAGTACTCCTCACCTTTCAGTGCATCCGCAATGACACTCACCATCTCCCCCGTCGTTTCAAACTCTATCAACGGACGTCCAACCTCCTCAAACACCAGTCTCGTATGACGATACTCCCTCACCCTTCCATCATTCGTGAATAAGTGACTGCTAGTAACCTGTCCCTCCCCGGGTACGTCCCCATACGCGACCAGAGTCAAGATATTAGGAACACCGTGTTTCATCAGCTTTTTCGTAGACCTCTCCCTCCCTCATCACACCAGGACTTGTGAGTCTCCACGTATCCTTAAGGAGAACGACTTTTCTTCTAGCGACGTCGTACACTCGAAAGTAACGCGTGAACGTGCTGTGTCCACAGAGTCGGAGCGGTGTCGATCCGATGTACACGCTCGTCCCCTCCCCCTTCCCAGCCCAGAATTGATACAAAGGCGCGGAATCTCGAACACTTAACGCTTTCCTTACCACCCCCCTCCTCCGAGGAAAGAAACTTGACGGAAGTATCGATCCCCCGTTCAACCGGAGTAGCTCTGCTGTATCTCCTGAAAAAACTCTATCAACCAACTATACTCGAGTTTCTTCGTCACGACGACCCCGGCTCGGTCCCCACCTGATGAGTCGGGCGTAAGTGTGAACGGGGAAGGGGAAGACGAGGAGAGAGTAACAGTGAGTACGGTGTTGGGCGGTGGTGCGGCCTCGGAGGATTGTGGTTCTGGATGGCCATTCGATGGGAGTCGTATTCGTCGTCCTCGAAAGGATCGTGGGGGTGTGACTTGGACTGTGGTTTCTGCTTCGGTTATTGATATGCTCTTGGCTTTGGGTCTTGAAGCTTGACTCCCTTGGGGTATGTGATTTGTATATTGGGAGGGTCGGTGCGATTTTGACCCCGATCGAGTGGATGCGGACTGGGGCTGGGTGAGCGTGAGTGATGACGACTTCGTATCCGGGACAGGAAGATTCGATGGCTGTTTTCTGAGTGGGGGGGAGGGGGGTAGTAGTAGTAGAGGAATCATCAGTCAATTATTCAATGCTCCCCTCAAGTTGAGAGGGGGGGTACTTACCAGTAGCTCATACGACTCCTCGTCCTCACCCTTTTTGACTCGCAGCGGCCAGTCTATCTAGTGCTTCTCGTGCAGTTTGGTTCCTACCGTTCCCGTTCCCGTTCCCAGACTGAGGGTCCGGAAAAGAACTCGTCCAGAAATACCTCCGGTTCGACCCCAATTAGGAAGGATCTGTCGGTGTCCTTCGCCACTTGGATGTATTGTTCTCTGTTATTGACGATGAGCTTGGTATCATAATAATCGTACGTGTGCGAG
The DNA here is from genome assembly GCA_029532415.1 of Marasmius tenuissimus. Lineage (NCBI taxonomy): Eukaryota > Fungi > Basidiomycota > Agaricomycetes > Agaricales > Marasmiaceae > Marasmius > Marasmius tenuissimus. Next base: position 3,594,554 of record JAQOTA010000054.1, on the reverse strand, counting down.
TTCACAAAGTTGTCGTGATCAAATTGTGGTGGGGGTGGATGAGAGCGTCGTGGGGTTTTTCTTTGCACGTTTGAATTTGGTACGGGTGGGCATGATGATGGTGGTGGTGGTGGGTGAAATGATTGGATTGGATAGGGGGATAGGGGTTTGATCTGGGGAAAGGTTGGGATTTTGGTCATGTCATATAGGGGCTGCAGCTTGAGACGATGAAGGCGCTATAGCCAAGTGGTTACGGCGACAGATTAGAATCTGGTTGAATTCGTTGATGTGGTCTATCTGTTCCTCTTTGAGGGCGCAGGTTCGAATCCTGCTGGCGTCGATAGATAATGAAGTTTTTCTTTCTCGTGAGACGACCGAAATTCGTTCAGACCGGAAGCTGAAGCATGCTCTTACCCGACAGTGTAAAACATGTACTGTATAGGCTATGTCAGGTCGGCACAGGCATGGGTCACCGAATGTCACACGCGGTGTACCAACATGTGGGACCAACGTGGACCAACAAGTTGAAACTTGCTTCCCATCATCACTTTCCCTCGTGCCTCATCCACGGGGTCCATCCGCTGTGAGTAGAGTATCAGCACGTTTTTTCTACGCAATCATCATCGCCTCTTCTAATTCACCGCTCCATCCAGGCTCCCCACCGACGTCAGCTGCAGCACCGGCATAACTATACTTACCATGAGCACCCATTGTTAGCTCTCTCAACAGCTTTCCAGTTCTACCCCCGTCCTTACATCACCAAAACCAAGCCAATCACCACACCACCACGCTGCGGGCAGCGCAGTCTCTTTTTAACCTCTATAAAAAAAACCAACATCGATTCTCCACCATCGTCATTGCGCGCTGTGACCTATACTCAATATGGGACGCTGGACACAGTACGACGAGGTACGTTACCTGTTTACATTCTCGCTCTCACCCCTCTCAGTTGTTCACACGACACCTCATGCTGCTGTACGACCAGGACGAATATCGTTTACCTCCCGGAGTCAAGAGAACAGGCTACGACGCAGACACTGGAGAATACTTTTTCAGCGACGGTTCGAAATCTGCACCTTATGCTCAGTATGGAACGCTCGTACCTGCAGGTGCTCCAGCAGAAGTTGCTATCGCTAGTGCGTCCTCCATGGTTTCTGTTGTCAACGTGCCCATCGCTCAACTTTTCTCTCTATTCATTTTTTTTTCTCGTTGTAGAGAACCAGAAACATACAAATGCCAACGGAGAAGGACCAGTCATCCCCAGGAAATCCCGAACTCCAAGTCTAATACGCAGAGCTAAAAACTTTGCACGATCGTTCCTCCCAGAAAAACAACCCAAACAACCCAAAGGCAACAACAACAACAACACCAACATGTCCCAAGACGAACAAGTCCTCGATGCCTTCCTCAGCGGCAACCTAGCTCGCGCACGAACGCTCACTTCGAAGCCTGTAGTGACTCGCGATGGAAAGGAAGGATTCGCACTTCGGTTGAAGAGGTCACAGACGCTACCTAATCGGCAGAAACGGGGGGATATTCAGCCGATTGATGAGTTTGGGGCTCCGATGGCAGGTGTGGTTTTGGAGACGACGCCGTCGCAGTATTCGAGTTTGCATAGTCCGATTCCGCAGGCTGTTACTGTTGTGCCTATTCCTGGGGTGCATGGTCATGGGAGCCCGGATATGGGGATGAGGAGTGTCAAGTCGGAGAGTAGGAGCCATAGGAGTCATCATCGAGTGTTGGTTGAGGGCGAAGGGTCTCCTCGTCATTCCCATTCTCACACTGGATCGCATTCTCATTCCGACCGTCGAAGAGATAGAGACAGGGACAGAGATAGAGATAAGGATAGGGATCGATACCGGGACAAAGACAGAGACAGATATCGCGACCGAGATAGGGATAGGGATAGAGACCACCACTATCGCTCATCTCGAGACAGAGAGCGAGACCGAGATAGAGATTATCACCATCGCTCGACTCGAGATCGAGACTACCGCCACGACCGTGACCGACACCGCGATCGTCATCTTACAGACTCCCCATCTTCACCCTCCGGACACGTCAGATCCGCAACAGAAACCCACCACCCTCATTCCCCATCAAAGTCGTCCTCAGGACACCACAGGTCGAAGACGTTGACTGCGCCCGGTACCGAGATTCCACCACCACAGTCGCCTTCGAGTTCGAAGGATCATGGTCACGGTCATTCTACCTCATCACGCACGAGGGATAGAGACAGAGACAGAGATAGAGATAAGCATCATGACAGCTATAGGGACCACCACTCCAGTCGTCGTGACCGTGATCGCGACCGCGACCGCGATCGTGATCACCATTCTCGACACAGAGACAGAGGTGCTACAGTTTCCGGGCACGACCAACGAGATCGTGACCGCGACGAGGGCGTTCGGAGGTCTCACACTGCACCTAGGAGGGACAGGGATAGGGATAGGGAAAAGGAAAAGGAAAGGGGTAGGGAGAGGGAAAGAGACTATTCCTCCCTACCTACGACGGGTGGTAAAGAAGAAAGAGGCAGAATTTTAGCAGAGTATTTGGCTAAGCCATCGCACGTTTGATCTACTGGGAAGTTGTTGACGTTTTTTCTTGCTTGCTTACTTTTTCGGATTCTCGGAATTTAGCTTTTTTTCTTGCATATGTTTTCTTGATTCTTCGCTACCTACATCTCTATTGTTGTTGTTGTTTTTCTTTTTTGTGTATTGTTGTCTTGACATCTACTACTGCGTGCTGGTACTTACCAGTGTGCCAGAGCTGTACTACCAGTGCTATCGCATACTAGCTGATACGTACCTACCACCCCACCTCACATCTATCTTGGTTTCTTTAGGTTCGGTCGTTTCACAAACAGTCATCATGTTCGTTGTACGTTACAAGGATGTTTCTGTATCTTTATTACGTATGAATTCCGCACCGCCGGAGAGTCAGCGCCTTGTGTGGTTGATCTCGATGAGCAACCTTCAAGTTCAGGCGGCCCGGGGGCCGGTATCATCACGACGCGTCGCGTCGAGTTCTACTCCGTCACGTGTATCGACCTTTTATGTCTCCGACCCACGATGAGCAGACTACCCCAAGTCCTCGACCATCCCAATCCGACGCCTCTCGTCACACAAGCTTATGAAGACTGCCTACATATCGAGGACGAATTGACAGCACATCAGGAAGACCGCGCCCAGAATCTCGTGGAAAGGAAACGAGTCGTTAACGTCCGAATTCTAGGGTACCTCTTACGGGAAGGACCTACCGATACGGCTATACGATACGTCGCTCTAGGTGTCGTTGAGTGTGAAAGAGACGTTGAAAGGATTGTGATGCTGGGAGAGTATTACGACAAGTGGTTTATAAGACCTTGTAAGTGGTATACTAGTGGTTGTTTTGATCCTCTATCAACTGAGGTTATACATATCTCAACCCCTATTTCTAGTCAGGAATGCCGAAACCTCTTTCCAGGACTCTTCGCCGCTAAGAAGGTTCAAGAGCGAATATCTTTCACTTGAGGAGCACGGCGAGGCGAAGGCGAAGTTGTTGATCCATCCTCGGGATCCTGACGAAGCCAGAGAAGCAGTACGTCCTCAATCATGATCATAAATGCCCGAGTCGATGACAAGATAAGGGCGTGTGCAGGCCTTGATACGAGACGGCTGGAGATGTATCCTCTCGAGGACTATCGACTACTCCTCATACCTTGAAGATCACGAGGCGTTTCCTCCTCCTCCCAAGGGAGAGAAACATATGATCTCGACTACGACGGTTCATCATATCATACCTGTCCTCACAAAGGTGTGTCACCCTCAGATCTACACCTGACGATTTCAAACTTTTTTGTGAACTAGTCACAAACATTCGCGGTCTTTGCGTCTTTCGGGTATCCAAGTCTCGAGGAGGAACTCGGTGAAGAGAGGATACATTCCTTGAAGAACCTCATGACCGTCGAAACATCCGTTCAACCTCCACTCGACGAACGATGCATGTGGTTTCGACCGATAGTAAGGAACTTATTTTTTGAATTTCCTCTTCCCCCCCTCCCTGACATTAGTGGTAGGAAGGCGTTCCAAATTCATACAGACGAGAAATTCGGGCGGCGGATCGTGTTCTCCCTCATCACCTGGAGCAGTGGCGAGTGCCCGAGACTGTCGAGTTTAGGACAGAAAGACCAGAACTTGATTTACCTTGTCCAAGGCTTCTAGCTCTTCATGCGGCAGGATCTAAAGTCGCTCAGTTGTCTGGGCTTTATGACTTCCTTGAGGAGGTCGACGCCATGGTACTCATTACGAATACAGATGCTCCATCAGCGGATCTCCTCGCGGTGAAGTTGAAGAATGCTGTAGCGAATTGAAATCTCACACCAGGTGTGAAAACAGACTGAAGGGGCGTTGTGGCCACGCGAGCTGAGGCCTGAGAGTTGGGGCTTCAATAAACCTTAGACCTGCAACTAGATCCCTCACGGCTCTAGGCTGTCCTCAGGAGAATGTTCGAAATGACGACTGGCTGTAGACAATTAGATGTCGGTGGATAATGTGCGTACAATTGGCGTACAATGTCTCCCTATAGGTTTTAAGGAGATTGTGCTGTTTGTCGGCCGGTAGTTGGGGTATCCAGACGTTTTCCTGTCATGTACAAGTACAATGTCACGGTATAATAGTCTTGTCTAGCGAAATCGAGTGCCGTATTTGAGCGCTCTGGGTAGATGTATCGAGAAAGAGACAAAATGAAAAATACGCGGCCTCGACCTCCTCAAAGGTTCGGCCATCCCCCCGTTATGTGTTGACATGTTAAAACGAGACAATATCTGATAGTATCACGAACAAGTACTAGTAGTATATTACCTTTCATCTCTTTTCAACGCAACATACAAATCGACCTCCCCACTCGCAACCGCTTCCCTCACATCCTCATTCGCAGTCAAGGAGACTAAGTCCCCATCCTTGTCTTTATACTTTATAACCAGCGTCGAATCGACGCCGGCACCACTGCTGATCCCAGACTGAAAGATCTTTAGCTTCCTCTGGACGGCCTGCACCAAGTCGTCGTACGAGAACGGCTTGGGGACGCGTATATTGAAGACGTCGCTTTCCCCGAAATGCACGTGCACGGTGGCTTTTGCCGTTGGTGGACCAGGAGGAGAGGGCGTCGAGTTTTGAATTGTATCAACCACCAGATTGTATTCAGCATGCGGTATAATCCTCTTCAACTTCTCCTCCCATTGCCGCAACTGTTCCTCGAAGCGTAATTGTATGGTCATCGAATCCGAGCCGCCGCCTTCGTCACCATCTTCACCCTTGTCTGGGCCATCGCTCTCCGTCTTCCATACAACGGTCAGGGAATATTTATAACGTCGGTATTGAGAGTCACCTGCGAATCAAGAATTCGGATTTGTGGTCAATGAGCCCCAAAAGCACGAGTCATAAGAACTCTGGCATACCAGGTACAGCCTCCGACCTAGACACCACCTCAACAATGTTCTTTGTATAAATCCTTCCCTTCAACGCCAACCTGGGTAACATCCCAAAAGGCGGCATGGGTTTGGGAGGACCTACACGCTTAGACAAAAGTGACCCTGACTTCCGAGTCCCCGACCCACTCGACGCCTTCTTGTCCTCACCAACGACCCCAGGTTCCTTACAACAAACCAAAATCCTATCAAACAAATACACCCAATACTCCCTATCGACGTCGTTCTTCATCACAACGAAGACGTCATTCAGAAGGAGCTTCCCAAACTCATCCGGATTATGGCCTTTCCAGTCTTCTACAGATGATAACAGCTTCTGCTTAGTCCGTTCGTTTTCGGTTTGACGCTGTAGATCGTTTATCGCGTCTGTGGTTTGTTTGTGGGTTGCACATCCGGTTTCAAGTTCCTCGAGGTATGGGTGGCCGTGTGGGTGCTCGGAAGTGTGGGCGGCCTTGACGAGAGACTATGGACTCGGAGAGGCTTGTTGAGACTTGGGGTGCGAGATGTAATAGAGACACGAAGACCCACATCAAGGAGGAGAGGGTACTTGCAAACGCGCCCGAGCGGTTTTTTTATGAATGCGGGCAATTCGAATTTCGTGTTGATCATGTTGTTCAGAGACTACGTATCCAAGTAGATTTGTTAATAATAGCGATCCAAAACGGGAGAGGAAACGTACAGCCAAGTTCGCTTCATCTTCAGAGTTTGTTTCGTAGATTTGCCCATAGGCATCCGAAGCCACGTATGGATCGTAGCACGCCCGGAATCCTCCTGCCTGCCAGAAACCATCTGCCTTCAGCGTCATCATGAAAAAACATGAAAAAAGGGTGTAATGGGCTCACAGAATCAATGAAAGGTTTTCCCCAACGCTGTTTCTCCCAAGGAAGTTCCGATGTGTCCTTGATCAGAATGAAGAATCGCTGGTGAAATATCGACATGTCCTTTACGCATGTCCTTTACGCATGAGAGTACGCGATGTAGACGAGAGCCTTCCTGGACTAGTTTGGCATCGAACGCGGCGGTAGCGTAGTTCTGTGTGAAGGTAGTGGGTCTCAACACGCGACACGTGTAAATTTGTGCGGCTGTCTCAAACTGACACTGAGTATTTCCAGATCCTGACAGTATTTCCTTTCCGTCTCGACAAGCTCTTGAACGATAAGATCCCATTGGAAGGCCGGCTTGGTTTTCTCCGTGGCCGTCGACGTAGGAAGTAAAGGTTGCTTCGATTTGGCTTCGGTAGATGGCTCAAGCGCATCGAATATGTGCAGCTTCTCAACGTCCACGCTAGCGAGCTCTACTATCGTCTATGCCACAAAGGAGTGATACTTGGCCAGCGTAGTCTTTTCGTGATCGACACACCTTTCTATCCCTTGGGGTTTCTCTGCTATCCATGATGTTCTTGGACAATTCTGCGGCACGAGAGAGGTAAAAGAGAGGAACTTTTTCAGCGCTTGGACGATCTGATGGCTTTATACTTCACAGGAGGAGCACAGCATCCGAATATCAGGCTACCGTTGAATAGAATTGAGTGTCATATGATCGTTGTCGCCCACGCCATGAGGCGAAGGAGGTTCTACTGGGGTCTACTGTGGTAATGGGTCTAAGGGCCAGTATTCAGATCTATACCGTTACTTGAGGAATTAGAATCAGTCTGAGACGCGTCGTGGAGATGAAAAAAGGTCAATACGCACTTTCTTTGCCGATTCTCCTAGCCTCGAGGCCAGCGCTCAGCGCTCATTGCCAAAGTCTCCCGCGAAGCACTCGGTCAGGCCCCTGACCATTGGCCGTGTTGACTAGAGCTCCACAGAGTAAAGAGTTCTGTGTATCAGAGAGCGAGCCTAAGGCCAGAACTAGGGCGTAAATTTCGCTATCGCACCTTCACAGGTCTCTAGTGAAAAAATGATCCCGGCACAAGCCTCAATGTCTCCGCTTTCAACAACTTGTGCTAGGAAACAGTCATCGACATTGTCCGTGCGCCAAATGGTCCAATTTCCCTTCTTTTGGGTTAAAGTAGCTCTAGAAAGCCCTTTTTCAACGAAGCAGCATAACGAGAATGAAGGTCGAAGGAGAGGAAGGAGTTTGCTTGGCGAGCTAAGATCAGAGCACTCGCCTCGGTTAACCGGGCCGATTGCTTGACCCAACACCACCATCATCTCCGCCGAGTGCTCCAGACATTCCGCTCGACGACACACTAGACATGTCTGAAACTCCTCTTCGGCGCTCAAAGAGAGCAAGAAAGCAGACCAAATACAACGATGACTCTGAGGACGAGGACGAAATCCAAAGGTCACGGAAGCTCACGACACCCACGACCGGAGAAAGACAGAGGACCATGCGGAGAAAACGAGGGCTCCTACAGCGCATAACAGAGTTTCCTCTTGACGTCGTATTCGATGTGAGTGCCCTATCATGCATGAAGCCAGCTTGTTGCGTCTAACACGGTGTCACAACCTCGCAGATATTCGGTCATCTAACCCCACACGATCTCTTGAACTTATCGAGGACAAGCAGGCATCTCAGAAGCATTCTCTTATCCCGCTCAACAAAATCAGTCTGGAAATCTGCCAGGTCAAACGTAGACGGCCTACCAGAATGCCCGGAGGACATGTCTGAGCCTGCGTATGCTCATCTTTGCTTCGATATTCGATGCCATGTACGCTCTCTTTTCGATGGTTCCTCATACTTGTCCTCACATCCAGAGGACCATAGCACTGCGAAAGCAAACACCCCGCTGTCAATTTAATGTGGCATTGCCGTACTCGGTCGTGCCACGCCTGTTTGGATGGTCCCTTGTGAGTCATCACTCAACCCCTTACGCTTCAATTTACCTACTGTACTTCAGTTACAGCGAGGAACCACTGGACTACGACTATCCGCATAGTTCTACTGCTAATAGATTCTATCCTACCAAAATGAATCTCGAACTTTGGGAGATCATTAAGCACCGGGGAGATACCATACGCAAGGAACAGCAGAGTACGTATATTTATACTTTACCTGGGCAAGTCATTCATCGTCCCTTTAGGTTACACTTTCTATTGTTCGAAGACGCTCAGGAATGAGTTATTTGACGGATTGAAGGCCAATACCAGTGTTCCAAGTTGGAAGAAACAGATGATTCAAAGGGGTGAAGGGATCTCCGAAGTATTGTCCATATCTATCATCGGATTCTGTCTCTGTACTAACGGTCTATGTAGCATGTCAAAGAATTGGAGGCGTGGTCGTTGACTTTACGCGACGAACGTCAAGCGGACCTACAGAGGAGAAGGAAAGAACGAGAGAAGGCGTAAGCCCAAACCTCCTATTGTCCTTACCGTGTCTTGTAACTCATCTCTCTGTAGCATTCTACAACGTCTCGTAGATGCTGGGTGGGGCGAAGAAATCGAAAAACAAAGACAACTGAACGGTTTGCGTATTTTCCGGGAATTCAAGCTGGGTACGCAAGCGAAGAAACTGACGGACAAGGGTGAGCCTCTCTCAACTCTTCGCACATGTGGTGGCTTACTGGAGTCTGACGACGAACCGTGCATCTTTCATCAAGACTGGGACGAACTCGAGCCTAAACTCGAAGCTGCACTTGAAAGAGCCAAGGAGAACCGACTTACGATGGAATTTCGGGAGACGTGGTACCGACGTTATGAAACCTTCAGGAAGTTAGTTCAAGCTGAACTTAACAAGCTCCCCTTCAATACCGTTGGCCCCAACGTCTTCGATCTAGTCAACGAGCCCGAGTTCCAGGCAAAGTTACTATCCCCGATCGACCACGAACTTACCTCAGGCGACATGGCCGACGTTTTTGACATTCTCCCTCAGATCCGTGCTCGTTGGGTCGAAGACAGACAGAAGGACCTCGTCGACTTGCTCAAGGAACATGGCGTTCAGGACGCGACGTTCGACACGCTGCACCACGCGTCGACCACCTTCACCTGTATAGCTTGCGCGGCCGCCTGTGTATACCCACGACCGCTCATGCATCACTGTAGTAGACGGCTCAATTTCGGCTTCGACCAGACAAGGCCCTCTGTGCAAGATTTTATGCACACGATGCATGGAGGCCCTTGGAACGTTCGAATCTTCGGCGTACGAAAAGAGGCGATGATGGAGGCGAAGAAGATCATGGAGATATGTGGCATTCCTGCGACCGCAACTCTAGACGAGGTGAAGGACTCTGGGTGCTGGGTGCAAAGACCTGATTTTCTCCATGGCGCCTCAGGTCATCGATTATTATACCCAATCGTGAGAGCGGTCAGTACGAGCAACTCCTGGTTGTGTCACCTTGTTTAAGTTTGTTCCTACTAGATCTACGAACCCAGCCACTCGCATTGCATTGGGCATTCTTGGACTCGTGCCGACAACAAAGAGTTGAACCAACTTTTAGCGTCGGAGGAGTCACGACGACATTGTTGTACACTTCCCAGAGTGATGTGCAATCACTGCGAGACGTTTCATCATGGCCTTTCGATATTTGAACATCTGAAGGACAAGTAAGTCTCGTTGCGTCGTCTTCAGACAAGTACCTACTGACGCATCTCCCTGCCTCACTAGTCACGACTTGACATCGACATCGGTAACCTCCAAAGATGTTACTTTGCCGGTTGATACGGCTCCATATAGTCTGCATCATGATCCTGTGCGGCCACGTATCGAGACCTGAGAGATTGGCTATTGCAGGTCGAGGGTTCAAGGGTACTGACCGCTGGTGTGCGTCCTCTATTGGATCGCTTTTTATGTACTAAATACTTTGATATAAGATGTCTCTGGATTGTAAATACCTAGTTCGGTCTTCCTGCGCGATGTATGTATCTACTAGAAAGTTTCTGACTCAATTATGCAGCCTCTTTCCTTCCGAAAACCCTATTCGTGGGCCTCAGCCTCGTCCATGGAGTTTACTTTCTTATGTTTCCACGAACAGAAGCATCACAGAACGAACACACATATATTTCAAAAATGTGGCGGGACGCCGGGAAGGACTACATAGGTCAAAATTCTGAAGGAAATCCAAAACGACTACCGCTCGAGCCCTCTGAGACTAATCGGTGGTCTTGGATGATCTGCAACGGCGCCGTTTTACTGGAATCGCGGGAGTATCATGAATCCCAGGGTTGTAGTCACTGTCCTCATCACCGAACTTGTCCCCGAGTCGTTTCGAAGTCTCCGGTCCCGGCCTGGAAGTGGGTTTTCGAGCTCTTGACGCATGTTTCCCCGAGCTTGTAGAGGCCCTCGACGCCGGAGTGATATCCACCTGTCCCCGGTCCGACACACCGAAGTATCCGGAGCCCGCAGCGAGGACTTTCCACTTCGCGCCCTCCGCAACTGGCCCATGAGAGAGTCCGGTGGAAGTGGGTATTGAATTTAGGCCGGTCAACATCCTGGATCGCGAATGAATCATCTTGGCGGGATTCCTTGCAGCCTCTACGCAAAATTTTTGGGCGAAATTCAACAAAGCGGACCTCATCATGATGCCGAGCTTGCTCTCCCTAACATCTCTACGCAAGATCTCACCGAGTTGGCTGAGAGTTCTGAGCTCGGGGTTGGCAACAGCACCGGAGGAGGATGATTGCGTCAGCTTGAATACCAGGAAAAAAGTGCCTATCACGTCGATTGGAGACAGGGCTTTGCGTATGCCGTTGTGAGAGAATGACACGAAGGGCTGGTTGTACCTAAAAGAGACAGTCAGACATGTGGAACTTGAGCTGACATGGATTTTCTTTGTACGTACGCAGGATCGGTAAATAGTTGGCTCATTACCTCCAGAGTTTTGGTTGTGTGTGTTTGCAGCTCCTCCGGTACAGATATGTCATCGGGCTTCGTGCCCTTTTCGCGTTCGTGTTGCCCACTCAGCCATTGCCCCAAGGCATCCGAAGAAATCAGAGGTGAATTAGGGATTGTAAAGTCCCACGTGACGGCGTAATGGAGACACAACGCGAGACTATGAAAGTCCCGGCAACGCGAGCGGTCCCAAGGGATAGAAGAACTTCCCAGCTTCTCCGGCACCATGAATCGTGACCTCAACTCCTGAATAAACTTCACTCGAGGGGTGGTTATTGCCTGGAGCTTCTCTGCCGCGCTGAGAGGGACGCCAAGTTGGACCCTCTACAAATAACAGCATTTAGTTTCGGGCTCAGGGGCTCACAATTTGCCGCGTCAGGCTCACCTTGAAAATATCGCGCTCTTCCTGTTGTGCGACTTCATCGTACTCTACAACGAATATTGCCCTCTTCTCAAAGTTTATCTTCAGGTTGGGAGGGAGGAGACGCTTTTTCCCTTGCTTCGAAGACCACGGCTGGTCAGGATTATCTATAAACCAAATCTTTCGTCCTGTGTCCCTGCGCGCTCGTCAGAACAGATCTGCGGAGGTCATTACGACAACTTTCGAACACTTACTTGTCCTTATCTGGAGCGAGGTAAGGAAAGGTAATCATACCGAGAAATGAAAGGGAGAATATGATAACTCACAAGGTATTTTACCTTCCATGAATCTGCAAGAGAGGAGGCGCTTTGAGCGCGTACTGGGTATATGGAGAGCATTGAATCGACGCACGCGAACATGGCAGTAAGTCTCTGTTTCCCGTCGATACAAATCCTTAGTTCGTCTCCATTTTCAAGCGTACGCACAGCTGTGCGAACCACGTCGTTTAGCATGCAGTGAGACATAATGGAGGTACGACACTTACAGAAGATTATAGGTGGGATATAGAAGTTGGAGAAGATTGAATCTATGAGGAACGATTGTTTTTCGGTGGTCCAAACCACGTCTATAGTACCTATAGATTGAGTGATCCATCTTTGAATGAGCTTTGGGAGTGAGAACCTCTTTGGTATTCTGCATTGAGGTCGATTAGGTTGTCTTTTGCTTGCTCTGCAATGAAGTCGTGAAACGAGTAAATACTTTGACTATATCATGGAGCAGAGAGGCAAGGGATCAACCACGTACTATAAAGCAGCTCGATTGAACACGTCTCGCTGCGTGGCTTCTTGAGAGCTCTAGTGATCTTGTAGTCGGAAAGAACTTCAGTCTTGTATTTTGGGTACTTGGCGTTTTCCCCTTTGATATTCAGATCGTCGGTTTCGTTGTCCTCGTCTTCAAAATCGGGGTCGTAAATTCGATCGTCTGTGAGGCAAGTGGACATCTTTGGTAGGTAGGAGAAAGAGAGAAGGTACCTGCCACTGGGGGCCCTATATATACGACCTTTGGATTCCTGGAGACCAAATTGAGATTGTCTGAGGATTCAGAGTTGCGAGCATCAGGCTCAATAGGGTGCCTACCTGTGTGGGATTGTGAATACTGGAAACAGATACCTGAATCCGATGGATAGCTTAAGGATCCGCAACCAACGTAACGATTTCATGAAGCCCCAGGGGAGATAAGTCGGATCGGAAAGTTCCGAAGTTCAGCACGTGGATCGTGCCGTGTAATAAACTCCTCCGTAGGTGACTGTCGTCGCGAGCTCTCAGATCTCTGTGACATTTCGTAGCAGTGCCTGCCTTTTACGATTGTCAAAGAACTGACAGTGACGTCCTTTTCGAGAAAAAGATGGGATTTAAATACTGAATCCTGATATATTTCTGCATTGGAGTGATGAATTCACCCTCGGAGACATTGAACTTGTTCAATAAATAATACAAACGTCAGCCCAGAGTCGAGTAGGACTGAGAAGGAGGACAAAGGAGCACTATGCGTTGGTACTTAATGAAACCATTCCGCCTGCTTCATACCAATCGCAGGTCTTCGAAACGTCAAATTCAACCATACTGCTCAAGACACCCTCCTTGTCCAGCACGACCTCCGGGGTTACTAAATCCACCTCAAGCTTATACTTTCCTAGCGCACCCTCCGGAGGGAAGACAACCTTGGTCTTGTTTGTAAAGTCTGATAAGACCTCCCCGTTCTTAGACCAAGTGATGGTGTACTCTTCGCCCTCGATTCGTTCTTCCTCACGCCGGTACTTAGCCAGAGGTATGAACGTTGCTTCCAGAGCCGTGTTGTCTCCTTCGCATCGAATGACAATGGTGTCGATGAGGGAGAGCCGTTTGAGGAGCGCGAGCCAGAGTCCTTCCAGGCATACTTTGCAGAAGTTCGGTGTGGTCACAATCCGCATCAGGCAATCTTCGTTTGTCGGACGGTACGACGTTTCATTCTTCTCCGAGTACCTATAGGCAACAGTGAGGTCGAGAAATCCCAGTTATCACGTCCTTACTCACGTCGGAAAGATACCGTAGTACCCAGGTTCCGAGACAAATCTGTATGTTTCGTGAGGACCGGGGGGATTCATGGTTGGTCGGAGGAAAGTGAACTCACTCATTCTCATCCCCAAACTCTAAAATCTCAACGCTACACATCTGGGCAAGTCCTTCCCTCTCCTCGTTCAGTAGCGTGAACGAGACCTCGTGCTCCCCTCCCTCCAATCCTTCGTCCTGATGGAAATCGTAATGCCACCGGTCCACTCCCAATCCCTCCTTCGGCTTCCACTCGAGGTCCTTCCCATCCAACTCAACTCGTAGGTCCGTCCTCTCTGGTAAGCCCGATAGGGACATCCGTACGAGATGTCGCGAGTACATTCCAGACGACCGGAACGTGGTCTTCCAAGGCGAACTTGTGTTGAGCATAGTCCACGCATAATCCTGGAGAGGCATAACAGATCGTTCGACATGTGTTTTTGGGTCTTTGTGTTCGTGGTTAGGGTGCCTGTCACTGAGATGATGTGCCCAGGGTACAGGCTCGCTCGTGTTGTGGTAGGCGTTTACGCCAAAGTAGGCGAAACCGCCATCGTATTCTTCTCCAACGGGGATGATGGAGTGACCGAGCTCGTGTCGGAGGATTTGGGGACCGTTTAGAGTGGAGGAGGTGATGATGGTTGGGTAGCCACCGAGACCGCCGTAGAGTGGGTCGTTGCCTAGAGAGATGGGTTCGATAAAGGAGGATGGGGACAGCGAACTGAGATATACGTACCTAGGAGAATCGGATAGTCACACTGGTCGTATAGGTTATCGCACGCGTCTTTAATAACTTCTGGGTACGCCGTGTATACTGCCCTAAGTTCTGTTCCGTCGCGGTAAAGACCGAAAGGTGTCTTTTTGGGATGTCCGCCGATTCCAATACCACTCTGATATAGCATCGCAAATTAGATCGAGAAATGTGCGGCCCATATGGCGTATTCACATACCTCTTTGCTAGGCGTAAAAGCAGCCCAAAAGTTCATCAAGGGCTTGACCGTGTTGAAGGTTTGATTCCCTGAGATGTCATCTGCGAGATATTGAGCGTCTTTGAGGAACTTTTCCTTCTCTTCTGGCAGGTCTGACCCGTCGTTCAGCTCAACAAGGTGGCAGGGTCCCGGTAGGCAACGAATTGAACTCACATCCATCTGAGAAGAACATCAAGTCGACGCGGTTCACATACGGTCCGGAAACGATCAACGGGACAATTTCGAGAGGTAGAGTTGGCTCCCCGGGGACGACGTTGTGAATCTGATCATTGAGAGGGATCTGTTGATCAGGTCGATAGGAGAAACGCGAAGTGTCCCTTTCCGGTTCATCTTCAACTCTGAATGTATTGGCGCATTTGTGTCCTGCAAGAGCCTGGCCAAGAATAAGACTCAAGGTGAGCCAGAGATTGAGCATGTCTGCAGGTTGGCTGTTGAGTGCTATAGAGTCCTCGTTTGTCGTGGTAGTGACGGTAAGAGAGCTGGGAATCGCTCGAGGTCATAGTGGTTCTCATGACGGTGAAGTAGGGTGAGGCGTGAGAGACATGGACCGGACTGGGGGCATTTGCAAGTTAGTCGCAGTCGCACAAGTACGACTGTTTGCTTGACACTCCTGCTTCTGTAATGTGAGGACCTAGACTCGAGACGTGAGTATAATACGACTTGGTAGTGAGATGTTGCGCACGTTCTCTAGCCAGAATTATTCCCATCAACCCTCCTATCTCCATTTATTTGACCCATCTTTTCCGTTCTCCCGTACTTATATTCAGAAATCATCACAGGAATCCCATATGCGAACCTGATCTTGCTGTGATGAATCATGAAAGTTGAAAGGACAAGTAATAGGGCACCAGTGCTGTAAGAATTTGAATCTCAGCTTTTGCATCGCACACGGCGGCACGCGGATCTTTTGCGGGCCTTTCTCACCCGCCTACATTTTCTTGTCCTTGTTTGCGGCAGCGATCATCTGGGAAGGTCATGCAGTGGCTTTATAACGAATCAACGATGTCATTCACGATGATTGGTTCCCTTGGTTCTCATCTCCCGTAAAGCAACAGCAACCGACCAAATGTCTGAAGGCGAAGGCGAAACGACTCAATGGCAGCGAGTGAAGTCTGCGCACGATGGAGTACCGACATACGACATGTTTACTTTGCCAGTGGAGAAGCCTGAGATGGATGAGAGAGAATATCGGATTATCAAGCTGAAGAATGGGCTCAAGGCGACGCTGGTACATGATTCCAGGGCGACAAAAGCTGCTGTGACGCTCAATGTCGCTGTTGGGCATCTGTCGGATCCGGTAGGAGGGGTTTAGATGTGTGGGTTCTGGTTCGTATTGACGATGTGTGCAGGATGATACTCCCAGTCTGACTTTGCTGTGCTATCGGTTGCTGTACCTGGTGCGTGAATCAGTACACGTCTAAGCTACTCATGGCTGAACCATTATGTTCATTAGGGCACGAAGGAGTTTCCAAAGGAGAAGGAGTTCATCGAAGTATGTGGAATTGCCATGTCATTTCTCCAACCCTAAATCTTTCTTCCAAAGTTCCTCTCAAAGAATCATGGCGAGTTCAATGCAGATACCGACGGTTCAAATACGACCTATCATTGCAGCGTCGCATCGTCGCAACTTTCCGAAGCTCTCGCTCGATTTTCAGCACTCTTTCATTGCCCGTTGTTCCCAATAGAATCTCTCAAACAACAACTCAAGGCCATAATCAGCGAACGCGCTGACGAACCGCTCGACGCGTCGCTGCGTGTGCTCACGGTGCTGAAGCATATTTCGAAGAACGGACATGTGCTCAAGCAACCCAAGGCCGAGAATGCGCTTGGGAAAGTACGGAAGCTGGCGAACAAACCGGAGGCGGACGCCGCGGAGCTATGCGAGGATAGTGCGCTACTACAGGAAATGAGGAGGAGACTCGTAGGATGGTGGGAGAGGGAGTACTGCTCCAGTCGAATGGATCTGTGCATCGTCGGTAAAGGTGTGTAGAGTGTTGTTCGTATTTGTTACCGTCTGGCTAACACCTGGACGAAGAGTCTTTGGATGAACTCGCAGAATATGTGGCAGCACGCTTCTCGCCTATCCGAAAGCGAAATGCCGATTCCCTGCCTACGCTCAAAGACCATCCAATTGGGCCTGAAGAGGTTGCAGTACGTTGGAATCCAAGCCCATTGATCTTTCTGAATATTTCTTGTACTAATTTGAGACTTTGTCAGCAACTCGTCATGATACAAGCAGGGGCCGACATACCCCAACTTCAAATGACGTTCGCTTTAGAGAACCAAGCAAGTCTGTGGAGGCACAAACCTGGCCTGCTGTTCTCTTTGCTGGTCGAGCAGAAGCGCCAAGGCTCTTTGCATTCGTATCTGGAGAGCCGACATTGGATCACAGCGCTTCGATGCGCACCCCGCACCATCGCTCGAGGAATCGATACTCTAGAACTCACAGTAGACTTGACCAATGAGGGATTCTGTAAGTCTACGTTACTATCTTAAGGCGTTTCATCGCACCGACGACAAATTTACAGTGAAATTCCGCTCCGTCATATTGGCCATCTCCGACTTCTTCGCCTTTTTGAGGAGTAAGAGCCCACTGGATCCTTATCACCAGCGAGACTGCGCTACACTTATGTCGCTCGGTTTCCGATTCTCGGACCACCACCCTCCTGAACCTCACGCCCAGTATATCGCGGAGAGCATGCAGCGTCCGTACCCGCCTGAACTGCTTCTCGCTGCGCCTAGGTCAAACTGGGAGTGGGGTAACGAATACAAGACATCGGATGGCGAAGTCTTCGGGGAAGGAGAACAGGAGAAATTCCAGTCTTACGTCGAGATGACGAGGTTGGAGAACGCGAGAGTTATCCTCAGCGCAAGGAAGGAGGACTTTGATAGATTGGATGCGGAGGTGGGTTTTGCGAAGGAAGACAAGGGTTGGGAGGCGGAGCCGATGCGTCAAACGCCGTTCAGACGACAAAAGTTTGATTCCGAGTTCATCGCCGAGGTAGGCCTATCCATTTGAGGTCCATTACCGGACTGACGAACACGCGATGTCAGGCAAATACGCCGAGGGACCACTCTGAATTCTCTCTTCCTGGCCCGAACGAGTTCCTGCCGACAAAGTTCTACAATGACGCACAGGTTCGTAGCCTATCTCTTTCTGCCCACCAGTGTAGTTATATCTAAGCTCTTGCCTTTCAGCTGATTCCTCCTGGGACCAGACCCGAGAAAATCAAGGAGACGTTCCTAATGACCTTATGGCGCCTGAAAGCCAACGTCCTCAAGACTTCTGTTGTCATTGATATCCGAAGGTGCGTCATCATGTTCTATCGATTATCAACTTCACACCAACTCTCCCCTTTCCATTTCAAGCCCTAGTGCAGCTGGTACCCTCCGCAACATGGTCCTCAATATGTCCGTAAAGCTTTGTTGGTTCTCTTCGGGGACGACTTGGATTGACATGCTCGTTTACCCAGGTTCTTTGGGAAGATCGTTCAGGATACTCTGGTCGGAACCGCCTACTCAGCCTTCCTAGCCGGTCATCAGTACACGATACTACCCACAACGAACGGCACCCGTTTCGCGTTCTATGGGTACATTGATACGCTCCCCCTGGTTATCGAGCGCGTTTTGGAGCGAGCGAGGAACCTTGTAGTCGATGAGAAGAAGTTGGAGGAGACGACACACTTGGTATGGTGCCGCTCTCTGCTCGACTTTCGAGCCAAGCATACTGATGGACAGACAGATGCGGGCGGTGACTTTGAGTCGTATGGTTCGAGCCCCTCGTGCGCTTTCGGACGAGTATTTACTCTACCTGATGGCTGAGAACGACTGGACTGTTGAGGAGATCGCGAAGGAGGTGGATGGTATGTGTACTCCTGCTCTATTTCCTGCGAATGGGTCATTCGTGCTGACGCGTGGGTTTGTAGTCCCAATCACACCTCAAGAATTACTTGACTTTCGGAATGAGTTGGTATCTCACGCACGAATGTTGGTGTTTGTGCACGGAAACACTCCTGATGAAGTACGTGAGGCGTGGACCTTCCCTTGTAGCTTACTCTGACATGTCCTTGAAACGCCTCCAGGAGATCAATAAAGTAGCAGATGTGATTGAGACAGGGTTCACCAGTGCCGAGCAATCCTTTACCGAGCTCGAGTCAAAGTCCCTACTTCTACCTCCAGGTACTTCCTCCTTCCCTTTTGCATTTTTATCGCCGACTGTTCAACTCAATACGCGACAGGGTGTAACTTTGTCCGCGTCGAGAAAGTCATCAAACCCGACGAACGACAATCGGCCTTGACGTATTACCTCCAACTCGGACCCATAACCGACCGCCGACAAGACGCCACTGCACTGCTCCTTTCACGCCTTCTATACATGTCCCTGGCCAACGCTCTCAGCGAGATCGGACGAGACGTGCGGTGCGAACTATTAAGCATGCACGGGAAAGCGCGCCAAGGGATCATTATCTCTTTACAAAGTGAGCGCACGCCTGACGTGTTGGAGACCCAGCTCGAAACAATACTGGATGACGTGAAAGGGTTCCTCGAAATTTTGGAAGACGATTCTGTGAAGGATTTGAAGCAAGTGATGAGAGGAGGCTGGGACACGAATCCGAAGAATCCTGGAGACGCTGCTATGTTGTATGATTTGCATCAGTGGAACGGAGCGTTGGACTTTGATTTCGGTGCGTACTCAGTGGACTTACCGTTTTATTTGACTGGGCTTAATACACCTGTATATGTAGGTAAATTCTCTGCGGAGGCCGCAAAAGAAGTCACCATGGCGGACGTCAAGGCGCTGTTCATGTCGCACGTTCACCCCTCCTCGAAGATACGCTCGAAACTTTCCATTCATATGATTTCGCAGAATCCGACACGCATCAGGAGGGTTAGTGAAGAGGCTGCGGCCGCGTTCAAAGCTGTCTTAGAGCAACAGTCCGAGAAGTTGCCCTTCGACGTCTCCGAGGCGTGGCAGGAGGCGACTGAGGCTCTGGGGCCGAAACCAGCGTTCTCCCAGTTTAGCCGGTACTGGGCAACGGTTCTCAACGAGGATAAGGATGAATACGAGGTTATACTCAACCTTATACCAACCTTGGTCGAGAAACATCCTTCGGGTGACGATGGGCAACAAACCGTCCGTGGAGCGACCTATATTGAGAGTGTTGGCGAGTTCAAAACATCTCATCGTTCGAGATAGATTTGGATCTAAGGTTTTCAGAGGATCGTAATCACCCAATGTATTTTTACGAATGATTTTGAGATTCTGATGCAGCGATATGGGGTTGAAACAGCATTCCTGCTTCAAATCGAACCACAGGCTTCCAAATCTTGTATCTTTTGAGATCTAGTCTGATCGCCGTTCCCATTTGAAGTAATCAGGGTGAGTGGTGTTGACATGTATAGTGACCGATGAAAGCAGAACGTACACACTCGAGAGCCGTCTCGCCCTTCCCAACGCCGCTCTAAAGTCCCAGATACAAGTCAGCGTGCCCACCTGAGAAATACTATACTTAGACACAACGAACAGGCCGTTCACTCGTTGTAAACGCGGCCCAGAAATTCATCACAGGTTGCATTGGTAGGTAGCTATATCTTTTGCGAACGCGCTGACATCGTTTTGGACTTTTCAGAGGCAAGATCTTCGGAGTCTGTAGGGGTTTGTAGGGCTTTACAGCTGTTTTCATACTATTCTAGGGGGGGAATTGCAACTTTTTTGGAATTTTCCTTCCGCCACTCCTGTAAAGCACCTATCGTAATTTCTTTATGAAAGAAGCATTCGATATATGGAAGAATGCTTAACCTGATTTTTTGGGATTTTTACCTTCTCCCCTCCTTGTGTCGGGCGATGACCGAGGCGGGAACAAGAACTGCGACCCCTTTGGGTCACGGTTTGTCACGAGCGGCAGCTATGTCATATCCCTTGATGGTGATCGGTTCACGGGCTCATTTACGCCGCTACTTCAGTTCCCTCCCATCCTCCTTCCCTCATCGAGCTCGCTCTCTTGACCCTAACCCTCTAGATTTTGGCAGATAG
The DNA here is from genome assembly GCA_029532415.1 of Marasmius tenuissimus. Taxonomy (NCBI): domain Eukaryota; kingdom Fungi; phylum Basidiomycota; class Agaricomycetes; order Agaricales; family Marasmiaceae; genus Marasmius; species Marasmius tenuissimus. Next base: position 3,573,871 of record JAQOTA010000054.1, on the reverse strand, counting down.
ACACCACTAATCTATCTCAAGATGATTATGTACTCTCCCCTGTGAGTCCCATTCATCAATACATGGTTCCTGGACTGTCACGCTCGCATCACGCCCAAAATTCCGATGTTTTTCAGGTCTCATTCGTGCTCCTTTGGGCTTCCATGCTAATGGTGATAGTTACAAGGCCTTGAGTACTACAATTTGCTTGAAAAAAATTCCCGAGGCAAGGGAACGGCGGGAACACCCTCATCTGGAAAACTTAATTGCATATCCCCCCCCATCGCACATCGTGTGACAGAATAGTAGTTCGAGACCGTTCGCAAACTTTTTAGGCTGACCAAGATGTCCCACCCCACGGTGAGGACACATAACACGCCCACAGAGAATCGCAGCATGACCGCGTCGACTGACGGAAAGCATAGAAATCTGCGGAGTGGGGATAAATTGGTCAGCCTCGTAAATTCCGAGGGGAAAACAGCTGAAACCCAGGTTCGGTGCATGTCTCTCACGCCTCACCGTCATGAGAACCACCATCACCTCAGAGTCAGGCGATTCCCAGTTTTTTTACCTTCCCTACCACGACAAACGAGGGCTCTGTAGCACTTAAGAATTGACCTGTCGTCCATGCTTAATCTCTGGCTCACCTTGAGTCTCACTCTTGGCCAGGTTCTTGCAGGACACAAATGCACCGATACATTCAGATTTGAAGATGAACTGGAAAGGGACACTTCGCGTTTCTCGTATCGACCTGATCAACAAGTCCATCTCAAAGTTCACTGGTCAGTAACCTTACTGTTATTCTCACGTCAACCAGCTTCTGATCTGAATGCAGTCTACGCCATTGAAATTTGAGGCCACCGTTCACGCACCCAGTTTTGAAGGTATCTACGGCGAGATATTCAAGGTCCTCAAGCCCGGGCGGCCGTCCGGGCGTGAATCCTCATTCTGATGTTGGAAATTGGGGGTCGAGACAGCACTTCCCATACCGGGGGTTCAGAACCCTTGTATAGTCATTTGAAAATACAGCCTCATATGTTCGGTTCATTATTCCCGATACTATTCTACTTCTGAGATGCATTCTTGATCGCCGTTCCCATATCAACTTAGTACAGCTGTCCCAATAATTGTAGAAAGTTTTGCATTTTTTCGTGTTCAGAATCTTTGTTTAGTGTGCAAACACAATGTGATCCCCTACTGAATGCAAACTGAATGAGCTCCATGGGTGCTGGTGGGGCCTAACATCCTCTAGTACCGCGACCATACCAAATTGAGTCATATTCTGTTTGTTCACTAAACAAAAATTCTGAGCACGAGAAACCGCAAAACTTTCTACAATTATTGGGACAGCTGTAACATCAGGGTGAGTGGTGTAATCCTGCCAGTGGGCTTTGCGTTATGCGTCAAAGACCTCATTGGAAACGCTATCTGGCCCAGGAATTCTATTGGAGCCCTGAGGCCGGGATCTGCGAGCTGGAAGCTCTTCATGTTTCCATCTTCGCGCTGATTTACGCTCCCAAATCAGGTACAAATCAGACTGGTTAGCTAGCTCTAAGCAGACGGTCTGTTCGAATTAGTCTACAGTTCAAGGACTGCTGTCGGACAGCCTGCGAATTGTGGTCAATTATTGAGTACTTGAGTTTCGCTCGAGTTTAGTCCGGACCCAAACGAACGGGCTCGTTTCTCGGAGGACGACCTCCGAACAGCGATGCAAAAGCTAGATGACAGTGAAGTCCTGTTTGAACCCTTGTATCGTGGCACGAGGGCGCCCCATTAGGCTCCTCTTCTACTAATGGAGGTTCTCAATCGACTTTCTGGTATCTCGATTCCAGGAGCCAAGACAACTCAATCGTGGGACTCACCCTCGGAGTTTGCCGATACAACTCATCTCTAAATTTCACGTTCGTTGGATTTGTTACAATTGCCGATCTTTGGACTCTGACGTTATTTTCGGAACCGTTGATATTGGATTATAGTCTCTATCGTTCTATCCAAGGGCGCGTCCAATGAGTCTGTCTCTCCACTGAAGGCAATCCGTGATCTGATTTGAGATCCAGAAGGTTCTGGCGATTGGATAGCAGTTTCATATATAATCTCCCCCCCAACCCACGCCCCCCATCTCCCTCTCTCCTGCATATCAGCTAAATATGTCGACTTCCCTCAAAGACGACGAGATCTATCACCCAGACCTCGAGGACGACGAGGAAAATCTATCGGACGATCTCAATCCCAAAGAGAAACCTGCCAAATGCCCCCCAGCTACGGTTGAAGTCTTGGACTACGTCGTGACTAGGGATATCAAGAAGCCGCGCAGCCAAGCCTACTCCCTGGAGTGGGTATATAGTACGTCCAATTCTTTTCTTCCTCATATCGTTAACCTAGGCTTACCCGTATGACCTCAGAGCAGCTAAAGGACAACCTCATTGACCTGAACGCTGAGTATCAAAGAGGTGATTGACTCTGTAGCTCGCTGAATAATGAAGTACTCATTCGTTTGTATAGACGTGGTTTGGACGAAAGAAAAACAATCATTCCTTATCGACTCCATTTTCAATAATCACTATGTCCCGCCAATCATCCTCTGTAAGTTATGTCTTATCTTAATTGGTTGAACACCGACTGATTTAGCTCGATTGGCAAGCCATCCGGAAGCGTGAGAATGAGATTGACGAGACGAGGGTTTGCATAGATGGCAAACAGAGGTTGACGGCGATTATGTTGTACGTTGATCTCGTGCGAGTCTCATTATCGACGTCCTCATAGCCTGTCTTCTCTTGCAGGTTTTTGGAGGGGACGATCCCTTGTAAGTTGTCGTGTTGATTTCCTACTAATGCTAGCGGCTTAGTATCTGAATATATGTTTACTCTTTCATTCAGATAAAGACAAGTAAGCGCTCCGCGAAGCTGTCTCTACGGCTCAGGATATTTACACTAGGTGTCACTGACTCTATCTCTACCCTAGGGCAACAGGTCGTTTGCTTTGGTTCAAAAATAATCCCGATCTCCTATGGCCTCCAGGTCGAGGAAAGAAGTATCTCCTTCCTGCCAATATGAAGAGAAGCTTCGAGAACAGGTCCATGGTGTGCGTAGAATATGAGGAGGTTTCCTACGGAGAAGAACGTGATATTTTCAAGGTGAAGGCAAACTTCTCGAAAATGCGACCCTTGGCGGGACTAACCTTGGACCTAATGCTTCCAGAGGGTTCAACTTGGTGTTCCTCTCACCGCGGCAGAGAAACTTCAAGCCATTTCTACCCCTCGAGTCAGGTTCATACAGAAACTGAGGACGCAATTCATGGTGCCAGAAAAACTCGGAAACCCTGCCATCCCTTGGAATCGCTCGCGTTGCCGGGATTTTCATATCCTCGCATTGTCGGTATATTATGCCACAACGTGGGATTTCAAGGGGCCTACTTTACCTCTAGTTCACTCGGATACCCTGGCAACCTGGCTGGGTGAGCAACCGCGCGGCGGCAAAGATGACGGAGAGCCCTCGGATGGTGTTCCTGTTCCACCGAAACTGCAGAACCGAGTTATCAGAGCCCTGGAAACTATGACTCGCCTATTTACCACGTCTGCGTACGATTTATTCTGGGTCTCATCCGAGTGTTCTGGGTACTGACTACCTCCTCCTTAGGCTCAATCAACCATTTGTCTCGTTCGTTCATAACGGCAAGCTGAAGGCCCTATCCCCGATCGACGTGATCGGAACTTTTTTCCTCGTCTACAAGTTAACACAACTCTCCTCACGTCCTGCCACTGACCCCACCCTCAGCCAGCTGGGCGAAACCATGCGTAGAAACCTGAGGGATGGCAACTCCAGTCTCAAGATGAGGTCTCCGATGCTGAAGTTAGCCCAGCAGTTCTGTATCAAGGCTGCTGAGGACCTTGCCAAGCGATCCAGGATGTTGACCGGAAGCCCTGTTCCAGGTTCTTCAAGCTCTAGCGGATTAGCTTCCAGGAAGGAAGGTGCACTGAAGCGGAGGGCCCTTACAGACACAAGCGAGGATAGTTTATCGGAGGTAGAATCGGAGGATTCCACTTGTAAGGTGGTGAGGACCTCTACTACCGGTGTGGGGAATCGCATACCGAGTGTTACGACCAAGGACCGCCGAAAAACAGCCTCCGGAGTGGGAAAGAGAAAGAAGCGTGTATACGAAGAGGACGAGTTCGACGGCGGAGACGACCTGGTTTCTACTCTTGTAGCTCGAGCAAAGCGGGTCCGTGGTAGGCCAACCAAGACCACCAAGTAGTCCTAGGGGGGTTGAGCAGCAGTTGCTATAGTTTTCTTGACCTATGTAACCACAATCAAGCTTGAACACATGAATCTTCGATGATAATAGCTCGTGAGATGCGGGGAAGAACTCAGAAAGGGACTTGGAGGAGAGAGAGCCAAGGAAGCAGGAACAGTTTCACACGATCCGAGTACCTTGCAAACTTTACTACTTATGCCCTGGGGCGCGCAAGACTGGCGTTCGAGTAGTGATCTCGCCCAGGCAGCTTGAACGATGCACGGAGGCTAGTACATTTATTCGGTTGCAAGTCCGGGAAAACGAGACAACGAGAGACAATTGTTCAGTATTCCTTAGGTACACGCTGCTGAAACGACATGAACCGCCCTATCCTCAGTGACCCCATTCCTATCCAACCGTATCTCGGGTGTAGACAACTTGACATCCACCGTATAGTTTCCATTCCCACCCGGCTTCGCCACCACCACGCTCGTCTTGTTGGCAAACTCCTTCACGGCCACTCCGTTCTTCAACCATTGAATCGAGTACGTCTCGCCAGAGATCGGTTTGGGTTTGCGGAATTGCGCGAGGGGAACGAGGTTTGTTGTGAGTGTTACGGAAGAAGAAGAACAGGAGGATTCGGTGATGTTATCGATGAGGGAGACCCGAGAGAGGAGGGTGGTCCAGAGGCCTTCGAGGCAAACGGGGCAGTAGGTAGATGTGGTGACTTGGCGCATGAGGCAGCCTTCGTTTGTGGGGCGGTAGGTAGTTTTGTTCTCGGACGAGTACCTATCGCAAGAGATTAAGGGTGTATCGACGCGAGAAAATAGGCCGGTCACTCACGTCGGGTACAATCCCACATATCCCGGTTTATCAATGAATCTAAAAATCGGGAGAAAGGCAATAAGTCCAGAATCTCCCGGATGATCAAGAAAACCAGGCCACTCACTCATTCTCATCACCAAACTCCAACACTTCCACACTGCACATCTGTGCACTCCCTACCAGACTCGCGTTCCTCAACGTAAACTTGACCTCGTGAGTTCCCCCCGTCAATCCCCCATCCCGATACACATCATAGAAATACCTATCCATCCCAATCCCATCCCTCGGTGTCCACCCCAGATCAACACCATCAACCTCGACCTTCAAATCCGACGCCTTCGGAACACCCGATATTGAAATCCTCACCAAATGTCTACTAAACGTCCCCGACGAGACGAAATTAGCCGCCCAAGGTGTCGTCATGTTGAGCAACGCCCAAGCGTATTGCTGAATCGGCATAACATTGCGCTGTCGGCGAGGTTTTGTAGCTTCGGCAGGGTCGGTGAGCCAGTGAGCCCATGAGACGGGGGTCGCGTTGGTTTTGGCGGCGTTGATGCCAAAGTAGCCTGAGACGGGTTGGCCGTCGTATTCTTCACCGATTTTGATTATGGAGTGGCCGAGTTCGTGACGGAGGATGGAGGGGCCGTTGACTGGGGAGGCGGTAATTATGCTGAATGAGGTGTGGTTAGTGAAGGTACGCTTGTGAGGATGATGGATTGGAGGGCGTACGTTGGGACACCACCGAGGCCTTCGGTCGGAGAGGAGAATTAGTGTTGTAAAACAGAGGTGTGTAGTGTGCGTACCTCCATAGAGAGGATCATTTCCTGCACAGAGAACGTTCAGCTTGGGTAGGAGTGGAAGAGGGAGATACTCAGAACTCACCCAGAAGCACAGGGTAATCGCACTGTGCACCAAGACTCGCACATGCAGCCGATCCAACATCCGACTTGTTCGAGTACACTCCTCGGAGCTCAGTACCGTCACGGTACAGTTGATAGACCGTACTTGAGTCACGAGAATGAGAATCTATCCGGAGAAGAAAAAAAAACACGAAAGAAGAACGTACTCGAGAGCCTTCCCGCCCTTCCCGACGCCGCTCTAAAGTCCCAAATACAGGTCAGCGTATCTGCCAAAAAAGTACTATAATTAGACCACAACAAACCTGTTTACTCGCTGTAAACGCGGCCCAAAAGTTCATCAAAGGTTGCACCGACTGGAAGGTTGCATTGGTAGTGATGTCTTTCGCGAACGTGCTGGCGTCATTGAGGAATTTAGACTTTTCGGAGGCGAGATCTTTTGGGTTTTCGAGGTTTGAGGAAAATGACAGCCGCAGCGTGATTGAAATCAATAGACTTACACCCATCCGAGAAGAATACAAGGTCGATTCTGTTCTGGGGGTCTCCGGAGACGATGAGAGGCGTTACTTCGAGAGGCGGACTCGGTGCGCGAATTCCGAGTTGTAGGTCTCGAGCTCGAAGGTCCATGTATTCAATCCAGCTGTTCGTCCTCATTGCGAGGACGGATGTAGATGCGAGGAGGAGAGTGAGGGGCCTCATATCGAGTTGAATTGCTTGTCTCGTAGAGCAAAGAAAAGGAATCAAGAGGCTCGAGTTGACGATTCAGATAGATGGTGTAGATATAGCTTGAGGAAGACGCGCGGAGAATTAGATATGGGTAAAGTGCAAGTTCTTCATCAGAATTCGAACTTGCAAGGGGCGTTTTGTTGTTCTTCAACCAAAACTTGACAAAGATTGGAAGCCACCAAGGTCCATGTGATGATAGATGATGTATTTCTTGCCAGCAGCGGATGTTACTCAACGCGATGTCGTCAGGTGCTGTATCGTTGCACATGGAGTATTTTGTATGCCGAACCGCGAATCCCGACAATGAACAGCAAGGAACTGGAGTTGTCAGCAGGCATTATCGCGTGAGCAGTGGGCGGGTCTCCGAAGCTTGACAGCTGGCTGGAAGGAGAACGGAACAAAAGGTCGAGAAGAAAGGAATTCAAATGGTGCTCGTGGTGGTCGAGTTGTAAGAATATCATGAAGAGATAAGATAAGATGAACCTTTGACGCGCTCCAATCTACTCTGCCTCAGAGTCACTCACACTGACTCGACCTTATTGTTCGCCACCACCAGCACACCTATCCTTATCATCCCATCTCGTCTTTCTTTACACTCTAACTCGATCAATAGCTTATCATGGTCAGAGGCTCAGGCATGTTTCTTTGCTCTTTTGCGATCCGCAGCGATCTAATCATCTAGCTACGACATTGCAGGAAAATTCAAGCAAAAACGAGGTGGCGGGCGAAGTTTTAGGTGTGTTCTGCCGTGGTTGCTCCCCCTGAAAGTAGACTTGCATGCTGACAATTCGATTACAGCAAGCATATGGTTCTGGATGAGAACGGCACCGCTGTAGCTCAAGATAAATGGTGATTCGAGATTTCAAGGTTGTCACACTGCGGGAAAAAAGGTGAACTGATGCTCTCTATGCCTACGCAGGGCTCGTCGTGATAAGGACGGCTCCGACGATGACGACGACGATGAGGAGGAAGACGAGGAAGAAGAGGAAGAAGACGATGAAGAAGAAGAGGAAGAGGGTGAGGGAGAAGCCAAGCCCGAACTTTCTCGTGCAGAGCGCAAAGCTCTTAAGATCAAGCAGAAAGAAGCTGCTGCTGCCAAATCGAAACCGAAGAAGGACGGCGATGAAGATGAGGACGACGACGATTCAGACCTGATCAATCCGAATCATGTCAAGAAGAAGATGAACGTTTCGGATCTGAGTGCCCCGAGGGAGCTGAGCAGGAGAGAAAGAGAACAGAAGGAAAAGCAGGAGGCGAAGGAGAAATACTGGAAGGTGCGTGATCCTGATATTCATATCGACAACGACTAAAATGAGTTCTGTAGCTCCATGTACAAGGCAAGACTGACCAAGCGAAATCGGATTTGGCTCGTCTGGCCAAGATCAGGGCAGAAAGAGAGGCCGCGGCAGCGAAGAGGAAAGCTGAGACTGATGGTGCGTTCAAGTCATCGTGTTTTCCTGTTTATGTGCTCATGGTATCTTTTTGCAGCCAAAACGGCAGAAGTAGACGCGAAACGAGAGAAAGAGAAGGCAAAGAGGCAATAGAAGACCCATGCTAGTCAAGGCCTCGACGTCCGACTCTAATCTGAACCGATGTATCAATGTTTCGACCTATATTGAATGTGTATCGTCTCCAAGCTGCAGGTGAAGGGCGACGCCAGGTCTTCTTGTGAAATATGTGAGTGAAGACTATCGGCGGCTGATGTAAAGATTACAAGGATCAAGCATCTCATGTTCAAAAATCATCATACGAAATCGCTCACAACTTCAGAAAAAGTCATCAAATGGTATGTCATATCCTCCCGGACCATAGAAACCCATATCAGTGTCAATGCCGACCATTTCCCCATTCCTCCATGCAGTTGTCATCGCACCACCGTTCATAGCTGCGATCATGTTGGTGGCAATGCCATCGCTGCAGAACGAGATACAGTTAATACACAATCAATGGTCTCCAAAATACGGAACGCACCCTAACGTCTCACCCTCTCTCACTGTCAGATCCTTCCGGGCATTCGAGAGGTCCTTGAAGTCCTTGCTGTAAGGGGAAACCGGCTGGTCGTAAAGCACGAGCTCTCTCAAGGAGACACCGATATTCTCTCTCTCCCGGATAGTTTTGAACACGCTATTGGTGATCTTTCCTTGAATCTTGTCGTTCCCTGTGATTTGCAAGAATTGGAGACGAGGGCAGGATTCCAGTGCGTGGATGAGCGTAGCGTCTGTGAGATCTCGACACGCATCGAGAGTGAGCGAAATGAGATTAGGCGCTTGTGAGAGGAATGGCTGGACGCCGGCGTCGGTAAGCCACGCGCCCTTGCCTGTGTCTGAATCCCCGAGAGAAAGCACTTGGAGGGTGCTCATGAGTGTCGGGATAGAAGACATAGCCTGGAGATGCACACTGAGTGAATTTTTAGTTGATGTTTGGAACAAAAATGCTGAAGGAACTTACTCTCGTATATCGAAATCTTCCCCAAACCTGATTTGCTTTATTCCAGGCAAGTTCAACTTGGTGCCCAGATGGGGATCGTTTGAGTTGTAGAGACTGAGAGTAGCTTCTGGAGGGTACGTTGGTCGAACGTATGGAGCGGAACTTGAGCTCGAGGCTCCTCCACGGCCACCACGACCACCGCGTCCCCCGCGACCCCGACCTCCTCGACCTCCTCCTCGTTGTCCCCGTTGTGATCCTTGTCCACGATTGGCGTTGTGGCCGCGGCCGCCACGATTTGAACGGTTTGCTGGCATTTGGTGGTTGTAGTCTGGAGGAAGAAGAACAAACGAGCTTCGTCTCACTTCGTTCGCTTCGTGGTATTACGGCATCACGCGGGCGCGTTCGAGGTCATTACTCTTCAGGCCATACCAGTTTCTGACAGTTCCTTTCAAGACTCCCAAATTTCTCACCCCCGTCTTGCCTTGCAAGTTTCTAGTTACTACTTTATTCACAATTCGCGACAGACCGAGTTTTCACAGAAGATACGATTTCGCACATGCTCGACCAAGAGGATTGGTCTCACCGGCGGCGGACCCAAAACGAATCCATACAGCACTGGAAGCTCGAAATTGCGAAATTAATCGTTGAATCGATGACAGCCAGACGTCTCATTTCACCAATTCGTCGACCAATGGAAAGAGGGTGGATGGGACACCGACAAGTTCAGAGGTCCCGACCCTCACCCGGAAGCTTCTCCAGGCTTCTTGGAGGGCGATGTCGTCCCACATACCGCGAATAGAGGTGATCCTGGATTCAGGTGGGGTCATCGCGTCGTAAATTTGAACGCTCGATCGCGCCCGCGGGTCTCTCCGTGTGGGCTCCTTGTATTCCTTGCGAGTGGTGAGAGTTTATGAGCACGACATACGTTTCGAAAGGGCTGGGGCCAGTTGAAAGTAGTACCTTAGGGGGTCGTGTCCTTTTCCTCTTGGGCGTCAAGATCAATGAACCATCTGCCACAGCAATAGCCGGATCGTTTGAAGAACCCGACTTGGGATTTTTGTTTTTTTGGCCCTTAGGCCGACCACGACCACGCTTCGAAGGAGGCGCTTCGTTAATTTCTGTTAGTAAAAGTTGTTTATGAGCCGGCAACATCATGAGGGTGCTCACCTATAGCATCCAGTTGGCGCTGTCGTTTGACTGGGGTCTCGCGTTCGTTGAAGGAGTCCACCTCACAAATGTTCCTTTTGGCTGGGGCGGAGTGGTACGACGGTGCAGCATTGGATCCATCCTGCATCTTCTCTGTACCACTGTGTAGCTGTTCAGCTTCCTGCACATTCATCGCCGAGCTGAAGGAAGATGATGCTGTCTTGGCTATATAGGCCGCGACTTCTGAGGCGGTCAGCCGTAGACTAGGTTCTTCCCTCCAACACTTTTCGATAACCGTCCAAAGCCAGTCAGGGCATTCTGTTGGTTGCACTGGCCGTATACCCTTTAAGACTGACAGAATTATTCGTGGATCCGCCTTCTGATCGGAAAAGGGCGGAGTCCCCGAGAGCAGCTATGTGACATTCAGCTCAGGGGGGCCTCGGGGAGTCGGGGAACATGCCCAACGATGACGACGTACCTCATACATGGTGCACCCTAATGCATAGATGTCCCTTGTCGTTCGATTTGGCGCCTCGATACAGTCTAGGTTCATCAGTTCTGGCGCCAGCCAGGGCACTGAACCTCGCATTGCCGCCTGACTCGTGCTTTCACTGACACGGCCTGCTGGCGAGTCATCCTCAATGGTACAGAGCCCGAAGTCGCTAATCCGGCAATAGCCGTCGTCGGAAACAAGAATATTCATCTACGATGAGAACTTAAATGTTGTGGACAAAGAGTCGGGATGAAAGGCAAACCTACGCCTTTGATATCGCTGTGGACTATCGGGGGGTTGTGCTCATGGAGGTACCGAAGGCCCTCGCACATTTCACGTATCTGCATAGATAGCGGTCAGGCTTTGAAGAATCTGGTTCAACTCGATGTGCCGTACCATCGCAACTTTCGTATCAAAACTTGAGTTATGGTCCCGACAGTAAGACATCAAATTCCCGTTCGCCATCCACGGCGAAATTATGCAGTAGCTTGGCTGGAACAACTCGCTTGCGACTCCGAGAAATTGGTGTATGTTTGAATGTCGAAGTTGACGCCAAATGAGAACCTCATTCCCGAGTTGCTGGACATGTGGTTTTAGGACTACGGGCCATGCGACAATATCCGTCGACGTACTTTCATCAACTTTTTCTCGTCGAAGCTTCCGGTGTAAATGCGTAGAACCTTCAGGCAGACCAGTTGGTCATCCTTGAGACGCCCTTTCCAGATTTCCTGAAAGCAATTGCATGAGATAATCGTCGCTCTACAGTTGCTGGTACTGTGTCTCACAGCAAACCCGCCACCAGCAACCGGGTGTGAACCTTCCTTAACAATGTTTGGAAGGTAGATGGAGGTGGGTAGGGATCCGTGATATCTATTCAGATGAAGGAGGCACTCGATCCAAGTCCTACGGAGGGCGCGGTCTTCATGATCGCTCTGATTATCTAGGTGCTATGTGTGCATGTTGAGTTCTCTCGTTTCTCGCAAGGAGCTGTCTGAAACGCACGACTTGAATGGTGTCCATAACTGACGGTGCTGTTTGCGAGGTAACGAAGCCCATGGCTTTCCGGACGTCTTGCCCATGCCTTCTGAGGTGCGCGATGAACTTGGTCAAATTGCGGACAATATCGCCAAAATTTGAGCTGCTATGATTGATCTTCTGGGGTCTCAAGGACAGTGAGAGTGGCTCACCTCGCCTCTTGACCTTCATTGTTCCAACATGTATCACTAAGATCCCCCGACACGCTATTGTCTCGCATTGATGAAACCATGTCCTCCCGAAGGAATACTCCTGAGCTCTGTGTCAAGGTTAAAGAGTGATAAGCAAGTAACGTCAGGGATGCTCAGGTGTATGGTTGATCTCACCTTCGAACATGAAACATGATATTTTTACTTTTAGATTACCTGAGCTACAGCTATCGTAACCAGTTGCAGCGTAGTCAGCCGGATTGCCTCATCAGCTTCATCAACTAGTACAAAAGAAGAGAAAGAAAACAGTGGTGAGTAAGTTACAGTACAGTGAAATTCAAACGCTACAGGCTGTGTCAGCCAGCTCGGCAAATGCCGGCTACCGCTTTGACCGGCGGCGAGGCGTCTGCAAATCTTGGCCCTTCTTTGCCTCTGGACCTGTCACCAGTCCATATATGACGAGCAAGCTAAGTACAGTCATCTACCGGTCAATGATACAACATCGTAAAGATGAGACACCCCGATATTCCACCCTATTCTGAGCAATCCACACTCTTTATATACCCTCCAATACATATTATCAGCCATCATAGTGTCGCTTTTGGTGGAGGAACGACCGGGCCATCGCAAACAGTGAAATCGGTGAATTTGATGCAAAGTTTGGCGGGTGGGAATTTCCCATCAATGCGCCAAAATCTGGCGGGGAAGGAGACATACTCGATGGGACAAGTCTTCCACACCCTTGGCACACAAAAGAGGGCCAAGGTTATGTTTTATAGGCCTGATTCAGTAAATAACTCGAAGCACAAGGTCCAGGATCCCGAAAATACCTTCTCCAGCCCCAAAATAGTCCCAAGAAGTCCAGTAATCATTTTTCTGAATATTTTCCTGTATCTATATCATCGCAGAAACAATGTGATACAATAAGAGATACATATTCTGGTCTCAAGTAAATATTTGAGAGTGGTATAATGAGGGCAAGGTGCAAAAAACTTGTTTGTATCATTGACTGATCTTGTGTCATTGACCGGTAGATGACTGTATATGCGGCAAAAAAGCACTAAGAGAATGCATTGAGACCTAGGGATACAGGGGACAATCATGTCCGGATATAACAGATAACGAAAACGCGCCACAGTCGTGATGACAACCAGAAGATTTGCCTTATTTTCACCAATCGTCCGATCAATAGAACGGAATGGGCACCAAGAAGTCCAGATGTTCCTCCATCGTCTGAAAGCTTTCCGAGGTTCTTGAAGGGCGACATCGTCCCACATAGTAATACCGTCTTGGATGAATATGACTTTGGTTTCAGGACGGATCGGCTCGCACAACGGCGCCGAATCTACGTCCCTCGTCCTACTCCTTTCGAAGAGAGTAAGGCAGAATGGAAAGGACATGGTTCAGTTGATCGAGAGGATGAATAGACACAGTTAGGGTCGGATGGCCCAACCCTTTCCCGGAAGCCTCGCCAAACCACTCGAAGCGCAGTGTCAACCCACATAGACTCCAACGTGGAAGGAAGGTGAACTTCAGTTACCCCCATAATTGTAACGGGAGGGGACGATAGCGAGGGGTATGACGGTGGCGATAGCTGTGGCGGCGAAGGACTTCTGATTGGTGATTCAGAGGAGGACCTTTTCCTAGCCCCTGCAGGGATGGGCGTTGATTGGGGCGGGCCATGTTCAACGAAGGCGTGTCGCTTCTTCTCCTGTTGAAGTGACTGATCCCCGCCAATGCGAGTAGAAGCCCCACGAATGACTCTTCGTGTTTTTCGTGAGGATAGCTCGATGCCGACTTTTGCGAGGAGAGCGAGAATAAAGGGTAAGAAAAGGAAGGCGATGGAGAGACTCAGGGCGGTGAAGACGAGGCCAGCAACGGAAGTAGAGACAGAATGATCATGGAGCCAGATGCCTCCAATGTCCGCATTGGGTGCAATTGAGGAAGTAGAGACAGAATGCTCATGGAGCCAGATGCCTCCAATTTCTGCATTGCGTACAATTGAACAAGCTCGAGGGAACCCATCCCCGTGCCCCATAGTCTCGAGTGCACGCGAGGACAGATTGTCCATATCCGTGGGAAAACTTGGGGGCTCCTCGTTTTGCTCTATCCTGTCGTATACGAGTCGGGCGACCTTGAAGTAGAGGGATCGAGGTTGGGACAGAAGGGGGATAGCGATGGTGATGGTGATGGTGACGAGACTGAGGACGGTGCGAATTCGGTTGGCCCGGATCATGGTCAGAAGCCGCCGTCGAATATTCTTTGTATCAGAATGAGCTTGCGACATTTCCTCACTTTTCTCGCAAGGGCCGTTTCGCATTCGGCGAATTAGTTTCGATAGAAGGGGGATTTTCTGAACATAAGTTTGGTACTTCCGGTCCACCTGTTTCGACCTAGAACTAGCCCCTTCTGGGCCTCCACACAGATCTTCGATTTTCTCTACATTGTTTGAAGGGACCTCCTTCGAGGCAAGATAGGATTCGAGGGACCGCCCGGCCAAAAGAGTTGTCACTTCAGAGGCAGTCAGTCGCGACCCAGCCTCTTCACTCCAACAGTTCTCGATAATCTTCCAGAGCCAACTCGGACAGTCCGCCGGTGACGCCGGTCGCATACCGTCCAGGACCGCTAGGACGATCTGCAGTTCCATCTTTTTATCAGCAAAGGGCGCGTAGCCACTGAGTAACTTTGGAGCAGTCAGTTCAAAACCAACGGGCGCTCTACTGAGTCCACATACTTCATATATGGTGCATCCTAAGGCATAGATATCACTTGTGGTTCGATTTGGCGTCTCGACACAGCCTGGGTTCATCAGCTCTGGCGCGAGCCACGGTACTGAGCCTCGCATCGCTGCCTGGCTGGTGCTTTCACTGACGCGTCCAGCTGGCGAGTCATCTTCAATGGTGCATAGTCCGAAGTCGCTGATTCGGCAGTGACCGTCGTCTGACACAAGGATGTTGGCCTAGTGTGAAAGATAAGGCCCAGGAAGGTAGAGATGAAGAGATGACGCACGCCTTTAATATCGCTGTGTACTATGGGGGGACTGTGCTCATGGAGGTATCGTAGGCCTTCACATATTTCCTGAATCTACGGAGACGGCTGTCAGACTTTGGAAAATCTGGTTCAAGTCGACAGACCGCACCAACGTGACTTTCGCATCGAGACTGGAGTTATGTTGCTGACAGTAAGACATCACGTCCCCGTTCGCCATCCACGGCGAGATGATGCAGTAGCTTGGCCGGAACAGGTCATTCACAACTCCAAGGAATTGGTGGATATGTGAATGTCGAAGTTGACGCCAAATTAGAACCTCGTTGCCTAGTTGCTGGAAGTAGGGTTTTAGGGCACCTTGTGCGATAACGTATGTTGTTGACGCACCGTCATCAGCTTTTTCTCGTCGAAGCTCCCGGTGTAGATGCGCAAAACCTTCAAGCAGACCAGATTGTCATTCGCGATACGCCCTTTCCAGATGTCCTAAGAGAAACTGCGCGTGAGATAATTGTAGCTCTCTGTAGCTCTCTAATTCGTGGTACTGTCCCTCACCGCAAACCCGCCGCCAGCGACTGGATGTGATCCTTCCTTGACAATGTTTGAAAGATGTATAGAGGGTGGTAGGGATCCATGATATTTGTTCAGGTGAAGGAGGCACTTGATCCAAGTCCTACGAAGGGCACGGTCTACATGGATGCTTTGCCTGTCCAGATGCTGTGTGCATGCTCGACGTTGAGTTCATGCTACTGCTATCTGAAGGGAATTTGTGGGACGTACGAGCTGAATGGCATCCATAACTAACGGTGCTATTTGTGAAGAAACAGAGCTCATGGCTTTTCCGATGTCTTGCCCATATTGCCTGACGTGTACGATGAACTCGTCCAAGTCACTGAAGCCTCTGAAGATATGATCAGCGGTTGTCCTGCTGATCTCAGCCTTCTTGCATCTCAGGGACATGAGGTGAAAGCGACTCACGTCGTCCCTTGACCTTCATCGTGCCAGAATGAATCGCCAGAAGCCTTTGCCCCGCTGTCCCCCATTTCGCCCGGAGATGGTCCTTGGTGTTGTAATTACAAGAAAGCACTGCCATGAAACTGTGCGAGTCGACAGTATATGGAGAGAGAAATATCACTATTGAGATGGTGACAGACTGACAGTCGACGCGTTGACGCGTTGACATTGGGCTGATGTTGCGCTGTTGAAGGCATTTCGGCAATCGCCGAGTCACCGCTTTGACCGTCGGGAATGCAACTCTTTACAACTTAAGTAAGGTATCATACATCATAACTCCAGAGATGAGTGATACAGCAATACGATCAAGGCTAGGGAGCTAACAACTGAAGGATTTCACTCTGATAGGTCACTGCAAAAGGTGTAGAGGAAGGTTCAGGTATCTACAGAGGTTACTGACAAGCCAAATTTCCGACCCTCGCTCGAAGCATCCTGCGTGCCTCTTGGGGGGAAACATAGTCCCAGATAACGCCTCCCACAGCACTGAATGAGCGGTCGGACTCGGCAGAATCAGCGATGGAATCTCTCCCGAAATAATCCCCGCCTCTAGCGAATCTGTATTCATAAGAGACCCCTTCTCGTGGCTTCATGTGCTTCCAATCCCTCCCTTCCAAGAGGCCACTTGCTCTCTTAATCTCTATCCCCTATTGGTGAGCGGAGACTTTCGTTGAGCACCAATGGCCGAATTTCGACCTATTATGGTTTCGAGTCCCACCGTTTGTCACGGTTATGACGACACGGGATTTTCTGTAAGGTGAGTGGACTTATACCAGAGGCTAATATACAGATCCGTCGCAATAATCAGAGATTCGAGAAATAATCACGCAGGTCCTTCAATAAAAGTCGACTTCATACCCTCTTGGACCATAGTACCCCATATCGGTCTTCTCGTGTACCACCTTCCCATCTTTCCATGTAGTCAAAGATGCACCACCCGTCAGCGCTGCTATCATGTTGGCTCCCATGCCATCCCTTAGGCACAAATGATGATAGTCAAAATGGCAATTGCTATGGAAGAATGCCACACTGAAACGCACCCTAACGTTTCACCCGTACCGATGGTCAAATCCTTTCTCGCAGTCGAGAAATCCTTGAACTCGGTCTTGGATGTGGAGATATACTGGTCATAGAGCACCAGTTCCTGCAAGTTGGTGCCTAGGGTCTCCCTCTCTTTCAAGACCTGAAACACGCTCTCGTCGATTTTCCCTTTCAGTTTGTCGTGCCCGGTGATTCGGAGATATTCAAGACGAGGACATGATTCCAGTGCATAGATGAGCGTTTCGTTTGTGAGTTTTGTGCATGAATCGAGTGATAGAGAAACAAGATTGGTAGCATGGGAGAGGAAAGATTGGACGGCTATGTCGGTGAGAAGCCAGCCGCTGCCCGTGTCAGGGTCGCCGAGGAAGAGCACTTGAAGCGAGTTCATGAGGCCGGGAACGGAAGACATGGCTTGAAGATGCGAACTACGATTTGCTCACTCACTTTCCAGGCTGAGAAAAGGCTACTAGTGCCACTTACTCTTTGACGTCGAAGTCTCCAAACTTGATACACTTTATTCCAGGCTGATTGAACTTCGAGTTGAAATCTGATTCGTTTGTGCGGTGCAGATCGAGGATGGCTTCTGGGGCGAATGATGGCTGAACATAGGGTATGAAACTTGGCTGTCCTCCTGTGCGGCTACCGCGGCCACCGCGACTAGTACTGGCACGACCACGTTGTCCGCGACTCCCTCGATCCTCCCGACCTCCTCTTGATTGTGCTCCTCGCCCGCGATTGCGCTTTGAGCTGTGGCCACGGCTCCCACGATTTGTGTAGTCCATTGGAGTTTCAGTATCCGTGTGGTTGGAGAAAGAAGAGTAGATCAGTTAGGTGGGCCATGGCAGGCTACAGCTGCTATGGCATGACGCGACCGAACGCGTCATACTCAGCACGTGAGCTTACAGTAACCTAAATTATGGACTCTGCCATTGGCATATGTGCCTGAGAATCCCCGGAATCCACAAATACCCTGAAGAGAGCCAGTCTGCGCGTGGGAGCGCGTAGGTCGATTACTCCTCAACACGAAGACATTGTCATTCGCAACCTGCTCGTGTAACTAATGGAACCACATAATACATAGTAAAGATTGAATGACTGGGGGGGATGGCCGCAAGCGGCGCGGGCCGAACCTCTGTTGTGAGAAAACCCCGTCTGAGCGTCCGCACCCAATCCCCGCCAAAATTTGATGGCTCGCACTTGAGAAATAATTCTATTGCATGCCTCATTGAACACACTCTGTCGGAGTAGCATAGCAGTCGTCACCGACGCCTATAGTCGCAGCACTGCAACTACAGGCGTCAGTGAGCAGTGAGCACGATATTCTTCGGGCTCACTTACGCCACCTGACTATGGTACTATATTACTTATTTAGCTTATCGAGAATGGCAGTCAGACGAAAGAGGCACACAAAAATGAATGGCATTGTTCTCGGAATGGGGTCCAGTCTCTAAGCTAAGATAAATGAAGGGACTTAAAGAAACGGTCCTAGATAAAACTGCATTTCAGTCAGAGGAGAGCTTGTTGCAGAAAAAACGAGCATTACGCACCGTAAACTGATACTGGAATCCAGCAGGGGGTCCGGCTATTGGCGGCAGTGCATGAAAATGTTGTGGGCACGGTGAGGTCCAACAGAGAGCCTTCGGGAGAGGCATAGAAGGACGAAGGCGGGTTAGGCATCGGGATTATAGGCAGACGACAGACGGGGGGAGACTCAGAGTGTACATAAAAATGAACGCGCTCGTCCAAATCAGGAGCGTGGGAAATGGGTTGAAAAACCTGCACAATCCTGTAAGAGGCCAAACCTAAAGGTTCGGCAATGAGTGTGCGCCAGTGTGGGGAGACTCCAAGATCAGTACCAGAAGTCCGGTTTCGGGGGTGTCTGTTTGGTATACACGACGACGCTCGATGCTGAATCGAAGCCTGGTCAGAGCCCTTTGGTGGACCTCAGACCGCGAACGATGAGGGAAATTTACACAAGAGACTGCATTGAGACCCTGGAATACATGTGACAATTGTGTTCGAACCAATCTACCTAATCATTAGCCGCTACGGTTGCATGACGATACCTAGCAGCACGACGGCGCGAAGCTACCGTAAACTTGAAGGCGACCCCTTCCCCTGCTCATCCCGATATACGACGTCAAAATTGGCCAAGGCGTAATGGAAGGGACACGGCTCAGTCAATCCGGAAAATAAATAGACACAGTCAAGCTCGGACGCCCCAACCCTTGCTCGGAAGGCCTTCCAAGCCACTCGAAGCGAAACATTCTCCCACATAGCGTCGGGCATGTCCTCGGGAGTCAAGTGAGGTCCTTTACTCTCAAATTCCCGCACATTAGCCTTGGGTGACCACGCTGGTAGCTGGAACATCGGAGGATGCGGAATCATCGAGGTTCCTGGGTCAATTGTTTTATCGGCGGAATTTAGCTCGGTATACTCTTCACCCATTGTGGTAGGGTTTGGCGAGGCAACGATGTTCGCAACCCCTGGCTCCGCAGTTGCGGCACTTTCCTCTGGCGACGCCGTTGAGTCGCGGAGTTTGGACCCATCGTCATCGGCCTCAGTCTCGAGTCTACAGTCGAGGCCCCTCTTCATACAAGAATCGCACGGTTGCTCACCAATCATGTTGCACTTCAAAGGCTGAGTTAATTCGGAATTTTGTGAGGAGTAACTTACAAGCCACATACCACGATGTGACGCCTTCGACAGTTGGTACAGGCTAAGGGGACTCTTTTGGTGTTCGCCCGAGTTGTGGGTCCATTAAGAGATATAGACTTCAAAAGTGTGCTTCTGGAAGCTTGAGCTACGCCGGGGCCTTTGAAATACCCAGCCGACTGTACTGGTCGGCGTTGCGTCGATGGAGGGCTCGTAGTACCGTCATGTCCAGGCAGAGCGGGGAAAATCAGGGGCCAAGAGCTATGAGGACCCCTCGAAGTGCCTGGGCTCTGTGAAGCTTTCAGAAACTGCAAAGATAGTTCCTGGAGCACGAACATAGCATACCTCGGACCGACCATGTCCAGCATATCCTTCCTGCTGGAATGGTCTATCACTTGCCTCTTCTGCCGGTTGTGCGGCCGTTTCTTGAGGTAAGGGCTCGTCATCAGAAGAGACACGTCGTCGCTTAGCCAAGGTCTCGAATTCGATCGGGGAATCGATATCGTTTTGGACCCTCTTTTCTGTATCGGGAGAGGCTGACGACGTCCCTTCATCATGCTTGCAGGAAGAGTCGTGACTCATCTGGCGAAGTAACTGCCCAGGTTCCTCTTCATTCATGGCGCGGACAGTGGCTGCCAAATGAGTTGTGAAAGCGGGCTTAAGCAGAAGAGTGGCTATTGTGGAGGCCGTGGGCCGCGATCCAGGATTCTCGCTCCAGCATTTGCCGATAGTGGTCCAAAGCCAATGCGGGCATTCTGCGGGCCGCATCGGTCGCAGACCCTTCAGAACCGATAGAATAATCTGCACATCCATCTTGCTATCAGCGAAGGGTGGAGAGCCGCTGAATACCTTCGAAGTGGTTAGTCCAAAATCAGATACACTCTATTGTATTCACGTACTTCGTACATTGTGCATCCTAGGGCATAAATATCCCTTGTCGTTTGTTTTGGAGTCTCGACGCATCCTGGGTTCATCAGCTCCGGTGCAAGCCAGGGAACCGAACCTCGCATAATCGCCTGACTCGTGGTTTCACTGACATGCCCCTCTAGCGAGTCATCTTCGAGGGCGCAGAGTCCAAAGTCGGTGATGTGACAGCGGCCTTCTTCAGAGACGAGAATGTTCATCTGAGGAGGTAGCTTATGAATGGGGAGAAAAACTCAAAGCGGGCGGTCGACGTACGCTTTTGATATCGCTATGGACTATCGGAGGATTGTGTTCATGGAGATAGCGTAAACCTTCGCACAATTCTCGCATCTGCAAGTCTGCCAGTTAGTCGTGAAGCTCTTCCTGAATCAATAAGCCATCCGTACCATCGTAATCTTGACTTCAAAACTCGAGTTACGTTCACGAGAATAAGACATCACGTCACCGTTGGGCATCTAAGGTGAGACAATGCAATAACTCGGCTGGAACAATTCGTTTGTGACCCCCAAAAATGGATGAACATTTGGGTGGCGAAGTTGGCGCCATATGAGGACCTCATTACCCAGTTGCTGAAAGTAACTATTCAGTAGATGTTATACCACCATAGGCTAGGCGCCGAACGCACCTTCATCAAGTTTCTTTTGTTGAAGTTCCCAGTGTGAACGCGTAGAACCTTAAGACAGACCAAGTGGCCACTCTCGAGACGTCCTTTCCAGATATCCTAAGGGAAATTGCGTGAGACGATTGTAGTGGTGCAACTTATGATGCTGTGCCTTACAGCAAACCCGCCGCCAGCGACTGGATGGGTCCCATCCTTCACGATATTTGGGAGAAAGAATGAGAGTGGTAGGGAACCGTGGTATTTGTTCAGATGAAGAAGGCACTGAATGCAAGCCCTGCGGAGGGTGGTGTCTTCTTGGCTGCTTTGTCTGTCCAGGTGCTGAGTACATGTTAAGTTTCTACCATTCGCGAAAGACTGTTGAGAACGCACGAGTTGAATAGTCTCCATGACTGATGGCGCTGTTCGTGGAGAAACGGAGTCTATGGCTTTCCCAACTTCTTGCCCGTGCCTTTTGAGATGAATGATGAACTCGTCCAAGTCGGTGGATACATGCTCGGTGGGTGACCTGCGAATCTCGATCTCCTTTAATCTCGAGAGCACCAAAAAAAGCGGCTCACCTCGTCCCCTGACCTTCATCGTTCCAAAACCCATCACCATCGGAGTGCTTGGTCCCATTGTCCCGTAACACACACATCTCTTGGGAGTGACTTGTTATCGGCATACAGGTTCAAAAGAACACTGCCATGCGTCGTTGGGGTCTGTGGATGCCATGAGAAAGTAGGGGCGTGGGTCTAATCTGAATTCGTAGATGACTGCTATTGGGCTGATGTGGCTTTATATTGAAGCTAATTTGTTCGTCGCCGTATTGACCGCCGGGGTCTCGTGAGTCGTCGTTGATCACGGAGTTTGAAGTCTGATATACCACGTCTCAGTCTGGTCAGTCGACTTTCTGTCTTGCAGTTGTCAGAAGTTGAGGTAGCAAGCGCAGTATGACTGAGAGTAGCTCTTGAAAGGTACATTTGGTCGAGCGAAATTTGAAGCGTTTGATGTTCCGCGCGTTGAAAGTCGTGCGTCAACCACGAGCTCCTGCGCTTAGTACGACCAGCGCGATGAACCTGGCCTCTTCGATCTCTGCTTCGTTATGTTCCCTATCCACATTCCGTGAAGCAGCTGCAATTTTCTTGATGAAATAACATTTCGGGAGTGGTGATAGTCTGGAGGAAAGGACAACTTGGCTTGTGCCGCTGCTTCGCATCGCATCACCACATCACGCGTGAACGCGTCTTGCCACGTGCTTCAAACTACTACATTCTAAGGACCAAGAGGCTACTTTCTCTCTCACCTTCTCCATCCCTATTGATGAGCGGAAATTTACGCTCTGTACGAGCTGTTGACCTATTGTGGTATTCGAGTGTACCTTTTGTCAAGGCAATAATGACATGGGAATTTCTGTGATAAGGTAAGTGGACTATCAGAGGCTGATATACAGATCCATCGCAGCGATCAGAAACTCAAAAAATGATCACGCATGTCCTTCAATAAAAGTCGTAGAACGGCGTTTCGTACCCTCCTGGACCATAGAATCCCATATCGGTCTCCTCGTGAACGGCCTTCCCATCTCTCCATGCAGTTAACGATGCTCCACCCGTCATTGCTGCTATCATATTGGCTCCTATACTGTCCCTAAGACGCGATAGATGATGGTTAGCACACAAATTACTTCGAAACAATGCGATACTGGAACGCACCCTAATGTTCTACTCGTACCAATGGTTAAATCCTTTCTCGCGGTCGAGAGATCCTCAAACTCGGCCTTGAACGTGGAGATGTATTGATCATAGAGTACCAGATCCTTCAAACTGCTGCCCAGGGTCTCCCTCTCTTTCAAAATCTGAACCACGCTGTCGTCGATTTTCCCTTTCACTTTATCGTTGCCAGTGATCCGGAAATATTCGAGACGAGGACATGATTCTAGTGCATGTGTGAGTGCTTCGTTTGTGAGTTTTGTACATACATCGAGCGTGAGAGAGACAAGGCGCTGATGGCATTCGAGAGGAAAGATTGGATGCCTGTGTCGGTGAGAAGCCAGCCGTTGCCCGTGTCAGAGTCTCCGAGGGATATTACTTGAAGTGTGTTCATGAGGCCGGGGACGGAAGACACAGCTTGAGGATGCGAGCTGCCGCTTATTCAGTTTCCGGTGTTCTGAGCTGAGAAAACGCTACCGGTACCACTCTCTGACGTTGAAATCTACACCAAACTTGACACGCTTGATTCCAGGCTGATTGAACTTTGTGTTGATCTCTGGGTCGTTTGTGTGGTACAGATTGAGAGTGGCATCTGACGGAAATGATGGCTGAACATAGGCTGAACGTAGGGAACGAAGTTTGGCTGTCCTCCTCTCCGGGTACCGCGACCACCGCGACCAGTGTTACCACCACGACCACGACCCCCTCGAACTCCTCTTAATTGTGCTCCTCGTCGATTCCGGTTCGGATGATGGCCACGACCTCGACGATTTGGGTGATCCCTTGAAGTGCCAGTACTAGTGGTGGTAGTTAAAAAGAAGCGGGGTTCACTTCATTGTCTAGGTAAGGTGTCTGAGTCTCAATATTCGCTTGATCAGGTGAGCAGGTTACGGCATGGCACGGTCGATTCAGGACGCGTCTTAGTCTACCTGTTCTCCCGGACCAAGAGTGCTCCATGCAACATGCGGAGGCTCTCGTGACCTGGGTACGATAATCGAGTATTAAGCGCGCTTGGACTGTAAAGACAAGCCATACACCAATGAATGCTATGAAGGCGAGAAGTACATGAGAATTTCCAGATTTATATTCACAGATGCTCTGAGATACTCTGAACAGAGCCGGTGTAGACAGGCCCATGACTGCTGCGACAAAGCCAAGGCCTAGGGTTCTGTCCGAGCGAGATGAAGGGGCTGCCCACCTCTCCCCCTCAGACTCGGAGGGCGGAAGGAACACCAACGAGTTCTGAAGTCCCAACCCTCCCCCGAAAACTTTTCCAGGCATCTTGGACGGAAATGTCATCCCATATATCATCCTGCGTGGAGTCACTTCCAAAAGAATGTGTGACCTTATTGCGCCCCGGCCTCAAACTCATCTCGGCCATCAATCCAAAAGGCGCAGCCTCGTCGGGTATCGCAGGGAACTCAGCTCCAGCACTGTATCTGCTCGGCTGAGGAAGACTGGTGGTGCTCGACGTAGAACCACGTCGGCTGCCTACTCGAGACTTCTGCCTCACAGAATCGAAGGCGGAGGACCCGTCGAAGTCGACGTCGACTATCTCAATGTCATAGCCATCGGTGTCGTCATCATCATCGGAAAAATCCTCATCTTCGCTAGAAGAGTCTGCCAAGCCCCCTTCACCGATATGCCTCTTGGGCGTGCCCCCACCAACGCCCATGACGCCACCGAACTCGGTCCATGACTCTCGCGCCTTAACAATCCAATCCTCAACCACCCTGTTTTCCTCCCCACTCATTTCGTTCGGGGGCTCGTCGAGGGGTGAGCCTGAGGAAGGCGGAAGATTGGAGGAAGATGGCCCGAAGACGTCACCGGAGGTAGATGAACTGGGCCAGGGGAGATTCTGCTCGGACTTCTCCTCTTCAGCCAATTGGGCCATGAGCTTCTCAATCGTTTCTGCCCGTTTTTGGATTTCAGCGAGAAGGTGTTCGCGTTTCCTATGGCCGAACGTAAGCTAGAGAGTATAATTGACCAGGTCGAGAACTAAACTCACGGTGGGGTTATTCGCTTCTTTCTTGCGGGTATAAAGCATTCATGACCACCATTCAAACACCGCTTACACCGGGGATCCGTGTCGGTCCAGAATTCGCATCGAACCTTGAGGGCTTTGCAGCGTTGGCAGGCACCACTGGAGATGTCGGAGTCAACAAAGGAGGAAGACAGCGGAAGCAATTGTTACTCGCCTCTTGCCCTTTTGGTTTTCCTCATGGTCACGGTTGCTGCTTTCAGCGACATCGCCCGCAGCATCGTCAAACTGGCCGTGCGGCCGAGGCTGCTCTTCTGAGCCCCTCGTGTCCGTTGTATCGATCGTGCCGTTGAATATGCTGGTCATGGATACTACTGAGCGTAAACCGAGCAGGTCAAGCAGATCATCGCCCTCCTGCGTTCCTCCCTTCGAATGTGACGAGTAAAAATCACTGGTGCCAATATTAAGTGCAAAGTAATTTGATGCAATACTGATGGCACTCACATCCCGTCCTGCTTTGGTTCGGGTGCGAATGGCGGTGATTCGTCGCCTTGGTACTGATTTTCAGGTTGATCGTATTCATTGCATTCGTCTGGCCAGGATGCACGAAGGAGACGTTCGCGTTTCCTATGTCACGACGTGAGCTGGAGAATATAACCAGTTGTGGGATTGAGCTCACGACGGCGCCACTCTTTCAGGTATCCTGCATTTATGGTCACCATTCAAACACCGCTCACATGGAACTGTGTCGGTCTTGAACACGCATTGTACCTTGAGGTGTTTACAACGTGAACAAGCACCACTCAAGAAGAACTGGGTTGAGTAAAGGAAGACGAGAAAAAAAGTACGCGGTTGTCACTCACGTCTTGCCCTGTTTGCCGTCCCTGTCCTCACCCTCGTCGCTTTCAGTAGGATTATCCACAACATCATCACACTCGCTGTCCGGACGAGGCTGCTTGTTCGAGCACTTTAGGCTGTCTTGAAGAGTCGGCAGATCGTAATCACTCCATTGCCTGAAAGGCAATACAAGAAGGTAGATATCAGTAGCTGAGACGGCGGAGCGGAAATGCGAGAAAGGTACGGCGGGATGGGACGGAAAGAAGTTCTCTGAATACTGACCATTTTGAGTCCGGGTAGGCCTGACAAAAGTTCAGCGATTATAGACAGAATCTCAAGTGTAACCGCAGCTTACCTGCCAATTATACCCACCATCCCCTTCCTGCTCCGTTGCTTCATCTCTGATAGTGACGTCCCAATGCTCATCATTACCTCCCAACGGGGAAGGGAGACGCCGCTTGGCTAGAGGCTCGGATTCGATGGGAGAGTCAACTTCGCCTATACCCCTCTTCCTCGAGCTGCAGACTGGAGACACTTCGTCTTGCCTACGAGGAATAGAGCTCGTTGGGAGGAGAGGCTTGGCTCGGGATGGCGAGTCTTCAGGGTGAGACTTGATCCCTTCCACTCTACCTACAAGCTCGACTCCCTTCGTGTGAACGACAGAGATATTGCTGGGGGCGGAGAGGGCTGTAAGAGCAGGTTCGACCAAAAGGGCAACAACTTGGGATGCGATAAGTCGCGATCCAGACTCTTCGCTCCAACATCTCTCGATGATCATCCAGAGCTGATCAGTGCATTCCGCCGGTCGTGATGGTCGCATGCCGTTCAGGACTGCAAGAATTATCTGAAGATCCATCTTCCTGTCAGAGAATGGTGGATTCCCTGCGAATATCTATGAAATGGTGAATCTAATGTAGAAAAAACACAAGGTAAGGTATCAATGTACCTCATACATGGTGCACCCCAGCGCATAAATGTCCCGTGTCGTTCGATTTGGCGATTCGACGCAACCAGGGTTCATCAACTCTGGCGCAAGCCAGGGAACCGAACCTCGCATCGCCGCCTGGCTCGTGCTTTCACTGACACGACCTGTTGGCGAGTCATCTTCAATGGTACAGAGCCCGAAGTCGCTAATCCGGCAATGGCCCTCGTCACAGACTAGAACGTTCATCTGTGATTATAGACGAATCAGCGGGGCTCAGAGAGATCGAGATGAAAGGGTGACGAACGCCTTTAATGTCACTGTGTACTATCGGGGGATTGTGCTCATGGAGATACCGAACGCCTTCACATATTTCCTTGATCTACATAAACGACTGTAAGCCTCCGCAATTCTGATTGAAATTGATAGCTCGTACCATCATAATCTTGACATCGAAACTCGAATTGTGTCGCCGACAGTAAGCCATGATGTTCCCGTTCGCCATCCATGGCGAGATGATGCAGTAACTGGGTTGAAATAACTCGGTCGCGATACCAAGAAATCGTTGGATGTTTGAATGTTGAAGTTGGCGCCAAATGAGAACTTCGTTGCCCAGTTGCTGGATGCGTATCATCGTAAGTCTGAGCGAGTTCAGGAGGTTGACAATGGATAAACGCCAGATGTACCTTCAATAACTTTTTCTTGTCAAAGCTCTCAGTGTAGACGCGCAAAACCTTGAGACAGACTGGTTCATGATTTTCGAGACGGCCTTTCCAGATATCCTGTAACGAAGAAACTGAGTGAGAAAACTGCAGTTCTGCGGCTTTCATATGATGTGTCTTACAGAGAAACCGCCACCGGCGACGGGGTGCGAACCCTCCTTGATAACATTCGAAAGATAGATCGAGGGGGGTAGGGAGCCGTGGTACTTGTTCAGATGAAGAAGACACTGAATGCAAACTCTGCGGAGGTTATGGTCTTGATGGCTTCCTGCGCTATCCAGATGCTATGAAAATTTGCTGAGTTCGACGTGCTATTAGCGAGATTGGCGGAACGCACGAATTGGATCGTATCCATGAGCGAAGGTGCAGTTTGCGGAGAAACGGAGTTCATAGCTTTCCTTGCTTCGTGGCCATTACTCTTGAGGTGTCTGCAGAACTCGTCCAGGCTGTCAAAAGTATTCTCGGTGGTTAACCACGACCTGAGAATTGGAATCTCAACAAATACAAGAGTAGACTCACTTGGTCTCTTGTCGCTCCCATACTCCATCGTCGAAATCCGAGTTCGCCCTGTTATCCCGCAGCAAGAGCATTCCGTAGGCGAGATGGAGGTCTCTATTGAGGTTGGAGAAAGCACCATGGGAGAGAAAGGCTCAGGTTGGCAGGCAGTATGAGAGTCAAGTGATGGGAATGACCAGAGCTGTTTTGATGCCAATGTCATTGTGACTAACGGACTGGACTCAGAATCACTCCGCGACCCCTCGTGCCTCCATCGACGAGTTTTTAGAGAAGTAAAGTCCCTTCGGCATTCGCTATACACGCTCAACGTTGGTTCTGAGCCTGGCCAGAGGCCCATTTGCGGGATTTACGACGCGAAGGAAGAAAGGGATTCTGCCCAGGAAGATACATCGAGGCCTAGGATTACAGAGTATGGTTCGGACACGATCGATATGAAGTCGCCACGATTCATGAATGTACGATGGTAGCCAGACAATTTGTACCTCACTCTACTACCTAATCGACCAAGAGAGTTGACGGGACACCAACAAGCTCAGAGGTTCCCACCCTCGCCCGGAAGCTTTTCCAGGCCTCTTGCAAGGAGGCCACCTCCCACATACCTTCTACAGCTTCAGATGCTGTATCGACAATCCGTGGACCGGGGCTTCCGTCTAAACTTTGTTCGACGGGGCTCGACGAGGCGCTGAGGGCGGGCAAGTCACCCATACACATAAGTTGCGCCGAGTGACGTAGACACTGAAGACCCTCTTTCGTGCACCATTTACATGGGGGTGCGTTCGTGGGATACTCGCATCGTATCTGGAGCTCCTTGCACTGCAGGCAAGCACCTCTGTGAATCCATATCAACAAACAAGTCCTCGATTGAAGTAATCAGATTTCGGACTTACGGTTTACGGTTCTGATCGCCTGAATCCTCACTGTCCCGTTCATAGTCCCCAAAATCGGCTACACTTCTGAGGGCTTGCGACCATGGTCTAAGCTTGCGCTCCCATGGCCCGCCAACAAGGGGTATGTTTCGTCGGGGTTGGTACTCGATCAGTTCCTTTGCCGTGGCTTCGCCTTCCAGCGGCGTCAAATTGTCCTGGGAGTCATTATCAGGAGGTACACGGGGTGTATCGGTGGAGATGGAAGAGGTAGAGGGAGAAGCGCTGTTTGTATGCATCAGAATTGAGCTGGCGATCTCATCGTTGCCAGTGTGCACAGTTTTGTGCGTGGGCCCTCCGTGGTTGGTCTATCAGCAATGAGAACTGAGAACTGAGTACTGCAAACGCTCTTAACGAGTAGATGACGGGCTTACGATAATCAATTGCTCTTTCTCTGACGCGGGGGATATCGATTCGGATATCATTGACATCATATCTTCAATTGGACGCGGGCCGAAGTGCCTCCGTTTACGTTCAAGACGTGCTTTCCTCAACGTGGCGAGCATGGCTCTCTTTGATTGAATCTCAGCAGCCCGAGAGTCTGATCTCAACACGTCGAGAGATTGGGTGGAAGAACTTGGCTCGGAGCCGAAAGAACCTTGAGTGCCTTCAAAGATGTCTTCCATCTCGGGGTTGGGGGACAGGTCGTCTCTCGGGGAACAAACGGAAAAAACGTTATGGTGGGGATGTTTGTATCGTGGGGCTGCTATGGTGGCGTAACCTTCGCGGTAAGGGGTCTGTGGAGGCGACCGAGCGCCAGTAACAGTAGAAGTAGCTCGCTTGTCTGCTTGCTTAAGTTCCTTGTACATGCCCACTCCATCGTCAAATTGAACATGTTGGATGGCGGCGACAGGAGGAGGGCTGGGCAGGGACTCTTCGTCCAAATCCTCGCTGTCATGATCTTCATAACTGACAGGAGGGGCGCTGGCAAAAGATATCGGTTCGGTTTCCTTGAGGAGACGGACGCTGGGTTCCTCCGTGTCTGGTTTCGATGGACCTTCTCCTACCGGCCCGTCCGTCTGACCTTGCTCTTCCTCATACCCATAATCATACCATTCTATAGGCATTACAAACGTCTCCGAAGCAGAAGGTGCCGTGAAAACGAGTCTCCGTCGGGACAATGATTGGGTCGATGAACGCCCGGAATCCTCACTGTCCCCGGTTAAGAAGTCCGCTATATCTTCGTCCCTCGTTACAGGTACGGAAGCCTGAGCGACCCTGGTACTTGATTCTTCCTTTTCAAGAGGACCACTGCTTGCGTTCACGCCGACTCCTTTCAATGCAGGTGTGTCGTCCAAGCCGCACGAAGGGCTGCTAACATTGGTTTGCGAGGAGTTAAGATCGTCGAATACATTGAATGGTGATGCCGTAGGTGGACGCGAACTCTGTTCATACAAGGCGTGCTGCTGCTGTCGCAAAACTTCAAGGCTCTGACCAGCAGCCTGTAAGGGGGCATGCTCGATTAATCCGGTCCACGAGGCAGATGCAAAACAGTGTACGCACCTGTCCAGCTATGTCACCATCGCTGGAATCCATTCTGTCGCTTAAGGAATGCGAGAAAGGTATTGTCGTAGTGGTGTTTTGGGTTGAGTCGAGCGGATATAGACTGATTGAGCATTGCTCCTGTTGTTGAAAACTTTGACCAAACACTGCCGCGCCGTGAGGTCCATAGGCCTTTTCTTCCTCCGCGGCGAGCCATTGATTATAGGGGGAGCCTTCAGCCCGAGCTTCAGGAGAGTTACAGAATTCCACGGTGTTTGAGATTTGGGAGGAGGTGAAGGTGGAAGTGAAAGGAGGCGCCGAATAGTAGGGCGGAGTCAAGGATGTAGAATTCGTCGTGCTAAGTGTATCCACAATGTTGGGTGGCTGAAAGGTGTGGGACCCTCCAAAAAGGTCGTCGGAGTTGCTATTCTCAGAGTTGATCGCTGCTCGCGGTGTTGGGGTGATATTATCAGGACCGAAGATTCTCTGTTCGTTATAAGACGCTGTAGCGACAGGCTGAGAGATGCTGGATGTACTGGTAAGCATAGATGGGGTAGCAGGACTCGAGAGCCCACCCTCAGGGAATGACCCTCGATTGGTGGCGGGATAGTCGCCAGCCCATTCTCGTGGAGCAAGCATCCTGCGTCTGGCCTAGCAACGGTGAGAGGTGGGCTCAGGCAGTCAACAACAAGAGGGATTAAAGAACTCACGTTGATCATCCAGTTCGATACCTGACTTGTGGACAGCCCCGTAGCCCTACATAGGTGGACCTTTTCTTCTTCACTCGGATACGGATGATCAGAATGGCGTTGGAGCCATGTTTTCAAAAGTTCCGTCGTATCCTTGGCGAGCTTGCCTCTCTTTCGCGGGGGACGGAAGTCTAAACTCGACACGCCGAGGTGGGTCGAAAGACTCGGCAGTGAGCTCGAAGAACCTTGGCTGTCTGCAGAGAGGACATCCACCTCATGGTGGCCGGGCGGCTCCCCGTTCGAGGAAGGATTTGCAAGAATTGGGGGAAGTTCTACAGAATCTAGCTGGAAGGTATTGTCCTGGTATTCTTCGGATTGTCGAGGTGGTACAAATTGAACCGACAATGGGTGGCAGAGATGAAGGGAGTCGGCGGGGAGGAAGGCACCACGGTTAACAGGGAAGGAAGAACTCCGGGAAGTAGAGGGTAAGGGGACAAGGGGCGCCTGGGAAGTGGAGAAGGGACCAGCGTGTGCCGCCTCTCTATCTAACTCTGCCTTTTCCTCGCCCGAAACTGCTTCGACCGCAGGAGTGGGCTGGATCAGGGTAGATGCCAATGGGTCCTCGTCGTAGGCCGTGATATTTTTCTTCGCTTCTTGGTCTGATTCTGGATCTCCATCGTGACGAAGAGACCGGTCAAGATCCATGCTCTGTCAAGGATGAGACCACGCGCAGAGCTCGATCGAGACCACCACATACCTGATCACGGCTACTGTGTTCCCCCTGTTCAATTGTCCGATCCTTTCCTCCATGACCTGTGGCATCTTTCCTTGAAAGTAATGGTTGAAAGAAGTGTTGTAATACTTGGTGTTGTGTTTGATTCTTGGACTGAGCTGAAACCTCTTGCTGTGACGGAGACTCGTCGTCGCCTTGTAGAGAACAGGTACGACGTTGGCGCTTTACCGGAGTATCGTTTTCGATAGGGGAATCAACCTCGCCCAAGTTCCTCTTCGCCGGGCGAGAATCGGCTGACAGTATTTCTGGGCGTTGCCGGTGTGATCTCTCCGACATCCGACTACTAACTTCAACATGTGTTTTATCAGAGTCTGAGGGGAAAATCCGAGCATGAAGGCGTTTCTCTTTCGTTTCTTTCGTTTTGATTAACCCGAAACGGTGAGTTTTCGAGGCTGTAGGTAGGGCTTCGGCGTCCACAAAAGTGGTGACGAGAGTGCCTTTGGCTGAGGCTGGCGTTGTCATGTCTACCAAGTGAATTGCCACTTCCGAAGCGGTCAGTCGCGATCCGGACTGTTCTTGCCAACATTTCTCGATGACTGTCCAGAGCCCATCTGGGCATTCTACAGGACGGGCTGGTCGAATACCACCCAAAACCTCCATGATAATCTGAAACTCCATCTTTTTATCCGAAAAGGGGGGATTACCGGCGAGTAGCTATAAGGTAATTAGTACATCGCTCATTACGCATTCCTCCGTTTACTCACCTCGTACATGGTACATCCCAATGCATAGATATCCCGAGTCGTCCGATTCGGAGCCTCGACGCAACTTGGATTCATCAGCTCCGGCGCAAGCCAAGGAACCGAACCTCGCATAGCCGCTTGACTCGCGCTTGCAGAGACCCGTCCCTGTGGAGAGTCTTCCTCAACAGTACAGAGCCCAAAGTCACTAATGCGGCAGTGTTCATCATCGGAGACAAGAATGTTTATCTGGAGTAATAATAGGTGAACTGTGAAAGACCGAGAAAAGTCGGAAAGACATGTTGACGTACACCCTTTATGTCGCTGTGTACTATCGGGGGATCATGTTCATGAAGGTACCGAATGCCTTCGCACATCTCCTGCATCTAGAAATCTGTCAGGTCCTCGAGAATCTCGATCTAAATCCGTAAAGTGCGTACCATCCTTAGCTTCATGTCAAGACCGGAGTTACGTTCACGACAATAGGACATCACATCCCCGTTCGTCATCCAGGGCGAGAAGATGCAGTAACTGGGCTGGAACAACTCGTTCGTGACTCCGAGAAATTGGTGGATGTTGGGATGTCGGAGTTGGCGCCAAATGAGGACTTCATTACCCAATTGCTGATCACGAAAAGACTCAAAACCCATAGGCTGGAAAGTAGCACAGGTCGTACTGACCTTCATCAACTTTCTCTCGTCGAAGCTCCCAGTAAACACGCGTAAAACCTTGAGACAGACAGACTGGGCTTCACCAAGGCGTCCTTTCCAAATGTCCTGTTGGGTGCTGCATGAGATAACGAGATAACTACAACTACGATGAAGGCGTCCTGTATCGTTACTCACAGAATATCCCCCACCAGCGACTGGATGAGAGCCTTCCTTGACGATGTTGGAGAGATGAAACGAAGTTGGTAGGGATCCGTGGTATTTGTTCAGATGTAAGAGACAGTGAATGCAAGTCCTACGAAGGACTGTGTCCGCGCTGCTTGTCTTGCTATCCAGGTGCTATGGTAATCTGTTCAGAACCTTCTTCCATCCGTCTCGATTTGCTATAAACGCACAAGTTGAATCTTATCCATAACTGAAGGTGCCGTTTTTGAGCAAAGCGAAGTCATAGCTTTCCCTGCTTCGCGTCCGTGTCTTTTCAGGTGTACGAGAAGCTCTCTAGAATCATCGAAGATGCCGCCCGTGTTCGACCAGGACCTACAGAACTCAATAACGATGTCATGAATGCAACAAGGAACTATCTCACTTTGTCTCGGGCTCTTGGTAGTCCCAGAATGAAGCACCCACATCCTTCAACCCACTTTCGTGCAGCAAAAGCATCTCTTGTTGGATAACTGAATGGTTGTATCGGGTTGGGAGAAGGCACTGCCATGGAGATTCTGATACTGTACTGCAGTCAATGGTAAGTCAGTCAGTGATGGACCGCGAATTGAAATGAGCGCCTGGGAAGAGTTTCTTTCTGGAGACTCGGCAATTCGGCACACTCCGGACTGTTCCTCAGAACCATTTCGATCGCCGTCTGCAGGACAAGACTGGAACCGATTTTCAATCAATAGCCCACGACCGCTGCTCGTTGAGCATCGGATAAGCAACCTCTCTCTCTCCGTTGTCTCAGTCTTTCCTCTCCCACTCTCTCCCGTTCGGAACCGCGACCGTCCTGCTGCAAGCCTCCATCCTCTCAGGTTGAAAATCATGGCGACGCCACTCGTTCGGAACTAGGTGAACCGATGCAAAACGATACAACACAGAGAATTGGGATGACATCGAGCGGGCACGAAGAAATCATGGACGACCGTTCATGAAATGAATACGCAAGTCTTGTGGGTGGGCTATTCTCTGCTAAACGTTCCTGTACATCCTCAACCGATTAACCACTCGCTTTGTCCAGGACCGCAATACTCTGTCCACAGACGTAACTTTGTATCAAGTCATATTGAAGGATGGGGAATTGCCATAGGGGCGAGAGATCGAGTTTGGGAGAACTGTATGTCTAATTCCTTGGCATATATTTCGTGTGTTCTGTTCACCCATTTTTCTTCAGTTTTCTACCCTTCTGGTGCTGGTCAGAGTCACATTCCTCGGCTTGACTGTCCAGGCCGTCAATACTTCGGAGAAGATGAGGTAAGAAAATTCCTGCACGGGTGTTCGGCGAACTTACCAATGAGGCGCCCGAGGGGTGGGAAGAGGGCATGAACATGGTTCAAAGTACGGGCTAGTGTTGGTGGCGATTGGTGCTGACAACCGTCGACTGACGATTTCGACCGCTGTTTAGGATGAGGTGTTCTGTGAATGTCCTATGAGATTCCGGCCGTGCAGCGGCATATGTATACCGTTCGAGAAGAACGAGGCAAGAGGGGAATGAGGACCTGCTGCCCGAAGGCAATCAAGTGCGTACAGAAGTATCAAGCGCTAACACGATACCAGGCTGACCACGCCATACCCCATCAATTTACCTCAAAGTAAGCTGCCTGGCTGGCTGTTCTCGGTAATCCGTCCGTCTCTATCTACCAATTAAGACAATCTGCCGACACTGCTCATGTTTTTGTCGCTCGTAGCAACCTTGGGGGTCCATTTCGAGGGACTCACGGCCACTACTGGCTTCCTTTTGTTCTTCCAATGCGACCTAAACTTCTTCCTTCTGGTGTCTAGGGCCACTTAGCCTTGCGAGAATCAAGCATGCTTCCGACGAAGTAATGCTTCTCTAAAGCAAGAGGATCTTTGCATCGACTGTCGATCCAGTATTGGGGCGTCGCACAACTTTCTGGGTCTAACTTCCCCTGAGGGTCTGTGTCGGGGAAGGTAGCGCTCGGCAAAATACTCCATTCATCATCCCTCCTCGGAACCCAACTCTCACAATCTCGTCCTACTCTTCTCACCAGTCAGCATCCCACTAGTCGAGGTGAAACGCCGCCACATTCAAACTTTAGTCCTGCTGTCCTATTTTATCTTCTTGGTGTCTCTGTTTGCTATTCACCACTGAGGTATTCACCACTGAGGCACTCGTTGGTAGGGACCAATACCCTGTCAACCGTTTCCTGCTCCATCTCGTATCGCCTATATGAACTTGCGGTCGCCTATAATTCCGAGACGCCAGTAACTACAAGTCCCTGCAGGTCACTGCCAGCACATTCTGCGCGATTTTGTTCCGATAGCCCAGGTCCTAGGATAGCCCTGCTCCTTACTTAGAGTGACTTCCAAATAGTTTTTCCTCGGCTGCCCGTCCATCCCGGTGTGCGAATTTCTCAATCGAAGACTGTCTCACGGTTCTCGGAGGCTCTCGGCGGCGACGAGTTGCAGCTCCTCGAGGTAATTTGTGTCGTTGTTCTCATAACGCTCCCAAACGTTGTGTGTATTGACTCAGATATCTTGCCTCATCCTGTCAGTCAAAGTTGTTCAGCAACCACACAGAATTGCAGTTGTATTCGTCGAGGTCCGAGGACAAGATGGAATTATGAATCATGAATGACATTGACTGGAGAGCACTGTAGATTTCTCAGCAATTGGGACGGAATAACAACGGATTGTTACTTGGTCAGTTGATTCGTTGTTTCATTTTTGCTGCGTCCTTCTGACCTGGATCTAGAAATGAGATCTCCATCAATCCATCATACATCAAGTTGAGGGACCAACTCCAATAGGTTACCAGGCCCTGGGAGAAAATCGGTCGTATAGAGTTATATATCCACCACTTATTTGTCGCCTCATTTTCTCATCCGGATCCCCCTCTTCCCACTCAAGCTTGGCCTTGTCTGCCCCTCCCCCTACCGCTCCTCCTTCCCGAACAAACCTCGTCGTGTTAAGGACAACGCTTGGTGTGAGTCTATGACATATTATCCCTGTCGGCTGTGACGTTGTTTTCTCAAAATTCTCCTACTTGTAGATCTCGCGACCCTTGCCGACTCCACTTTTTCCGTCCCTCAAAACCTCCTCATCTCCAACAACCAAGTTGATAATCGCTCGAGCTCTGCTCGCGAGAACTCTACACAAACAGACGCTGATATACCCCCAGCTTTGATGGCCATGACCCTCCCGATTGTTATCCCGTCTCCCCCTCCCGCTACAGCTTCTGCTACGTCTCCTTCCTCAGACGGATCCTCCTCTGGGCCTAGAACTCCGGTTTCACCCTCGCACCATTCTCTTCCAAGTGCCGCTTCTGACACCGCCGCGAATGCAAACACGACCGGAATTACCGGTACCAACGGCAAGCGAAAGCCTTCAAGGCGGGCAAACACAGCCGAACGTCGAGCAACTCACAATGCAGTCGAGCGAGCTCGCCGAGAAACTCTGAATGGACGATTCTTGGTAATTATGAGCATATGATTGTCACCGGCCTTGGTCGCTAACGGCGCCCCCGCCTCTACTCCCAGGATCTCGCCAAGATGCTTCCTAACCTCTCTCAGATTCGTCGACCTTCTAAATCCGCCATTGTGAACTCGTCTATTGCTCATATACATGCGTCTCGCCGCCACCGAGCTTTGGCCTCGCGTGAGCTTCGCATGTTAAAACTCGAGGCCGATCATCTGAGGCGCGAGCTCAACGAATGGCGCGACAGAGCTGGTATTCCACGCGTTGAAGAGCCTGTTCGCAGCGAGGGCTTTTCGATGATACTCAATCAGGAGCTCGAGGTTATTCCTATTGTAACCAGCGGGGGTGGCGACGATGATGAAGATGGTGGACTCTACGGCGAAGACGGTGGTAGTGTGGAGGGTGGCGATGATGATATTCCCATGTCCGGTGGGGCTCCGATCAGTGCTGAAGAACAACGGAATATGACGATAGCGGGTGCTATCGGTGGACGACCTTCCCCACCTGCGATTTCTGTCAATACCAACTTCCCATCGTACCCGCAACAACGGCCCGCCTTCGCTCATCACCCTCACTCGCATCCACTTATCGCGACATCTGGCTCGTTCGATGGATACACCGACTACCCGGCTGCAAACCTTCCCTATTCTGCGGTCCCCAACGACAAGTTCGCCAGCCCACAGATGCAACAGTATATCGACAGTATCAGCATGACCCGCCGACGGTCCGGTCCCGGAAGGGATAGGTCCAATTCAATGGCCTCGATGGCATCCAGTGGGAGTGCAAGCCCTCCGCTCTATTCCCACCCAACTTCTCAGCCGCAGTACGAGTCAGGATGGGGTGGTCTCGGTCTTAACCACCAGACCATGCAGCTCAGCGGTGGCGGCGGTATCGGGAACGGCGTCACATTCGCAATGATGTGATTTTTCGTCTTGTCATTGCATGTGGACGCTCGCTGTCATACCCTCCGCCCCCTGCTAGCGTTCTGTTGCCGTCTGACTCACCCCCCTTCTATCACCTTTGCCGCCGTATCTAGCAGGATGCCGACTCGATAAACCCTCAGCTTATGCCACGACTCCCATGACCCCTGCTCGCTTCGACGACCCATATACCTCTAATACTATTCATTCATTATCGCCTGTAGCCCAGCCGAAAGACGCCCCCCGCATCCTAGCCACCTATATCGCTAACAGTAACAGTACCTCGACGTCCTCGGATTCTGGCTCTGCGCGCACACAACCATCACAGTCATTATCTATATTCAATCTTTTATTTATCCTTTCGTTGGTCCACATGTTTCTCGACGGTTGATTGGTGGTTGTAATTATTACTTGGGAGATAGGAACAAAGAAGAAGAGGAAGAGGATCTAGGATGTATCAAAAATATTGTTTGTACTTAGAAGGTGACGGTGTAGACAATGTACTCAAGGTTTGGACTGAAAGTTCCTTTACCGGTATCTGGGGATTTGATCGTCTCTCCCTCCCGCACATGAGACGATATTAGAGCACTATGGGCGATCCCGGGCGATCCTACACTTCGAGTTGAAGATACAATGATGAAGAACACAAAGGAGCATCATATGATGTGATGTCGAATGAGATGAAGTAGAGCCATCATGATTCGAACTCCTTCCGATTCCATGCTATCAAGGTTCGCCATCGGCTTGTGATTTGGACAACCCAGCCCCATGGCGATCTTTCTACTAGAGCGCTACATGTAATTGGTATCTAGGTTCTGAAACAGAACCAGGAGTAACGCTACCAGAAGAACTGCCTCGAGGCCTCAAGTCCTCCTTGAAGACCATCACCACCTCCACGCATCGCATTCGAAACTTCGTTTCCCCGCAACTGGATGGCACGGGTGACAGAACTCTCTCCCTCGGTGATATTGCGCCATTCGAATCCTCATTTTAGGACAACAGACGCGGGGTTCTGGATGTTTGATATCTTTGAAGCCTTGCCGTGTCGACTGTATTGCAACGATAATCATGTTTAGCTCCGCCGCCGGAGAATCGTGGACCGGAAGATTCTCATCATCATCCCCCGGGCCGCTGCCAAAGAGTGCGGAATGGAATCAGATTCACTGACATGATTGCGTCTTTCTGATTGTGTCGTCGTCGGTTCAAAATAGGAAAGGAGTTCTAACTCCTCCAATCCCTACCGCTCCCAACCCTGAACCTGGAAGGATTCCAAGAAACTCCTTGAAATGTCCGAATTCAGACGTGGCGCGAACTGAAAGTCAAGTTAATCTTAGTTAAAGCCAATTTGAACCTTACGGAGCGACAATTCCACCGACCACGTATGCATTCAGTGCGAGTCTGTTTCCCAAAAATTGTGCCCGAGCTATATATTCGTGCAGTCATGGCTTTCCACCTGTGAGATATACCAGGATACCATTACCGTCGTTTAAAACCCACAAATATCGAGGGCGAACATATGACACCCACAAAACGTACTAGTTTTCAATACGTCGAAAGTGAGTCTTGAATCGTCATCAAGGGCTTCTGGGAATTTTTTTCTAAACAGGCACCTCCACGCCTGTGTTCATTGGCCCTCTCTGCTGCCACCAACGTCTTGATTCTTGAAGACCCGAACGGCTCCGAGCTTTCAGCTTTCCCGCCAAAGTGAAGGAACGACCGAGAAGGACGCAGGCACAGGGCATGTATGCCGTCGGAGACCCCGTGGTCTCTTGTTTTGCTCGGCTTGTCTTTAGGAGTCAGGCTTGCTCCAAGAGCACGGAAATAGCGGCTCTGAGTGAGTCGGCCTAAGTGAGGCTACAACTCAAAGATGGCCGAGTCGATGATACCCCGCATCATGACGGTGTGTATTCCAGATGGTCTAAGCCAGTAATTTCGGTGTTAGACGGTATACGGTCCTGTCTGGGTGTCATTGAAGTGCCACTGTCCAGAAACAGGCGATAATCATAGGGTCGAGAGGTCGACGGGAAAAAAACGAAACGACATCGGACCGTGAAAAACTTGAGCGTTTTGTGGGCATTGAAATGGGGGTAGATTTTGGAGTTTTATATGAGACTTGATAGTATCGATGAACGTCCAGAATTGGTATCAGAGTCGAGAAACATCTTTAAGTGTTACACCTACCAACAGGTCGACGCAGTGGAGATGATGACAGCTGCCGCGAAGTCAGGTCGAGTATCCAAGTGAGTTAGAGGTAGAACAAGTCTAATTTCCTGCCGGATAGAGCGAGCAATAGACAAAAGGTGCGAGTAGTAGGACAAAATCGTGGTGATCAGGAAGATAGTGAACTCGGCAAAACCCGAATCGTGGACTTTTACCACTTACATAATGATAATCCCCTTCGTCTTCGTCTCACAATCCAACCAGCACAAGGCTTGAATGTTGCTGCGCACCGGAGTACCCCTCCATCTTCGCAACGTCTCGAGCGTTTGATCAGGACCTGCTCGTATACGGTCTTCAAGTACGCTCTGCAGACTAGCCAACGTACTCTGTCTCGAGCATCTTTCATCGGAGTCATCGTTGCCATCTAACCTGGCAGTGTTCCCGTTTGGAACGCAACTGGGATTCCACTCGATGTGTGGATAGTCTCGTATATATGCTGTTTCGCGCACCTCAGAATACGGGTTAGTGGTCGACTGTCGCACAGCGCGAGAATTACAAAGATGGTTTCTGGGTCTGACGGTGTGAGGATCCCAGATTCTTTGCTTTGCTATGGTTGTGCAGCGCAACGGTGACATTCACTAAGCCTCTATTGGCTGAGGCCGGCGTATCAGTCAGATACATAGACTACCCACTGTGCATTTTGTGGGCCCAGTCCTTCAGTCGAAGTGTTGAGGACTAGAGGCGTTAGCGATCAGTCCAGGGACCGAGACACTCACAGACGCTCTGTGCTGCCTGGATTCGATCAATTTTTGGACTTTGTCTGCTCTTTTCGAAGGGCGTTTTGCTCCTGGGAGTGTATCTGGCAGGTGTCATCGTACGTTCATCTACGTTTAGTTCTTGGTCGCCATACTCACAGCTAGATTCCGGTAGTCAGCTAATCGCGATCGACCTTTTCGGTTGAACGTTCTCTGTCTTCAGACCCTCGATAACCACCATCAATCCTGACAGTGTCTGCAAGCTTGGGATGCGGTTGTGTTCTACCTGATTGCATGGATGTTTCTGCACCTACCAGGTCTTGTCGACCTTAGATGGGCCAATATCTTTCATACAAATAGGAAGGTGGACAAGAGTTGACGCTGTTATCTGGCCTCTGGGCAACCAGGACCGGGAAAAGGCAGCACAGTAGCTCCGGTCACCGCTTCCTTTTGCGTGCTCCTATTACTAGCCATCTTAGGTCGGCGTACGAGATCGATGCAGGCCATCCAAGAATGTATTCAGTGGACCTACTCCTTCGACTGAAGTGTCAGTGACCAGAGGTGTTGCGAGCGAGTCAAGAGGCAGGGCTACTCAACAAATTTTTGGACATCATGGTCTTCTCATCTTCACCGATCGCCTGGTCATCGCAAGGCCCGAATATTGCTGCGCACAGGGACACCCACCCATCATTGCGATATCTCGAGCATGCAGCCATTACCTGGTTGTACATGGTCTTCTAGGACGTTCGTTTGACTCTGTCGGTTGAAAGACGTCCGCGTCAGAACCCTCTCACGT
Source organism: Marasmius tenuissimus (assembly GCA_029532415.1). Taxonomy (NCBI): domain Eukaryota; kingdom Fungi; phylum Basidiomycota; class Agaricomycetes; order Agaricales; family Marasmiaceae; genus Marasmius; species Marasmius tenuissimus. Next base: position 3,532,592 of record JAQOTA010000054.1, on the reverse strand, counting down.
TTATTTGAAGGTGCCCTTCTGTCCTGACAGTGTTTCCACCCGAAACGCGGACGGGTTTTCACCTGATTGTAGTCCGGATGCCCTCATATCTCAAACTGTTTCACATATACCTCGATAAGTGGGAGTAGAATCAGTATGCCTCGAAATCAGGGGAAGTCAGACAAGTCACAAGAGTTGGATGGTGTCCGGGCGCCCGGTAGCATCTCTAAAAGTCTTGTGTCGACTTTTCTTTTCGTTTCGCGTCCTACTCAAACACTGTCGAAGGGCGTCTCAGGAGATAGCCAGGCCATTCGTAAGATACAACTCGCGGCCCCGTTTCTTCCAACGAAGTGTTGGTGCATAGAGACATCGTAGACGATATTGGAGGTCCAGACGCCCGTGAACCCTCTGCGTTACCTAGTTTTACTCAATTTTTGGATACCATCGCTCTTTTCAAAGGGCTTCACCATTTCTGTCATATCGAAGACGATGGCCGGGAATGTCAGTACACTGTATCATCTCATTTACCGTACCATATATGTTGACACAGAGCAACTTCAGGCATGTGTATATCGCAGGAAACTCAGACTTGATGACGGCTACGAATCAGTTCCCAATCAGTGTTTTGTCAATGAAATGAGCGTCTAGAGTATGATGTAGTTTAATAATAATGCGAGGAATAACCTAGGGTATATGAAATCCGATATCCGTGTCTACATTAATGAGCAGCGGGCTTTCTCGAGACGGCGAGGAACATGGGCGTGAAGAGCTAGAAGGGCTCATCAGTACAGGAAGGGAAGACAACGGAAGCACGCGTTACGAACCTTGTCCCTACCACTCGAAACGAGGGCTTCCTGAGCAGTTTTTAATGTGTTGGCGACCTCCATGGTACCCTTGGGCAGCAATCCCAACAAAGTGAAGAACCAGAGGATGTTGTGCATAATGAACTTGCCCATCCATGAGGTTCCCCAACAGACGAAGAAGTCGCGAAAGGTCTGTGCTTTGGACATGTCGCCCTCAAGAGGGTAGTACCATTTGACTTCGTCGTCGTAATCAGCAAGGTCTTCCTCGTACTCCACCTCGAATCCGACATCACGAAGGGCCTTACGTGCGAGACGAAGTGGCCGCATCTCGGGGATACCGTTGCCAATTTCAATGCCGTGAGCAACCGCTTTGTGTTCGGGAACGGAGGGATCCCAGTCGTCAGTCATGCACCATTCGTAGACACCGAACTAGAATGGAGCGAGTAAGCAAACGCGTAACATCTAACAAAAATCGCGTGTAACTCACGACTCCTCCGGGCTTGAGGACCTTGAAGATTTCACCGTAGATACCTTCGAAACTGGGTGCGTGAACGGTGGCCTCAATGGCGTAGACTGCATTTAGATCAGAAGCTGGTTGACATGAGAATAGCAGTAAGGATACTGACCAGCATCGAAGTAACCCTCTCCGAACTGCTCAGTGAGCTTCATGAAGTCACCTTTGACGAAGGTGACCTGGTCTTCGATACCCATCTTCTGCGTGTATTTTCTTCCTCTCCTGATCTGGCAGTCATTGTTGTTGAAGCCGACGATCTCAGCGCCGCTGAACTGAGCAATCTCCCTGGCCGGACCACCGACACCGCAACCAACGTCCAACACTTTCCATCCACGCTTGATGCCCATCTTGGCAGAAAGGTAATGCTCGTGTCGGGCCAAGCCAGCGTAGAAGCCCTCTCCCTTGTAGAAACGACAGAAGTGGAAGGAAGGACCCCATGCCCATTCGTAGAGGTCAGTTGCACCGTCGTAGTAGCCTGAAGATAGGTTAGAAGGCTACCAAGCAACGCAAAAGAGTGTATTCACCATTGACGACCTCGGTGTAGCTGCTGAGACGGTTAGCATTGTCGACCTCAGTCTCGTCCTTGGTGTCTTGTTGCCAGAACTTTGTGTAGTTCTGGACGCGTTCGTCTTGACGTCCGTCAGCGCGAGGAGCAGCAGTCATTTTTGAAGAGAAGAAAGGATCGGAAGGGGTGATTCGTGGAGGTGATGGGAAAAGAGGAACAAATGAGAGAGCAGGGAATGCAATGTTTATAAGACGGGAAAAAGAGTGAAATGGTACGACCGCGTCGAACGATTGACACGAAAAAAAATCTTTTTCACATTGTGATAGCCGAGTCACGTGTAGCAATGCCGTCACGGACAGGTCGCTGCAGCGGGTAATCTTCCGACAGTGATACTTAGTGGGTGGGCCTCTACTTGGTCCACTTCTCCGACTCACGAGGACGTGATAGAAGGTAATTCGTTGAATTTGGATTAGGTTTGGGAAGAGCGTGTCGAGTACGACCGAAGTACTAGTAGATGAGCTCTCCGCGTGCTTGAGGTGACACGAGTTTGTGCCAATGTCTTCAGGGATGGAGTCAGGGGCTTCAAGGCGGCGGGCCGAAACGTAAAACTTATTGTGGCTATCGAGTATCGACGCACAGGAGGGATTTGGATTATGATGTCCATCAACCAGCCGGGAGGCGAAAGAGACGCGTTTACAGCGAGTGCATTCTTGCGAATTCAGGAATAAAGCCTGAATATTAAATTCGAAGTGTAAACAATGTCGTCTCTGCCAAGAGTCGAGACCAGGACTCGGAGCTCTAAGTTCGAGCATTACTAACACGCCTTGGAGGTGAAGGTCGCTGAGAATTTACAAGCTGAAGGACGCGACTTGGCTGGTTGATACTCAGCTCGGAAAAGCCCGAAACACGCGCCTACCGCGTGCAGTTACACTTGAGTTCGTGGAACACCTTTATCCACATCGTGTACTTTATATATCTATTCTAAGATCCGTCGACTGAATGCTGTCCTACCGCCACCCAAGAGGTCGTAGGAAGAAAGGCTTCGCGTGTACCTGTCTAACGCTGAGGAACATGGTTCTTCGAGGAGGACGCTAGAGTCAAAAAAATACGAGATTGATGATTAGTAATACATCGAATACATGACAGGAAAGAGCACAGAGACTATACATATGTATATTCGCAGATTAGACAATATTCATGGCGCAAAGGGTACATATAAAGTAATACAGAATGCATACAGAGGGAAGCGGAAAGGGTATCAAGAGCCCTGCGGTTTAGCGTTAGGTCCTGCTATAGTGGTGCGGCAGAGCTGACAAGGCGTGAATCTCCCCGTGAGTTGCCACAGCTCCAACGGCTTGAGATTCATCAGACCGCCGATAAAAAGTTGTCGAGGGACGCGAGAACTTCGGATTCAGCGACTCCGCAGTGCTTGCAAAGCGACACTTCTTCAGATTGAGCGTAATTCGAGACATCATAGTGACCTGTGTGAGCGATTCAGATTCTGCAACGGGGAGCGTCGATATCAATACTCGTCCGAGCTTACCGTGAGCCTGTAAAGGGGTTTGGAGGAAAGGTGTTGAATTACCGGACCATCATTCAAATGAGGGAGAGAGTGACTCACAACAAGTGTAACCTTACAGATTCGGGAACGCAAAGATTAGGCATCGTGGAAGATGATGGTACGATTGACGAACTCACTGTGCTGTGATATTCTTCAGTCCATCCTCAGCCACCCTCATCATCACGGTCAAAACAATTGTTATGGCCAAGATCACGCTGAGTTCTTCTTAGTGACACGCAAATTTCATGGGAAGAAATCAAGACATACCCGTAATATATCACCCCGTCTTCGAGAAGCTGCTTCATGATGGGACGAGAGAGTGGAGCCTCTCTGAACGATGAAAGCGCCCTATACAAGGTCAATGCGAGAACAACGGTGTCATAAGCGAGGGGAAGCCACGCTGTAGAAGAGGTGAGGACTTCCTCTCGTGAATTCCTTCAAGCAAAAGGTTGAAAGTTTGACGGTGAGCAGAGGGCATGGCACTAACTTTGGATAGAATATCATGTGGCAAGCTATGTTCTCATGCAGTGAGTTGAGGGAAATGGGATGCTGGTTGCAAGGAAACAACGAACCCCGTATGTCGCCGTGGTCTACACCTGAAATGGGTCATCCTGTCAGACCAGACTCTGATATTCTCGCTGAGAGTACCTTCTACTCACGAGCCCCGCGTGTCAGCGCCCAAGCACTGATACCAATATGTAAGGCCAGCAATAATGCAACGCCGACGACTACGATCGTGTTCTTGCTGTAGAGTGAATAAACGCTAGGCGGGAATGAAGGTAAGGCGGGTAAGGCGGGGAATGTGGTCCAGAGGTATTGTCTATTCACCGTATTAGCATCATCAATCCAACAATGGTGATTCCAATCATGGTCATGGAGCCCTCGTATCTAACGAACTGGTCGCATCTGTATTGTTGGTTAGTAAATAGGCGACACGATCGGGGGTCGCGGGACTAACGTCTGAAATGGAGGTATGATTCAGTGAACGAGAGGGCAGAACCAAAGGAGCGCACCTCGTTTGAGAGACCAGCCGTGTAGACTATAGTTCCTTTGAGTTCGATTGCATGGGAGGACCTGGAGCGGGAGCGTACCATAGAGGTTGATAATGAACCCGAGGGGTATCAGATATCGATTCTGGAGTACAAATATTCGTTCTTGGTGGAAGACTCGCGAAATGGAAGGGGAACAACTCACGACAAGGAAAAGATAAACCACTGTGAGGAGGTCAGCATAATTTTAGCTATCTCAAGAGCGGCAAATACCGACGCCATGATTTCTCCTGCAGCCAGATGTACTCCACCTGAAGAGGTACCAACGATCAGAGTCAGTGGTATGCGTTGCGGGCCTGAGCGAATCGGATACACACCTCCATGGCAAAGGTATCGATATGATCCCATATTAGTATCGTAAATCCTGCGAACCCAACACACTGCAGCAGTCTGCTTTAGTACTTTCAAGCAAGTAGGGTAGAAGTAACAGCTTGCATTTGTCGCGAAAACGGACCGCTTCTCCTCAATCAGTGCTGCTTGTGCCGCCTCGACATGCTCCAACACGCCGTGCAAGACGGCCCCAAACGCGTTCGAATTCATGGCTGCCGGTCAGTTGTGGATGTGCGAATATGGGGGAGTAAATGGGAAGCAGCTTGAAGAAAGCAGATGACCTTTTATACCGCCGTGCGTCGGCGCTAGCGCCAGGTGTCAAAGCCGCCGTGTAGTGCGGGAAATACTCCACGATATATTCACTTTATGTACTTGAAGCTTCCTGGTTCGCAACCAAATTGACGTTTCTGAACAGCATTGGCGCTCTTGTATGAATCCAGCCCCTGGGACGGTGGGATTCTGCCCATCCTATGACATCTGACGCAGTGCTACACGCAGTGTTGTATGTTCCTTTCAAGAGAACACAAGCGTGCCGTGTGTATGAGTCCAAGCTCTGGATCTGGTGAAACATACCTTGATACAAGAACAGTGGGCGACCCCGTCGAGTCGGATTGGAGGTTGCTGCGTACGATGAATGCGTTATACAGCATTTATGCCTCTAGAAGGATTGTGGAGCATTTCTACCTAAGCAGTCCCCACGGGGCCACTATCAACTGATGGACCCCGGTTAGTATGAAACGGTCCACTACTTGTTGCAGTTGAGCAGTCAAGCAGTGGAAAGCGTCCATTGAATACAGCATTGGCCCACAGTGAGTCGATGTAACCGCGGTGATGGATCAAAACCACCCCTGAAGCGATGGTCGAGACTCGAGAAGATTCAAGATGATGGTTGGAATTCAAGAAGTTTTTGAGGGAGAGAACAAGGCACGAGGATAAGATTAGATTGTGGCTATGCTAGCAAGCGGAGTTTGAAATTGTCATCATCTCCCGAGGTTGAACTTCTTCGCCCATTGTAACCCAAACTGGAACTTCCGCCACGACCGTTCCCCTTGCCTCCATGAACCCGAACATTATACAGTTCAAGCTTACCGCTTATGATCAGACGCGTAGAGCTATGTTCCAAGCTCGTCCGACATGGCTTGCGCTGTCCGACAAGATTCACTCGCTATTCGATATACCTATGAACAAAGTGGCCGTTTCATACATCGATTCTGAAGAAGACGAGGTCACAATGAGCACGCAGGAGGAGCTGGAGGACTTCTACCAAGATTTGGATCAGGGAGGAAAGTGGATGACGGGAGAACCGATCAAGTTGTCCGTTTTGGACCTCAGCTCGGCGCGTAGTCAGAGGTCGAAATCGGAGAAGTCACTCCCAACGACGCCACGGTCCGCAGCTGCACGGAATACGTTTGGAGGAAATCTCAGCGATGGTCTACCCTTCAACATTGATGAAGACTGGCAGAGCTTTCCACCGTTTGGGAACATTTTTCCCGGAAATCTCAACGCCCCGGAGCAAGAAGGTTCTCTTCATGCTTTTATCGAGGCCCTCTCAAGTGACGCTTCCGTTGCTAAAGATTCACCTCCATCTTCCAAAACTTCATCTGTCCGTACACCCACACCTCGTCCGGACAAGGGAAAGGGTCGCGCTCTGGATGTGGAGGAAGAGGAGGAGGAGGAGTTACAAGGATTGGCGGAGGATGACGATGACGTATCGTCAATAGTCTCCGTGATAGACTCAGAAGGCCAGGGAGAGAAGCCAGATATTCATGTTTTGGGTCGTCAAGCTAGTGTCGGCCTGTTCGTGCCTTCCAAGAGCCGCAGCTCCCACAGTTCGCGCACTTCGCGACAGTCCCGTTCACGCCACACTTCCCTCGCTGCTACCGCCATTGGCAACGAAAGTACACCCAGAAGCTCTGTTCGAGACCTTCCACCACGTACTCCTTCGAATGTCTCCGTTCCACTCAGCTCGATTCCCGTTCACACTGCCGTCGAGTCAATTCCATCCTCAGAGGACCCTCCACTACCTGCACTCGACAAGCTCTCTCTCGACCAAGCGTCCCTCGAGAAGAGACAGGCAAAGGCATCCTTGTCGACTGACATTGCCAGCCTCTTATCCACTCTGACTACTGTCATTTCCACTCATCCAGAACTATCGGAGCGTGTTACGCATATCTTGCAGAACGCTGCGGCAGGTAGCTATTGGAGCCAGCCCGGACAGCGCGACTCGATCCAGTCTTTACACGACAGCGTTGCGGAAGGTTTGAATTCACTAGATGAGGAAGCGGGAAGACAAGTTGCAGATGCACTGGGCGCTTTGTTCAGGACTGTCGGGCAGGCGGTTGGGACGTCCGCTCCCAATGCCAAGGTGGACAGCGCAACCAACAGCAGGAGCATCCCATCTGCCATTCCTAATACCAGCCCCTCCGAACCTGGTGGTCAGCACCGTCGTTCGAGTTCGGAAACCTGGTCTCGTCCCGGCCAAATTCACAAAGGGCCTGATTGGGGTGGGCATGGACCTCCACTTCCCTCAGGAGGGCCCATTCCTCCTCAGTCGCGGGGACTTTATTCATATCATCGCACACCCAGTGAACGACCGCCACTACCTCACATGCCAACATCGAACTTGACCATAGGAAGTCGTTCCCACCGCCGCCCTAAGAAACACTCACAAGATCTTAGAGCCCAGGTCGAGGCGGCAAAGCTATTGTATAAGGCCGAGAAGGAGCGGTACAGAGCTGATCGAGAAGAGAGACGAAGGGAGAAGGAAGAGAGGGAAAGGCGGCTTATTGAGCAATATGTGAACCGTGGGGATATGTATGTTCCTTCCCTTTCACTTCTCTATCAGCCTTTTTAAACTTGATGTTTGTCTAGGTCGCACGAGCAAATTCACACCCCCCTTGCAGACATCTCAGCGATTCACCCTCATCCCATTGGGCCCTCGCCATTGCGAGGGCCTCTGCCACCACGAGAACCGCTACCACCGCGAGAACCTCCGCTACCGCGAGAACCCCCGCCTCCTGCAGACCCGGCTCGGATGATAAGCAATGGTCACGGGCGATATCCTTCGTTCGAGCTCGCTCGTGTTCCATCTGCCCCTCATCGTAGCAGTACTCTTCGCCGGAGCTCAGACACAGCCAGTAGGAGGGTGTCTGACCAACAAATAGATCCCATAGAGCGTTCGTTGAGAAGAATCATTAAGAAACTCGGCGACGTGAGTTCGTTCCCTCCGTCAATCTGTACTCGGTTGCTCAATGACTTTACAGATGGGTTTCACGACTCGGGCACATCCTGATTTGCCATCAAGAGTCACAGCTTTGCTACCGTCTGATATAACTATCATGACGGCAGACAAAGAGGAAGACATTGCGACAACACTCGTTCATGAGTTGTTGAGACCGCCCACTATCCCGCCTGCAGCCTCAGGCAGCGGAGGCGTACATTGATTGTACTGGGCCTCGTTATCTTTATAGGTATTGATATCTTTTTCAACGGAATGTAATCTAGCTACATCTATCTCTTTTTTTTTGGATATCGTATGGGTTTGTTCAGTTTTTGGTTATACTATTGTCTCTGCTCTTCGTGTATTGTATGTAACGGGCTGTCCTCTTAGATCGGTATTGCTGTATGTCCAGCTATTATTCGTCGCGCCGTTGGTAGGGCTGTCGAAAGTCGAGAATTTGAACGGCCGAACGGCCCGTGGGCGGCTTCTGTACTAACTTCTAACTTCAGCAGAGTCCGCGTTATCCGAGGCCACGAATCTGCTGCATGTCTGCTGCCATCTACTCCCACCTGCTGGACGATATTCTCGAATCGCGCTGGGACAAAGAGGAACCTATTCGCCTCAGAAATCGTTAGCAATCACACGACTTGTGATAGGTGGCCCAATCGCGACACGAACTACACCGTCTATTGCCCTCCTTCGATTTGCTCGCGCCTCTGAGGCATGGCGCCGCTGTTCGTGATGAAGTTCAGGGCTGCAATAAAGAGAATACTGGGCAATCTCAAGAGATTTACGAGGCGGAGTCGGTCAATCCAGAGTCAGTCGGCCCAAGCCCACAGCTCTACAGTTCCTCCACCGTCGTCTTCTTCGCCAGCTCCTCCGTCCTCTTCTTCTGCCCCTTTACCAGCTTCGTCTGTAGCCCCGCCACCTCCTCCGATATCTCCAGGTCCCAATCGTCGAGCGCTCCCGGTCGGTGGAACTCCAGTTGAAGTCCAGGGCGGACAACTCATTTTCTGCAAGCCACTACAAGAGGTGAGGAATACCACCCTCGATATCGCTCCAGATGCTACGCCACGCAGGTTTCGATTAGTCGATTGTTATCGTCTCATTCACGAGGATGAGCTGTGCATCTACGAATTCGAACAGTTTCCCGAAGTGCCGTACGCGGTGATTTCTTATGTATGGCGGGGAAACCCCCTAAGCTCAGACTGGGAGGAGGAAATCGGAACTTTCTCTGTCAAGGGAGCGGAAGATGGTGACCCAATTAGCCTCGACGTCCTGAAGCACGTTTGCAATGCTGTCTCCCTCGGTCTACAGTTTGCTGTTGACCCTCTCCTTTGGATGGATCGCCTCTGCATCTTACAGGAGGATGGATCGGACAAGCACTGGCAGATTTCACACATGTATCGGATATACAAGTCGTGCATGGTGTGCGTCGTGCTACCTGGAGGCATTGGACGTCTTGTTAAATTGGATGAGGAAACAGCTTGGATTCATAGAGGATGGACCCTTCAGGAAGCTCTACTACCAGAGAAAGTCGTAGTTCTCTTTCTCTTTTCGAGGGATTTCTTCCACGAAGGCGACGAAGTCGACAAAGTGCTGAAGAATTGCGAAGATTGCAAAGGGCAGGACTTTACGTCTTCTCAACTAGATGCAGATGAAGAGATAATTTCCCATCAGTATTTGAAGGCCATGAGGAGATCAGGGGTTGCTGCTTGGATGCCACTAGATGAACTATTGGATTCTGCGACCGAGAGTCCTGGTTGGCAGATGACAAGTGAGTGAACAATCTACTATCCCGCGTGTACTCAATGCTTGTCTTTGCTAGATATGCCACCCCCAGCCGATATGTCGGATAATCCCTCTATATTGGGTGGGTATACAGAATGCGACTTGCTTCAGATGGCTCGAACGGCATCCAGAGACACCTACCGTGGTCGTCAAGAGTGGCGGGAGCAAGCAATATGGCGGGCATCGTTCATACGGACATCGTCGCGCCCAGTAGACATGGTCTTCAGTATCATGCAATTGTTTGACATCAGCCTCGATACCGCCAAGTTTAAGAAAGACGATCGCCTGGGTGCTACGATCGCCCTTGCCTCTGAGATACTGCGCAGAGGAAAAACAGCGAGCTGGTTGGCCGCGCTGTTCACATTGGAACCTGGGCCTCATATCTGCACTTTTCCTCGTTTCCCGATGACCAGTGTGGCTGGGAAAGCACTGGTAAAGAAGAGAGACGGCGAGGAAATAGAAATGGTCCGAGAAATCGAGAACATCCCAACGTTCCGTTGGTTGGACAATGTCCCCGGTGGAACCATGGATAAGGACGGGTATTTCACATTCACAAGTGCCGCCGTTCGCATAACACGAGCCTCGGATAATGAAGCGCCGGACGTTGACCAGAACACCGGCCCCAAAGAAAAAGACGGCTTCATGCACTTTGCTGCCGAAGACGAATCTTTATGGCGAATCTGCCCGGCAGCTTCTGACACGCAAAAGCTCGATGAGAACCCTCGAGCATTTATGGTTTTTCTGGGCATGCGGGTTGGCCACATTATCGACGCGGATGACCCGGAACCCGAGGGAGACGCGTTCGTACTGGTGATTGAGGAGCACGCTCCGGAACGGTTCCACAAGGTATCATCCTTTGGGTTCTGGACATCCTCCAACTATCTCATTCTCCAAGGAAAGAGAAGACAGTTTTATTTGGGTGGTCCCGAGGCGATTTAGCCTTAGGTACGATAGTTCAATTGCGGCGGCAAGAATTTTTCAACTCGCCAATACTCATCCACCAGCTTCAGAAATCATAACCTTTGTTGACGCGAGGGACTCGTCGAGGCTCACATACGCTGTCTCCCCTAAGGGTCGAACGATATCTCTCCTTTTTTCCTCCCTTCTCCCGCCTGCGGTCCACCGGTGTCTATCAACATTTTCGGTCATCTTCATCGTCCGAGGTTTAACGTTTCAACCTTCACCTTTAATGACTATCATTCCATCGCCTCCGCTGTTAGCTCGCTCTATCTCAGACACCGCATCAGTTTCATTTCTTTGGCTACAGTCATGCTTGAATTTGTGTGGGGTGACTGGTATACTATATATCAGACTGACATAGGTCGGTATCGTTGTACATCTAGTGAATTACTTGTAGTATACAGGTGCCGATACTCCAGTTCTCCCCTCAACGGTCACGCATCCCTTCAGTGACTCAAACCACGACTGGAGTGTACAATACTTTCCCGTCTTTATTTTTGAATTCCCCCACGACCTTTTGACCGCCATCCTTGCTCACAAGCCAACTCATGAATGATTCTGCCACCCCCTGGTTGCTGGGATGGGCTGAAAGCACGGCCGTGCAAGGGTTCAGAAGGAGAGCGGCGTCGTCGTTCGAGCCCCCGGATGTGGTCGTGGACTCATTGCCACCCTTGTAAATGGCCAGTTTGTCAGTTACCGAGGTTGGGGAAGATAGCCAGGTGCCTTTATCCGTGATGGTGTATTCGGATTTGGTAGAGGCCTCCTCGAGAGCTTCGAGAGGGTAGTGAGGGTATTTGTGATACCAGGTTGAGGCTGTTTGTGCCCAAGGGACCTTGTATATAGTTCTTGAGCCTGAATACGCGAGGAGAGAGAGAAAACTATCCACCTGACCAATTCTGATAAAGAGCTCAGAATCCTTTATGTTCGTTGCACTCTTGTCGAAACGACTAAGGAATCGAGTGGCCGGACGGTCTTTGGGCGGGTTCTGTGAAAGAGGTGATGTGAGTCCCGGAGTTGCACCTGCGATGGAAGGGTTTGAATGTCGACTCACGTCCTCGTCTGCTTTTCCGGACGCTACAATCTTATTGAATATCTGCGACACGGTATCGGTGCTCGAGAGGTGTGCTGGGTTGGATCGCGGACCGACGAGATAGAAGTGGTCCTAGCATCCAAAGTTAGTTATGCAATTTCGTGGCACGATCGGGGGCTGTCAAACTCACGAAGAACACGAGGTCTTTCTCAACAGACGCCCCAGACGCGATACTTTGGGTCTCGGCCGCATCGTTGTAAGTAAGAGCAACGTCTGCTTGTCTAGCTGCGATGTAATCCAGACTCTCGGTTGTGTCTCCAAGAATCCAAGCAACCTAGAACGGTCGAAGCAATAATCAGAGATACAATATGTCGCAGTCCCGTTGGGATGACGCACCAAAAATGGCGTGGATTCGTTTTCGACAGAATACTTGATGAAGGCATTTGCAAGGGCTTCAACAAGGCCGGATTGACCGGCGCCACCGTTCGCGACGCGCAAGAGGATCTCAGACGCGTCCTGGTAACCTCCATTGTACACAGCTTTAGGGACGGGAGCGGTGGAGGAGCTTTGGCTTAGAACGCCACCGGGTGATGTGGAAGGTACGAGCAGCTGTTCTGGCTTGAGTTGCATGCTGATTGGTATTTGAAGGCAAGTTGGGACTGGCTGAGTGTGATGGTGTTGTTGGAACGGTGGCAAGCATATTATACTGCAACTCAACCTGACAGGAGGCTTTTCACAGAGTCTGAACCGATCGGAGGCGTCTAGATAGATATGCGAGTCATTCTTGCCTGACGTTGACGGTTAATCTCATGGTTTGGGGCCGAAGGAAGTGCGGACACGAGTCAAGAGTGGCTCAACGAATTTTTTGAATTTGCTGTGTCGCTCGCAAGCGATCAGAAAGCCCTAGGCGGGGCAGAAACGGCGATCTGTGTTGCTTCGGGAGAAACCTTTGAGCACTGTGCAGTCTGTAGGCTGTTTGGAATAGTATTAAGTGGTCCAATAAGTGGTAAGTATCAGCATTGGTCGGAATCACTTACAAGCGTGGATTCAGCTGAATTTCTCCTTTCACCGGAGAATCGTCAGTTTGACATCGACAGCTAGGCGAGTGCTCCAACAATATGTTGTGGTATCCATGGGGTTCAAGCTAAACCGATGAACCTCGGTTCTATCGACGTTATCAATTGGCTCGGCATATAATAGTATCCCGAACTATCCTTCCGTGACCGTCATCATCGTTCGGAATCGATGAACCCGCTTCCAAATCTGATTGATCTCATGCTGAATTGTCACAGGTGCGTAGCTATCGGGCTATGTCAAGTTCTGCTAAAAACTCAGTCTTCTGCAGTTACGGATGGGAGAAAGAGAGGGGTACCATTTAGGTAGCTCGGTCTGGGTCTGGGATGATCAGTGCGTCGCAAATAGGACATTTTACTGTTATGAAAACCTGACTTTTCTCTCTGAAAATTTACAGGGCCTCAACGACTTACAATGCTCCGACATCTTGGACCCCGGAAAACTTCATTCGGCATTTGCATGACCATCAGCATGACATAGAGAATGCCATAGAGGGTATTTGCACACAAACAGCGCCCTCGGTTATGGAAACGGTGCAGCTGGTCTGGCTCTTATAACCGTGTCAAGGTTTACGCACTCGTCTAACCTTGTCTAACGCACTTAGCATTTGGATAGCGAAGAGAGCCAGAACGATAACTCCTTGCGAAATGCCTGCACTCGATGTCTGTTTCTTCTGAACAAGCGACATGGTACCCTTCCGAAGTCCATATATATATCCAATCTCACGAAAGAAGGAACGCACCCTGTTTCAGGAGGAGCATCTTCAGTAAGGATGGTCTTCACGAGTAGAGCTCACAATTATCTCAAGCCCTCATAGGACATATGGAAAGGATATCTCGACAACACGCAATCTGTTTGTCTCAAGGTTCTCCGCGTATTCACAGCCAACTTTAACGAGAGAACCCTCCAGAAAGTGCGTTCAGGAAATTGGTTGTGATTATGGCTCTGAGTCGAGCCTCGTCTAGCAACTAGGAAACGAAGTGCTCATCTGGAGGCAACTTCGGCACCCGAACATCCTTCGTTTTCTAGGGATAAACGGCACCTTGTTTGAGCCGACCTATTGCATCGTCTCTCCATGGATGCCCAATGGCGATGTAATCTCGTACTTCGAAACGCACGGGGGAGGCTTGGACGATAGAGTGAAGATGGTTGGTTTTCGTGCTATCTTCCTGTGTTGAGCTCATGAGCTTATAGATACACCAAATTAGCCAAGGTATACAATATCTCCACGAGCATCATCCTCCGATCATCCACAGCGACCTCAAAGGCGTGAGTGAGTGTTCGACTAGATTTCGTGGACATGTTTCTCACTCTACACTTTAGGTCAATGTACTCGTGTCCGACGATGGACAATGCTGCGTTACCGATTTTGGACTCGCCACGATAGAAACCGAATCCCTGAAAGCACGAATTCACTCGAGTGCTAGTCAGGCAGTAGCTCGGGGCTCCCTACCGTGGCTTGCGCCAGAATTAATGAATCCGGACCATATTGACGTGTCTAATCGACGATCAAGAGACATTTACGCTCTTGGGTGCACAATTTACGAGGTACGTTTGTGGAAGCCTTCGCACCGACGGGGAACTGGCGATCCTCGAGATCCTCGCAGGACAAACACCCTTTTGCGAGAAGAAAATGGACGTCCAGATCATCATGGCTGTTCTTACTGGATCACGACCCGCACGACCAGAGATCTGTCCCGACTGGCTATGGGTGATCACAGAAAGTTGTTGGAGAAATGAACCCTCGAGGAGGCCGAGTGCCACGGAAGTGGCGAATAAATTAGGGGAGAACCATATTGACCCTTTCCAATCAGTAGGGATCACCAGTGGAACTTCGAGCCCAGTCGCGATCACGCTGAATGTTAAAGTGAAGCCTATTGGACCACGGCCTAAAGATGACCTCCACTCTTCTCCAGAAATGGCCGAGGCACCACAACCTGCCAGGCCATGGCTCCCACCTTCTGCAACGGACTCATTCCCTGAGCCTCTCCACGGATGGAGGACGGAGGATACAGATGATTCCCTCATGCCCCCTCCCCTTGGTGACAATGATTGGTCCTCACAACCACCCTTGGCGGCTCGCCCTCTGAGGGCACCCATTAGAGCACCCGCTGCGGCCAGGAGATCTGCACTACCATACACCGCTGTCCCACCCAACACCTGTTTTAGATGTGGCACCACGAACCCTTCTTCATGGAAAAGAAGTATACAACGCTCGGGAAAATTTGTGAGCGATATTCGCTGAAGTATTGGTTATCCTGCCTAACAAATTAATCCCCTTGACGGAAGGTATGCGATCGATGTGGCCTCGTCGAACAACTGCAATTGCAATTACGCCGTTCATCTCTGCTCGACCACGAGGCAGGAGGTACTGTTCCAGGGGAAGCATCTTCTGCTGGTGTTACTTTTCGGATGCCACGCTCGCCGTCACGATCGACCACGTCGAGACCCTTACCGGAGATCCCTTCTGCTACTCTCCCCCACAACCCTGACCCAGGACAACCGTTAGGGGTACGTTCTTCAAGTACCTTACTTACCTTTCCGCTTCTAAACCCCTTCGAGGCCTCCCCGATTGGAGGCGAGACAAACTCTCCCCCTTTTGAGCCCTCTTCTTCCGATAGTATGTGGGACAACGTCTTTCTCCAAGACGCGTGGAGCGGGTTTCACAGGGGACAAAGGGCGGGTCGGCCAAAGAGATCATGAGTGCGGAGATGAGGGTGTGTCTTTGAGGTTCATATCGGTAGTTTCCTGTCGCCATCTAGTTTCCTCAAGAGCATGGCCTTTCAACATAATACAAATTTGACCTTCCGAAATTATCTATCGGCACGCCACACGATCGAAAGTAGGCTGGGATCCGGGGCTGGCGCGAACCAGCAGAAATTTTGAAGTTTGGTGTGTTCTTTACGCTCAATTGAAGGTATCAACTGAAGCGTGACGAAAGATGGCGGTGTATTGATCGTCCCACTGACTTCCTTGTATCTCTATTCGTTCCAAGTGTCCGGGATAAGAAGAATGCGTCCGCTCGATTATCATGCTAGCATAATGTTTTTCTGGCTAGAAGCGTTCGGGAATTACCGGACGCCAAAGACGTTTATGAAAGGATCGTCCAAGGTGCCAGCTTTTCCGGATGTGACAGCGTGTAACAAGACGGGGGAGACTGGCACTTATCCACCGAGAGAACAGAAGACGTTTCACTTTACACTACCGCAGATTCAATGCAGGACGTCCTTCGCAGGGGATCACTTTTTACCTTCCTTTGTACCTTTCTTCTTCTTCAAGACTCGATGAACGCCGCTTTCTCCGTGTTTTTTGTCGTGTTCATCTTTATGCCGGGGCTCGTGGTTATGTTTCGAGAGTTTACTCATAACGACGATCGGCTTCTGCGTTAGGTGATGCACGGTGAACATTGGTCCAGCTGGAGGCCTGATAGCTATAAGATAATTAGCACGGACTAATCCGAGCCGAAAGATAAGGCGTTTACCTCCGGTGTGTGTTGCGGGGGGATATCGACTTCGTGGTTCGTGTTCCAAATCAAGAAAGGGCACGGTGGATGATGACGAGGCCCCAGGGGATTGCAGCAACGGTTCAGACTGCCAATCGGTGCCGCCACCAGCTGTGGCTGTCGCTAACGAATCACAGTGTGAGATCATTGAATGAAAGCAGGTTGGGAGTTAGCTCACTCGACCAAGATTTCTTCGTCCCGCCAGCTGTGGCTGTCGCTAATGAGCAAGGAGGTGAGATCGTTGAGTGAAAGTAGGTTGCGAGGTCTCGGCTCACTCGACCATGACTCCTTCGATGCCTCCCTCATGACACTCGGTTCGGGAGGCCTACTACGAAAGTCTGTAGTTCCCGATCTACTGGAGCCATTCTTGAGGATGCCCTTGACAGGTTTGCCTGGAATGGATGGTCGTGAGGACACGAAACAAGAGATACGGGGAACTTACTGTTGATTGCAGAGGAGGTGAAGCTGACTCGCCGTTTCATTTTGGCTTGAAGATCCGGGTCGCTCACAATTGGTACCGAAGAAAAGTGGGATGCAGGGTCTATTGATTGGCGACTGGACGTACGACGGAGGTACGGCGGGGATGTTGGACCCTGAGGATAATAAGGAGCTGGGTCGGGAGGAGAATCGTGTATGGGGTGCATATTCAAAGACTGCTGACTATGATTGCGAAGAGTGTAAACTGGTGATGTATTCGAACGAGGCACTGGGTGAACAGGGTGTTGGGGTATATGACTGCCCGAATTCAGGTTCGGAAAGTTATAAATAGGAAGAATGTTACTATGAGAATAAACGGATTCAGTCGACTGGCGACGAGGGTGCTGTGGTGGGTGTCCAGCGTGATGAGGCATAGATGTGGCCGAAAAGTTCGAAGTGTTGTGAAAATAGTCATCGGGCGAATGTCGATCGCCGGCACTTGGTGGGAAGGTAGCGCCCACATCGTCAAAGGGGTCTTCGTCGATGACTTGGATGTTCTCAAGGCCTTGAGAAAGCTCGTCGACAGTGGAGAATGTCTTAGCGGGAGCGTAACTTGTAGAATTCCGAAGGGATCCATCATAGTCTAATTGTGGGTATGTTATGCTCCTAGCTTGAGAGTGAGCCGGGCGTTGGAATCTTGAATGAGGGGTATTGACTGAGATAGCAGGAATAGCATGAGATAAACAACGGACGTCAGGTGGGCGCTTCCTAACCTTCAGATAGCACGGATCCATCGCTGAATGAATGCCGCACTAAATGGCGATGCTTTCAGTTGGCAGCCAGAGCGATAGGACACCAAAATCAATCTCACCACGGGCTCGAGGTCTTCCGGCTTCCGACATCACGTTCCCGCCTGATAGGGAATTACAACGTACGACAGACGGACGTTCGACAAGCTGACTCACGGTAAGACGAAGGAGGTCGGCGCCTCGACCAAGACTGTTTCTCGTACTATTTCCCATCAGTACCAGACAGAAAATGGACACAAGCTCGACCCGCAAACTTACTTTCAAGTCCTCCTTCAAACGCGGGAGCCATTGAATCAGGTTTGCATGCTCCCTCGAAATCTTCAGCCACACATCGAATTCGGCAGATATAGTCCCTTCATCAGAGACATCAGATCTCTTGAGGTCCTGAAGATATCTGTTGCAACTGGATAAGCGTACAGCATCAGTGAACGTGCGCGCCTTATCAAAAGAAAAGGTTCACGCTTCGTGATTATCCAATGTTTCCGCCCAAAAATCTTCCCATGGATCTTCAAAGTGTTCGAAATCTTGTTCTTGCAGGAATTGAAGAAAATTTCCGCACTCCCGTTGTACGGTCTCTGCGCGCAACCGTCTAGTTTCGTCTCTCGACCTCGTGGCTTGCAGGGCTACCGCTATTATGACGCCCAGTATCTCTACAACCGTGAAGATGCCCTGGTTCAATCGTTCGCTCATCCCGGAATGAGGCGTCAGGGGAACGAATGTGACTCGTGAATGAAACCACCGTGGGCTTATTTAGGATAGTGGGGCGGAAGGAAATGTGCCACAGAGTGTATGAGCGGGTTGATTTATAGTGCGTCCCGGCGTCAAACACGAAGTGTCCAACAGTCCAAAGGGCGCGAGGTCCGATGAGACAACCTGGCGCCAAGGGGCGACACATGACGGATCGCAAGATCACTGTCTACTCGAACTTTCTCGGTACGTATACACTACGCTGGAAATCACCGATGTATAGTATCTGTGCCGACTCGTGTGTGATTATCATGACGGATTAATCATCCTATCAAGTCACCAGGCGGAGTGTACCGAGCTTTGAAACCGCTTTGCCTGGTAATGGTTATGTGGCGAAAGTGTCGAAGATTCTACTCTGGAAGGACCCATAGACTCTCTGCCCTCACCAGACCCCCTCTCTAGGCCTTCATTAATGAGAGTCCCTGGGATGTCCATGTGAAGGGGTATGTTCAAAGACCAGTGGTCGACGACTCGACAAAAAAGCGGACCTAGGAGCTTGAAGAAAGAAGGAAATCAACATCGAGAGAACCATGACACGAGGCGTTCCAAAACTTCAGATATCCACCGTTGGCGCTATTCCTGATTGTGGACGCTCTCCACTGAAACGTAAAGTTAAACGTGTACTCCCGTGCAGGTGTCCGCTCGGGACCTCGTGTCTCTGCCAATTCGGGCGTATCTCCGATTGTAGGTCGAAACGGGTTTTTCCACAGTGCTCAGTGTGGGAACGATAATCGAAGGTAGGCTCGCATTTACTTGCTGGAATGTTTGCACTCCCTGGGTGTCGACCAGCACTTAAATCGACCTTGTTTGATTGGATGGGTGCGATCTTGCTCCAGAAGACAAGGACGGCTCGAGAGTAACACGTACTTTGCTGGACGGATTGCATGATCATTTATGAAGATTAACCGGACCGTTCGGTAAACACCTAGGATAACCACAAGCCCTCTAAGAGAAGCGTCACCAGTGTTTCGATCGACGAGAAAAGTACGAACAACTGACGTCTCTCGTGAGTAGGTATCTGCACGCCACCTTAGATAGATCAGATCACCGCGTTTCTTTCCATCTTTGGTTCGATAGCACCCTGGCTGATCGTCTATGTATATACTGGCTTTTCCTTGAGAAAGAATCGCCGCGTCTGAGTGCACTGTGACCTGCAGGTTGAAGTAAGTCGCGTGGTTCCCGGAACGAAAGGAAAGTAAACAGGCCGTATCACTTCCTTCAGCTCCCTTCAGCTCCCCTCGGGGCGAAGAAGCCGTGGTCGATCACCACACTGACGTGGATCTCACTGGTCCTCCATCAAATCGGTGATCCAATTGCGTGTCCTAAAATTCTGGCTGCTACCCAAGACACACGCATTGCCTGTTCAAGTCGACGACGCTCCTTAGGTTTGAAAGTAACGGCAGTGGGGAATCACTAGAGGGTAGTAACTGCTGTGTCGTGCGATCTTTTGAGCGAAGTGAGTCCTGATACCGTGTATCCACCAACCTCCTGGGGTGTATTCACCACGTCTAAATCGGAGTGTATGCTTGTCCAATGTCCCTTCACGAGGGGTTTTGAACGTTCTTGATTCAAATAGGGATGGTGGGCCGGATAGTCTACATCGCGGCTGATCGGTGTCTCGCTGACAAAGATGGGGTACACGAAGCACATACCTGTTCTATAGTATAGACGGAAAGACCACCTCCCTCACAATGTAGATTAGTTCTTCTACTTCGTCCGGGGATATGGTGCGTAGGACTCTTGCGGTCGGGCTTACGTCGATCTCCTGAGATATCGCTCTCTTCTTTCCTGAGCTGCAACTCAGTAGCCTCCAGGCCCACAGCAAGAAGAGCAGAGTAGGTCCGTGCACCCACGGCCAAAACAAGCCATGAGCAGTCAAAGGAATCTGTATGACCTGAGATTAACGCATGAGAATAATCCTCGCCCGTGACCACAGACCCGTTGACTACATTCCTTCATATACCCCAACTGCAACCGCGACTCGATCATGGAACTCTCGCCCCAGCGCCAACGTAACCTCTTCAATGTCAAATCCCTAGAGGCGTCGTCCAGCGTGCCATTAAGTCAGATTGTTAGGCAATCGACGCACGTTGCCTCGAAGTACGTTCGTCGCGAGCTAGTAAACAGTCCTCCCCCGAAGACCGAATAAGGCTATCCTTCGAACGCGACATGGAGACCGCAACTTCGTCAACCGCTTGCGATTTAGAGTGCTCACAACTAGTCGCGATCCCTGTCACTCTCCTATCCAACTTCTTTATGAATGACACGAGTCGTAAACCGCTTATGCTTTGCTGCTTGTGGTGCTCCTTGCAAACCATGTCGACAGAAACGTTGAAATATGGCTGTTTCACAAAACTCTGAGGAGTCAAGGAGTGAGTGATAGTGGAATGGCTTTAGGTCCGTGGGATAATCTACCTCGTTGAAGATTGCCAGGTGACGATGGAGAGAGAGGCGAGTTTTTATATTGTCCAAAGGGGCTGGATGAACCAAGAGCGGGTGATCTGGGGCTTGTTGAATTCGTTGGCTTGAGCGTCCAAACAGCTTGGAAGAGTCTATTGATCGCTCCGAATGTCTTGGTTGAGCTCAAGACCACAGAGCATACAGTCAAATCTACTCGAACTGAGATAGTCCCTGAAGAACCTGATATCAATCGCTGAAGTTGGAAAGTTTAGGTCCAAATACGCACCAACGACATATCTCGCAAACTTTTATTGGAGGTTTTCCCAGCAGTCGTCTCAACGAATCTTCGAAAAAGCTCATTTGGGCTGTCGTCGTCGTTCTGGTGTAACTTGGAAAGCTTTGGAAGGAGGAAAGGGTGCAGTAGATAGCAGGTTATCATTTGTCTCGAGTTTCCAGTCCAATGACGCCGTAATTAGTGGCTGTTTTTCCTAAATCTCGACGGTTAGATACTCACCTCCGATAACAGAGTGAGAACACCCAAAAAGCACGCATATGTATGCCCAGTAATTCCTCGAGAAGTGCAGGGCTGCTCAATTCTCCCGCTTGTCTCAGTTCGTCAGCTCGTCCCAAGCCATCCCAAGTCCTTGATCCATTCAGAGATCGTCGCCCTGCGTTCTGACCCAAGTTCGAGTTCTCATCGCTCCGGCACTATATCGTGTCTTGAATCCTGGCGCTGGTGGAGGTTGAAGCAAGAATGTGTTTATAAGGTTGTTTCAGATTGGCGCTTTCAGCGGTTCTAAACGCGACACCCCGGGTTCGACTCTCTCGAGCGGAGCAGATACCTGGGTTCAGATATAGGAAGCGAGTTCGTTACAGTATACAAGAGCAAACGGTCACTAATGCTACTGACTCTTGAGTCTTCCTCCATGAATTCCCCTCTCAGATACATCTCGAGTAGAGTGGTGACTAGTGATGTGCGGGCTCGGGCTTGAGCCTTGGTGAGCCCAAGCCGAGCCCGGGGCTTGAAAAGCCTAGCCCAGCCCTGTTAGAGGGCTTTGGGAGGCTTAGGGCTCGGGCTCGACATTTTGTAAGCCCAAGCCCTAGGCTCAAGCCCTCTCCCATCGTCCACCGGCAGGAATCAAGATATACTTCGCACATTATAGGCCCCTAAACATTGTTAGTCCCCGCGTCAACACAACACTAAATGGTATTAATAGTAAGTGATTCATTTGATTTTCACAGCTGAAATTGAGTTCCCTTTGGCTACCAGTTGTGGAAGATGGTCGACTGCACCTCTCTAGATCAACATGCTTGACGGGCAATGGTGAGAAGGCACTCTCGGACAAATACTACACTGCTTGGGATGCCTTATGTTCCTTACAGCGACAATTTACGAGGTTGTTATAAGCCCGGGCTCAGGCCTAAGCCCCAGGGCTTTGACGTCCGGCTTGGGCTCAAGGCTCGGGCTCAGATTTTGATGAGCCTAAGCCCTCAAAGCCGAGCCCAAGCCCGAGGCTTTGAGCCCAGCCCGAGCCCGCGCATCACTAGTGGTGACGGAATTGACTCAGACTCAGAGAGGGGCAGATGTTGGCCGGCGATCGCGAGATAATGACCCTTCCTACTTAGCTTCAGGCCGAGGATCCCATCGTGGACCCACATTATTCTATGTAACAGATCAGCTGTCTCACTTTGGGAACAATGCTAGGTGCTTAGCGACCTCTTCGATAAGAACAGCCCTTTCATTTTGTGCCCTTCCAGAGCACAATAAGGTCCGCATTGTTAGTTCGAGCGCACGATACGATTCGGGGTTAAATCATGCTTTGCAATACAACGAATATCGTTTCATCTCACCTTAGGCTGCTAGATTAGTAATAGAAATAGGCCTCCTTGGGCCGGTTTTACCCCCGTGAGAAATGTACCTAAGAGGGCCTGCCCCGCGTGGCATGATCATGAGGCAACTGCCCTACTGCCGTAATGGGTGACTCCTCTACGCTCGTATCCACCATGGGCAACAATAGGGACAACCACAAAAGACGGAACCTCGTTGGCACAAGCGTCCGCAGCCCGGTAAAGAAGTACAGCAAGAAAAACTCTCGAACAGTCGTCCTTGAGGGCCAGCTGAAGCGCAAAAATAAGCTGAAAGAGCTGCTCGCTCAATGCCTTGGTCTGCAACCCGTCGCTTCAGGGTCTCAAGGCGCGTCGGATCCTTCAAATAACACGTCCACAGACGCGTCAAGTGGCCTTTCCAGCAATCCTACAACTCTAGAGTCACTGGCAACGCCATCAGCGCTACCCGATTCCGACATACAGATGGAGATGGACGACGTAGGTCACCAGTACCCCAATGATGATGAAGCCATATCCCCATTGCCCCTTCCCTTTCCTTCTGGGCTCAATGTGAGCACATCTATGGATAACCCAAGGACCTCGACACGCCGCTCTTCCAAGAAACCCAACAAAACCCCAGAAGAGAGGGCAATCCAATTTGATGCTGAATGGCAGCGCCTACTTGTGACCCTGGAGGATTCCTTCATCAACTACTGGGAGCAGATGTATGGAAAGTACCTGGATCCCTCTCAGCCCGTTATATATTGCTGCAAGACTGGCCAATGTCAGGTTCTCAAAAGCTCAATCCACGCCTACTATTACGACCATACGTTCTGCCCCCCGCTCGTTTTCTTCACGCCCCGGTAGCCATACTTACTCTGCACCCTTCTCCACCTCTATACATACATAGATCACCGCCCCATTCTACTCAAGCACTGCCAATGCCAGTCAATACCACAGACTCTCGTCCTGAACAGCCTCTTCCCGACCTCACCTTCAAGACACCTTAACACTGTATCCATACGCTTGCTTGATACGTATCAAGCCCTCTGCCAATGCTCTTCCGACGCCATTACTGCTCTTTCCGGCGCCCTGGGCACCATATACTGCCGGTACGGGCACCACACCCTCAACAAAACAGTATGTCCGAACAAAAACCCCTCCTGAGCTATTCTGAAGTATATTTTCATAGGGAAGTCTTGTTCTGGATCCCCTTCGCCGAGCGCTGGGGTCCACACTACAATACTATGACAGCCTCAATATCCGCATTGAGCGGCGGCTTGATGCCCTTATTGAAGCAACAAAGCGCATCTTGCCCCCAGTCGAAGACAACCCCCCTCCACCACGAAACATTGCCCCCACTACAACAACCCCCCTAGCCAGCCCTAAACCACCAAGAGATCCGACAACGACACACACCGCGCCACTGAGCACTGCGCCGGCTCCATCCACGCCGCCTAACGCAGATGCCCCGGAACTAAAGCCTGGGCAATGTCACGAATACCTGCAACGCATGTGCCCAGCATGCTTTGGGGGTACGACCTTTGGACACTCGTTCAATCAGTGAGTACATTTGACTGAACCTAAGGACAAAGCACTTACCTCCAGAACCCAGGGGCGGCGACATCCACATAGCACTCAATGGTAACCTCCATCACCGGCATCTCAAAACTGGTGATGGCCAACCGTTCTACGAGTCAGCGAGATTCCTGACCAAGGAGTTCATTGACGTGGTAGGCTCCAGGATAGCAGAGGCACGAAAAGGACCCAAAAAGCCGAGAACCCCAACTGTACCTGACAAAGCAGTCGACACATGCCAAAACTCATACAAGGCCGCAAAGGGCGACGACGAAACCCATTGAGACCAGAACTTTGACGAGAACAGAGTGATGGCCCTCATGTGTCGTCATGATATACTGCTCTTTCTGGCCTCAATCGACACTCCTGCAGAGCAACAGAAGCATGCTGTTGCCCTTCTGGAGATGCTGTTCTCCATGATACCAAAGGATGCCACAGTCACCGGCCTGTATGATGTTGGATGCGTTCTCGACAGAAGTTGTCAAATGGTAAGTCCCCCAGTGTATCTTGCATAGTGATCTCAACTAACCTGACTACAGTATGACCTCCTACCCAACGACATTGTCGAGCGACTGATCTTCGCAACGAGTATCCTGCACTCATACGGGCATCAATGGGTATGTCAAATTTTCTACAACCCAAGGCTGAGAACGGGACTGGGCCTTACCGATGGTGAGGGAGTGGAGCGACTATGGTCAAGGCTCAGGAGAATCATCGGCATTGAGCGCCGTTCATCTGTAAGTGCCACTTTTCGCACTTTTCACAATTCCCCTATCATCTCTCTGATGGTCCCTACCTGCAGCGAACCCGACGAATCTGGTTGATTGATCGCCAATGTGACTACATTGTAACTGAGCTCCAGGACGACTACGGGCAATGGTTTGACCGCCGGATGATGAAGAACATTCAGAAGAAGGAGGTTACTGCTCTTAGGCAACTGGAGCGTGATGGAATACCCCATGACGAGCTTAGGGAGCTGTGGAATCAGCAGAAGGCAGCCCAACGCTCGCGGCGAGCTCGTAAGTGCAGATTCTCGTCGTATCTGAGGGATCTGACCATTCTCGCAGATGCACCCGCACGTCTCAAGAAAGAGGCTGCGAAAGTCTTTGAGCTCCAAAGCGAGATCGAGGTACTCGAAGTGACCATAGCAACGACCAGGGCAATGATCAACAAGATGGCAGAACCCTCTGCCGAGGCAATCGCACTTCTGGCAGGCATGGAGGCCAACCTTCCTGCAATGAAGACAAAGGCGGCCGACCTCTACGCCTCGCTGAACCTTCCAGAAAACCACCCCGAAACCGCCGGGCTATCCATGGAGATTGTGACTCTACTGCTACTCGCCCGGGACCTCAAGATCAACCTACGGGCAAGGGTCATAGGCCGGTTGCACGAGTGCGATTGTTTGGACCAGGCCGTGGGTGGAGTTGGGGAAGCTTTAGGTGAAATCAATTCCCCTTCGCAGAATCGCAACGATGGCCAATGACTGACACCACCGATATGCAGGAACTAGGCTCCACCAACAAACTTGGAAGAGCATATCCCGACGTACGAAGAGCCTCGAAAACGACATCCGGAAATTCAACAAATATTGCGTTCAGCTCGAAGCTTTGTCTCAAGCTCAACCTGACGCCCCCTTCGTTGTACCCCAGCAACTCCCCCTTCAACTCAGCGCCCTCAAGGACATGGATATCTCTGATTTATGGGAAGATGTGTGGATATTACGTGGCAGCGCACCCCCCCGATGGCTAGTCGATGAAAAGGTTAGGCGGGGCATCAGGCTAGTACTCGCTCTCGATCGCTCTCGCGAAGAGAGAGAGCGCCTTCGCCGAGAAACGGAGCATCTTCTACGATGGTTTACAGTTGAGTTACAAGCCCTGGAGGTCATGGCACGACAACCCACTTGTAAGTCATCAGCGAAATTTTTGATGCCCGCGCCAAACTCAACGGTCCGTTCCAGATGCGTGCTATCAGAGTCTCCTTCGCCACAGACTCAATGAACACAGACTGCGCATCTCGCAATGGTCCAGCAGTGTTGCTCCTGCCACAAAATTTTGGGATTGAGCTGCAGCCGTACAACAATGGTTGGACCAAGTTTCAGCCCCCACCCCTAATTTTGCAGCAACCGCCCTTCGACCCCAAGCTCTGCATATCACTTCCCCTCTCCCAACCACCTTCCCCTCCGCTCCATCAGTCGTCAACACCATCGCACAACAGCAACCTTTTCGAACAGAATATAACTCCACTCAGGGTGTCCTCACAAACCCCAGTCAACAGTCTCCTGTTCACGAAGCTCGCCCCACCTTATACTCCCATGCCTCGAGCCCATATGCACCTACTACCTCCCACCTGGACCATCCCCCAAATACTCCAACCACCTCTCCAATCACACATCACCCAGTACACCCCGCCCCAACTGCCCCACCAACCATACCAACTGCCTCATCCACTGTGCCAACGGCCATGCCCCGTTTCCAAGTCAACCCACAGTATCGCAGTACTGTAGATACATGTGCCCCTACCCCACCTGTATTCATGCCGGCATCTAAAAGCCCTGCGTCGACTCGAACAGATGAAGGGCAGGTATACTACGATGTCAATAGTAATACAGGTAGTGAGAGTGACCTCGAAATCTGTGAACTCCAGGCTCCAGAAGCCCTCACCCTTGCCGATGTCATTGACAACTCCGACACAGATTCGGATGAGGAAGACAAGCAAACAACAGCAGAATGGACCGTCGTTGTGAGTAGTTCTGGTCTTGGTCCCTTTCAAATCATTGAGCTTATTGAAACCTTCAGGAGAACCTGCAATATGACCCCCTTCTATGGGCCAGCGTGAAGCATGTAAACCAGAACATCCAGATCCAAGGGTCATTCTCGGCGGAGAGGCAGCTGCAGATGGACATCTGTACACTCTTTCTGAAAGACACACTCACGAGAATCGACAAGGAAACTGCATGGCTGTCCACCGACTGCGTGAATGGCTGCAGCGCCCTCCTCCGACATTCATTTGGAGGAGAAGAATGTGCCCTCATTTCAACATTCACAATACAAACCTTAATGATAAATGCACCGGTCCAGCAACGATTTGGAGGCTGCTCCGAGCAACGAAGTATTGGACAAAGAAGATGTAGATCATCCCGATTCATGATTTGGATAGGATGTACTGGATTGTTGTAATTGTTTGACGTGAATGAAAGCAGATCCTACTCTTTGACTCATTTGCAGATTGTGCCTCCATGTTGGAATGGCTCCCAGTGAGTTCCCCCCGCTCGTGCCCCATGTTCTATACAAAAGCTCACCACCTCAATAGAACATAGAAAGGCTTGTCTCATGCCTGGCGGCCAATGCGAACAATCAGGGATATGAAATTGAGATCAAGCTTTCGGAATGGAGTTCTCGCCCTCTCATGGTTAGTGTACTCAGTCCAGCCCCACTGTAACTCTCTAATACCTCTCTGTAGTTGTTGCCACTGCAAACAAACTCATATGATTGTGGGGTATGGGTCCTTTGGGTCACCCTTTCAACCCTACAGGGCTATGATATGGCCCATATGGATGAGGGCAATGTTCGCGTATTCTGTAAATACATATCTCATTCGATACGTACCCTGCCCTTGTCCTCATAGCTTTAGATTACCTATGATATTTGTGAATCAACCATGTTGCACCGAATCCGTTCTCGAGAAGGATGAGTTTGTCTTAGGCTACTATCTACGTGACCTACACCCTGCCCCATGTATCTACGTACTACAACAAGCCTCTCATGAAGTCAAGCTCCTTTCTATCATAAGCCCTGATAAGCTCTGACAATCCCAGCATCGCCAAACACTCCATGTCATCAACTGGTAATACAGTTTGCCAAACTTCATACTGTATCTCTTTGATGCGTGACCATTCATTGACAACCCCACACTTCTGGTAAACACGATCTATGAGCTGCTGGAGCTCCTTATCCATGATCTCCAGAGGTCTGATCGACTGTGTAAAGAACTCCGGAAGTCTGGGGGCATTGCCGAGACTTGGTTTGATGTAGTCACGGTAAAGGCTGTCGACATACTGCCAGCAATCGCCAACATATTTGTTGTAGTCTTCAAAAACAACCTCGGCATCCCTTAAGGCTTCATGGGCGATGATCTGTAAGTGTTCCTCCACCTCCTTAGCACGAAGTCTGAGGTATACAGGGAATGAATACTGAGTTAGTGCCCATCGATGACCTTAGATCTGATGCACCTCTCCTGGTTTCGTGCTTCCTTTTCCAGCTTCACTCGTTCCCTCCTCTGTTGTCTTACATTCTCCTCCATGAGCTTGGCAGTCCTAATAATAGGTTTGAGTTGAAGCTCGATACAGTAGAACATACCAAAGACAAAACACCTTTGCACTTGGGCCAAGTATGCCTTTTCCCAACGCCATGCCTTGAGATCCTCACGGTTCCTGCCCATGGAAATTAGTTCTATGAGGGCAAAACAGTGATAAAGGATGTGTAAAGTACCTATCTCGATACCTCTGAGCACTGGCACTATTGGCAGCCCGATGCTCTTGCTGCGTGCAATACTTCTTGGGACATGCCATGTTGGTAAGGGGCAAAAGTACGAACCCGACCTAGTTTTGTGTTCCCTAATGTCATCATTTTTTCATTGAGTCGAATGGCTGACAGGGGCACCAAGGAAATTTGCAGACAACATCCTTGAGTATTGAAGGCCATGCACGTGAGATACCGAGGTGGGAACATGGACGAGGGATGAGATATGATAAGATATGTTGTTCTCCACGCATTCTGAATGGGCCCGGCAATCTTGAGTAGCTGCCCTGCCCAGGCACAACTTGTTCCTGTTCGGGCAAACACTCTGAATATCCAAGAGAGCCCAAAGCAAGCCAAACTGTACAGTTTTGAAGAATAAGGTTTGGAGCCTATTTTTCTAGTACACATCTCAGCCTAATCGAAGCAAAAAACCCAAACACTCAAAGCCCTCGTCAAGTCTATTGTGGAAAGCGTGAAGATGAATGACACGGGTAAGTCTCCGATGTCTATGTTTAGGACGTATATCTTATCTATAACTGATCCCGCCATCATATGTCACAGATCTCATTTTGGACCCCAGTAACCCACAGTTCCTAGACATACGTGTGGGTCTAACCCCGTAAGAAGCGGCATACTCCGACTATGTTCATGCACTTGGGCCGGTCTTTGCACTGTTGACGGTGTAAAGCGCCACTCGCAGTGTATAATAAAATCTAACTTGTAGGTCAAATCCTCCCAACACTCAAGAGTGTAGCTGAAGGGTGCAGGAATCAGGGATTGGTGTTGATTGTAGGTTCCGCTCTTAGCCAGACTGCAATAGTAGGCTGAAGGAAATCTGACTCAAGAAACTATCCAACTAAGGTAGCTTCGCCTCTGAAACCAGTTTGGAGGTCAAAAGTGGGGTTCGGAAGAGAGGTTTATAGGTTGTTTCGGGGAGTGTAGAGTTTGTTTGGAGCTTTGGAAGTGCGTTCTTAGGCTTCGACTAGCTTCTGAACCACTCGAACAGCGAGGGGCAACAAGACAATCAAATCAAACAATGGCAATTAAGACTCCAATCAAGTCTGTCAATAACCGAAGACCAACTGTCAACGGCGAACAATATCCTCAGCCCAATTAGCTTCAGAAGTTCAACAATAGCTCAGCCAGTCAAGTCGGCGTCGCAGACAAACAATGCAAAGTCAAGGTCAAGCAAGTGTTCAATGGATTTTCTAGGTTTGGGCAAACAAAGTTCTATTCCGTTCTAATGTCTCTCCAGAAGCGCTCCCGAGTTAACTAACTACCCAACAAGTGGAATAGCTTCGTCTCCTCTGAATACTAATTGTACGGATTGCTTGGGGATTCTTAATGAAAACCCCACTGCTTATATACTCTAGGAGGCTCTAATTCTACCGAATTGTACAAATATCAAATAAACCATGCCTCAGAGGCATAAACTACCTACTTTGGAATATACTTGGAGAGTTTTGTGTTTAATCTACGCTTTTGAACCCCAAAGTCAAAACCAATCATTTGCTTCGGAAGTATCATCAGCCTCGAACATTCTCTAACATTCTTTTCTTCCGAGTCTCTCCTATTGATGGTTCCGTTCTGCCTATCTGCCTCCGCAGCATTGATTCTCCAGTTCTAGACTCTTCAATTGTCATAGGTCATCCTGTTCTGTCTGCCTCCGAAGCATAAACTCCCTCCATCTGAAGCAAAGTACTTGCCTCCGAAGTGCTACCAGATGCCTATATTCATGGAGTTACCCAGCCGTTCATAGCCAGGTCGATGTCCTTTCCGTAGCTCGGATAATTCTGATGTCCTGGCATCCATATGGCCGCCCCACTATATCCAATCTTGGTACCTTGGATACCGGGTAATAGTTCAATGGTTCAGCCAGAACTCCTACTTGATTCTTCGGTACACCATTCCTTTCTTTCTTAGTCCCTTGCCTTCCAGTGCATTTGAGCACTGCGTTTTGCTACCAGCGCCAACTATGCCCTTAGTACAGTCAATATCTCCATGTACAAGTACAAGGGAGGTACGTCGACGGTGCAACTCCTTCGATCACTTCTTGATCATTGTTTAGCGCCCAGTGCCTGGTTCAGATCCACGCCTCCAAAGCGCTAATTTCCTAGTTTCCGAAGTAAAATTTCCACTTCAGCGGCAAGTCCAGAGGTCAGTAAAAGCAAGTACTAGGCTTTTCCCAATTCCTTGCTTACTTTTCCCCCGAGCACACTATGGCACGCTTGCATAACATTGAAGATCACTTCCGCAACTTGCTTTATAGTAAGTCTTTCTATTTTCTAGATTCCGAGGCAGCCTTCTGACTTCCTCTCCAGAGTTGTATAAACTCTGGTGGTATCCAGAGGATTACTCTGATAAGATCAAGGAGCGCTGCATCATCCTACCCATTCCACTCGACGCAGAACGAGAGGCTATCCTCGGAATCATCTTCCAGCAGTTCTTCCTCAGTCGCCACAGATCCATCTACTGGGGCTACGTGATTCGTTACGACATGATCCAGGACGAAATCTATCTCTGCGAGGACACCTTTGACCACTTCATTCCTCACGACGCCAGGTCTGTCATCGACATGGTCGCCGAGTCCATTGCTCGAGTTGGTTTCCTCGACTTCAAAACCGCTCGTACTCCTGGAGCCGTCAACACTTGGATCGACGCCGTCGTCAGTTGTGCTGAGTGCCCAGCACCTCTGAAGCTTGACTATACCAAGCTCTTGTTCTTCAAGTACTCCCCTGTCATGGGTCGTTGGCTCTCTCGATCCTTTTCTTTCTATAATCCTATTTTATGCGATCCATTCTATACCGATTATCTAGATCATGAAACCTTCATTGATTCTTATTATCCTGAAGATTCCGACGTAGATAATTACTTCGGTTGGGATGAGGTAGCTCTAGCTAATATGGATGACTAGCGTAACCTGTAGTATACCTAGTATACTTGAATCAATCATGCCTCCAAAGTGAGGCCTCGTCCTTATACCAAGCTTCTTGAGGCTCGACTTAGTCTTGCTTTCTGACCATCCATGCTTCCGCGGTGTCTTCCTCTGTCTAGCTCTACTAGTATGGGTCTTCATCAAGTCTGATTCTATTATTCTAATCCTTAGTACGATGCCTCTGAGCCACTGGAGATATTCCCTTGTTATGACTACAGGTCCTAGTCGTGCCTCCGAAGTGATACTTTTGTTAGTTATACGACTCCTACAGTTTTCAGAGATAAGGAGAGACGCCTCCGAGGCGCTATTCTCTCCTTATGCTAGGAACTGAGCCTTTTACTAGCCGCTCGGGACTCGCTCTAGTACTCATATTACCTAGTCATTTCTTATCTGTTTTATGCTAAAATCGCACAAAAACAAGGCTCTGAAGCTGCTTTTTAATAGTAGGCGCTACAGCGACATCCAAAGGTACTGGAAGTAGAGCAAAAACGCGTCAGTACCGTATATTGACACTATAGCCACTGTGATACGCACCTGAGGACCATCCATGTGTCTTATCATCATCCTGGTCGTTACTATGTTGCCCTAAACCCCACAGACACGCTCGAGACGGTATACCGGTGTGTTGACAATGGCATATGGTAAGGGCAGGGAGTGTCAACAATGGTGGAGAGGAAGAAAGAAACAGTGGGGAGGAGGCTGGAATGGGGATGCGAGTATATGTGAGAAACTCGGACAGGTGCCAAACAAGGATCAATCGAACACACGGACCATAAATTTGATGTTCGATGACCCAAAGTTGTGTTTGTGCCGCGTCAAAGTCGAGGTCCTCTCGAATCTTCAAGTTGATAGAAGTGGTGCGAGAGAGTTGTGAGCTACAAAAAAAAAGGGAATATAGTTGATGAGGGTGGTTTATCTCTGTCTACCAGATGCCAATTAACCCAAGTTGTCAGAAATAGGCCCTGATTGGCCTGATCTTGTCCTGGGTTGTCCAGATCTGTCCAGATTAACCCACGAACATCTCGTTGGGCATTAACAGTCCGAATGAGTACAAATTACATAACTTAGAAAGGGGGGTGGAACCAAGTAGGGAGACAGATGAAACGACCAAAGTTTTGAGTGCCGGTCAGGTCACAGATCAATCACAAATGGATCATGGATGAACACCAGGTGCCTTCGGGGACGATGTCTGTGCACATAGATAAAAACGGGTGGGAGCACTCATGTCGTTCATGCGTTCCATGTTCCTGACAGTAGTAGTGGTCTGGTCAATCTGACGCGAGGAAACTCGAGTGCTGGTTGAGTGTTTACCTACCACACTCAGTCATTCTGATTCTTAACCCGGTAAAGCCACTGAAAACCTATCCAAAAAGGATCTTGGGTCGCAGATTCAACTAACATTAAACAACACTGTCCGAGGGTGACAACAAACACCTGAGGATCCATGCCGAGAACAACAGGCATCAGGAAGATATTCGTGCCATGTAGATGCGCTTAAGAACAATAGATACCTTACGAGGTCTAGCAAAGGTCATCATCTTACTGCTGTAGAGTGTGAGGATGATAGTGAAATTAGAATGGAAGTAATATGGAGACTGCAAAAAGCTAACGGATTTAATCGGGCTGTTGGAAGTTGGAAGGATAAAGTCTTCAGTATACTTGTGTCGCGGAAGAGAAATTTACTATCAAGAATGATGTCAATGCCAGCAGAGAAGCAGGAGATGCACCTGACCTTGACTTGAATCTTCACCGTCTTGCCATTTTTTCAATCTAGCCAGTCATCGTCGTGGCGAAACACGAGGAGACCTTGAAGTCGTAGAAAGTACGTGACAGAAGATCGGGCATACGACGATCACTTTAATGAGATAGAAAGAGGCGTACAGCTGTGTAGATTCTCTGAGGTCGATTCAAAGTCGAGGAGATCGTGGAGTGAATGTGAAGGGAAAGGGCCATAACGGGCGTCTACATCACGAGGCCCAACTCGAGCGCTTATGAAAGTCCATGCCTATATATGGTGCGTGGGAACCTAAGTCTCAAAATCCTGACCCCAGAGCATTTTCATAAGAGGAGCCAAACCTAAAGGTTCGGCAATCAACGTCAAACCTCCCGGCCACGACATGAGCATTCAGTTCTCTATGCCAAGGGGTATGTCATCTCCGGATTTCCGTGGTATAGTCCCAGTACGCAAATTCGTATACTAAGTACTGCCTGATATGGTGGCATCTACCATCCCTCACACTATCCAGATTGACCAAGTCATGGCCACCATGCCCACAAAAGAGCCCAGAGCTTGCCCCACCACGACAGCTTTTCCGGTACGAAGCTATCCAAAGAGCGGATGAGGTCACGTATATGTCTGTCCTTATCCGAACCGAACGACTGAAAGAGGACTATCAGTAACGGTAGGAGAGCCTCCAAGAGCACGAACCTTTAACCACTGGAGGGTCGCAATCTTGCACCCTGCGTATTCCTCGGCCACGATGCCTGACTTATCATACTGGAAACGTCCGCGGATCATTTTGGAAAACTCGATAGTTTGATGACAGAGGGGCAGCAGGTCACGATTTGGGCCGCAGAGGCTCAACAGGGATGATCCAAGGATGTTGAAGATCAGGGCTCGGTTGCGACCGCGGTTGGCGAGAAGTCGTGGGTTAGAGTTATTCATTTCTTTCACGAACATGTCGAGCGTCACTGTGTATCCGTCTCGTATATCCAGATGTAGGAGTTGAATGTCTGGATCTGTCGAGTCCGAGTCTGTCGAGTCTGGATCCGTTGGTTCTGGATCTGTTGATTCTGGATCTGTCGAGTCGCTAAAACAGGTGCAATCTTCTCCTACCGCGACGAAGGCTATATTCGATGCGGAGGCCCGTACCGAGTGTTGCGCTCGATTTGTTGAATTGGAAGCGTACTTGCAGAACGCCAGGTCGAAAATGACCCAGGTTAGAAGGTCGTCTTTGACTGTAGGTGAGATCGTCGCTCGGACGTGGAGTGTTTGCTGGGCGTTCATGAATCGCCGATAGAGATGTTTGGCGTCAGAAAGCTCACAGTCCTGGCGACATAAGAGTCAATGGGATTCGTTCGTGAGAGCAGAATATGCTGACCTCCAACCAGTCTGCAACCATCTTCAGATTGCGGAATAAAGCATGAAATGGTCTGAATCCCGCCAACAATATTGACAGCGCACGATTGAAGAGAACGGAAAGATCAAGTTCAAGGAGGTGCGAAAGGACTGTCTCATCAGGTACTCGAGAGCTGGTTATGAATGTGCCCCATTGTTCCCATAGTACGATGATGGCATGACGGTTGAACCTGCAGCTATAGGGTGAGCAAAAAAAAAACCAGAATATACAGCGCAACTACTCGCCCAGTCTCCTCATCAGCCTGCCATTCAACAAGTCTCCGTATCCAGCGGTGAACAAGGGTGTGGTATGATTGCAACTCGTCGATGTAAAACGGTCCTGCGCGAGCAGGGTCGTGAAGGAACTCAACAATTGAGGAATGAAGGAAATGAATGTGGCCATTTATACTGCCAAAATTGACCATATAGCGAAGCGTCCCAAGTTGTGCAAGGAAAAGCGTGGGGGTACGGGAGAGGTCAGAAGAAAACCCCCAAAAATGCTCCATAAACAAGGGTGAGGCAGCGCCGCGAGTGAAGCGGAAGAGTAGGACCGAGAGCAAAAGCGCCTTGAAGGCATCAGGATTATAACGATCCTGACTGCCCTTGAACAAAATGTACCGTAGGAGGCAGTCGAACGGACTCTGCTGGCCACCGTTTGCCCTGGTATCATCCAGAATGTCCCTTAACAGGAACAGCGGGTGCTGTAGAAACCCCTCGTTCTCATCCTTGATCGCTTCGGTGAACATAGAGGCGTATAAGAATCTTCCCTGAGCATATTGAACGACCGCCTCATAATCCTCATGAGAAGGCCAGAGGGTGGGAAACAGCTCCGGGTCAAGGCGATCCTTCGGGATTTCTGAGAAGCAGGAGCGGAGATATGTCCTGATGTCGCGGTTGGTGTTTCTAGGGTTGATGCCAATGGGGTATATCAGACTGCGTTGAATATGAGTGTCGATAAAAGTCGTGAAACTGGTGTTGTTTTGAGTGGAAATTATGAAACGCAGCGGAAGCTTTCCTTCGCTCACGCCGGAAAGAATCATGTCGAGTATTCGTTCTGCGTCGTCCATCTCGTCGAGGCCATCAAGCAATATGAGATCCGGCTTCTTCCTTCGCACGCGGTCAAGACGCTGCACAAAACTCGTCGACTGGAACGTGTCGACGATCAAAGTCTTGAATTGCACCTCCAGTGGGGCATCCCAGATTGTCGGATTGGAGCTGAAGGCTCGAGAAACTGGGCGACGTAGCTCAGGCCTCGCATCCACGAGGTTGTAGAGGATCGTGCGAACGAAGTGGGCTGAAGTATTGGTCGTGGGATGTGCGGTCGAAAAAAAGAACGAAGAAACCAATTCTGTGTCGTAACATTCCGCAAAGATTGCCTGCGAAAGGACTGACTTGCCGACACCCTCCCCTCCGTGTATCCAAAGCACAGGAGCGTGCTGTGAGGATGAGTTGCGTGTTCGTACCCAGTGGAGAACATCATGGACTTCTTCTCTTCGAGTTTCGGGGTGGCGATCCTTGGCATGTAAGGCGAAATATGGGTTTTCCTCCGAGCCCCAAATTCTTCGCGACAGGAAGCCTACGCTATTCGCTGAAAATCGCCATGAGCACGCGCAATTGTGACCACTAATCTGAACAGTTCTTACGCGAGCTCTCAAAAACTGGGTTGTAGAGTTTCCTGGCATCCTTTGGGGTTGTGAATATTGTGGGTAGCGCAGAGCCCATCATGACTGAGGGAGGTCCTGATGAGAGAGATGATGCCCACCAGTCGAGAGCTGTTGAGAGTAATTCGACTGAACCAACCTCATGCCGTGACTCAGACTGTATTGTTCTCATTGTTCCAAAACAGTTCCACTGTCACAGGCGGTGCAAAAATTGATGCATGATGTCCCCTAATATCGCAATATCTCCGACGGCGGTCAACTGGCCCCCGTCGTGCATGGTATCGTACAATACTGCTGGCCAACCAGGTTTTTACGCCCGCAATTATTGGGGTAAAAGGCTTCGTACTAAAAGATGTGGATTTGCGACCAAATTCACGGGCGTCAAAGCCTATTTTTTTAGCGCGCAAAACAGTCAAGAAAAAGGTTACTTTTTTCGAGCGAAAAACGTGACGTTTTTCTGGATTTTCGCCTTTTTACGCCCGTAAAAACGCTTCCGAGATTTATCCGGGACAGTTTTGCACCTTTTGGCACTCGTAAAAGTCGTCTTTTTGCCTCGTGTATTTCAACATGTGTTTTTGCGCGCTCGAAAATATCTTTTTGACGCGAGTGAATTTGGCCGCAAAATGAAATGTTTTGCGAAGCTTTTTACCTTGCTAATTTCGGGCGTAAAAGCATGGTTAGGCAGCAGTGCAAAGTCTACTGCCTTTTGCATAATTCTTCAGAGGTCGAGCTTCCGAAACTTTTGTTTGGCTTGAAATTCTATTGAAATTCTATTGGATGCTCCTGGCAACGATGGGCGCTCAGTGCTTCAATAGAGTCCCAATAGATTTCTGAGCCAAACAAATAAAGGTCTTCAGAGCGCGACCTCTGAAGAATTATGCAAAAGGCAGTATACAGTCTGGATAGATTGATCTTCTCGAGTCCGGATAGCACGATTCAATCTGACATCTGTATGTATGTACGACCGACAAACCTCGAGGCGTACGAAGATGAGGCTGGAAAGGGCCGCAACAGAAGGGAATCAATTCTAATCAATTTCGCATCTTCCGTTGTTATGTCGATAGCTCGGTTTCGACTCGGACCTGGATGTTTCAAATGATGGTGACTAGAATGTGGCTTTGACCTGCTTTGACCTGTGCTTTGACCGTCCTCATCGACATTTGTCATCATGTAAGTGCCCCTGAGGTCGCCTGTGGTCGCTTTTGGCCGAGTTCAGAGTCGTACCCACTTGGTGCCAATCACTCAGTCCCAGAGGTCGATGTCAAATTCGTGCAACTCGGAGCATGGCGGATAGCAGATGGCGCTGGAGACTGAGATCGATAATCCCACCAGGACCCACAGCGGTCTTTTGGGGACCATATCGAGGCCGGCATAGCAACCTCTTATTCTTCAGAGCTTTCATTTCCCTGTGACTTACGTCTCTTTCCACATGGCAGCATCTAGGCAATGAGATGTAGCTCGGCCGCTCGTCTGGGCAATAGTCTTTAGTAAGAACTCGAAACAACAAATACCATTCGAGGTATCGGACCTGCCACCCCCAATGTCAAAACTGACACGCGCTTTGACCGGCAATCCTAGATCTGAACAAGACTGATATGACAAAGTTCTTATTGTATTCTGCAGTTCAACACACCCACAAACTAGATTCATGATGTCGAGAAAATGACCGCAGATAAGAGCCAGCCCTACGGTTCTCCCCTTTTCCTTCCCTATGCCGGACATCACCCAAACCCTCCTTTCCAACGCCCAAGACACTACAATAAACGGAGGAACCTACGTTGCTGCGGGCGATCAGCACAACAACACCCTCCCGGATGGTCAACAAACCAACCATTTTTATGGCGCTGTGTCCATGACCGTACAAATCTCGAATCAGGGAAGCTCGCCAATCAGGCCTGTAGGGGGGGAAGGTCCATCGCAATCTCCCGAGTCTCGTCCTTTCACGCCTCAATGTAGGTAGCCTGTCTGCCAGGAGATGTTTGCGCTCGGAAATCACTCACCTGAATTTACAGTATTCAGGTATCAATCAAGTACGGTGTCTCAATCCCATGCGGATCTCATAGCAGCATGGACCGACAAGAACCTATCCGATGATTACTCTGTTTGCTGGCTTCATGCTCCTGTCCGTTGTGGAAAGACCTCTGTCGCGCTGACACTGGTCGAGAAGGGGCCGCAATCATGTGCTACAAGTTTCATCATCAGCAGAGGTGATGGAACGAAACCTCAGAAAATGATTGTCGATGAGCTTGCAGAGGGCTTAGACGAATCCATGCCTGGGATAGCTGATGACTACACGAAAGAGCTGAAACGGAGGAGGCTGTTTGAGGCGCGAAGTGGGGACAGTTCTATACAGGTCGACCTGTTTGTGGCTTCCTTTCAGGCGTTGATTGCAGTGGCAGAACGTTGGGGTCCCCCTCACCAGTCCAAGGGCACCATCAAAGACTTCTTCGCTAAACTTCTTGCCCGTAGTGAGTCCACACAGAATTGCCAGTCGCGTCTAGTGATTTTGGACGGCCTTGACCAGTCCGGATGCGATGGTGCTTCTCTCAGGAGGGTTGTCGATATCATCTTGAAGTCCGTTGAAGCTGGCGCCTGTCCTTTACGGTTCCTCATTTGCACCAGGCCGAATCCTTTGCTCGGAAACGTCTTCCAGCGCTACCCATTCGTGAAGCACATCGACCTCCAAAAATCCCTTTCTCCCGAAATTCCAAATTATCTACGCTCCGAAATGGAAAGGATCCGTGTCGAGCACGATTTACCCGAGGAATGGCCTAGTGGTGACGAGTTGGAAGCGTTGCTTGGGCTTGCGGGCGACCACCTCGGTAGCGCATCGGGCTTCGTGAAGTTTGTTGGAGATGCAGCCAACAATGGGAACATCTGCGAGTCCCCTCCAACTTTGTTGAAGATGGGACTCAGTCTGGTGGATAAAAACGACTCTGATATCATCTGCCCTACCCCCGACCTTGATCATGACTACACTCAGATTTTGGTTCACGTCAGCGCTTCCGGAAAAAAATACGGCTTTGTCGTCGACGTCCTAGCATCCATCCTCTGTCTGCAAAAAGCTGGGGAGAGTTCCTCGCGCAATCTCATCGATACGCTCCTCGGACTACCCTTAGGCACGGCAGGTACGCCGTTGCCCCTCGTGATGCATTCAATGCTCCATATCCCCACTATCAAATTCCCCGACCAGGACATATTGATCCTTCAGCCTTTGTGCATCGAGTTCCTCAACGATCCCGGACGCTCGAAGGGATTCTTCATTGATCGGCCGGTGTTCCACGGCTTTCTGGTACAACGATGGTTTCAGCTCCTCAAGACAATCACCCCCGATTGGTAGGCTTTATTTCATTCATCACGTTGTGCCCTGTTAAGACCCCCAACTGACAATAAAATCCCAAGGTATGCCGCAACTCCCCAACTCGTCAGGACGCTTTGGGAGCGATGGGCATACTTTTGCCTAGGCTACCCAGGTCGGCCGAGTGAAGTGATCGTCACGTCGTTGAGAGACCTCGACCTCAAGGCACTTTTCAACACTGCTCTTTCGTTCATGTGGTCTGGGCAGCGCGGCCTTTTCTGTTCCCCCTTCCTCAGCATAAGGACGCTGGCAGGTTGGCTTGAGGTACGAAGTCTGACGCCTGCGTTTTGAGTCCCGTACTTGAGCTGACTCATCTCCTGCTGTAGACTCATGCTGCCGAGGAGGGAGTTCAACCGTTATTTGAATACTACAAGGACGCGGCTCAAACAAACGTTTTCGTTTCATTGTCGCGAAAGGATGGGGCTCCGGTCGGCGAAAGACATACGGAGCTTAGGGAGTGTTTTGCCGACATCCTTGTCCTGGGGATGGCTGGTTGTAAACATGAGTGCACTCGGACAAACGCCTTAATCAGCAGGGCAAGGGGTTTATTCAAGGACCCGTCTGCGGAATTCGAGATCAGCGTTGTGGGAGTCGGACGTCGTCCTCGATACAGTAGCGACTTCCATCCACATGCTATCGCATTCGGGCAAGAGTCTTTTGTGAGGGTAGCCAAGAGCCTCATGGCGGCGGCCGATGTCTCTACCAACTCGGAAGGCTTACCAGGGTATTTCCTCAACGTGCTGGGATCATCGCTTCTTTCGTTATGTGGCAACGATCCTGAACTTCTACCCGCATGCAAGAGATTGACGCGAACACTTTTCGATACATTCTATGAGGACCACCAAGACGAAGTTGTTGGGTGCCTGAAGAAGGTACGACACTGGTTGGAGGTATGTCGTGCTGCACAACTCTTTTCAAGGCAATGTCTTACCATTTCCGGTAGTTGTTCCCTCAATCCGACGCAGACATTCGTAGATTCGTGGGCGAAGTAGACGAAAAAATTCTGGGAAGGAAGGACACGACGATTTCGGGCCCCAAACCAGGTGAAGTGTCTGGGCACACTTGGAGGAGCTTGGGCATAATCAAATCTGGTGCAGCGGGCTTACTCTCTCCACGCTTATACACTCACAACCAGGCGGTCCTTGGGTACCCGCAGACCACCAAGGCCTGTGGAAAGGGGAGCTTCGTATGAGCGGATACCCTTTATATCCTCCACCCATGCTTTTACTCGATTCCTTGTTGCTTTCAGTACATGTTCATTAGAGGCCGCCATGACCTGTCTTGCTTTCTTCCAGCCACAAGTTCCGGCTTTCCGACTCAACGACCGCCAGGAAATTTGGCCACCTCACTCTTTTACAAAGTTTCGTTTCCTTTTTTCACGACTAGCATACCTAATTTACAGAACTAAATCTATTTGTATAAAAGTGTAATTACTCACAGCAATGGACTATGGCAGCTGGCTGCGAGAGGACTGGATCGTTCGAAAAAAATTGAAAGAGCTGGCCAGGTACAGGGAGGTACAGGGATGCCGAGGTGGTTACGACCTTTTCTTTGCATGACGTCACAAAGCCTTGCCATGCCATGCCGATCCTTGTCACTTATAAGTTATCGCCGTGTGCTTTGACCATGCTTTGACCGTGCTTTGACCGTGCTTTGACCGTCCTTGGCCGTGCTGTGACACTGGTGACTGAGTCTTGCTGAATGTGATCAATCTCCCTTTGGGCTTTCTCTCTTTCTCCAAAAAAAAAGAAAGAGGAATCGCAGCCAAACGCCATACATGTGACTCGATCGAGCGGAGTCGTGAAGAGTCGTGACGAAGTTGGTTCGGAACCGTGTGGTAGACAGTGCTGGCGCCCGACCGCGAGATAAGTAAGAATCTTCAATCCTTGATGATCCCGCCGTTGACCCACAATTATTCTCATCTCTATGTGAGATTGAAACCAGCTGTATCAATTTGGGAACAATGTTAGGTGCATAGCGACCCCTTTGATAGCCCCAACCCTGTGACTTCATATTGCTACTCGCCCCCCTCCAAAGTACAATAAGAATCACATTGTTTGATTCGAGCGCGCATGATCTGGGGCTAAATCATGTTTCACAATACAACAAGTATGCTTCGATCGAATCTGGCTCTACACTACTGTCAAAGCTGTTGAAATGGGGAAGTACTTTGGCCAGTACATAATATCACGTAGGCTGGACCAGGTGAAAATTACGAATGGCCGTTTTTTTTTGTGATTCAACGCGCCCAGTGCCACGAATCAGATTGATTCGCTGCAAACGCGTGCATAGTCGACAGTCAACAGGCCCGCTGACGTTGAGGGGTGCGGAATGACCTCTGAAGAACAGTATCGGACCCTACCGCACGTTCGATTCCTTGCATTGCAAGCAGACGCGGTTTTTGGTTGGTAGATAACTGCAGTGGTTCGCGTCCTCGGAGCTTGGCGACAAAGGTCAGATCATGATGTGTCGCTCGATTCTATGTGGTACATAGTATGATACGAGTCGTGCTCTCGATGCGTGGGTGAAAGATGAACTATGAGGTCAATGAGAAATGCCCGTGCGTACGCGTTAGGAGGGATGGTTGGTTATGCTACTTATCACCGATGTCTATTCCTCGCGATATGCGGAGTGGCCAATTCCCGGCCACCATGGCCACAAAAGGGTCCAGACTCCAGAGCTTGTGCTACCCTCCTCGGGTACGAAGCTTTCCAACGAACGCATGAGATCACGAATTTGGCGATCCTTGTCAGAATCGAAAGACTAAACGAAGGTGTTATTAATTATTTCGTAGGAGCACTGGTCGACAGTACGCACCTTCAGCCATCGGAGCGTTGTCAGTCAGCACTGTGCATACAATTTAGTGTTTTGCGAGCCTGAGCTTGGCCCAGCTCGGGAGAGCCTGAGCCTGTCGAAACCTAAAGCCTGAGCTCTGAGCTCCCGGTGAGAGCCTGAGGCTCAAAGCCCGAGCATGGGTCAAAGCCTCGGTCACGTGCTCATACGGCTGCAAGATTCTTGGGAAGCAGTCGCGATGTGGCGGTAATGACCCACAGAACCGTTGTGAAATGGCTGGGGAGCGTCTCCAGCTCTCGGGATGGGCCGAAGACACCACTGAGGTGCTCCAGCAGAGTCCCGCTTGCTCCAAAGATAGGGCCACCCCGACACCCACAAGGCTCAGCCCAGGCTCAGAGCTTAGGCCTCTGAAATCTCAAGCTCGGGCTCTGAGCTCTGCGAGGCTCTCCTCAGAGCTTGGCCTGGGCTTCCGAGCTCAGGGCCTATCTCGGCTCGGCCCAGAGCCTGAGCCCAAGCTCGCAAAACACTATGCACTCTCTTCAGCCACGACGCCTGACTTGTCGTACTGGAAACGCCCGCGAATCATCTTGGAACAGCTCGATGGTTTGATGACCGAGGGGCAGCGAGTCGCGATTCGGGCCGCAGAGGCTCAACAAGGACGATCCAAGGATGTTGAAGATCAGTGCTTGGTTGCGACCGCGATTGGCGAGAAGTCGTGGGTTGGAGCTGTTCATTTCTTTTACGAATATGTCGAGCGTCGCTGTGTTTCCGTCCCGTATGTCAAGGTGCAGAAGTTGATCGTCTGAATCT
Organism: Marasmius tenuissimus; assembly: GCA_029532415.1. Taxonomy (NCBI): domain Eukaryota; kingdom Fungi; phylum Basidiomycota; class Agaricomycetes; order Agaricales; family Marasmiaceae; genus Marasmius; species Marasmius tenuissimus. The sequence continues at coordinate 3,489,304 of JAQOTA010000054.1, read as the reverse complement.
GTCGAGTCTGAGTCTGCCGAGTCTGAATCCGTCGATTCTGGATTTATCGGTTCCGGATCTGTCGAGTCGCTAAAATAGGTGCAATCTTCTCATACTGCGACGAAGGTGATATTGGGTGCGGAGGCCCGTATCGAGTGTTGCGCTCGATTGGTTGAATTGGAGACGTACTTGCAGAACCCCAGGTCGAATATGACCCAGGTTAGAAGGTCGTCTTTGACTGCGGGCGAGATTGTTGCTCGGACATGGAGAGTTTGCTGGGCATTCGTTAACCGGCGATGGAGACGTTTGGCGTCAGGAATTTCGCGGCCCTGGCGACATAAGAGTCAATGAGCGTCGTTTGTGAAGGTAGAGAATGCTGACCTTTAGCCAGTCCGCCACCATATTGAGATTGCGGAATAACGAAGGGAAAGGTCTGAATTCCGCCAACAATATCGATAGCGCACGATTGAAGAGAACGGATGATAGATCAAGCTCGAGGAGGTGCGAGAGGACTATCTCATCAGGTTCTCGCGAGCTCGTTATGAATGTACCCCATTGTTCCCAGAGTACGGTGATGGTATGGCGATGAAACCTACAGCTATGGGGTGAGTAAACAAACAGACATGCAGCGTGGCTACTCACTTGGCCTCTTCATCAGTGTGCCACTCGACGAGTTTCTGTATACAACGGTGGGTAAGGTCGTGGTATGTTTGTAACTCATCGATGAAAATGGTCCCGGGCGCGTAGGGTCGCGAAGGAAATCAACCTCCGAGGAATGAAGGAGATGTATGTGCCGCACTATATTGCCATATTTGACCATACAGCGAAGTGTCTCGAGTTGTGCATGAAACTGCGTAGGGGTCTGGGGGAGGTTCGAAGGGAAAACCGCAGATGAGTTACATAAACAATGGTGAGGCAGCGCCATGAACACATCAGGATCACGACGATACTGACTGCCTTTGGGTAAGATGTACCGTAGCAGGCAGTTAAATGGACTCTGCTGGTCGTCATTTGCCCTGGTGTCGCCCAACATGTCCCTTAACAGAAACAAGGGGTGATGTAAGAATCCATTATTCTCATCCTCGAGCACTTGAATGGACACAGGTATACAAGAATCGTCCCTGAGCGTTCTGAACGACCGCCTCAAAATCCTCATAAGAAGGCCAGAAGGTAGGAAATAGCTCCGGGTCAAGGCAATTCGCTCGGAATTCTGGAAAAACCGGATCGCAGATAAGTTCTGATATCGCGGTTGGTGTTCCTAGGGTCGATACCGATGAGGCATATGCGACTGCGGTGAGTATGAGTGTCGAGAAGACTCGTGAGACGAATGTCGATATGAGTGGAAATGACGGAGCGCAGCGGAAGCCGTCCCTTGCTCAGGTTAAGAAAATTCACATCGAGTGTACGTTCCGCATCGTTTACTTCGTTGAGGCTATTCAGCAATATGAGATCAGGCTTCTTCTTTCGAACCCGGTCCAGACGTTGCACAAAACTCGTTGCCTGGAACGTGTTAATGATCAGAATCTGGAGTTGCTCTTCCAGAGATGCATCCCAAATTGCCGGGTAAGAATCGAAGGTTCGAGACACTGGGCGGCGCAACTCAGGTCTCCCCTCGACAAGGTCGAAGAGGATTTTGCGAACGAAGTGAGCCGAAGGATTGTTGGTGGGTGTGCGGCCAAAAAAGGAAGGAGGGAACCAGTTCTTTGCTGATAATTCCATGAATATTGCCTGAGAGATAGCTGACTTTCCGGCACCCGAGGGTCCGTGTATCCAAAGGACAGGCGCGTACGACGAAGATAAGTTGCGTGTTCGCATCCAATGTGGAATGCATTTCTTCTCTTCGAGTTTCGGGGTCCCGTTCCGTTCCGTATGAGGCAAAATAGGGCAAAATAGGGGTTTTCCTCCAAGCCCCAAATTCTTCGCGACAGGAAGCCCAAACTGTTCGCTGAAAACCGTAGTGAGTGCGTGCCATTGTGACCGTTTATCCAAACTCACGGGAGCTCTCGAAGGGAGAATGATAAGGTCTCCTGGCATCTTTTGGCGTTGTGAGGATTGTGGGTAACGCTGAGCCCATCATGACTGAGGGAGGTTCTGAATAAAGGAACGGTAGGCTCTGGAAATCCACATCTGGTGACTGTACGCACACTGCGTAGGATAGCTGACTGCATCTCCATAGCTAGACACCACCATTACTGCTCGCAACTTGAAGAGACGCTGTCAAGAGTCGATAGCGGCACATAGGATGCTAGCAGGGGGAGAGACGATGGAGGTCGTGGTTGCGGTGAAAGGCTTGTGGCCCGTGGGAATAAGATTGTTGTCTTCTCTCTGACCACCATGTCGTTTCTCACTTTCGAATTGTCAGGATCCTTTGTTCTCTTCGGTCTCAGGCAACAGATGTGTTATGGACGTCGATATCCTTTTGGTTGAACGTGATTTTAACCAGTCAACCTCGCGCTGCCACTCGAAAATGTCTTCCCCTTGCAGGCCAATATGCGTTCTGATAATCTTCTCGGAACTCGCTCGGACGGGGGACTTGATTCTGAGCAGCAAGCTCAACACTCGCCTTTGATATATGGATATCATGAACGGGCTGTTCAGTGTTCTCCGATGCCTAAGTCTCCTATCAGTTGATCTATCTTTGGTGATACGGTCGCGGCTCTTTTTGGGACCGCCTTCGAGTGATTTCTTCTCGCAGTATCCAGGTGCGTGGCGAGATTAGTGTGGGATTGGGTTATTAATCTAGTTGTTCTGGGTTTTAGATCAGTATAGCCCTGGGGCGAATGCCAGGACTGGAGCGATGATCTTCAAAAATAGGACTCAGAGGTTGCTGTTGCATCACGTTCGATGGGATGATGCGTGATGTCCGTGCCGCGGAAGAAATTTGAGGTCTGAGCACCACTGTGACTTCATTCAGCGGTGGCGGTCGGCTCGAGAGAACCTGCCGCAACATGCCCTCTTTGAGTCTTTCGTTGCACGAGTTCATGCGGCAGAATTACTCTGCCTGGGGAGAGCGTTGAACTCTTTGGCCATCAAGTACACCTTTTCTCTGACTTTGGATCTGATGGTTTCCACGATTTGACACTCGAAGGGTGTAGACGTGGTAAGTTTGTGCTTCATTGGCCACTGCTCCAAGCTGATTCATCATCGTTCCTGGAATACTACAGGAATGTGATCCTCCGGCAGTGGGTGTCTACCGTTGCCTTCCCGCGTTGGGGGGTCTAGTTTCTTTGGGTATTTTGTGGCCTCTGTGCTTTCTTTGTCCAGGCCCGACGAGATAGTTCCCAGCCCGCCTTATCGCGTGCGTGTCGTGTGGGGAATAAACGCGTTGGTACTTAATGTTCTCATGATGGAGTGCTTCTTTGTTCCTTTCTCTCTCCGTGGATTGACATCGACGTCAAACCTCCCGGACACGACATGTACATTCATTTCTCAATGTTAACAGCGTTAAACGACCTTTAGTATGTACAGAGGGCAGGGGGCGGGCCAGCAGGTATAGAATTGAACATTTGACGACTCGATCGAGACTTTCATTCGGACGTTTCCAGGGCTTTCCAGGGATTTCGGACGGAATTTCCTCGCGGTAGTCAAAAAACCGAAAGATCTATCACTCTCGAAGCAGAGTTGAACGCCGTCGAAGTATCACAAGGCCATTGTTAGTATTTAGAGAATGAAATGAATAGAAACTGTCCTATCAGTGTAGATATAGAGGAAGCCACCCATCGATGACAGAGGTTACCGTGGTAAGGTTCAAAGCGGTGTCAAAGTTCTGCCTCCGCTGAAGTGACGGTCACGCTCCTTACCCAACCCAACCCTTCACCGTCACTATCGGCGGCGGAGTCAGCGCCTTTCTTTCTCATTTCCCCCCATCATACGACTGCATTTCCAATTCCTTCGCTTCTTGGTGCTATTTGACTCTGGACGTGTCCTCTTGCAACGAGTATAATGGGACAGTCTTCGTCCAGGGTCCGCGAAGCTGAGCCTACTCCATCCATATCCGCACCAACGCGGAGTCCTGTATCTCCAGGAGACAATGAACGAGATCTCACACGTTCACCGTCGGCGTCGAGTAGGAGGAGAAAGTCTACAAAAAGGCGTTCAAATGTTCGCAAGAGCATAATCAGCCTTGTCAAGCCTGCAACGAGAAATGAGGAGACGAATACGAGTAGCGGGAAACGGAAGTCGTGGTTAAAGTCGAGGAGATGGTCGAAAGGACCTTCCGTGGTCGCCACTCGACCAGAATCGGAGGATGGTGTTACTGGGCAGACTCACACAGCAGCGACGTCGGGGACGGCAACGACGAGCACTGCGACGAGCGCAACGGCCATTGTGCCCGCCGCAGCCATCGCCCAGAAAGAAGCAGAGTCGGTGACTGCTGCGCCAGCTGCTGCGTCAGTGGCGATACCAATACCGGAACCTCCTGAAGAGCAGTCACATCCTTCCCACGAATCAGAGCAACCAGCGTCTGCAAGTGACCCTCCATCGATATCCCAAAATAGAGAAGAAGGTTCAATAGCTTCCACAGTCGAACGCCCAGCAGAACCTGACTCAGACCCAACCCAACCACCTTCCGTTGTACGATCATCCACTGCCAGTCCCCCAAATCATCAGGATCATGAGGTCAGGCCTGAGGACCCCCTTAATTCCCCACCGACGGAAGAAAATTCACCATCACAGCCATCACAGCCCGCTGGTTCAGGCGAGAGAGAGCCAGAGCGCTCAGAGGCAGTCTCCCCACCGTCACCCCAGAATCCTACAACACCCAACGCCCCATCTCCACACAACCGACAGTTCCCACCACCTGGTACCCTTGTAGTAGTGCAGGGTGTCGTCCATACGACAGATGTACCACGACCCCCTTCCGACTCTTCATCTCGACCTTCTCCCCCACCCTCAAATCCATTCTCATTACCTACAGATCACGCGCAACCCAACCAAACAACTGCACGCCTTAGCGACTCTGGTCTTGGCTCACGGATACGAAGGTCTGCTTCAGGCGCCTCGAGACGCAGATCTGATGTAGGCTCTGCAACTAGGAACCGCCTCTCGGCATTGTTCGGCCATGGCTCAAGACCAGCAAGTGTGTCTGGTGGAAGGCCATCTTCGTCTGCTGGCAATGCGGATGAATCGCTATCTGCAGAAGCCGCAGCCTCGACGTTGACGCCCGCAGATGTATCTACCGCATCTGGTAGTTCTTCCGATTCAACACCGAACCTTGACGTCAGTTTGTCCTCATCCAGTGGATCTTCGGATACCGAAAGTAGCCATGGAAGGGAGGGCAACGAATCTGAAGCGACAACGATTCCACCCACACCGGAGGTCGTTTCAGGGGCGAATCCGAATGACGAGGGAGACCCTTCCACACGAGGACCCGATCAGAACCCTCAATCTCAGCCTCAACCTCAGACACCCGCTTCTGCGGGAGGAGGAATGATCTCGTCCAGTAGTATTGACGTATTGGGAACGCTTTTGAGGTTCGTAATGGTATTTGCCTCTTTAGAGTGTTTACCGAGGGCTGAACTTTATCTATCTAATCTGTCTAGTGTTGCTGCGGCTGCTACTGCTGCGTCTTTGTTGACGGGTTCGTCGGATCCTATACTTCCGCCAACAGTTCCGACTGCAAATGCCAATCGTTCGACGTCGCCGAGTGGTGGAATTGGACTTGGACAGGATCCGTTTGGGTTAGGTGGGATAGGTCTGGGTGGGGGGAATGCGGGTGTTGGAGGAGGAGGAGGCGCAGGCGCAGGTGCAGCAGGTGGACGAGGAGGGGCAGAGAGGGTCAGGCAGGCCTGGGGGAGTATAAGAGATAGGCTGGGATTACGGCCAAACAACTCATCTGCTCAGTCGCCGCCATCTTCACCGCCGTTTGGGAGTGAGGTCTCGATTGAGGGTGCCGGAGCTGGGGCTGGTGCAGGACGCGATGAGAGTGTGCCGTTGCTTTCAGATGTTGATGGACGGAGGTCAGAGATGGAGAATGCTCGTACGAGGACGAGCAGTGACCCTACGGCAACTCGGTCGCAGTCATCACCGAGACCTACGATGGAAGCCCGGGATAGGATGTTGGCTGAGATGGCTCGTGCGTTCCAGTTGGGACTTGGATTGAATGGTCCCACGCCTGCGCCTGGGGAGACTGGCGATTCAAATACAGGAGAGACATCGAGAGAGAGGCCCGATGAGTCCAACAACTTTGGACTTGGACGATCGAGAACGGGAGAGTTGCCGCCTGAGGGGACGTTTGAGAGGTTCTTGGTGGATTTGCAGACGGATTTGAGGGTTGCCTTGGGTGGTGGGGAACGAGAACAACATCAGGAGCAGGAGCAGACGCGTAGGGATGTACAAGAGCCTGAGGACGACGAGCATGAACCTGAACCTGAACCGTCGAGGGATCGGGAGCAGGGTCGGGAGGAGATCGACGAGTTGTTTAGGTTGATTGCGGAGGCGGAGGCGGAAGTTAGGCAGAGGCAGAGGATGATTGCACAGAGGCAGGCAGCATTGAGGGCATTGGTGTCCGGGGCTTCAAACCCAGATGCTCCTGCGAACACGGACACACCTTCAACTACGCAACCGGAAGCTTCGACTCCGACGGAGCCCAGTGCAGAACCTACGTCCGCGCGACCTCCCTCCCCAAGACCACCGGTGGTTAACCGACGCGCCAGAGTCGAGACAGTGCCAGATGATGACGATGATACTGATCCCTCTATGCCCCACCTCGAGGGTGTATCGGATGATTCTGATTCGGAGGACGAGGCCCCAAGTTCTAACCCAACATCTCGAAATGCCGCTCCGAGCCCTGCGACAGAGAGAACTGAAGCAAGCTTAGCTCGATTGTCTTCCATGTTTGCTGGTGCACCGTCGTCGGGATCGTCATCAGGTGGCAACAGACCTGTTAATAGCATCACCGACGCCCTCAACCGTAGGCGAGCACTGGGCATTGGACGTACTCCCCCTGCACCCCCTGCGCCTCCAGCACCAGCACCAGTGGCTTCTCTTCCGCAGACGCCTCCCGTCAATGTCGTGCCCCCAGCAGAACCCTTCTTGGCTCCTCTGATTGGATCGTCGTCGTCATCGACCCCCTTTGACGACCCTCATCTGCCTCCCATGCCTTCACCCCACCTTCCTTGGATGCCGACGACGGCGCCCTTTTCACCACCAGCCGCTGTCTCTCCTACATCGCCCTCAGAGACGAACTCAAACGCAAACGCAAACGCCAATACCAACACCAATCGTTCTCGTACTGCGATCGATGAAGGTACAGGCCGCATCAATTGGTGGAGGTTGTACCGATTCCCTCCGATAGCTGCACCTCCGCCAAGGGGAGGTGCTACTGCCGCGCAGGGTGTTCCACGAACACGAGGAAACGATGCACCGTTAAATACCACTACCCCCACGACTGCCTCTCCACTCCAAGAAACTCCCGCTGTTCGACCTGACTCTGACATGGCTTCAGCTACTGTTGCTCCAAATGTTGCTGACGGGTCTGCTTCACCAGCTCAACAAGCACCTGCTTCCGATAATTCGACTCAGGCTCCACCAGCTCCAGCCAATAATACTGTTGTCCCTGTTATCGTTGTTGGACTTCAATCAGTCAACCTGGCGTTCTTTGGTCCTGGGGCCGGGGCTGGAGCTGGGCCGAACAATGGTCCCGCTAACGATGTCGCTGCTGCCCCTACGGGTACTCCTGCACCGTTCGCATCTCCCCCTCCCCCTGCTCCTCTTGCGGCTGCACCCACTGTCGCCCCCACTCCTGGCGACGGCAGCGAGGAGGCAGCACCAAGCAACGGTGACGAAGGAGAAGATGGCACTGGAGATAACCGATCTCGAGGGTGGCCTTCACGTGCTGCTGATGCGTTGAGGAATTTGAGGCCTGGTACTGGTGGTAGAAGGACACCTGGAGGACCTATACATGTACCGCGCCCGATGGGAAATCCGTTGTTGCCACCGGAGATGATGGATGGACCTGGATCGAGGACGTTCTTGATATATGTTATCGGAGGTGAGTTGGTTTTTGCTGGTGCTCGAGATGGGGCTGGTGTGCTGACTGGTGTGGTGTGTGCAGGATACTATCCACCTGATCATCATATTGTGACTGGGGATCCTGATACGTTAGATTCGTTTGAGGCGTTGCTGTGAGTTTGATTTCTTTTACTTCGTGGAGTGTGCGATGGCTAATGGTTTTCTAGTGATATCGCAGATCTTTTGGGCCAGGTCAAGCCTCCCACAGCTTCCAAAGAAGACATTGAGCGATCCGGATTGGAGGTTATTAAGGCAACTCAGGTTCCTCAGTTCGAGCAGGAGAAAAAGATCTCGTCCAATTGTACCGAAAGGGTGAGTAAACTTTGCTGTGACTCGTGTTTCTTTTGCTGACCCGGTCGCTTTGGTATTCAGTGCTTGATCTGCCTGGAGGACTATCACGATGAAGACGACGTTCGCGTGTTGACTTGCAAACATGCATTCCACATGGATTGCGTTGACAAGTGGTTACAGGAGGGTAAAAACAATTGTCCGGCTTGTCGTGGTGCTGGTGTTTCTACTGGTTCATCATAGCATGTCCACCCCATATTCGATACTTTCTCAGAAGCAAACATTCGTTTTCCCCCGCTGTCGATGTATAGACGCATTCCACCGATCCCTCCACTTTTCACTACTACACGAACCCCTCATGATTGCAGTCTTTTTCTACTTTTGCATGTTTTGCCCACTCTCTCTCGCTCAAGTTTTCCGCGCTATCCGTCCTAGTCTTCAAAGTCCGTTGCCTTTCCTTTTTGCTCGTTCCAAGTTCCACAAGTTTTTTTCATATTTACTTACATAGCTCCCCCCCTCCTCTCCTTTTCTATTATCATTCCAAATGTGCTGTACCGTACTGTGAGCTAGCTACTAGAACGATGTCGAAATTCTGATCCAGTTCGTGTTGGTGTGTGCGTGAGGGGGGAGGCGTGGGAGATTAAGACTGGGGACTCAGGAAACCGCGCAGAGTCCTTCCTTGCCCTCCCTCGTAAAGAACCTTCCACCACCCCTGGGCCTGAGCGCTGTCCTTCCTTTGTGCTCCCAGCGCGTAATTCCGCTCGTCATGATGAAGCCTCTCGCAATGTGAAGACAGTGGAGATCGACATCATCCCCTACTTCAGTCGAAGACCGGTGATGTAACTCGAGAACTTTTTGGGTGGACCACATATAATGGACTTGTGTGCAAAAATATTGTGCTCGATTTTTCTATTCCAACAACGATAACGATGGCGGATAATTCAAAATCTCAGTTTGAACACGGTGCGCAGTGCTTGGTCGACCGCCATGAGTCTCAATTGACCGTCGTCTTCAGGTCACAAAATTCCTCCCCACGACCTCGAACATCCAGGTCTTCAATCCGAACTACAGGGTCCGCCTCCCCAGAACGAACATATTTCGACTTGGGATGGGGGTTATCAGCTGTACAAAGCTGCGGGCAAACTCGAAGGCCGGAAAGCACTCATAACCGGGGGTGATAGTGGGATCGGACGCGCGATTGCGATTCTTTACGCGATGGAAGGCGCCGACAGTTTTATCGTGTACCTCCCGGAAGAGGAGAAGGACGCGCAGGAGACGAAGAAGTATGTGGAGAAGTATGGGCGGACGTGTCATCTTATGGCGACGGACTTGACGAAGCAGGAGAATTGTAAGAAGGTTGTGGAGGAAGCGGTGAAGGTGATGGGGACTATTAACTTTTTGGTTAATAACCATGCTTTCCAGATGATGAAGGAGCATATTTCGGAGGTTTCAGAGTGCGTTTTTGGGCGGTTGGGTCCGTCTTTTGAGTTTTCGTTGTCGACGTTTTTTTTTCTTTTTCTTTTAGGGAACAATGGCTGCACACGTTCAACACGAACGTACACTCATTCTTTTACCTCTCGAAATACACGTTACCGCATATGAAGCGGGGAGACAGTATCCTCAACAACGCCTCTGTCAATGCGTATACAGGCAAACCTAATCTCATCGACTACACGTCGACGAAGGGTGCTATCATCGCTTTCACGCGTGCCCTGTCGAATCAGTTTGTCGAGAAAGGCATTCGTGTCAATGCTGTTGCTCCGGGACCCGTTTGGACACCACTTATACCCGCTACGATGCATAAGGAGGCGCAGGACAGCTTCGGAGCTCCGATGGGAAGGCCCATACAGCCTAGTGAGGTTGCGACTTGTTTTGTCTTCTTGGCTAGCATGGATAGTGCTGCGATCTCGGGACAAACGTTACATCCCAATGGAGGACGGATGGTTGGAGGTTAATTCGTCGTTAGAAGAACACCTAAAAGGAAGTTAAAGGGATCTTATCTGTACTTCTAGTCGGTTCTTGAGGGATTGTATGGGTATTTTGCGCGCTTCGATTCGATACTAGCTCAAACACAAAATGGAAAATTTTTGTGGTATTTCGCTACGCGTCGACACACAACTTGAAAATTACTCGCAAGGAGGACAATCGTCTTCGCGGGATCGTTGAGGAATGGTCGAGCGAGACCAGAGGACTCGACGGATTCAGCCATCAGGATCCGGGATCCAGAAAGCGTAGATAGTGGAGTGGTGCCGGCCCGACTTCCCACGCGGACCGTTGACGCGGTTCGCTAAGGAACCTTGACAGTGAGAACCACTCTTCTTCTGTCTCTAATCGCGACATCTTTACCTAGCAGCCCACTTCTTCCGCTCAGCACAATGTCCACGACTCAGCCAGCTTTCACAGAAGAGACGCCATGGTATGTAGCCTTCCCAGCGCCAAAGGCAAAGTGTGCAGAGATCGAACCCGAAGAGGTGCACGAACTTCTCAAGGGACTCTCAACGCCCAATAACCACACTCAATCGAGAGACTTTCTGCTGGTCGACGTGAGACGGAACGACTGGGAGGGAGGCACCGTATGCGACCTCGATCAATCTTCCGGCACAATCGTTGTATCCTACACGACCAGTCGTATATCAGATGGCGAAACAGGCTGGGGTGAAGAAAGTTGTTTTCTACTGTGGTAAGTTTTTTTCAAATTCGACTCGTACTGGCTGAGATCACGATGATTACATTCAGGAAGTAGCAGTGGACGTGGTCCTCGAACTGCTGCTTGGCTACAGGATTATATCGACGAGGTTGGTGACCGAGACATGCAGGCTCTCGTGATGAAGGGAGGTATCAAAGGATGGGTCCGCAAGTATGGTGGAGAACGGATGGATTGGTATGATGAGAAGTTCTGGGCTGAGAAGAAAGAGTAAGAATCCGGGTATGTGCTTTGTTCAATGTATTCATGTTGTGTTCCTGTTTGTTTTCAATTGACAATGATCTTTACTTGGCTTGAACGGGCCAACAACGGAACTTTGAAAAGGCCGATGCGGGGTTTGAGAAACATGCGCAAAGGGGCTGCATATAAAGGTCTTCAACGAGGAGACGAGCCTGAGTATGATCATGGACACCCAGGACCTTATCGCGTTCAGCGGTCCAGCCGGCTACTTCTTGGCCATCTTTATACTCCTCACTACCATCCTCAGAAGCCTACCATGGGCACGATTGAAGCAGTACAAGATCGGCTATCTGTTCGTGGGTCTTGCTGCTTGCTCATTCATACACACTTTCTATTGTAAGATTCCCTCTTTGCTCTTCGTTTCGAAGGATTCTGACGCGCTCCGACGTGTAGATATACTCGTATTCTACGCGGTGAGTGTTCCTCGACTGCCTTTGTGCGCGTATGGCAGTACCTTACGCCTGACTGATAGTCAAGTTTTGCTGAATATGAAGCCCGTGCCGGCGTACTTTCGCCCGACATTTGGAAGAGAATCACGGCTTGGCTTTCTCAAGCCTCTTTATTTGAAGAGGCCTGGTTGAAAGCGAGTGTAAAAAGGGCGAACTGGTGGTGGAGTGAACAGATATGCACGTATGCTATCGGTCCTTGGACCCTTTTTCTCTTCGTGGAAGGTCTGTATCATGCCTCTCTCGTTTACTTCCTACTTACTCAATCCCACCCTCTCAGGCCAGCGACACCAGATCAAGCACCTATGGGCTTATATGCTCTTGGGTCAACTCGTCGCGGTCGCTGTTCCAGCCAACCTGTTTTATTTGGCGCTCGTGCTCTCGGGAAGGAAGTTTAGGTATGAGTATTGGAAACATCAGCCCGTTGCACGGAGAGCACCGCCGGTACTTTGGATCAGCATCTTGCTGTCCCTCATGACGGTAGTCTATTTACCATACACCAACTCGAACAATTTCCTACCGAATCTCCTCCTCATGCATGCGCTCATCGTGGTTCCGTTCTTGATCGCGTCAGGTGTGAACGGGACAGGACCGTTCGCAATTTCATATGGCAAGTTTTATATCATCTTGGCCAGCGTTATTTCGGGTTTGCGTTGTACAATCACTTGGGATGAGGTGTCCGCAGCAGGGATTGCGGGTATTACTGCGGCTCTTCATTCACATCCCGGGCAGGCGACTATTGGTTGGGATGTGATATGGTCGACGACGTCGTTCATCGTGTGGACGTGTCTGGATCAAGGGGTCTCGAAAGCACCGTTTAGTGCTGTATTTTTGTCCGCGGGTGTGGCGTCGAGCTGGGTCAGTTGCATGGTGGCTGGGGGTGAAGAGGTGTATGCGGAGTTTGGGAAGAGACAGTGAATGAGTAAGCACTACGTAGGAGATCTATATCTCGCTTTAACGCTGTTTCAGGACACTGGGGGCTTCGCCAATGGACAATCGAAATGGACAGAAGCGCAGTGATTCATTTACCTCATGCGTAGTAAAACCCTATCTTATCAGACTTCCAGCAGAGGGATTCAAGAAAGGTCGAGAAAGTTGTTCAGAGAGTCGAACTAGTCGTGGGTATGGAGCAAAGCTTTAACCACTTTATACTAGCACATATCGCTCAATCCCTACTTTGGATTGAGAGGCTAGACAAGAGAAGGGGATTGAACTGGCAAACCTTTGTCGTCTCTCCGGGGTAGTATGTATCAGGGGGCGCCTATGGTCGTACGAACGTCGCTTTGGACACTTCGCATAGCGTCAGCCAAGCCGGCTGGACTAGGCTGGACTCAATTGACAAACCTTTGTCACTCCCTTGGGTTCGAACGGCGCCTATAAGTGCATGTACGGACGGCGCTTATTCTTGCTGCGCCAAGCCTGCCAGACTCAATTGACGAACAAACCTTTTCGTTCCCTCGAGATAAAATGGCGCCTTGACTGTATGGACGGTACTTAAAACAGCTGCCTAGCACATATCTTGTCTTGCGCCGAGTGTGAACGACTGAATGGCAAGCTTTCGATGTGCCCTGGGATATGACAGCGCTTGTTCAGCGCTTATAGGTACTGAATTGAGCGGTTTTCTCACGGAGCAAAGTTCTCCCCCACCATGTTCCAGATGAAGACCCTTCTACTTCCTTAGTCAGTGGCGGGAATATTCGCCTAGCAGCCTACTTCTTCCGCTCAACACGATGTCTACCACTCAGTCAGCTCCCACAGAAGAGACGCCATGGTATGCAGCCTTCCCAGCCCCAAAGGCAAAGTGTGCAGAGATCGAACCCGAAGAGGTGCACGCGCTTCTCAAGGGACTATCAATGCCCAATAACCGCACTCAATCGAGAGGCTTTCCGCTGGTCGACGTGAGACGGAACGACTGGGAGGGAGGCACCATTTTGACTCGATCAATCTTCCGGCACAATCGTTGTATCCTACACGACCAGTCGTATATCAGATGGCGAAACAGGCTGGGGTGAAGAAGGTTATTTTCTATTGTGGTAAGTTTTTCTAAATTCGACTCGTACCGGTTGAGATCACGATGATTATATTCAGGAAGTAGCAGTGGACGTGGTCCTCGGACTGCTGCTTGGCTGCAGGATTATATCGACGAGGTTGGTGACCGGGAGATCCAGGCTCTCGTGATGAAGGGAGGTATCAAAAAAATGGGTCCGCAAGTATGGTGGAGAACAAATGGATTGGTATGATGAGAAGTTCTGGGCTGAGAACAAAGAGTGAGAATCCGGGTATGTTCTTTGTCCAATCTATCCACGTTGTGTTCCCGTTTGCATCCAATTGACAATGATCTTTACTTGGCTTGAACGGGCCAATAACGGAAGTTTGAAAAGGCCGATGCGCGCTTTGAGAAACATGTGTAAAGGGGGTTGCATATAAAGGTCTTCAACGAGGACACGAGCCCGAGTACGATCATGGACACCCAAGACATCATCGCGGTCAGCGGTCCAGCCGGCTACTTTTTGGCCATTCTTATACTCCTCACTACCATCCTCAGAAGCTTACCATGGGCACAGTTGAAACAGTACAAGATCGGCTATCTGTTCGTGGGTCTTGCTGCTTGCTCGTTCGTACACACTTTCTATTGTAAGATCCCTCTTTGCTCTTCATCTCAAAGGATCTTGACGTGCTTTAACGTGTAGATATACTCGTATTCTACGCGGTGAGTCTCCCTCGATTGCCTTCATGCGCGTATGGCAGCACCTTACGCCTGACTGATAGACAAGTTTTGCTGAATATGAAGCCCGTGCCGGCGTGGTTTCGCCCGACATGTGGAAGAGAGTCGCGGCTTGGCTTGCTCAGGCCTCGTTATTTGAAGAAGTTTGGTTGAAAGCGATTGCAAAAAGGGCGAACTGGTGGTGGAGTGAACAGATATGCACGTATGCTATCGGTCCTTGGACCGTTTTTCTCTTTGTGGAAGGTCTGTAACACGCTTCTCTCGTTTACTTTCTACTTGCTCAATCCTACCCTTTCCGAAGGCCAGCGACACCAGATCAAGCACCTATGGGCTTACATGCTCTTGGGCCGACTCGTCGCGGTCGCTGTTCCAGCCAACCTGTTTTATCTGGCGCTCGTGCTTTCGGGAAGGCAATTGAGGTCTGAATATTGGGAACATCAGCCCGTTGCACAAGAACCACCGCCGGAGCTTTGGATCAGCATCTTGTTGTCCACCGTAACGGTATGCAATATACCATTCACCAATTCGAACACTTTCCTACCGAATCTCCTCCTCATGCACGCGCTCACCGTGGTTCCGTTTGTGTTCGTGTCGAGTTCGAACAGGAGGGGATGGTATTCGATTGATTATAGATTGGTTTATTTTTACTTGTTCTACGTTTTCTTAATTTGGCGTGGTGCAACCACTTGGGATGCGGTGGTTGGAGGGGAGGGGTTTGCAGGTATCGCTGCGGCTCTTCATTCGCATCCTGGGCAGGCGGCTATTGGTTGGGATGTGATATGGTCGACGACGTCGTTCGTCGTGTGGACGTGTCTGGATCGAGGGGTTTCGATTGCACCGTTTAGTGCCATCTTTGTGTCTGCGGGTGTGGCGTCGACCTGGGTTAGTGGTACGTTGGCTGTAAAGGAAGCGGTGTATGTGATGTATGGGAAGATACAGTGAATGAGTAAGCACTACTTAGGAGACCTATACATCTTGCTTTGACGCCGTTCTAGGACACTGTGAGCTTCGCCAACGAACGATCGAAATGGACAGAAGCGCAGTAATTGCCTGAGATCGGTTAGGTTGAACAACAAGGTTTGATGTTCTGTGTGCAGACGTTTATGATTGTTCCGACGCCCGAGATGAGAGTTCCGAAGAGGACTCAGAAGTCGATGCTTCGAAGCTTCACCACGTACCACCACCACCATGGAACATGCATCCCTTCAATCTCATTCCCGAGTCCCATCACTCGGCACGACCGTTGCCTTCATACCTGCAGCCCTTCCACGCTGGGTCCACGCGGTGACAACCCACTGTGTAATGCCCTTATAAATCCCTTCGAGCTCTCTCACGACGATTCCTGGTAGAATGTTGTGCAATTGTGTTCCTTCATGGACGGACATGCGACAATGGTTTCGGGTGTGTAACATCGCTTTCAGAAACGTTCAAGGGCAACTAATAATCCTTAGGTAGGTCCCATGTCTGAGGGCGGCAACCCAGGAACTGTAACTCGTAACCCGGAAGTCGCAGTACCGCCGCCGGAGACCACAGCTATGTCTACTATTCAGAGCGACGTAGTCTCTACTGGTTCTTTTGGGAAAACGGACAACGCTGTCGCTTCACGGACAAGTATCAGACAGACAGAGGGTAGTCACAGAGTGATGACTGAGGACCAGGCAAGTTAATTTTACACCGATCCGAGACTTCAAGACTGGACTGATGTGGGTACTTCTCAGCAGAGACCAGTAGAATCGATAACTACAGGTTCTGCAGTGTTTAGTGGGCAATATCTTCAAACGGGAAAATACGGCAGTAACTTCCCTCTTGCTGTATACAATCCAGAAGGAGAACAAATCAACGAAGAAGCGCCTACGAGCCCCCGCAAACTTCCTACCATCACTACCCAGGCCGGCACGATTATCTTCCGCGAGCCCATTGCAGACCTACAGACTGCCGTCTCGCCGTATATCGACCTGACGCCCTTCATTACTCCCGAACGGTACCGCTTCATCGATTGCTCCCGCCTTGTCAACGAGAATATCCTACAGATCTGGGAAACCCCAGAGTTGCCAAGAGGGCAATATGCCGCCATCTCTCACGTCTGGAAAAGCCTCAGCCCAAGAGAGCTCGACAAGAAACTTACCACGCGTGGCGACATTCTCGTCGATTGCGAAGAACGCAACGATGGGGGGCCGATCAGCGTTGACGTTTTGCGACACACTTGCATGGCTTCCCTCGAGGCGAATATCTCTTTGCTATGGCTGGATCGCCTGTGCATCGCACAAATGCCCACGACGGAAGGGAAGCGGGACAAGCGCTGGCAAATCATGCACATGTACGATGTCTACAAAGATTGTGCTATTTGCTTTGTCCTCCCGGCCGGGCTCAGACGATACCCCGCAAAGTTCGAGGAAACTGAATGGGTTGAACGCGCCTGGACTTTTCAGGAAGTTATGGTGGCGCCGGCTGTGAAGGTGCTCTATACTGAGCTGGTCGGATCGCCCCCAGAGATCGTCGTCCATAGCATGCATATTGAGGAGTACTTCAAAGCGCAGCTAGGTCTATACGATGACGACAGAGATGGCTCACAAGAACGTCGACGCCAATTCGCCCAGGCCCTGGATAAACGACAACAGTATCGGGAACCCACAGCAATACACCTCGCGCGTTTCCGCGACGTCTGGGAGTCCGTGCAATGGCGTATATCGGCACGCCCTGTTGACGTTGTCTTCAGTGTGATGGGTCTCTTGGATGTGACGATTGATCCTGCTCATTTCACCAAGAACGACCGTCTCAAAGCGACAGTTGCACTAGCGCAGGCTCTACTGCTCAAGGATGACAGTCCGAACACGTGTATCGAGGTTCCGTTATGGAGGTGTTTTTCGAGATCGGGGCTAGATAGCGCACGGGAGATGGGGATGACAACTCAACGGTACATGGCGAACACTCCTGCTCGTGTACGACTAGACGACTTGGACCGAGAGCTGGATACGCAATCTATATCTCGGTTCAAATCTGTGTCACGAAGAGACCTCACGCCTGGCTTTCAGGCTGAAGGAGATGAAGTGGAGGATGGGGAGATGGAGGACCTCGATCGTGCTGATGTCGTGATCATGGGAGGTGGCCAGAAAGACGCTGCGATTCGGAGATTCATGGCTCGCAAGCTCGATCTTTCGATAAAGGCAAGGAGAAAGGCGGATCATGCCTTGAAGCTGATACCGCACGATTATCCGCGGAAGGTACTTGATTCTTTGAATAGAGACGATCAGAGGGTGGTGTTTGAGATACCGGATCACTTGTCGATGGAGCTTTGTCGCCGACTGTTCGCCTCATCGAATCTCGACGAAGACATACGAAGCACCGGAACTACCAAGGAGTTTATTTTTGGCTGGTGTGTCCAGTCCGTCCTGTGGGTCAGGCTAGGGAAATTCTCCGGATCAGATAATGTTGTGAACAAAGCCAGGTCCGTGCCAGTACCCATTATCACGTTCTGGAAATTTTGCGTCACTTCGTAGAGCTTGGAATGGGCACTCAAATCAGTTTAGTTCAACCGTTTATGGACGATGAATCCGGAGACATTTTGATCGAGTAAATTACAAGTGGCACTACAGCGTAAACTAAGCCAATATGATGTACCTCAACTTTTCACAGCTTCCCTTTCGGACACCTCTTTCTCCTGCTGCAGCTTGTACTTTTCCTTTGTCTCTTGCCTCCATTTCTCCTCATGCTCCCTTAGACCCCCGGGAAAGAAAATACTCAATAAGGCAAGCCCTACTCTTGGTTCCGATTTCTCGGCCTCTTTGATTGCCTTGAATACCTTCTCGTCGTGAAGTGTACTACGCTTCAGGAGGTGAAACCCTAACGCAGCAGACTCACGACGCGCTCCCGCTGCTATCACGTTTTGCAGCATTCCAGTAGCTCCAATTGCAAGCATATACCAGTTGCCATCCTCCACACCTTGCATAGTGAGAAGGAGGACGAACCACAATAACGTGAGCGCCAGAATTGCACAGATTGTCCGTTTCGATCCTGCTGCTGCTGTTCCCTGCCCGCCTGCCAGATCAGCCAACCTTAATCGGCGATGTTTAAGGCTGCCCTCGCTCCGAATAACCATCACGTACGGGCTCCCGTTCCCCTTCGTGAGGCAGACTACTTCTCGCTTCCCCGCCTTAATAGGGCGAGCATCCCACAACTCTCTCCTCCACTGCGGCAGCGACGCCTGGAGCTGCGCAAGAAGGTTTCCACCGCAGGTAACCACCGTTACGAACCAATTACCATCCAGAGCACCAGGTATGGTGGCAATCCCAATCTGAAGGAGGATTACAAATACTCCGAGGAAATATACCCAATCACGGTCCGGTACCCCAGTGTCCTTATCCGGATCGGCGTCGAAAAAGGTGATCTCGAGACCAGAACGTCGGTTGTGGCTGCTTTGATAGTCGCGGACCAGACGGGAAACGACCCACGAGTTGACGTCCCGTGAGTAACCCGACTCGACGTCAATGAGAGTACAGCGACAATCGGGATCAGAAACGAGTCGACGAGATCCAACGGCGGAAAGGATGGCGGAAAATGAGTAGGCTACCCAACCAAAGGAGAATGCAACTGGAGTAAAGAACCTAGAATGCGAGGAAGCAAGCTGGGAGAGTGCGCTGCGAACGATGTCTCCTCCGATCACCATTAGAATCGAGAGAATATCGTCTGGGTTCTTCCATTGGTCTCTGAGAGCGGGGAGATGGGCAGCGATGTGTCCAGATAGTGGTGCGAATTGGGGTGATGGAGGCATCGTAGTAGCAGGAGTGCCACGCCCTCGATGGTCTTAAAGAGCCTTTTCTATGCATTAAGATGACTGCGTAAAGACATTTAGGAGACACAGCTCCCACGAGTGACTGTGTAGCGACAGATGGCAATCGGATTAAAGGAATGGAACCACATCTGCTTGGACATGGTTGGGTACGTGGTGAAGGGGAGGTTCATTTGAGTTCATTGATTCTTCTAATTTTACATATGCATGCTCGCTGTCCAAGCAGTAGATACAGTACAGAAGCATGTAGTCGACTTCAGGTAACCCTCGTCAACATTCTTCCCGAACGTGCCTCTACCACGTTCGTTGGATTTTCCCGCCGTATTTTGAACTCGGGAACCTCGATAAGGAGAAGTCGTCGTTGATACTGGCAGACCATCCTGTCCCCTTGCTCCTCCTTATCGGCTCCTGTGACGAGAACCGCTGCGCATACGCCAAGATTGGAAGGCCCAGGTAACTCCATCATCAGGAGGGTATTGCATGAATACGTCTCTTCAAGGTTGTCCGAAATCACTACCGTTGCTTCATAAAAAGTGCCCTTCGTAACGTTGGAAAGAACCCACGAGGTATTTATGTGGGCCTCCGTCACCTCGAAATAGAGCGCAGTATATTCAGCCAGGAGACCAGCTGGCGTACAGATGGCTTCGTAAGTGCTCAAGATAGCCATCGGCGATCCTCCCTTTTGCATCAGCGTCTGCGGAGCCCAATGAAAACCAGGCTCTTTGAGTTTGGGAGCTGACATTAGGATGATATTGGGTGGGAGGTTTCGGACACGAAGGAGAAAAGTGCGCATACGTTCGTGTGGGGGCAGGTTGATCAATTCCTTCGCATCGATGTTTGCCAAACCGGCGATGGCCAGAGTTTCATCTTCGCTCTTGCTTGTCGATCTCCACTGCAGTGAACTGGACAAATCGCCTATACCGAACGTTGTAGAGTCGACGGATCGCTGGTGCTTCGTCATTCGAAATATTTCGGCACACAATCCTGTCAAGAGGCAGTCAAGAAGATCCTCCCCGACTGGAATCAGGCTGTCGATGTTCTCCAAGCGGTCTTCGAAGGCAAAGATGAGGTGACGGGCCAACAGGGCTTCCTGCAAGGTCCAGAGACGTTGCATCCATCCACAAGACAGGACAGCGAGCAATTTTTCTTCCAACGGAGCCGACGCTGAGCAATGACGAATGCCAGAGTCAAAAACGAGTGTCGCACTGGCTTCTCGATATGTCTTTGCCATGAGCCGAATCGCCTTCTTTCGCAATTCTGGTTCCGCAGGCACGCACAAGGAGTCCATCCAGAAGACGTTTCCGGCACGTGTGTCCTCCACTTTGCTCGTGAGCAGCTTGATCTGGCATAGCGGCAGTCCAACCTCTGTTGTACTCCCTAAGCCGTCCGCCCAAACGTGAGAAATGGCTACATAGCCGGTCGTGCTAGATGCTGGCAAGGCCAATAGTTGGCGGACTGTCGGGTCATAACGTACAACGGGAATTTCCCCTGCTCGCAGATACTCCAGTATGGACCCCAAAGGTGGCTTGATGTAGGTACAGCCACAACAAGGTGTAGTATGGTTGTTGTGATATGTGGAAGTGTCGATATTGTTGAGAATGCAAGCTTGCTCGCTGCAGTTTTCGTGGCCGTTAATCCCTTCGCGCACAAAGGGATGCCTTGTGCTCGCATATGAAGCCCCACAAATCCCACTTCCTCGAACGATCCTGACAACAAATGGGCACCAGCCATTCTTAAGCATGTCCAGGGCATTTAGGTCTGCAAAGTCGTCAATGAGCGACCAGGAGAGACTCTGACGGGGGAACTCGGGGGGGAAAATTCGCCTCGAGGAATGCAAAACTTCCCCAATCGCGGCACAAGTAAGCAAGATCGCACAATGCGACTCCCAAAGAACGTTGGCAAGTCGGAAGGGGCTGCTGCGCAGTCTAGTGACCTCCATCAAAAGAAAGCGATGGGCGAATCGTAATGCTTCTTCAACGCGACCGAACCATTTTCGACATTCCTCGCTCCTGCCGAGTCGCTTGATGCGACAACGCCAATCGGCCAGTAGGTCCGGGAGATTCTCGTCGATCAGGACGGTGCCCCCGCCTCTGGTAGCCACCATCATACTCTCGGACAGCTTGATCTCCATGACTGCCTCCAATAGGCCGAATGTGAGCTGGCTCTGATAGAGTGCGGCATATTCCTGAGCATCGAAGGACTCGCTGCCTGTACTGGTCCGTCGAGCTTTCAAATAGTCCTGGAAAGGCAAAAGCGGATATCCGTCATGCTTTGCGCCTAGCCATGGTGATGGCCTGAAAATGTGTCTGCGAACAGCAGGAGCGAGAGGAGGTCGAGGAAGGTCTGAGGGGATGAGCGGCCTTGCGCACGGATAAGCTCCGTTGACATCAAATTCTGATCCTTTCGAGGAATTCGTCTCAGGTTGTGGTCCGATCTTGCGTCCTGTTTTATATACCATTGTTGAGATTTTCAGAGTGGTGCTCTCTTGACCACTTACCCGCGATTGCCGACAACAGAACAGAGCCTGTCTGGTCGATAGTGGAGGTCATGGCTTCTGGTCGAACATGTTGCATTCACAGGCATTCACATCCTATCTTAGGCTTCATCGATGGGATCTAAGTGTGATTCCCCCCCTCAAACTCCCCTGCAAATGTGTGAAAGCACGTCCAATGTGGTAAAATTTCACGAAAACTTACCTGTCACAGCAACTTCAAGCTTCAAGTGCCATGGTATCAATATGTCCAAAGTTGGAAGGAGTTATGGGTCCGCGGTTGAAACAAACCTAACCCAAGCAAGCAGCCTAACCCAAGAAACTGACGTGCATCCACCGGCAATTTCCGATATCTTTCTCAGGATCAATGTCAACATTCTCGTCCCCATGAAAGCGGAACGGCAAATTCTCTCAGTCTCCTAGAGAAATGTTGCACATTATTTCAAGACCTTAGGGCTCTTGATCACTCTGTCAAGATACGCGTCAACCTGAACCGTGGCTCGTCCCACGGGGTCGATCTCAAAACCATTCGCAATTCAAATTCATTCAGTGGTCCGTTCCCTATCATAGTTCTCTCTGTACCAAATATTGAACTATGCAGAGTACAGAGACAAGTGCGAGATATCAAATTTGTAGAACCTGATATAAGGATGCCCGTCCAGGTGCAAGCTCCAACCGAACACAGTGAGATCGACGATGGCATCTCCTTCCTCCTTCAACTCTAGCCTTCGACACAGCTCAATGAATCCTTCCGTCTCATGATGCACAATAACTCTATCCCTCCCCGAGTCCGAGCTATATGCCTGGATCAAGTCATCATCGGGAAGGTCGATTGCGATGGCTGTTGCCCTAACACCAGGATAATCTTCCGTGTGCTCGACATCAAACGTCCATTCAGGTAGTGGCCGTCGTTTCAGTAAAACATCCGGGTGGTGAGTTAGTCTGTGTTCTGTGTCGTCGTTATCAAGAAGTTGCGCAAGGTCGCGGAGAGATGGTAACCGTGCAGGATCCACCCCGTTGGAAGCCTTTGTACCGCCACACAGCGACTGTGTATCAGGGTCCAGCTCTAAAATCTGCCAGAGTGGGAGGTCCACCAGCGTGCTAGACGTTGCATTCGGTGAGTTGTTGGGATGATCACTCTCATCCTCTTCAAGGCGAAGCATAGCTTCCACCAGAGTCAGGGTAGCACAGAATCGTTCGTTCGCTCTGAACTCGCCGATACGGTCTTGAAAGACGTCGTCGACGCCTATCAAACCAAGAACACTGAGAACCATGTCGACAGGTCTCGATGATATCCGCATAGCAACACCCTGCAGAACGAGTTGACGGATTGTCTGCTGGCTGATAGTCTCCTCGCCCTCAGCGGCTAATTGGTTGTATGCCTTGTACTCCATAATTCTGCGAAGTACGTTCAGGGCGTTCCCATTCCTCCCTAATATCAAACACGGGTTCTCTCCCGTATTTTCCGTTCCCCCTGTTTCGTCAAAAGGTCGTCCCCTTCGATGAAGAGCTGTTGCAGATACTGCCAGTGGCATTCTCCCTCAACTAGCCAATGCTGCTCTCCCTTGGGCCGGTGCCAATCTTTCGTCAACACGATGGCATAGTCCCAGGTGACTATGGCTTCTTGGTATGTCCAAGCTCGATCTGCCCAAGATGTCTCGTCGAAAACCGACGACAGGCATTGCAGACCGCCCGGAAGAACGATGCATTGCTCTGAGCCTGCGTAGATATCATACATCCGGCTAATCTGCCAGGTTTTATCTTGCTTGCTCGTTTGGAGAATACACAGGCGGTCGAGCCATAGGTAGGATGAACTGGAGTTGGACGCCCATCGACACGCGTGCTCGAGAACTTTCATGTTGATGGGTCCACCGTCTTCACGTAGAGCTCCATCGCTGCGGACCCCGCAGAAGATACGGAAGCTACCTTCCTGTTCCAGTTGGGAAAGTTCAGCTTCGAGACCGAACCAGACGTAGGATATTGCGCTGTATAGGTCGGGAAGGGTCGGCATTTCGTGTATAGCCAAGATGCGGTTGTGAATGAAGGCATCAGCATCGATGAACCGGTAGCGATTTTCAGTGAGGTAAGGAGTGAGATCGATGGTTGTGCCATTCTGTAGTGCATCTAATGGTATAGAATATACACTGGATAGAGGAACACGGCCAAGTGAGTATCGTGAATGTCAGATATTTGGCAAGATACATACAGCTTCACCTCAGCGTCAGCAAGTCGAGTGATCATCGTAGAGGGTGACGTTGGGATGCTGTTACTCTGCGGCTGTTCCGCAAATGGTGAGTTTCTCTCTCTCTCGTCCCTAGAGATTGCTCCCACGCCCTGGCTAACCTCGTTTACCCTCCCGGGTTTTGACTCTGTCCTCTGTATGTTCACTAGGTGTTCAAATCTGTTCAAATATTCCAACGAGCCACGTCAGAAATCGGCGGAAGGCGTCCTTGGGCATATGGTGTTAATAAGAGCTGAAACTTCACTGTGTGTTATCAAGCGTCCGCTCTGTGCTTGTGAGGGGCATGGCAGGAACATGGAAAACACGACGACAGTGCATCGTGACACCAACGCGCTTGATTTGAAGCTCGGGCCTTCCGGCTGTCCGCTCCGATGAACCTCGAGCTCACTGTCGCCCTAACTCCCGTACGCTGATTTGGACCTCCACTGAGGGTGTATTTCGTTTGACTTATCCTCAACCCTCACTACTTCCTCATAGGTAGGACATGCTTTGCGATGCGAGCAGTTTCTCACGAACAGGCGCGATAATAAGCGGTGATGAAGTGCAGGCTCTCAAAGGTAGCTACATATCTATTGCATAGATCATCTAGTCGTCTTCAACTACCTCCTTCCGGCGTCAAGTAACTCTCTCTGGGCCACCGATGCTGATTTTGACCTTCTGGAAAACGTAAGGGAACCAGACTTGCTTCTCGTGGCCTTCATCTTCGAGCTCCATGGATCGAGAGAGAGAGAAATATGTGACTTTGTGAAAACGACTACCCCCGTGGCTTTTGACGAGTACGAAAGTATCGAGCAACATATGATCTCCCATGTAAACGCCCCATCCATCGGCTTCGGGTAGTGGTGCAATGCGAGAGCCCGGTGTCGACGACACGGCCAGCATTGGACGCCACTCAGTTCCATCTGCAGCGAGTACAGGTCTGCTGGTATCCCAGCCGGCCTGGTCTGGATCAGAATCCTGAGGGTAGTTCTTGACAGGTGGATGGCTGGTGATGAATCGCAATGGCAAAACATATTTGGCCGTGAATGTATAGTAGCCACTGTCGTCCATTTCCCCGACATCCTTCTCCTCGGCAAGGAAGTGAGGATAGAGGGGAGCACGGGTATATTTGGTATACCTCTCGCTCATGACATTGGTTACCGATTGCCTGGAACCGTCAGACGTGTAAATGAAGGCCCGACCATCGACGGAGGTCTCAGGAAACTGTGGAAAGGTCGAGATTTGTTGAGATGACTCCATGAAATACAATGCGCTTAGCCAGTGGTCGAAAGCATTGAGTACGCCTTTTCGGGACTCATCTAATATTCCTTGCGCGAATCTGACTGTTACTCCTAGTCGGTCGTCACTGTCAAATTCCTTAGGGTTCAACATTACGCCGAAGAGGTGCATAATGCTGAAGATCATGTCAACGGGACGAGACGAGGTGCGCATGAGAGCGCATTGCCAGATAGCTTGGCGCTGGCCGGCTCCGGAGACGATGCGGGCACCAATGAGTGGCTGGGCATGCGCACGGTCAAAGCTAAAAGGTCGTTGATTGGAATATTTTGCGACCGTGAGGACATCATCGAGTGTCATGTACGCAGCCGGTACGGCTGTTCTCCCAGGGCGCAATGGTTTGATTCGAAGGTCAATGAACGAAAGGGATGCAATGTGCTTTTCGAAATCGAGGGAAGGGTCGTGTGAAAAGAGGACAATGACATCTTCGCGTTTCGGGGCCAGAGCTTCTTGCAAGGTCCATGCACGATCCATCCACGTCGTTTCGTCGTTGGAGAAGGCAAGCCTTCCTACGCCACCGGGAACGATAATGCATGTAGACTCTTTGTAGATGCTGAACATCTGCATGATCTGCCATGCTTTATCAGACTTGTCCGACTGGATGATACCGATACGATCTAACCAAATATATTCCTTGGCCTCTTCACCGGCCAGCCAAACGATGTCTCGAAGAACATCAATGCTGATGGGATCCCCGTCTTCAGCACCACGAACGGTGAACGTCCCGGAGTCGTTGTAATCGGGGACTGGTACTCCTCTCCACACGTATGAGACGGCACAGTACTCTCCTGCAGGCAGCTGCTCAAATTCGAAGATATCCAGGTAATCCTCGTGTTCCAAAGAGCGGCACGAAAGCATACGAAAACGACAGGGAGAGGCGTATGGTGTGATGTCGAGGCACTTCCCAGATAGTTCAGTAGTGCTGCAAGAGAATATGAGCTTGGGCTCGCTGCTACTGATTTCTGTGGTATACGGAGACTTTGCGAACGGGTAGCAAAGGGTTAGACGTCATTCGGAGACCAGTAAAAAACGGTGGCCATACCTGACGAATACTATGTTCATTTGTCGCAACTTTTCGGCCGAATTTAGTTTGGTGGGGGCCCATCGAGTGGTTAAGGGCCTGAACTGAAGTTCCACCGACTGGGAGTGCTCGGTAATCTGGATCTGGAGATGAAGAAGCGGAGAGCGAAGAGACTACAGAGGAAGACGGCAAAGGGACAGAGAAAGAAGATGGTGGTTGGGCTGTAGAGGACGTAGGAGCTGTAGGAGTCACTAGCAAACCCAGTGTTAGTTCCAACAATATCCTCGCGATCGGTTTGTTTGAAGACTTACTGGCTGCCCAGCTCTGTGTTGTGAATACTATTTTTATTCCTGCCTTTAAACTCTCCATCTTGAACATTCTCCTTATTCCCGCCATAATCTTCGCCATGAACAGTGGTACCATTTCTGCAAAACGAGAGAAAACGGCGAGGAGGCCGAGTGTCGAATCTGGGCAATAGGCACTATCACAGCTCCCATTGCGATTGGAATATATCTTGAGAAGCGCCTCGTGTTTCTGGTGAGGATTGAATATCGAACGTAGACTCGAATCGGAACCTGGATTAGTGGTTGCTGATCATGCTATAGCACCAACTTCCAAGTAATCATTAGTAACTCGGGCTCGCCTGCAGATCAAGACTATAACCTACCTTTATCTTGTCGGACCATGGACTAGTTCAGCAATTTAGTAGGTTCAGTCCAGATACTGTCCTATCCAGCGAAATCTTCGACATGAGTGTGCAATTACATGCAGAAATGTCGCGGCCCCCGTCATAATGATATAAATATTGCTTCTATAATTGCTGCCTGGACAGCCAACACGTGTCACGGTATAGAGCTTCCCCTTCACCACGCACCACCACATTGGAACATGCATACTGTTGAAGTATTCTTCCTCCTATCCGACTCACTCGTGGGAGCCATAACCTACCAAATAAGTTTACGCAGCTATCTCAAGGTTCAAAATTAGGAAAGGCTCTTCAGGTTCACCAACTCCGACTACGACGATGCCTCCATGGACCAGAATTATGTCGCGGTCAGAGCACATCTCTGCTCACCTCCCCGCCCTCAGAGATCAGTGGAAGAATCCCGATGATATTCTCTCGATCCTGATGATAATCGGGGGTGACATCGTCCAGAGTGCACTCTCACAACTGGTTTCCTCACACCCTAGACCCTTCACTCCTGTCGCATTCTCGTTCGGTTGGGTCGCCTACTCATTTTCCGCCATCCTTTCCGCCGTCGGATCTCGACGACTTGTCCCCAATCCAGACTTCCAATGTAGGCTCATTGAAGTCGAGTCGGGGTACGCGAGGGACGTCAATTCCTGGGTTGTTTCCCGTCTTGTCCGCGATTACAAAAGCAGACATAATCAACGTGCCGGCCTCGAGGTTACATTTTTCGATACCAGTGACAAGGCCACCGGTGTGCCCGATCGTGATTGGGTGTATTATCTCGGGGTGTTGGTGATACTCCTCCAAATGGGGATCGCAGCTATACCTGGCGCGCTTGATGGGAATTGGTTAGTGATGATCGTTACATGTGGGGGGAACCTTCTTGCGCAGCTCCAGGCGGCACTACCACAATGGAGGAGGGAGTTATGGGACGCTCGTCCCATCAAGCCAGGGAAGCGAGAGGTGGTATGTCTCACGAAAGGGAACGGGAGTCCGTATGTGATGGTTATTCGGAGCGAGGGTCGGCATGGTCAACTGAGGATGGCTGATTTGGCGGGTGGGTGGGAGACGGCGCAGAGCTCAAAGTTGACGGTTTATGCCACTTTAACGCTCACGTTGTTGTGGTTCGTGAATCTCCTCACTATGCAAGGTGTAGAGGACGGGCATTGGTATCTGCTTGCGATCGGTGCTACGGGGATGCTGCAGAATGTGATAGCAGCGGGGCGCGTCGTACACCTGCGGCATTGGGGTTTCATCTCAAGGAACGCAGTACGTTCCACCAGAGGAAAGTATTCGAAGCCCTCGTAGAGGCCGAGAAGGTTGAGCGATACGTCGGGCTTGCCTTGATGGATATCTTCTTTCCCGCGGGCTTGAGAGAGAATGAGGAGAGATGGAGAAAAGAAACGAGAGAGAAGTATAGAATAGAGAAGAAGAAAGAGAGTTCAAAAGAAGAGAAGCAGTAAGACGGATTGAATGTATGGTCTCCGCCCTTTCTCTGCAGCAGGGATTCAAGTTCCTTCATGACGCTGACTCGAATGTAACCCGTGTTGAACGAGGAACATAAGCGACGACGGTAGCATATTTCAAAAATACAAGAAAATGAACACAGCGAAACGATTACAACCGATAATTTTACGCAAGAACACAGGACGAGTGCAAATCATCCTTCCCAGTTGGGTGGTCCCCTAAGTAGTGCATGATCTGTTGCACCTTAGTCTTCCAATTCCACCGCCTATGAGAAAAAACCGCTGCCCAAAGCTCCACCTCTGACCGTGGCTCATTCGCAAACTTGACATACTCGACCAGCTCGTGTTTGCGTAGGTCTATACAGGGCCGAGCGTCCATGATAAGCTTCAAGTAGGTGGATTAAAAACGAAAAAAAACTTACATTTAAAGGCTTCAGAAGCATTCCCCATCGCACAATGCACCTCAAACAGATACTCGAGGGTTTTCGAGTACCACATCGACAGCTCCAGCCCTGCTTCTTCTATCGTTTTCAGCCGCTCAAGACAAGGTTCCACAACGTAGCTCCCTGGTAGTCCAGGATTCATAAGCCATACAACCAACCGTCGTCCAGTGAGCATGCGTGGGGTGTTCGTTGCGAGCGTATACCGAAGCAAATCGGATTTTCGTGGCTCGCGACAAGCTTGACATCTACATTGGAACCCATAGGGTGCCAGCTCGTTTTGCCGATCGGCGGTCCGTTCGTCGATGACACCGTAGTTGGTGGTTATTTCTTCTCCTTCTTTGATGCTACGGAGGGCGCGAAATTCGATTCCGAAGGTTTGGCGGTTGAAGAATCGGCTGGCGTTTGGGCTGCAGCTGATCATTATCGTATGTATTCAGTAATAGAGTGGAAGGAGGAAATTAGGGACGGAGACATACCTATGGTTGACTCGTGAGCCTTCCTTGAACACGCCAGCGTACGGGTATGGACCTAGAGATGATTCAACTATCAGTACGAAGTCGTTCAGGAATATCGAAAGAACACTCACGAAGGTCATCGTGATAACCCGGCTCGATGCAGAGACTGTTCGTCCTGAGGACACCCAAAAGAGGTCCACTTCCGTCGTGCAAATGACAGTTGTGGAGCGCCTTATATTCCTCCTGCATATCCTTTGGCAGCTTACCGATCCCAAATTCGATCGTCTTCTCCTGCTCGTAGAGGGCCGCCTGTATGATTTGAGCCTTTGTATAATGTGCTGGAAGGTTCGCCGGTTGATAAATTGCGGGTGACATTATAAGGTGAGCTCTTTCACTAAATACGAGGTCTCCCAGTTCCAAGTCGGCAGTGGCGAACATTCCGAACCCGCTGACAGGTGACTTCGCTATCCTGTGGCGCGGTTGGGGAGGCCGATTGAGTGGTTTCGGATACCCTGGAGTGCTAAGGATTTTTCGTTTGATTTCGGGCGTGACGATGCACATCGTGTACCAATCTGGGTGGTTTGCGCGGGTCGCATCCGGAGAGGGGGCCGGCTGGACGGTGAAAACGATCATGTTTGATTCTAGTGCTTGAGAGCCGAAGCTGGTGGTACCGCTATGGTGAATTGTCGAGGTGGCCTCGTCCATTACGGACTTGAAACCTTCTGGCTTGCCTTTTCACCGAGGATGTCAGGTCAACAAAATATGTAATTGTCGAAGAAAAAAAAACGCCACTCACCTGCACCTTCAACGACACCGATCGGGGGCATCTCGTACGTCGAGCCTCCCCATTTCGTATACCGTGGCTGGTCTACACGTGTTGGAAAACAGAATAAGCACTGCGTAAACTTTTGACGAGGTACAGTACTCACTGGACATTTTCAACCGCTGCTGAGATGATGGTGGGACTGAACAAAGGGCCGAGAAGAATCCCAAAAGAATGCCACTGGGACAAAAACGTGACTTGACTCAGGAAGCCTCGAGTTCGAGAGGTCCGTG
This sequence comes from Marasmius tenuissimus, assembly GCA_029532415.1. NCBI lineage: Eukaryota > Fungi > Basidiomycota > Agaricomycetes > Agaricales > Marasmiaceae > Marasmius > Marasmius tenuissimus. The sequence goes on along the minus strand of JAQOTA010000054.1, from coordinate 3,458,986 downwards.
ATGCCATTGATCACAAAATGGCCTCGCTCTGTATCAGGAATCTCCTCACCTTTAGAGACTAGCGACCTCGGGGGACTCCAATTTCTGATCATGTATCTGCAAATTTTAGCGACACCCTACAGACACAGAATTCAAGATTGTCACTCACCTTCAACGCATATCAGCTCTGAGCCGTTCATCCGGGAGGTAAGAAGTCGAAAATTGTACAGTCACGGGTAAAGATATGGTGGTCGAAGATGAACGCGCCTTCTAGAGATTTTCCCACAGGCTGCTGGCCGCATGAAGTTTGGTAAGAGATTCCAGATATATTGAGGTAAGCTGTACATAGTGGTGTCAATTCAGAAGGAGATATCTGAGTACGTTTAGGCTATATTGGAACAAATCAGGCATACTGGACGCGTCTCAGGTTTGTTGCGCGTCCTGTCACGTGCTGTGAGTTACAAGGACTACATCCTGGGCTCATTGCGAGTCCTGTAATACTTCGTTGGCGCTCTTATTCTTGTCTGACCAGAACCCCAATTACGAAGAGCGCATATCTGAAATGAATGAACAGAAATAGGCTCCCAGGCTCGCAAATTATACATGAGCAGTCGAAGTCGGGGACTCCAAACCTTCCTTCTCAGAAGGGCGACTGCCTAAGTAGTTCATGGTACGCTGCACCCTAGCCTTCCAGTTCCACCGGTCATAGGAGGAAACCGCCTTCCGTAGCTCCGCGTCTGACCTTGGCTTATCCCCGGCAACGACGTGCTGAAGCAGCTCGTGTTTGCGTAGGCCTATGGAATGCAAACGCTCGTTATCAGTAAGCTCAAGGCGCACAATGAGCATCGAGAGAAATAAACTCACACTTGAACGCCTCAGAAGCATTCCCCGTCGCGCAATAGAGCTTGAAGAGATATTCAAGTGTACAGCCATACCAATACGACATCTCAAGTCCCCCTTCCTCCATCGCCCTGATCAACTCGAGACAAGGATCGACAACGTAGCTCTCCGGTAGCCCAGGGCTCATGAGCCACATAACCAGACGCCGCCCGAAGAGGACACGCGGATGATTCGCGCCGATTTTGGACCGAAGAAGATCTGATTTTTCTGGCTCTCGGCAAGTTCGACATTCACACTGGAATCCGTAGGGAACCAACTCATCTTGTCTCTCGGCTGTCGAGCCGGAGACAGAGTTGTAAGCGATAAAGAGTTCTTCTCCATCCTTGATGCTACGCAATGCACGTAATTCCATTCCAAAGGTTTGACGATTGAAGGACACGCTGACGTTTGGAGAACAACTGAAAGGTGCGCGGTAAATTGGACGCTCACTAGCGACCCCCGGAGAGCTGAACGAAGGCATACCTGTGATTGATTCGCGAGGCGTCCCTAAATACCGCAGCGTGTGGGTCGGAATCTGGATGAGAGCTATGGTTTAGATCGAGTTTGTCGTCGAGGGGTTACACGAAACCTCACCGTTTGCGCTGGAATAGTCATGAATCTGTAAACTGTTTGTCCTCAAGATACCAACGAGAGGACCACTCCCGTCATGCAAGTGGCAGTTGTGTAGAGCCATATATTCATCCTGGACTTCCTTGGGCATCTGCTTGAGTGCAATTTCGAGTAATTTCTCCTGATCATAGAGGGCTGCTTGTATTTTTTGATCCCACGTGTAGTGTGCTGGAAGGTTTGCTGGCTCCTCGATCGCCCGGGACAGCATGAGGAGGGCCCTTTCGCTATAAACTAGGTCTCCGAGTTCCATGTCGGCTGTGGCAAAAATTCCGATGCCAGCCGTTCGAGAGTCCGTAATCCTGTAACGAGTTTTGGAAGGTCGATTGAGTGGCTGTGGATACCCTGGAGTGCTGAGGATCATCCGCTTGACCGCAGGCGAGACGATGCATACAGTGTACCAGTCTGGGAGGGTTGCACGCGTTGCATCGATGAGTGCTGATGGTTGAATGGTGAAGATCGTTGTCCTTGATTCTTCTTCTGCAGAACCGAAGTAGGTTTTCTGTGGATCCAAGTTTCCCCTCAGGCTCGCAGACTCGGACAAGTAAGATTTATATCCTTCTGGTTTGCCTACGTGTAAAGATATTTATTCAACGAATTTGCTAAAGGAAACAAAGATGATAGATTCGCTACGCACCTGCACCTTCAACGACACCGTTTGGCAGACGTGGGGTCCCTTGCTTCCTTTCTACATACTTGGGCTGGCCTACACGTTGGTGAATGCGATCCAAGATGAGCGAAGCTCAAAAACTCTGTACGAGATGTGATACCCACGGGTCATCTTCAATCGCGGCCGAGATGGTGGTAGTATTGAGCAAATGACCAGTGGGATTTTCAAAAGAATGCTGGCACCGGGAGAAATCACTTGACTCGTGACGCATAATGCTTGGAGGAATTTGCGCAGCGCGCTGATAGAGCGTACAAGATCTCCAGCCGACCTCGTTTTAGAACAGAATCAGCTCCGCCAGTGGAACTAGCCACTTCGGATTGTTCGATTTTTCAAGCAATATGTTTCTGTACTAGCGGCTCAGCGACGGGTAGGAGGGTTCAACATCTCGACTTACTTACAGCTGATCTACACTGACTTGACACCATCATCCTGAGAAGTTGAAAGAAGAGAAACGGGTAGGCATGGACTCTGAGGATGGCGGACATGGCGGTCGTAAACGAATGAGTCGTTCAGATACTTTCTCACGGTTAGCGACCATCGAGTCGGACATTATGATTTCCGTGTTCCTCACGAGTTCCACAGTCCACTACACATCAATCTTCTACTTCTACTGAGTCGAACACAGTATCTGGCCATTCTTGGACTATAAGAGTCTATGAAGGTGTTCCTGGTAATAGCATGTCGCTGTTGAACGCGTCTCCTACCTATGCTCACGTGCTGGGAGTAACCCGAGAAATTGATCATTGGAAGGCGCTTCCAAGCGCTTCCCGCGTTATCGCTTTTAGCTTTGACCCCAAGAACATCCAACGCGTGTCGTCGTCCTATATCGTTCGGCCATAGCAACAGACTCTCGGTCGTCATCCCACTCGATTTTCTAAATTCTCTCTACCTGGCCAGGCCGTACTTGAGCACTCATCACATGTCATCCCACGGATAGAAGTATCTATTTTTAAGGGACTAGGTCCCTCACATACCACCCCCTCCCCCACGCATACACTTCAATTTTGATCACGGGAACCTGGGTGGGGGTTGTATACGGCTGTCCTTGGATCATAGCAAACCATTAAGGCATCCCTGGTCTGTACTCCTGCTATTTAATTGTAATGAACCCTTTCAAAGAGTTCTTAATCTTGTCACTTTTGAGTTTCGGGACGCGTCTTCTGCCCACGTTCATGATCACGTGCTGAGAACGATGTGCGGGAATTATCAACGGAAGGCCGCCAGCCAATCGCGTTATTGCGCCGAGCGAAAAGGGCTCGCCGGCCTGAAATTCAATTTGCCGCAGCCTTTATAAAGGATGCACGCATGTTTGGCGCCATTGATCTCCCTTCCTTCCCTCCCCATCGTCGCTCACTATGACCACGCCGTTATCCCTTACTTTCTCCCCCTCATTGCCGCCACTGTAGTACTCTACGAAATTCTCGATAGCTCAAGACATCAAACACAGGACGCACATATTTGAGCGTCGGATCCTCAGGAGGTCGGAAGATTTGCTTCGACGAGCAGGAAGGGACTGAGAGACTTCGAATCACGGTGCGCACACATGGGCTTTCTCGTAAGATTCGTTATACTGATTTGATTGCGAACGAGCAGTTTCGGACCATCCTGACCACCCTCATCGCTCTCTGTCGCCACAATCGCCCCGTAATCGTTTCCCTCGTCGCACCTGAAGCCGCTCATCGGACTCCAAGCATTCCTGTACCTCGTGCCAAGCCCGCTAGTGACCGTTCTCGGTGTTTTATCGCCTTGTCGCTATGGACCCCCTGGCCTATTGTCAATATCCGCAATGGCGGGTCCCGTCGTCGCGTGATGCTTGCTCCAATGACTGCAGTTTCGCTCGCCCAAGGCTCGCCCGCCGAAGCACTCGAGCGGTCCTTTGGTATTGGTGGTGTCCCTGCATGTTGTAAATATCTGCGCACTTGCCAATAGAAAAGATAACGCTGAGCACTTGGCCTCTCTATCAGAAGACAAATCCTCACCCGTGGTACCTCTCGTGTAGTCCCGATTGACGATCTAAATCCCAAGGAGAAAGGCCTAGTCGGAGCCTGGTCGACTGGGGTTAGGTTTTGTCCCATATTTGAGCCGTCTTTGCATTATCGACCCCCTCATAGGTCGACCCTCACCTCTTTTCATCTGCGCCATGTTTTCAGCTCTGCCAACCTTATTTCCTCGCGACGATCATAGCCATGTCCATGGGCATGACACGTCCGGTTTTACAGAATCGGAGATTGCAGAAAAAAAGAGAGATCCTTATGAGAAGACTCCGAAGTATGCAATTGGTGTCGTTGGCTTCATCTGTGGATTCATGGCCCTTTTCGTCTTAGCTCGTCTCGTTCTAGCCTTGCGAAGGCGATTTGCGCCTCTGTTTGCTCAATCGACCGTCTATCGCAGAACCACTGGTGTGGGCAGGTATCTTGCTTCAAAGCAGCAAAGACTTTTGGGAGTTCACTTCCCGACATTGGGAATCCTGTTGGTTACTTTTGCCTTCTTTGCCTTCACGATGAGTGCGAAGCTGCATATTCTATCACAATCAAGATTTTCTTAAATGATCCATACACAGTCTGGACGTGGGCAGTTCGTCCGTACTATCGATCTCGATGGAACGTTGGCGGATCACCTCTTGCTATGAGGAGCGGTTTCATGGCTCGTTAGTCACCCAGACTCAAGTCTTTTCATTTGGTTCTGACAGGCGCGACTTATCATCTAGTTGGTTGTTTCCCTTTCATCATGGCATTTGCCTCCAAGTGGAACTTTGTCACCTTCGTTACCGGTCATTCCCATGAAAAACTTCAAGTCTACCATCAGTACATGTCGCACATCTTTCTCGTGCTCTCATTCATGTACGTCTCCGTTTCGTCCTCTCGTACATCGGACTGACTCTTCCTCTGTCTCCAGTCACTCGTTCCCATGGCTTATCCAAGGAATGGCCGAAGTCAAGGAAGGTTTCGAACCTCTGACCCAGATTGAATGGAGTTGGCACGTCGCTCACAAAGTCTACTACTGGAGCGGCGCAGCCTTGCTCATCATCCTCGCCTGGCTATGCTGGGCCAGTCTCCCCTTCATCCGTAACCGCTATTACGAGACCTTCAAATACCTCCACGTTCTCTCCGCGCTTCTCTTCACCGCGTTGTTCTTCGTTCATTGTAACCAGCTTCTCGGAAGCTGGGATTACTTGTACGCGGCGGTAGTGATTTATGGAGCGAGTGTGTTGTGTCGGTTTGGGTGGATTTTGTATTTGAATAGTAGTGGGATGCCGGGGGCGACGTTTGAGATGATGTCTGCTGGGTTGGTCAAGTTGAGGGTGAAGGCTAATCCGTTGGAGGTGTGGAGACCTGGGCAGCATTATTTCTTTCATTTTTTGACTGTTCAGCCGTTCCAGTCGTACGTGTTCTCTTTTCTCTGTCGCTCGTTCCGATGGGGTGGAAGCTAACGGTGCGATTTACAGCCATCCGTTTACGATTGCTAGTATTCCCAGCTTGGAAGGGGACGAGCCACAGGAGTTGGTTGTACTTATTCGTCAGGCGAATGGACTTACCAAGAAATTGGCAAAGTATTTGGCAAAGCATGACGCGAAGAGTATACCTATTCTCCCTGACGGTCCGTTTGGAGGACTTGGACATGATATCTCGATTTACGACCATGTCCTACTGGTCGCTGGTGGGACGGGGGTCACGTTTGTGGTGCCCGTCTTGCAGGACTTAGTACGCAAGTCGAACCTTGGAGGTGCTGATAGTGCGACGTGCAAGTCGATCCATGTTCTGTGGTCTGTTCGTGATGAAGGTGCGTATCGTTCTTTCTATCTGCGGGCTTGGAGTGACTGATGATGGATTTTGTACTTAGAATCCTTGAGTTGGATGATTAAGGACATCGAAGCGGCGGCAGCGAAAGCCCTCTATGCTTCTGTTACGATTCAACTCCATGTCACGGGTCGTAGAAGGAACTCCGCGTCTGACAGCGATGGCGAAAGCAGGGATGAGAGCAAGGCGACTGGTAACGCGAAGTATCATTTCGGTCGTGCGGATGTTCCTTCTATCGTACGAGCTGCTGGAGCGGACAGTCGAACTGTCGGTATTGCAGGTGAGTGGTATCTTCCTCGAGCGCGTCTTTGCGCGAATACTGACGTGTGTACTCTTCATGAAGCTTGTGGTCCGGAGACTTTGACGTACGACGTTCGCAATGCTGTCGCTTCCTTGCAACGAGATATAGCGCTTGGAAAGGCAGGACGGAGTGAGGTTTACCTTCACACGGAAGAGTACGCTTGGTAGCTTGGCATGACTCCCGAAGAGATAATGAAGATTAAGATGAAAATGCATACTTTAACCAAGACCTGGCTATGAGTCTGATATCGAAGATCGAGGAGCGCGAGATTAGGTTATGGAGGCTAGGAGATTATTTCCGAATGAGAGCCTAGCATCTAAGTATGGTCTAATGTCCACTCTATGGCATCTAAATAGCACGTACGTGTATCTCTAGGACGATGATGATGGAATCCAAGATCAGAGGGGAAGGAAAAGCAAACGAAAAGCGTCGAAGATTACGGCTTGGCCTCCGAAGTCTTTTCGCGTTCTTCGGCCGCCAACCGCCATTGCCCACCTTTGTACGCAACAGCGAGAATGAGCATTGTGCTGAAAACCATGAGGCCGGAGAAGATGGTGTATGTCCATCCTGTGGATACGACGTATCAGACCAACGAGGATTCGAAGTAAAGGACAAAGAAAAAGCTTACCATCACCAAGTCCGTCCTGAGCGATCGTAGTGTGAGATGAATCCGGCTCGGAGTGTTTGCGAATAGATCAAAAGCGACGGACTTACCTGCATGGGTACGGCCACTTCAGTCATGATGAAAGCCCCTATGCCTCTGAAAGCACTGTTCAATGCTACAGCAGTAGACGACCGACCGACGTTTGCATCGACGATATACGCCAATGTACTCGTGTACACGAAACTGGGTATCCGTATAAGTATAATGTGATTCAAGTGCCGAAGGGCAAATAAACTCACATCACAACGAAACCGCAGAAGAACAGCATGACGATCATGGCAGCGATGTGAAGGTGTCTGTCTGAAACCCACGCGAAACCGAGGGCGAAAAGAGGGAACAGGACACTACCGTGGATCGTACTCCTCAGTCTCATCTGAAACGGGATATTAGGACGGTGTGCGATAGTAAGGGGGTGTTTCATGCTCACTTCTGGCTGCCCCTTGCCCCCGTTCGCCGCTTTGAGTTTTGTAAGCTGATAGTCGGACCAACGTCCTCCGAGGACACTCCCAGCCATGCTCCCTGGGAATCTTTTTGAGAGGGGATTCTAAGAGGCGAGAAGAATGAACATACCTAATCCGAATGAGAGGAGGACCAGGCCAATCTCGAGCGCGTTGTAATTATAGTAAGTTCCGAGTGTACGTGAGGAAGTATACGGAACAACAAAACAGAACGAGAACAAGAGACCTGACGATCGCAATCAGCGCCATGTATCCGAGCGGCAGAGCGTGAGCCACTCACCAGATGCAAGTAGGATGCAGAAGTTATTTGGCCGACGAACCACATCCCAGAGAGGTCGAACTGGGCTTATGTCCATGAGCGTAAGCTTGATGCTCGGAAGTGACTCCTTGACTCTCTCCTGTTGTTTTTCGAGGTCGGAATCGTTCGCCGTTCCAGTTGTCGGGGTTTCCTTGGTCTGCGGTCGCGATTTCTGGCCCTCCTTGGTCTCGGGTGCCTTGTGCATTTCTTCTCGTAGGCGGTGCTTCAGGGCCCTCTGGTATGTCAAGCTCCGTTCGCGGCGGAATGTGTCTTTGAAGAGTAGCAAGAACGACAGACAGACCAGACCCGCGACGATAGCGAGGAAGTAAAATGGTCCACGCCAGCTGAACCCTGAGGTAAGTCCACCACCCAATATTGGCCCAAGGGAAGGACCAAGCAATGGGGCCATGTAGTAGATGCCCATCTGCGTGACATTTGTTAGCCGCCTGAGATCCAACAAGGGGAGATAAGCTTGCCTTGGTGCCTCGCTCTTCGGGGTCGAAGATATCGGCGAGTGTTGCGGCGCCAATGGCCATCACAGCGCTCGAGCTAGTCGAAGATGCGTGAGATTTCTCGAGCGATCACATCCCACAAATGTCAACGTACCCAGCCGCTTGCAGACATCGGAAACCGATCACCCTAGAAATTTTGAGTTCAAGGGACATGAATGGAAGCCGACGAAGACGAACAATCCGATAGTCTTGCTGGTGGCAACAACCAACGAGCCGGCAAAGAATATCGAGAGGGAGGAGACATATACGGCCTTCATAAATCATAGTCAGTTATGTGTCGTCAGCTACGGAATCGAACGTCGCACCTTCCGCCCTTTGACCTCACTGATAGCACTCCATAACAAGGGCATGCAACCTTGAACAAGAATGAAGAGAGCAATAGTCAAACTTATTTGCGAGCTGGTTGCGTTCAGCTGCTCCTCCATCTGCGCAATGGATGCTACAGAGGCGTTGCGCCCGCGTCTGCATAAGAACAGGGACAGGGAAGTCATGGAGAAAGGTGAACTCGCGATTTTGAATGTTCGCTGAAAGGCCCGCAATCATGGAACCAAAAGCTACTTGCAAAAGCACGAAATTCTGTAGGGACGACGAAGGAGTGAGTTCGATCGGCGATTATGCGTTCCCGCTTCGTCCAATGACTGACTTTTCGAAAGTTGGTCCACTTCCTAGGGTCATTCTCCACAGGCATATGTTCTATGTCGAACTTGACCTCTGGTGGGATGATGGCATTGGTGTCTGCAACTCGAGAAACTGACATGGTCGTTTCTGAGCGAGTAACGGGCGTCGGTTGAGTCGTATCGGTCATGACAGTGAGGAGGAAGAAAATGGGGTGTAAAAAGTGACGCAGGGTGGAGAAAACATCAGCGCTGAGCTGTTTTAAACCCGTCGAGTATCGGACGACCAAGAACCGGGGATGACCGAAATACCGAAAAAAATTTTCAAATTTACACATGGCGGATGATATGGAGAATAGCCGCCGGCAACTAATGCGAGTAAATACCGATCAAGAATAGCACGATGCCTTCGCCATGCAGGCAGTTTTATTACATTGGCTAGGGAAGGAACTTGAGGGCATAATGCCTGCTCACATCTCGTTAGGCCGTACGTACTTTGCAACATTGGGAAGTTCGACACGTCCGAGATGACGGAGACGTCGGTCCTACTTGAAGGTGTGTGACTTATTCGCACTTCGAAGCTCTCTATGAGCTTTGGGAGGCGCTGGGAAGTTGCCCATGAAGGATTTGTCTGTCGACCAATGTAAGTTTTTGAATAACGAACGGTGAAGGGAGGCTCTTCTACCTTTGGCCTTTGTCTTCCCTCTTTTCTTGGGCGCAGGATCTTCAACAGGAGACGGCTCGTCAAGAACATTCGGCACAGAATCAAAGTCAAACGGCTGTTGGGGTACTCCGTCCGCAGCGGGAGATTTGGCCTTCTTTCGTTTCCTCGTGTCTGACTCATTCGACGGCTCCCCGCTGGGCTCCGCAGCTTTGACTCGTTTACGTTTCTTCTGCCTCGCTTGTCCAACGACCACAATATTATCATCTTCCACGGGTTCGTTTTTGACACGCTGGGAAGTAGGCACGAAGGGCACCTCGGGTTGGACTGTAGCTGACAGGACACCCTCCTCTGCCTCGAGGTCCTCGTTTGTTGTAGGGACCGAGGCCACAGGCACCTAGTTATAGACATGAGTAAGCATCGCAAACAGGGCGAGATAGGATACGCATACTTTTGTCACGGTTGGCGCGATAACGAGTGTACTATGAATTCGAGATATGATCTCACTGAATCGGTTGGTTGTCTCCGTGCTCTAGGGTTGATTGATAAGAACGCATGGAATACTACATGACATTCAAAAATGAAACTCACAATGATGGACACATGTTTTCCAAACAAGCTACTTGATTTTGTAGCGAGAGAAGTGCGCGAAGGTGCGGCCTTTGCCAAAGGCCGAAACAGGGAGGAATTTGTGCTGGAGAGTTTATTGGACGGTGAGCTGCGATCTAACGCGCAGGCGAGTTTCAGATACCGTGAGCATGTCAGAAGAGAGAACATACGATTCCATAAGACGTCTTCTTTCGTGCTGTCCGACATAACAACATCCTCCTTAATATCCGTTGAAACTACAGTTTCTTGTCGACTTCCTTGATGGGAAGCAGTAGGTTGTGCTTCGCCCTCAAGTTGATCCTTGACTGCGCGGCGAATAGTATCCAGGAGTTCCTTCGCCCTTCGCCGTATAACAGGAGGGACCGAATGAAAAACTCGCAATAAAGCCGCCATTTCTGCGGGGGTTGTTCTACCAGCTGGAATATGAATTGGTTGGGTAGAACGTATCTGTACCGCCGGAGTAAGCGAGACGTCCGATGATCCAGTGGAAATACTAGCGCACCTGGTACTTTCGTCTTCTTCCCTCGCGATCTGATCACGCCATGTATGTACCCTCCTGTAAACCTCCCTCTGCATGCCAGGAATACCAGTGGCACCGGCCGAGTTGTAAAGGTTTGCTTTGTTCCATTTCCTAGCCAAGGTATCCCAACCGGAGCTACCAGTCCCATTTTCAGCGTCATAGATCTCCTTCTCGTAGACCCTGAGGGCGGTCTCTTCGGACCGTGACAGAACCTCACGAATAAGCGCGTGAAGGGGATCGGTTTTGGATGTCGAAGCCATCATGCTTGGTTCCTCTGACATGGCCAGCGACCGAGCGCGATCTAATAGAGCATTTCTAAGGTTGTCATAAATATAGAGAAGAAAATGGGTATCAGATCGTGCGTAGTCGAGCATCTCTTCTGGCAGGGGTCTACATGGGTTAGTAAAAGGCGTGTAGTAGCAGAAGAGACTTCGAGATACCTGATTCGCCAATCTGCTAGCTGATATCGTTTGTCGGGGGTAAAGTCGCAATACATCTCCAGGAGATTCGCGAGACCGTGTCTTGGGAAACCTAAGCAATGGGGTCAGTCGAGAAGGGTATCGAAATCGAAATGGGCCTACCCAGGACTTTGGACGCGTGAAACGTATCAAAGAGGTTCACGATATACAAGTTGAGGTCTTGTTGCAGCCAAACGATGTCACTTTCGGCGCCATGGAAGATCTGGTGGAACGTGAGTACGAAGGCTTCGTAACCCTGTGATTGGGTTGCATTACCTTGACGATTTTGGGATTCGTGAAGACTTCGTTCAAGACTTCCATCTCCTCCCTCAAGGCAAGAAGGTCGATAATCCAATCCTGTTCTCTAGTGCTGATCTGCATTAAGCACAAGAAACCAGCGTATGTCCGATAACTATGATGCTCCAAGTCTACAGCGATTTCCTTCGCTTTGCGAAGCTCGTCAGCCATTGAGGTCAATTCGGCGTGCGTATTGACCCATTTGTACGTCGTGGAATCAAATGGTTGTGGCGGTATGGGTGCTGATTCCTCAAACATGTGTGATGGGTAGGCTGTGTGTGTTACCTCGTATCGGTATGGATGTAATTTCCTGGAAGCAGAGGTACAATGAGTGGACGTTTTTAGAATGGCCATTGGACTGAAACATACATAACATCGTCAAGGGGCCTGTCCTCTTCTGAGTCGTGATACTGATATCCAAGGGGCACTTGCGCGTTATATTTGTGAGATAAATGAGGTCGCCAGGGAGCATCGCTATTGTCGACCTTTTTCTTGAAAGCAGTTTGAGGTTTGGGAAGATGTGACGCGTGTTGTATCGCAGGATCTAGTTGTCCTTTTGGTGTAATTGTTTTCTACGAACATTATGAGAACGAGAGATGGTACGGAAGTCGTCAATGCTCACCTTTTTCGGTGCGGGAGCCTTTGGGTTTACTGCGATGGCTGGAGCCTTGTTTCGTCCAAGGAAGTCATCCAAGCATATGTCCTACAAGGAACTCGTTAGTCAAATTTCATGACAAGTGTTGATAGTATTGCGTACCGTCCTTTCCAACATCTGATCCATTGAATCCACAACAAGAGAATGAAAGTTGTCTACGACATCGTCTTCATCCTCCAATCTTCCTTTGCCTTTCCCAGATGGATGCGCAGTCCCGGCCAGAGTCAAGAGTTTGTTCGTCAACGATAGCACTCTTGTAGAAAACGAATCTATCTCTTTTGAGAATCCCGGGTCCATCGAACGATGATAGGATATGTCTGCAGGTAGTAGTACAGAATTGCGTGTGGCTTTCAGCGCTAGACCCTGGAGCTGCGTGTTGAAATCGTCAAACGAAGCGGAAGTCACGGCTTCATCTTTGGTGGCCATGATGAGAAAATGAGTAGATAGATGAAGGAGACGGCGATGAACCGCTCTTCGGGGTCGTGGTGGTCGATGGCAAGGGCCAAAAAATTGAATTTTCTCACGACCGAGAACCGCGTCGCGGACCGACACTCGTGTGCGGGAGCGTTGTTGAGCAACTTCCACGACAATCTCACCCTTACACGCTGTCTAATCTCTCTCTCAATGCCGTCTAAAGCAGCACAAACAGTCGATGACTATCCTTCTCTCCTGTGGATAACGTGCGTCAACTCACTGGCTCTAATTCCTGACCTCTGTCGAAACGTCATCATCGGCCCTTCATAGGATACCTCCATTACTACTGGTGTCTGCATGGTTTGCTCGAAGATGGTATAAATCATATCAGTTGAAGGTACATGGCATTGGTAAGGGAGGTACGTTGTCATGATCCCCTAGTGATACCGCCTGTATAACTGACTCATGCTGGCAGCCCCGGGATTCCAAACGAATGTTCGAAGAGTCCGTGTCACTCCAGAAATCGCTGCGAGAATTCGGCGAGGCGAGGAAGTCAGCCCTGAAGAGATAGCTGCTGCATCTGCTTTGGCGGAGCAGCAAGAGCGGGAGCAGGAGAATCGACCTAGTACTCCAAGATCAGACCCTCCGACGCCTGCGAAACATGTACAGGAAACGAGCATGAGTTCATCTGCAAATGAATGGCTTCCAGAGAACGTCACCGCACCGAAACGTCGCGGCAAGGGGAAAAAGAAGTAGTGTACATATAGTTTCGTGGGTGCAACTCTTCAAATTTCTACCGAAATGACCCTCATTTACTGGGGCCTGGATTTTATGAATAGGTTATACCCACAACAGTTCGATCGCCAGTCCTCACCTAACATCCTCCCCTAACATGAATGCTTGCATGATCTTTTGACTCATATTTCGCGGACATCGCGCGACTCCGTCTCCTGGAGTCGCATATGAGACTTGTTCCCAGGACTACGGTCGTCGAAATCCATTACTGGGACTGCGACAAGCCCTCCTGATCTTCACGTCGACTTGCCTGCCAATTACCTGAACCAACGTCCCAAGTACATCCATTGCGGCTATGAGGCACCCTCGCCAGAGCTATACACGCGACTAGCTCTTTTCCCAACCTTGAGAAGTGAACGAGTATTTCCATGACGGTGTTGCTATTCCGGTTCCACGGCGACTCACTCACTCCCCTGTTGCCAGGGAATTCCAGGTATTTATTCCCATGATGAGACTTATAAAAAGGTGTAAGGAAGCTCGGTTTTAGTAACCTAATGCGTCCGTCATACTTTGCTCTACTGTCTTGCTTCTCGCTCGTCCTTGGACAGGACACCAACGTTCGCACAGTCAAGAATGCCTTCGAGGCAGCGAATGTCAACATTGAGATCATTATCATCAATCCTTGCACTGACTCTGTTGTTTAGATCCCTGAGGACTTGAGCATCAACTTCAACCCGACGGCCTTGCTCGAGGTCTCTTTGCCCCAATCCGACGGGTGCTCCATCACTCTGCATGCAGGTATTCAGCTACCTCGGAATGGTAGGTCAGCCGTTCAGGAGTGAACTACTTCTCGTTGACCTTTTCGCCATGCTCAGCCACGGCCGGCCCTCCTTCTTTTGCTGTGCGAGGAAATGTAGGAGGCGGTCAGTTCGTTGTTGCGACAGTGGACCCGGATGCACCTACCCCTCAGGATCCAACGAGTGCTCAGATCCGTCATTTCCTGGGTGGCAACTTTAACAATGCCGGTGGTAACCTGCGAAATACGACCCCGGCGATCTCTGAATTCCTCCAACCAACACCCCCCGCGGGCTCTGACGCTCACAGGTTTGTTGAGAACTCACCAAGTGGAGGGAGACTTGCTTATTGTGCTTATGTGCACCCATTTCTAGGTATATCTTTCTTCTCTTCCGCCAATCCCCCGAATTTGCTTCTCAGACGGAGGTCACACCGACGACACCTATCAGCTTATTCAACATCAGTGCGTTCGCTGCGGACGTAAACCTCGGCGATCCGATTGCTGGGACTTTCATGTTGGTTGCACCCGATCCTTCGACCTGATATGAAAAAGGATTTCCGCAAGCATCTCGGGGTATTAATCGACGACAGTCGTCAAGGAAGGAACTATATCTTACTTGTACCAGAGAATGCCCACACGATCTTTTGCCCCATACTTCGCGGACATTGCACAACTCGGTCTCTCAGAGTCGCATTTGAGACCCGTTTCTCGGAACTAAGGTCGAATCCGTTATTGAGATTGCAACAAGCCCCCCCCTGGTTTTTACATCTTCATGCCTGCCAACTACCCGAGTAAACGTACCAGCGGCTATGACGCGTCCTTGCCAGAACTATTACACGCGACTAGCTCTTTTCCCAACCTTGAGAATTGACCATGCTATTCCTTGATGGAGTCGCGATTCCGGCTCCACGGCGACTCATTCACTCTCTTTTGCCAGGGAATTTGAGGATTTTATTCCCATGACGAGACCTTTATAAAGGTGCAAGGAAGCTCGGTTTCAGTAACCTAATGCGTCCGTCATACCTCGCTCTATTGTCCTGCTTCTCGCTTGTCCTTGGACAGGACACCAACGTTCGCACAGTCAAGAATGCCTTCGAGGCAGCGAATGTCAGCATCACGATTTCTTGCTATCGATGACTTGTACTGATCCCGTTGTTCAGATCCCTGAGGACTTGAACATCAACTTCAACCCGACGGCCTTGCTCGAGGTCTCTATGCCCCAAACCGATGGGAGCTCTATCACTCTGCATGCAGGTATTCAGTTACCCCGGAATGGTAAGTCAGCCGTCCAGGAGCGAACTACTTTTCCTCGTTGACCCTTCCGCTATGTTCAGCCACAGCTGGCCCACCCTCTTTTGCTGTGCGGGGCAACGTAGGAGGTGGTCAGTTCGTTGTGGCGACGGTGGACCCGGATGCACCGACCCCCCAGAATCCAACGAACGCTCAGATCCGTCACTTCCTGGGTGGTAACTTCAGCAATGCCGGTGGTAACCTGCGAAATGCGACCCCGGCTATCACTGAATTCCGCCAACCGACACCCCCCGCAGGCTCCGATGCTCACAGGTTTGTTTAGAATTCACCAAGAGGAAGAAGGCTTGCTGATTAGGTTTGAATACACTATTTTCTAGGTATATCTTCCTTCTTTTCCGCCAATCACCCGAATTTGCTTCTCAGACGGAGGTCACTCCAACGACCTCT
The DNA here is from genome assembly GCA_029532415.1 of Marasmius tenuissimus. Classification (NCBI taxonomy): domain Eukaryota; kingdom Fungi; phylum Basidiomycota; class Agaricomycetes; order Agaricales; family Marasmiaceae; genus Marasmius; species Marasmius tenuissimus. The sequence goes on along the minus strand of JAQOTA010000054.1, from coordinate 3,443,344 downwards.
ACTTCTTTGTTCGACATCGGTGCGTTCGCTGCGGACGTAAACCTCGGCGATCCAATTGCTGGAACGTTTATGTTGGTCGCACCCGATCCCTCGACCTGATATGAAACAGGAGGGCTCTCCGCAAGCATCTCGTGACGCCGGGTGTAGTCGACGACAGTCGTTAAGAAAGGAACTATATTTTATCTGTACCAGAAATGGACCTTACCTGTTTTCCCTTTGTGTGTTGGTAGTGATTACCTGTGAAAATTCGAGAACTCAGCTTCGTATGTGAGAATCAGAAATCCCGACATCGTGTTCTTTAACTTCTTGCGACTCCGCGAGAGGACAATACAATTCGAACCGTGCTAGCTTTGCCCTGCAGGACCACTAATCACATCACCAGAACGGACGAGTCACATCTCTTTTTTTTTTTTTTGGGTTCTCGGATTACCGCTAGCAGGTAAGACTATCTACCAAGGCGCGGGGGCTATGTAGTCTATAATCTAGGTATGTAGTAGATGGACATTAGCCCAGCCATTCTTTGAGCGTCCGTCTGTGTAGTCTCTATGGTTGCGCTGAGTGATGCTTCGTGTAGTAAGAGATGCGACTCGTCCGTTCTGGTGATGTGATTGGTGGCCCTGTGCTGGACCTCTAGGGGAAGTTGAGTGGGATGAAACCTACCCCTGCCGCTCCACTACGATTTCCAATGTCTCGTTTCATCGCGGTTAGGGGGGGAACCCTGCTCAGTGTCCTTGAGTCACATCTCTTACTACACGAAGATGATCACTCAGCGCAACCATGGAGACTACACAGACGGACGCTCAAAGAATGGCTGGGCTAATGTCCATCTACTACATATCTAGATTATAGACTACATAGCCCCCGCGCCTTGGTAGATAGTCTTATCTGCTAGCGGTAATCCGAGAACACAAAAAAAAAAGAAGCTAGCTTTGCCCTGAGATCTTCGCTATTTATTGCCGTGCGGAGATATCCGGCCGGATTTACCTCGATCTTATCTGATACGCACGACCTGCCAGACACAGTCATCTCTGTCACTGTACTTGCTGCTCTTTTCCCTCCCCCTTTATCTCTACGTCCTGGATCTATTCTAATCTTCGACAAGACCTAAAAGGTATAGCCTCTCCATGTCTTTTCTTTTTATCAAAAGTTGAACTATCGGCAGGAGTGATTGGGTCTTGATCATTTGTTGGACTACAATGAATTCTTCGAGAGGTTCTGTACGCCTGTGAGTTGCATTTTTGCTTCCTTGTCGACAACAACCCTGATAATTATACACAGGTCAGGCTCTGAGTATCTGGCAGTCAGTCGAGAACTCTCCTCAGAAAGGCATCGATATACAGATTTGGACTCCCCAGACGTTGGATCAGGCTTCAGCAACTCGAGGCACCATGGCCATGAACCTCAGGAGTATTTCCAATCGCAGGGAGTCACTAGAATGGAAGCAGTCTACCGTACAGCACAAGCAGGAAGAGCCACATTCTGGGCCGTCAGCATCTCGATTGTTGTCTGCGCCTGGGCCTACGCTCTGGATAATTCCACCACGCCTCACTATGCCCCCTTCGCCACCTCTACATTCGGAAAGCACAGTAGCGGTCTCGCATCTCTAGCTATTGCTACCAACATTGTCTCTGCAGTATGCAAACCCTTCGTTGCCAAACTGGCAGACATCACATCTCGTCCATATACCTATACAGTGGTATTGGTGTTCTACGTCGCTGGTTACATCGTCGTTGCCACGTCCCCGACAATCCAGGTGTATATTTCCGGTGCTGTATTTGTGGCGATCGCAAGTTCGGGCCTTGATCTCCTAAACGGGATTATAGTCGGAGATTTAACAACGCTGGAATGGCGGGGATTCGTGGGCGCGATTCTCTCCCTTCCGTTCGTTATCAACACTTGGTTTTCGGGGAAGATAGTGGATGCTTTCAGTGAAGGCGAGAGGTGGCGGTGGGGTTACGCCATGTTTGCTATCATCATCCCGGTCGTCCTGGGCCCTGCTATCGTCACATTGATATATCTCGAACGGAAAGCGCAGAAAGAGGGGGTCGTGAATATCGCCTCCAGTAACGCTGCTCGTCGTAGAGCGCTATCGGGGAGCGAGGCGGAGAGGCAAAGCCTTTTGAGGACGGGAGTTGCCAAAGCCGTGGAGGAGGAGAAAACATGGTTGGAGCAAGCGAAGCATAATTTGGAAGAAATCGATGCCTTCGGGTTATTCTTGCTGGGTGCTGGGTGGGGCCTTCTACTCCTTCCGTTTGTTACCAAGAGTTACGCGAAGGGCGGTCTAACAAATCCTCTGGTCATTTCCGCCATGACTTTCGGAACGATATTTCTCATGGCCTACGTCGTCTACGAGAAATACGTGGCTCGTATGCCCAGTGCACCGAGACGGCTCCTGGTGAACCGAACATTCATTTCCGCAGTGGTGATCGATTTCTTCTACTTCTGTGAGTCCCATTCCTGTTTCATTTTTCTCGCCATTGCTAACAACATTGCAGTCTCAGGACAATTACGTGGAATCTATTTCGGTTCCTACGTTCTTATCACCAAGACTTGGTCCGTCCAAAATGTTGCATACTTCAACAACATCATGACCATCTCCCTTTGTCTATCTGGCATCCTCGTTGGAATCATCCATCGATGGACACACCGCTACAAGCACCTTCAAATTGTCGGTCTCATCATCAAGATTTTCGGGATCGCTATCATTCTCGGAGACAGCGGACGAGCGACAACAAACTCGTTCCCTCTGATAGCCTCTCAAATTCTCATCGGTATCGGAGGCTCTTGCAGCGTCGTAGGCACACGTGTCTCCGCACAGGCTTCAGTTCCCCACCAAGACCTTGCGTTGACTTTGGCACTTTTGGCGTTGTGGACCAAGATCGGATCCGCCCTCGGTGCTGCTTCCGCATACGTTATATGGTCGAACTGGATGCCTGGGCTGCTGCGCAGTTATCTCCCTGATGAAGTCACCGACGAGCAGGTTGAAAAGTTCTTTGGGAATATTACAGCCATACGGGAGTATGACTTTGACGATCCCATAAGACAAGGAGCGATTTCGGCGTACCAAGAGACACTTGGGCACTTGATAGTCCCCGCGCTCTGGTTGTCGGTCATTTCGCTGATTGCCGCGTGTTTCCAGACCAACTTTTACTTGGGGAAGCAACAGAATGCTGTTATGAATGTCGCGCCGGATGGAGAGCGGCTTGATGAGGAGGAAGATGATTAGACTGTCTGATGATCTTTAGATTGATGCTGCCATGTATAGGACATGATGTCTATCTATTGTAAAGGATACCATAATTGTAGCTACTTGTGCGTATTTAAAATCTTTCGAAATGTAATGAAACCTAATGATCAGTCTCCGTTCCGTCCGTGTCTACATTGGCTTGAGTACTAGCTAAACCTCCAAGAAGACTGTTAATTAATCCAAGTTGATTATATGTACACTACTGGAATACATGGCTATTATAGATACAAATTAACAAGAAAATGCGAGATGTGACCAAGAATATACTATCGTGTATACCAATCTCACTCATTGTCATTCTCACCAAGCATCATCGCCAACGCATCATTGCCCTGGTCCCCAGGTGCCTCGTAAACCGCAAACGCGGTCTTCCTACTCGCTTGCGACTCGAGAACGTCCTGGCCACCAGCAGAAGTCCAACCCTTCAATCTGTCGGCGAACACCTCTGGTCGACGATCCAAAAGCATATCGAGATCCTCGTTGCTGATAACGTTTGCTTTCCCTTCCGACGTATTAGGAACAACGTCAATCTTCTCTCCCTCGAGCCGAAGTAACGATGCAGCCATTTCGGCCATCGTCTCCTTGCCCCGACTGGGAGCAGCAGCTGGTGTCTTAAACTTGCCCTTGGCGATAACTAAAGCCTCCAATTGACGCTTTTCCGTCGCTTTTTGCATGATCTTTGTCTCGATAGTGTGGGCGCTGACGATTCGGAAGATCAGCACGGGTTTGGTTTGACCAATTCGGTGGGCACGATCCTGGGCTTGTGCGTCCATTTGGGGATTCTAGGATTGTGTTTGAGATTCGCGGGCTTCGACTTTTGATCGTGTAAGGTCAAAAACGCACCCAGTCTTGATCGTAGAATATGACCGTGTCCGCGGCTGTCAGTGTGATGCCCAGACCACCAGCTCTGGTGCTCAGCAAGAAAAGTTGTGGTGCGTTTGGATCGTCCCCGCCATTCTGGAAGATGTCCATTTGGTTACGACGGTCGATAGGAGAGGTCGAACCGTCGATACGACATATCTTCCAACTCTTGAGTTCGCAAGCCCAATCCTTTGGTTATTGGTCAATAAAGGTATCGAGAGGACGTGAACGCGCAGCTTACCTCTATGATGTCGAGCATGGTCGTGAACTGACTGAATAGAAGTACTTTGTGTTTCCGCCGGAAGAGTTCGGTCAGTAATCGATCCAGGACCATCATCTTCCCACTTGCGGCGACAAGCTCGTCGTTGAGCACAAGATCGTTGGTCTTGGGATCGACAGGCCAGTCGAAGAGGAACGGATGCGAGCAGACTTTGCGCAACTGCATCACCGTGTTCTGGAGCTTCAAGTTGTTAACTTTTTTACCTGTTTGCCAAGCACAGTCAAGGGAAGGTTTGCATTCGAAGCGTAGGTAACTCACGAGCAGCTTGTAGTTTGTACGACTCCGCCTTCGCAGCGTCCTTAGCCTGACGGTCCTCGTCCAGCTCGCCCTTCGCCAGATTGTCGAAATACTCATCGTCATCCCCATCGACTAGGTATGCCTTCTTCGACGATCCGACACGATTCCTCAGTCGTCGAGGCGAGTCAACATCGATCTTCTTCTCCACTGGTGCCGGTTCCTGCACACCTTTCATGAGGTGTGAACGCAGACTTCCGTCAAGAACTTTGTCGTACGCCTCTCGCTGATTGATACTAAGGGGCGCATACAAAACGTACTCCTTTTTGGGAGGAAGGTTGGACTCCACATCGACTTTGAGACGCCGGAGGATGAAGGGTTTCAAGACGGCGTGAAGGGAGTGGACGAGTTCGTCGGTGCGCTTGGTGCCGAGTGTCATTCGCATCTCTGGAAGGTTGAACCTATACGTGAGGCATGATGAGAATCTTGCCGTGAATTTGACGGGTCGAGGACTTACCAGTCTTGGAATGAATTCAAATCATTGAAAATATCCGGTAGGACAAAGTTCATGAGTGCCCATAACTCTGAGAGGTTGTTCTAAACAAACGAAAGGAGGTAGTCAGGGAACACGCCACGGAGATTAATGGGGGGGAAGAACGTACTTGTAATGGAGTACCCGTCAGTATCATTCGACAAGCCGAGTGATACTTCTTAATCTCCTGCATCAGCTTGCAATCAAGATTCTTCAGCCGGTGCCCTTCATCCACAACGATATAGCCCCAACTATGTTCAGCAAGGTGAACACGATCTTTGATGATCATTTCATATGTAGTGACCACTATAGGAAAGTTCCTGTAGGCCTCATCTACTTCGTCGTCATTTCGTGTCTGGGGCTCTTCTTCCTCGTCCTCTTCTTCTGTCCGGGCAGCCCTGCCTCTGCCTCGACCTCGGCCTCTAGTAGACCTTCCCCGTTTTGGCGGCGGCGCTCTTTTCCCTTTCCCCTTCGCTTTGGCTTTGGCTTTAGACGATGATGCTGTAGGTCCTCCCTCTCCTGGTCTGTGTTTGGGTTCCAGCCTTGGCATCTGTGATTTGCGTAATTCTGCGCGCTCATCAGGGGTTCCATGATACATCAACACTGGGATCTACAAGTAGAACGGTACGTCAGAGAGAAGGAAAAGCGCGGGATGAAATCACAAAACGCGTACGCTGGGAGCGAACTTCTTGTACTCGGCGATCCAGTTATGGAGGACGCTCAGAGGGCACACGATGAGAATTGGGTCCGGATGTGGGTTGACCTCACGGAGGTATGCTGTGAATGAGATCGTTTGTAGAGTCTATGAGCATTTTCGTAAGCTTTTGCTTGATGGTGAGTGTCAATTTCAAGGGCACCTTTCCGAGTCCCATTTCGTCAGCTAGGGGGAGGATCGAGCTGTCAGGTTCGAGTGCGGTCATTGCTGTTGGAGACTCTTACCGAGGATACCGCAAACACCAGTCGAATGCAAGGAGACCATCCACTGTAGCCCTTCTAACTGATAGTCCTTCAATTTGGCGCCAGTGATGGCCTTGGGTTGGGTAAATATAGTCGTCTCGTCTGCCGGATTGCTGGGTGGGGCGTCTTCTGAAGGTTCGTGTGAGGTTTTATGGCGCTTGAAGGGATTTTCCTCTTCTTCATCTTCACTATCCTCAAAGACTGTGCGTTTTCTTGTTCTAGCTGACTTTCTGCCCCGTGCCTTGGCCGATTTTTTGGCTGGAGACGAGGGTGTTTCTGAGGTTTCAGCGCGTGCAGCTCTTGACTTGTCCATGGCGTCTTTCAGCATAGTAGAGTACGCCTGTGACTTTTCTAGGACGAACTTCAATCGTTGAAAACGCTCTTCTGGGTCCTGAAAACGAGGTGAACAAACGAGACGTGTAAGTCTTCATAGTTCACTCACATCGCTCAACCCAAATATTGGTGAAGACTGCAGCAAATTTCGAAGTCAGACAGACATATTCACAAAAAGGGTGATCATACTCGCATCATCTTGGTCCTTGTCGAGGTCGTTATCCTCAGGAGGGGGGCTCGACGGTGCCGTACTGGCTGGGGGCTCTGACAAGCCATCAAAAACAGGCGGTGGCGAAGATCCAGCTGCCGAAGACATCTCCAGAGAGAGATACACGAGAAGAACAGTCGAAGGAGCTCGATGCAGTAGACAGGGAACAAGGCGAAAAAACAACAAGCACGCGAGTCATACGAGATCGCGCAACGGCCTGCCCTTAACTCATCACATGCCCATGTTTTGCATGTGATCGTGGGATTTGAGGGGCCTTTATATTCTCTTGTGCAAGCAATTTTTTCTTCGATTCTTCCACAATCAAAAACGCCCATGACGATATATGCCGGTGCAAATCGATGAGCATGCCCTTGGGTATGCGCTGACATCGCTCGTTCGGCACCAACACCTTGTTACTTTTATAGGGACGGGCTGGTTACACATCTGATGGCGTCCTCTCCGATGGAGATTTGTTTGTGGAAGATTTGGGAGGATCGGAATGTAGTCATAGGCTTACTTCCACGGTTTTGGAATACGTGTACGCTTCCAGTTGTCGTTAGAGTCCATCGCATCTTGCAACTTAAACCATCCTTGCTCGACAGTTCTGGCTCTTGAGAGTCACTAGTCAAAGCTCAGATAGAAATAATGTACAAGGAAGATACAAGCTACATTCATCACGAATCAATATACACCGTTCTTAATCACCAATGAAGACGATGGGTTGGGCACTGGTACCCAGTCGGATTCTTGAAGAGATACAGTTGGTGGTATTCCTCTGCGTCCCACCACGGTCCTGCTTCGATGATTTCTGTGACAATCTTCTGTCCCTTTGGGGTGAAATGCTTCTCCTGCACCTCAGCTGTGACCCGCTTCGCTACCTCGAGTTGGTCAGGTGTGTTCGTGAAAATGGCGGAACGATATTCTGTTCGAACGTATAGAGATTCCGATGAGTACAAGAGAAAAGTAGGGCAACGCACGAGTGCCAACATCAGCTCCCTGTCTGTTCGCAGTCGTCGGATCGTGTGTGCGGTAGAAGAACTCTAGAGTTAAAAAACAATCTTTTTGGTCAACCATGTTCATAACGATATTCCTCTGGGGCAACGCACCGACGAGCTCTGCATAAGATACAACGTTAGGATCAAACTCGATCCTCAACGCTTCAGCATGACCCGTAGAGCCCGAGCAGACAGTTCTGTAATCAGGGTTCGTAGAGTCTTCCTTTCCACCGGTATACCCAACAGCTGTCCTCAAGATTCCCTTGTTCTCGGTTGGAGGATAGTGCTTCAAGAAGATGTGCTCGACTCCCCAGAAACACCCGGAAGCGAATGTAGCAACTTCTGGACTAGCGTCTGCGGTTTTTTGTTGTCGGGTATTAGCTGTGCGAATTGGACAGGGCTCTATCGGAACGCACTTGTAGACATTTGAGCTCGAAAAGCAGAAGGATCTATGGCTGGTGAAAATAACAACGATCTGAGACGGCCTAGCATGAGAGCAAGGAAGAGGAAGAGTAAGCTGTTTGTTATGTAGCCCGACAGGGTTGCTGAAATAGACTGACGAGGTCAATGAGATAGCCGTAATCGATGATGAAAGTGAAGAGATAAATCGGCCTCACCTTTCGATCTTCAGGCTCTGAAATAACCACACGGGATATGATGGCGTGACGATCGCGCTAGCTGGTTGAGTAGTAAGCTGTGGCGCAAGACTCACGCGGGGTCTCGCGAGGGAAAGGAAACATTCCGACTGGTGACGGTAGAATGTAGAATTGTATTGAATTCAAGCACAGGCGTATTTTATCTAACTAGAGGTCGCGGCCTGAACAACTCCTGTTCACAACGGATGGTCGAGTAGCACTCTCCTGAAAACATCCATCGCCTCCGTCCTGTAGGTATCCTGCGTCACGACAACAGGTGTGAGTACCGAAATCTCTGGCTGCAAAGTGAGCAAATTGGGCGAGTCTGGGGTATATTGTGGCCACTGGGCGACGGAATTTCCGTTGGGGTTCAAGTTCGAGGTGAAGTGAATGAGATAGTTGGTCAGTTCGCCTCCTCCGTAAACGTTGAGCAGATCCGTTCCGTGAGCCTATCGAAAAGTGAGTTCATATATGGTTGTAATGGCGAGGCTCTTAGAATAACTCACAGAACCGACGAAGGGAAAGGCTTTGAAGCGTTTGCTTACTATTGAGTCTTCAGTCAACTATGGCGACGGTAGGAGGGCCTAAATGGACTCACGGAACGACCATGCATTTTGCCTGCCACTGAGTGACTGGAGGAGTAATCTCCGGGGCATCTGGAAGACCGCGTCGCCTTGTATCGAGGAAAGCCTCTTGAACTGGGGTGTAGGGGCGTTGAGGATCGACGTGTCGTACGGTGACCCTTGAGTGATGTCCTGAGGGTAGACCCGCATGATATCGTCGAGGTCAGTCTCGGGAACACCTGGAGGTAGAAGCACATTTTTGAGATATCCTCGAGCGTCTGGATCGGTGCTATGATAGATGAAGTCAATGGAATGTGAGGTGACGCGCGGCAAACGAGAACATACGTTACGTTGAGACTGAAGAGTGAGAACACTGTCCCTTCGTCGTCGCAGTTACCTATCAATTACCTTGTTAGCTTGGTGAATCTGGATGAAGGGGAAGGAGTCACCTGAGACGAAAGGAATGTTTGCGACCTTCCCTTGCTGTGCCAACCTGAGAGGAGAATCAGTGAGGAAGCTTCCGTCTATCCGCGGCACCCAGGTCAGATGCAGGGCCTGTTTTGGAAGAGAAAGACGATCGGTGTGAGTACACAGATTGCACCGAAATATCCAACGGGAGTACCTGGTAGCTAAAGACTCCTGGCGTGTTGTTGATAGCATCCTTTAGCTTGTCGTAGGGAACTTGGCGCAGACAATCTAGAGTATCTGAGGATCCTGAACAACCAGTATCAGTTACGATCTGGTCGTAGTCTGCGGGCGCCATTAGGTTGGCGAAAATGTTATTGGACGAGAAAAAAGCGTACATTTTTGGCCATTGGTGATGTCTCCTACTGGGATCGTGGAACCCGATTGCATGAACGCAGCACGGAAGAGTCCCTCCGTATCTCCATTGTTCGTGACCATGTGAAGTGCAGTCGATATAGCCCCAGCAGATTCACCCCAACTTGGTTCCAGGGGTCAGGAACCCATGGTTGATGCGGGTGATAGGTATAGGTCGACTTACATGGTGACTTTCTTGGGATCTCCTCCAAAAGCACTGATGTACTTTTGCACCCAGCGCAGGGCTTCTCTTTCTGAAACTGGTAGTGAATACTTCGTTCGCCCCAGCGGTAAAGAATGCGACTTACGGTCACGAAGACCAAGATTGCCGACACCAGCATCTTTGACTTCCTGACTTGCCAGGAACCCGAAGCCTACATTTGTCATTGATACGTAGTGAGCGGGATGAGACAATTCCGAAGGCTGCTGATCTTACCGTTGGATCTATAATCCATTGAAACGTATATAACGGGCTCGTTTAGCTCGAGCGAACGTTCAATAATGCTCGTGCCATCGTTTCTGATCACAATCGTTAGTGACGGGCGGAGTCGATAGAGAATGGGAAGGAGTACCGAGATGGCGAGCCTGATTCAAATGCACCTGCGATTGAGTACTGTTAGTAGCTCTCGAGCCATGGAGGGAGGAGTACTATAGCACCTCCAAAGATCCACTGTAAAAGATAGACGTCAACAAACCAAACTGGAAACGACCACTACAGAACTTACCACAAGAACAGGAAGCCGGGAGCTCGCGGCTGTGTTCGCAGGTTTGATCACATTGATCTTGAGGCCTGCGTGAGTCATATTGTTAGTGGTACAGTTCCATCGAGAATGCCATGAGGCTCACAGTCTTCACTGTCAGGTACAGCAGCCGTCTCAACAATGTTGACAAGGATATCGAAAATGCCGCTCGCAGGAAGCTCATCGGGGACCCGGTCTCGTTGTTGTGGGCAAGCCGTTCCGTAGTTGGTAGCATCGATTGATCCCGTGTAGGGTGCGATGGGTTCTGGAGGGCGGAACCGTCGGTTCCCAGTCCTAAAGATGAGTTTTGTGTCAAACAGGGACGCGAGATACGTAGTTGCCAAGCGTACGGAGGTTGAGCGTAGGGTATACCGAGAAACTTAGCAACCTGTCCACTACTCGTCCCAGTGGCGGTCGCAGTGTCCAAAGAGATAGTTGGGCTTGCGAGAGGACTCGCGAAAGCGATACCGAACTGAACAAGTACGACAAAGGAAGCGACGAGCATCATCATTCGACGTGTTTTGAAGGTTGAGCGCGTTGACTTTATATCAGAAAACCGACATGCGTGCTTTTGAATTAGTGGAGAAACTTTTCAATGTTCTAGGTGTCCATCACGGTGATAACTCTGTTACTCATTCTGGGCATCGGAATTTTCATAATGTCGAATAGAGGTGAGTTGTCAGTTGACAGTCGTCCTGGAGGGAACGTAAACTCACAGAACCTTTCATTGCGGCTTTCATCGAAACGTCAGGCATAGACCGCATCTTCCACGCAAAGATGTCCCGTTCAGCACCCGTTTAATAGATTGATGTTGAGTGCTGTAATTGAGGGCCACTTTACGGAGTTGAGAAAAGTTCAATTTGAATGAATGATGCGCTCGTGAACCTTCGTGAATACTGCACGGTATTGAACATATGATAGAATAAGGTGCGAACATGACAATTCAACGGATGCAGACAGGTGATGGCCGTCTGGGAAGAGAAGTGGGACGTGGGAAATCGCACTGGGAAACTGGAATGACATCGGGGGACCCACAATTGTCAATAGCCCATAGTCCTTTGACAACAAACTCTCACATGCATCCCCGTAATATCTATCTCAACCCTCCTGATTTTCCAAAACTTGCCGAGTCATACCCTGCACTAAAGCTTCTGTCAGCCATTCCGATATTCAACTTCTTCTGACCATCAAGTTGACGCTATTCACAGTCTGCAAAATTCGAGCTACGTTGACTTTCATAACGAAGATGTTCAACGATGTGTCACGACAGTCCTGCTCCATTGTGACTTCAACTTGAAGATTAAACTTTCGAACAAAAGACTGTGCCCACCGGTGCGTTACCTGAAACCGACTTTTGGTCTCGCAGAACGTCTGAACTTGCTAACCAGGTACCAAACAGGTGCGCCGAAAGGTCACTTCAAAGCGTGAACTAGGCTCACCTGCGATAGACTCAACTACGTCTTGTGGATACAAGATATTGTTCGTGCTTGTCAAGCTGTCACTGGCGAAGGAGATGTTACAGGGATTGATATGTGCGTCTCTCTGTGCGGGTGCTATTTGCCTACACGTTCTGATATATCACAGCGGCACAGGCGCATCTGCAATCTATCCACTACTTGCCTGTCGACTGGAGCCCCGCTGGAGGTTCGTGGTCACAGGTCTGTCCTTTGACTTACCGACAAGTTTCCGACTATTCATCTCCTTCTCAGAATTGGACGATCTATCGGAGGAGTACGCTCGCGAGAACGTCAAATCGAACAACCTCGACGACCGGATTCAAATCTTGAAAGCGTCTCAAACCGGCCCACTGCTACTCCCTCTCTCTGAAGGCACGCAAAAATTTGACTTTACGATGTGCAACCCTCCGTTTTACAGCAGCGCTGAAGACGTCGCTCAGTCGTCAGAGGCGAAAGAATTTGCCCCGAATTCCGTGAATACGTATTTCGGTTTCCTCTCAACTCAGCTCACTGTTCGTTCGACAGGTCTGTACTGGCGCGGCCATCGAGATGATCACCGAAGGAGGCGAATCGGCTTTTGTACGAAGAATGGTGGAAGAGAGTACAAAGATCGGGCCAAGGTGCAAGTGGTATACGTCGATGCTTGGAAAGCTTTCCTCGGTAGCGGAAGTTGTGGAGGAGCTGCGAGCGAACTCGGTGAGAGATGCGAAATTCCATTCTCAAAGTTCTTGTTGACATGTCAGTTAGATTGAAAACTATGCCATAACCGAGTTCGTGCAAGGCAAAACGCGTAGATGGGCGGTGGGATGGTCCTTCACGGACATGAGACTTCCAGATGTGCGCCAACTTCTCTTTCGTGTTTCCGCAGTTGATGTTAATGCTGCGTAGACCGCAGCACGTATCCAGAACCCTCTGATACAACGATACATACCACCCCACAACACAATTTGCCAGCCTACAAGAGTCAGTAGCGAAGCCCTTCAAGAGATTTTATCAGGTGTCAAAGGAGTATCAGTAGATATACGTTCCTCGCACTTTCTCGTCGAGGCAGCTGAAGATACGTGGACAAGGGCGGCTCGGCGGAAACAACGGAATCGAATGGATGTAACAGACGATGGTCATTCAGAGTCAAATATGACCTGCTCTCTCGTCCTCGCCAGTGACCATGTGGAGTTTCAGTGGGTCAGAGGAAGGAATCGGCTGCTTTTTGAAAGCTTCTGTAGTCATGTCAGTCGGAAATTAACGTTGCCTCATTGACCCTGGAGACTGCGAGTATTTGGTCCTATCTTTCTGAACTGCATGGTCCGAGGCCGCAGAGGCGTTGTGTTTGAATATTTCTTAGTCCATGTCCATATTCCGGTAGAGTCTGATTGATACAAGGCTGCGACGTTATGGTCAGCTCAAGGACTCACACAGACGAACTTGCCACACACCTATTACAGAGAAGATGGGCAGCCAACTTCCTTCTTACAGATAGGACATTTTACCATCCTCCACCACCGCTGCCTCCCTGGGGACTACCAGGTGTCGGACTAGGTATCGTCTGAGGCATGACCGTACTTCGAGGTGCTCCACCGACCGCGTCTGCCTCCTTCCTAAACTCAACCTTCTCCACACGAACCTCACCTTCAACGAGTTGGTAAACATAGGTGACTACCACCGGTCCCTGAATATCCATCAACGCAAAGGACGGGGTTGCATCGCTGAGTACTGAAATGAGATTCATTGGTAATATCGATAGGGCGAGAGCAATACCCGTTGAAAAGTCCGGTCCATGCGCCCGTCGCTGAACCAGGATTGACGAAGAATCTGTTATCGTATTCGACGGCCTGAACACTAGATAGATGTAAAGTGTTCGAGATCATTCCAGACGTTTGTCAGAACAGGACGACTCACTTATGCGTATGCCCACTGACTAGCACGTCGACATCCATTTGCCTAGCTATCGCACTGAGCCCGTCCAGGTCCCCAATTGGCACACACTGGTGTCCATGAGTTATTCCAATTTTGATTGGATTATGCACAATAGTCTGGGACAGAGGGAAATTTGAGGTCTATCCGTGCTACCCATACATCAGCTTGCATTCGGTGAAGTAGAATTTGAGGCGCACCTCGTCGTAATCTCCTTTGACGACATGTACATCGGGTGATATAGTCCGCAGGTATTCATAAGTCTCCTTGTCGCATACGTTGCCAGTACACAGAATCTGTTGGATTTTTCCCGGGACAAGTAATTTCTTGAATTTGACGGGTAAATCATGAACTCTATGGGGTATATGAAGGTCGCCGATGAGCAGAACCAAGACCATTGTGAAGGAGGATGGGCACTGGTGATGGTCACAGTGCAAGAGCTTTTAGCGCGTCGCGTTTGTCAGTGAGCGCCTAGTCAATCTTCATTCTTTACCACCACCACCGACCGACCCTTTGGGCACTTTTCCTGCTCATCTTCTCCCATGTCGAAGCTCGCAAAGGACGTAGCGTCCTTCAAATCAGTGCTACACCGCCAAGATTACACTTCATGGCATTCTCAACCCCCTCTCCCGGGCTCAACGAGCAGCCCCGCTGCAGACCAGTCCTCGAACGACGCCGAGTCATCGTCGGCTGCAGCGAAAAAGAAGAAAGCTAGAAGCAGTGTGTTTTGACATTTTCTTTCTACTCTGATGCTAGTGGAAAACAACTTGCATTCGTCCGCTAGACATTGTGTATTCGCAACCTGCAGACACAGGTTCTGGCAAGGAAATGAGTACACAACTGGTTTATGCAGTGGATCACTTGAAGGTGAGTTCTGTTACTCCACTGTCTCGAAGATTTGCTCACTTTTGCAACCGATTTAGTCAACGCATAATCCTATGCGTCTTCAAGACATTGCAATCCTCACAGATACAGAAGTTGACACGAACCCGGTACTACTCGAGAAGTTCAGGAATCACGACCGAGTACAATGGGACCCAAAGACGGATCTGTACACCTACAAGGTATAAAAGATAGCTTCGTGTGGCACCAACTCTTCCTTGACCGCCCACTTTCCAGCACGAATTCAACTTTCGCAACAAAGCCTCATTACTAGTCGAAATCGAGCGGCAGACAAAGAAGGGTGGCGGTATACCAGTAAGGGCGCTCAAAGAATCGTGGAAGGAAGCGCCTCAGGCGATCGAGGAACTTGAACAAGAGGGCGATGTTCTAGTCACTCGGACACAAAAAGATGGGCAGCTAAAGATGGTCTTTTGGAATGAACTAAAACCATCGGAAGAGAAAGGGGGTATACCTGTCGAGAAAGGTACGCCGATATGTTCGCCATATTTCTCCGTTGACAGTTTTTGCTCGTCTGCTCTAGAATTCGCCGACCTATGGCATGAGTTGAAAGTGCCAAATGACGTTGACCTACTCAAGCAACTACAAAATGGTGCGAGGTCTCTCCGATTCTCGACTCTCCGTTTTGCTCACCCAGGAACGCAGAGGGCTTGCAAGCCACCACCTCAGCACAAGGGCCGGCACCAAAGGCACCAACTGGTAAGAAGAAAGGCAAGAAGGGAGGCGCAACTCGCCAGCGACAAGTTCGCATCACCAATACACATTTGAAGGGTGAAATCGATCTTTCGAAGGATTACACTGGTCCAGGAAAATAGGCGCTACGTGTCCTTTCCAGACCGAGTCCCTGTATACACGCACTCTGATATATCGTACGGACACTGTTGTTGTTTAAAACATGTCGTCCAAATTCTGTAATTGATAGATGGAATTCATTTATTTTCTCGTACGTATCTTCCTCCGAAGCTCACGAATATCCTTTCTCGGTTTCCCAGGCAAGACGGTACGCAAGTTCGAGGAACCCCCAATGCCAGAGCGCCACCCTTTAGGTCATTTTCGCACACCCCTCTACTCACACCTCTACCACCATGACCTAGCCTTGGATGTACTCAACTCTGAGCCAGCCCAACCCTCTCCATCCCTAGATTCTCTATCGCTTAAGGGAGGAGGGACCCTGGGTATCTGAATCTCTTGGGATGATTTAAAGGTACGCATGTATTGTCCGCTTTCGTCCGAGCAGAACAGCAACCTTCTGATAAACTTCCTGCAGACAAGCATGGCCATTCGCAACGTCAGCATCCATGGCCTAACTATAGCCTCTTTTTGTCTGACGATTGGCTCCGATATCTGGTCAGCTTTGAAAATGGCGGCAAGTTCTGGACGGCTCTCTGTTTCACGGGATGCCATATTTCGAAATTGGGAGTCGGCCGCATCGTACAGCGGGAGGGCTGAATATATCCCAAATGTACCAACACTGCCGAGCTCAATCTTCAAAGAGTAAGAGCTCGTTGCATGTTTCATGCATTACTCCCGTCCCAGCCCTCTCGGCACTTGAATCCTTTTCAGGATGCTTGCCTATCTGCCGGAAGGAATATTTGCTTCTTCTCTGGGATTCGTGCGGTTTTTCATTGAAGCTGCACAAAAGCCGCATGGATCCGACCATCCACCGCCCAGAATCCAGATAGGAGAAAGAAGGATGCAGAGAGATACAAATGCGGAATAGGTCCCTAGCACATGGTTCTCTCTTTGGCTGGCCATCAGGGTCCCTGTTTTCTGTCTACCCGTGACTTCCTATTCGGACCAAGCAGCGCTGAACAACTCTATCGACTGCACGGTGCCCGCTCAACTCGACTTCCTCAACCGAGAATTCGTCTCGATTTATCCGCTTCAGGAACTTTTTTCCAGCTTGGCCCAATACATACAACTCAAATCAGCTCCAATCACACCTAACCATACGTATGTCCGTTCCGAGATCCTGCTGGCATGCTTTTCTGTCGTGATGAGACATCTCGTACATTCCGTTCCCTCCAGTTATAAAACTGGCTGATCATGCTCTGAAGCTTCCTCAAGACCGCCCTCACTCGTCTTCTCCCTCTCCGGTCGCCGCCCAGACCCGCTCTCGTCACCATGTCGTCGAACAGGGTGGTCATGTACTACCAAACTCAGAAGCAGTATGGTAATTACATCTCACCGCTCCCACTGCTTAACTACATCACGCATCTCTTCCTCGCTGCCTTCCATCTGAACATGGGCAACATCGGCCCCGATATCGTCCATTTGAACGATTTCATGCCTTCGGACCCATACTACGCCCCGATGTGGCCTGACCTTGCTATAATGCAAGCGAACGGCGTAAAGGTTGTCGGTATGCTTGGTGGTGCGGCTCCTGGGACTTATGAATGTTTGGTCGATGGTCTCTTCGATACGTATTATCCTCCACTACGGGATGTCGTTCGGGATTACAAATTGGACGGTCTGGACTTGGACGTCGAGGAATACGTTTCACCACAAACGATCGAGAGGCTTATCCTCCAGGTTCGTTCGTTCGTACAACTCTGTTCCGTGAAGCCACCCCTGACTTTTCCAAACGCAGCTCCGAGCGGACTTTGGCGAAGATTTCATCATTACACTGGCCCCCGTCGCATCTGCATTGACTCGTGAAGGCAACATTTCCGGTTTCGATTATATTGACTTGGAGCATAATCTGGGTCGTTATATCAACTGGTACAACGCACAGTTCTACTCTGGATTCGGAACGTTTTTCCCGGAACAGGAGTATATCGATGTAATCGAGTATGGCCAAGGCATTAATCCTGATCGCGTGGTTGCGCTTGTGTTGACGAACCCGGAGAATGGATATGGCTATATTTCGGAGGACAGTGTGGTTGAGAGTATAAGCAAGTTGATGGAGAAGTACGGAACTAATTGGGGAGGTGGTACGTGATTGTTCGTTCTTTTTTTTCTTGTTCGGTGGACTCATTGTTCCGGGCAGTTGGTGGATGGGAATACTTCAACTCTCTGCCGGACGCGAATAGGCCATATCTTTGGGCTCAGATGATGAAGAACGCGATGAAGACAAGTAAGGATAGGATATTGGCTCGCCTTGGTGCCGAGCAAGACAACAAGGAGGAGAACGATGCCGAGGGGAGAGTGAAGTCGAGGATGTTTAAGGGATTAGAGTCTTAGTAGGCAACGGTGTAACAAGAACCAAACCGTGAGGGCAAGCCCAATGTAATACTTTCTGGGCACTGTGGAAGCCGGAATCAGCCTTCGAGTTGCAAATATCTCTCGACCACTTTGTACTGATTCGCGGTGCGTGAGTACTTATAGTTACCGTGAAATGAAGCCGAGCCGCGATGCCCGTGGTCCTACTACTTAATACTGTGATGGCCATAGTGGCGCCACGTCGTAACCTTATGCATATGGACCTGGCACGTCGCATCCCATCAGACAGACCAGCGAGCGGGATGGAAGGGGTCTCCCACAGACATGAGAATTGTCGATACGCCACTCAAGATTGCCTCTTCATCTCGAGCCCGTCTTCCGAGGCCCAAACATACTAATACATTGGGCGGCCTCATTTCTCGAGAAGTCAGCGAGAGGTTGGCCAGGACCATAGAAGGGGCAAATGAAGACGGTCTTGGTGATTCGCAACTTCATATACATGTGCAGACTACAAACTTCTTCCAAAGGGTAGTACTACGCGATGGTGGTTTCGTTCTCGGAGGAATAACCCCAGCCGCGCTAGTCACCGTGAGAATTTGGGCGTGTCACGAGGACCCACAGGGACCCATCACCTTTGGGTCCTTTTCTCAGTCTACTCCCACATCTTGCTCTCTGCCATACTACGCACGACGCTACCTACTTGAATCATTATCATCATCAAATCTTGCAATGTGCTTGGGTTCGAGGTATTCTTGCAACTAGGCAACACCTGCAATGATTCGTAGTCGTGATCGACTTTTTGCCGCTGAAGGGCTAGAACTTGTTGAAAATGTTGTAAGTGATCAACAATGATGTAAATAGGCTGTACTCGTTAATTAAATCCCTCTTCGAAAAGGACAGAAAGAAATTGGCGTTGTCGGTGGCCATTGGCGATCCCTCGAGATCCAGAAACGTTCAAAACGTTCGCATTGAGAGCAGGCGCCATGGAGCTCTTCTACTTACAATGAAACAAGAGGATTCAAACGATCACCATCATGTCTCCAGGTTGCCCGATCATGCTACGTGATTGATTGGCGGTTGGATGTTTTGCCATTTGCCGTTAAAATTGAATTGTTTCAACCGGAAACCCGGCAGTCATGGTGGATCTTCAGCCGTACATCCGTGCAAGAAACCCAAAAATCCTGCGCTCAGTGCCTCAGCCTCATGCTCTTCGTACCGGCTCGCTAGCGGAGGCTGCAGTGGTTGTGGTCAGGAGGACAACAATTACCGCACATCCGATTTCAGACAGTGGAGATGACGCTGGAGGCAGGACATCCGACACTGTTCTGACACCTAACCTCCGCCTAACCTTACCAGGCGGCCAGCGGGCAGCTATGATTTCTCGCCCCCCCGGGCCCCCCTAACTGATTCACAGCATCCTTGATCTATTCAGCTGCATATGGGCTCAGCGCTCATCTAAATCAATTGCCCACCCTCGTTTCCTACCCTGAGATTCGAGGAGCTTCCTGTGCACAGGAGCGGCAGCGAGGGAAAACCGCAGTAATCACTCATTGATAAATCTATTCAGCACTCCTCACTCTTTCTTCCACTACCACCACCACCATGGTTGTACTTAAGAACGACACCAACACGGAGAAAAGTCTCCCAAATATTCCTTCGGAATCAGCGATGTCGAAGGAGAGAGAAGCACGGAAAGAAGCTGAGGATGCTCAGTTGATGTCGCCGACAGAATTACCACCACCATCTTACGAGGCCATCGACCCAGCAGAGGCAGGACCATCTCGCCAGCCACGCCAGCCATCCACACCAACTTCGCAGGACTTTGTTTTCAATCGACCCACGCTCAACCGGCCCGCATCTTCTCCCCATTTTCCTGAACCGCAGTCACCGCCGCAGTTCCAGTTGACACGTCCATATGTGCCAGAACCCCAGTCGTCAGAAATCCGCCCACGGGCACTTGCGCAGTCTGCATCCCACTCACATCTCCGAACCATATCTTCCTCTACCAATATCTCCCAAAATTTCAACTCACCCGCACGTGTGCCACGTACCGTAGAGCTCTTTACAGCCGCGTCTCCCACTCCTTTACCCTCGACAAATTCTCTGTACGCGCCATCTACAAGTGATGCTGCAGCCTCTTCGACCTCAGTTAACACGGTTGCCCCTCCAAAACCTGCCCCCACCGAGTATTCTACCGAGTATTCTTCCTCTTCGTCGTCCTCGTCTGCACGTTCCCCATCGAACTCCCCCGAGATGCCAGTGCCAACTTTTACCCCTTCCGCGAAGAAATCAATGTTCACCACACAGGCAGCACTCAAGAAACGTAATGCAAAAGAAGCAAAAGCGTTCGTTATATCACAAGTTAATCATCTACTACAAAATCAGACATCTCCGCAGTACACTCTGGAGGCGTATAAAGGCGTGCTAGGGAGTTGTCTCGAGGCGTGTACGACCAACAGTCTGTATCTGCCGTCGATTCTGGAGGAGAAGTTTATCGAAGAACATACGCCGTTGTATTGGTCGATCGTTCAGAGGCCAACAGCGACTTCTTCAAGGATGCCAGAGCTATTACAGGCGCTGTTGATGTACAGCTCTCCGTTGGTGGAGGATACGAGGAGAGATGTCGGGAGGGCATGTTTATTGATGCATGATCAGAAGCTGTATCAGGCTCTCAGGGTGAATGAATACTTCATGGTGCGTGCTGGTTCATCCACGTTTCAGTACGTTGTTAATGTTAGCTTGTAGGGTATCGGACCTGGGCCTGCGCTGTCGCCTGAATCGGAGCCGGTGCCAATCCACAAGGATAGAGTTGTGGTTCAGGAGATACCACCCGCGTCAGCAGGTGCACCTGGAGAATTCGCGGTGACTTTGGAGATCCCTGCTTATCAGAAGCGGTCTATGATTCATGTCGAGTTTATCGCGCAACGTACGTGGTCAAGGCGTTCGAATCCTGAGCAACGTTTTGATCCCTGGTGACTTCTTCAGGACGAATATGGCGACTGACTATCAAGAAACCCACCGGGAAGAACTGGAAGATTGCGATAGCATTATTAGAACCCAGCGCGCCCACCTATGTCGACTCCCGTTTCATACTTCAAGCAGTAAATTTGCCGCCCACACAATTGGAAGTGTCCTCACTGGTATCATCTCCCACTATAGAGGCTTCGGAGGAGACTGTGATGTCGAATCAACTATCAACTTCGCCGAATCATAGCCCACGTATTTTACCAGAGTCGTTGCGGTCGATGTCAGAGCTACCTTCATATCCACAACCGACCAGCGATTTTGCTGCCGCATTATATTCGGCATACCCGCCCGAGAAGAAAGAGTTGGCGATGAAGAATTCTCGACAGCAGCAGCAACCTTCGTATACACAGCCGAATCCAATACCGGAGCTTATGTCGTACTACCCGGATGTGCTGAAGGGAACTCAAGTGGGTAGGCTCAAGGATAGGGACCGGAGGACGAGCGTTGGCTCTTCCAATTCTAATGGCACGGACGGGCCCGGAACTCGAAACAATTCGAACTCCAATCCCTCCACGACGTCAGAAGGTGTGAACGGTAGCAGAGGGAAAGGGAAGGCCAGAGAGGGATCTAGTTCCAACGGAGATGAGTTCTCGGTATTACTGCACGAGATTCCAGCTCTCCCACAGGATCTGGTGTTGAAGGAGTTGAGATTGAAGTCCTCGTCAATGCTAGCGCCGAAGAAGGAGATTGAGGCGGAGCTGCCGTTCCAGGTTCCTCCGAGTATCTTGGGCGAGGATGAGCCAACGATACGGGCACGGTTCGAGGCAAGGCTGGCGAAACCGGAGAAGGAGTGTGTTATTTGTTGACGACCCCATGCTGGCGGAGGTTGTGCCTTGGAGTCTGGACTCGGACGTGTATTTATCGTGACTCTGTACATTTGATCTATGGCAAATGTTTTCCTGCACATGTCCACCGTGCCAACCGCGTACTGCCTTTTGCATAATTCTTCAGAGGTCGCGCTCTGAAGACCTTTGTTTGTTTGGCTCAGAAATCTATTGGGACTCTATTGAACCACTGAGCGCCCATTGTTGCCAGGAGCATCTAATAGAATTTCAATAGAATTCCAAGCCAAACAAACAAAAGTTTCGGAAGCTCGACCTCTGAAGAATTATGCAAAAGGCAGTAGGATCACCAGACAATATGTCGTGAACGTGGCGGAGCTGGTGCGGAAACTCTGACTCGACTTGACTGGGCCTTGACTGGTTGTAATTGATTGAGGACGCGGTCCCGATGCCCGCCCACTGGATGCCGACGCGTTCAGGGCGCGTGGGGCGCGTGACCGCGACACAAGGCGCATCAATTACGTTAGCACGTCATTGCCAGTCAGTCTCAGCTGCAAAAACATTCCCACAACTACTTTCTGCGTCCCTATATAATGGCAGAAACGAGGCCTCCCTCTCTTATCACAAACCTTCATGTCTCAGAACCCAGAAGCTCAATCCTTCCTTCAGAGGGTCCGATCCCTGCCCAAAGGACCCGGAGTCTCTCTGAATGATGTGCTCCAACCCTCGCTCGATGAAGAAGCAGAACTTCGCAAATTGTTCGCAACCGATAGGCAAAACACGCGTTTGAACGACAAATACGCTGGGCTCGTCGACGTGTACGATGCTCCAGACGATATCAGGGCCATCAGAGCTCGTGTTGTGAAGGACGAAGAGGACGCTCTATCAGCAAAATATGTGATGCCGTTGTTGGAGGAAGACCGGAAGAAGGAAGGAGAGCCATGCATGGTGCCCGATCTAGACGAGTTCAAGAAGAACTGGTCGGTCTTTACAGAAGGCTCGCTCTCGCAGTTGTTGGATTGGGATAATGTTGTCGCTGCTGGAGGCGCTGTGCTAGCGTGTTTGGCACCTCTTCCGGAGTCTGCGAAAGCTTCGAAGAGGGCGATGAGGAAATATTATCATAACAGTGCCTATCCGACCTCTGATGTCGATCTATTCCTGTATGGGATGACACCTGAGGAGGTGAGTTTTGTTTACGTCCATTCTAGGGTTGGTCGAGACTCGACACTCATGGCATATTAAATTACTCTTAGGCTGAGGTCAAGATCACGAAGATCTATGAAGCCGTCAGGGATTCAGTCCCTTGGGATGTGACTTGTGTTCGTACAAAGCACACCGTGTCTATTCATTGTAGGCGATCGCATTCTCTGTATCACCTTCGTTCACTCACGTTGTTTCTTCTTGTTAGCACAATATCCGTATCGTTCGGTACAGATAGTTCTTCGTCTGTACAACTCCCCCGCAGAGATTCTCGCTGGATTTGATATCGATTCGGCCTGTTTCGCTTATGATGGTATGTATAAAGTGGTCTGCCTTTCGTCCCCTTCTCATCTTTACTTACTACGCCATCCAGGCTCTCGAGTTTGGGGTAACCCACGATCCATCATCGCGATGATGAGGCAATGCAACACTGTCGATATGACTCGCCGATCTCCGTCGTACGAAGTGCGGCTCGCGAAATACTCCTCTCGTTCTTTCGAGGTCTATGTTCCTACCCTCAATCGTACCGACGTTGACCCAACCGTGAGTTTCCCTCTGCTTATGACTTTTACTTGGGACACTCATAGGCATTGTTCCAGATCTACGAGCGCTCTATCACACGGGTCGAAGGACTTGCTCGTCTCCTTGTATTTGAGAAGCTCAAGGATGCTGATAGTCGCTATCAGTTCCTCGAGTCGCGCCGTGCCCTTCGTGGTAGACCCAACGAGCTCAACAGGTATGCCCGAAGGAAGAAGCAGTTGAAGGGAGATCTCAAGGCCAATATGGCGATCGGCGGTTTGGAGATGAATGATTATGATGTGGTGTCGTTGCACATTCCGTATGGCCCTGGATGGGATGCTAGGAGGATTGAGAAGTTGGTGTATCAGACTGTAAGTCACCCCATCTTGAACCTCTAGGCCTTTACTAAGATTTGCGATGGTTTTCCAGGACCTTGGAATGAACTGTAAGTTGCTCGATGACATCGCCCGGAACCGTTCACTGAACCGTTGTCCTTGAAAGCTCCTTTCAATCCGAAAAACAAAGACAGGCGACTTCATCGTCACCCGGCCTTTTTCGGTACAGGGGAAGAGTGTCTCGCCGACTGTTGTGAGGTACGTCGCTGGATGCATCTGTCTCCTTACCTCCCTAATAACTTCATTCTTAGTGCTGCCCCGATCCGATTGATGAGGACGAACGCAAGCTCCAAAAGAACGAGGATGAACAATATATTCGTGGTCGTATCTCGTGAGTGTTTCACCTTCTTTGGGAGAAGACCTCTGAATGGACTACTTGAATGTGTTAGCTTCATCGAAGAGGATCCTGGGAGACAGAGTATGACCGGAAGCTTCAAACCCATCGACGTTGGCGAATGGAGCGAGCAGGTGTACATCGGCCCAACCGAGAAGTTCTTTGCGGCCATCATCGCTGGCAACCGTGCGGCTGTTGCGAAGATGATTGAGGAGGGCACTGATCCGACGAGAAGAGACCATGTTGGACGGATGCCCTTGCACGTTGCAATTATGGCGAAACAGGATGAGATCGCCTGTCACCTCATCGACAACGGCGCGAGAATTACCTCTCGTTTGGCTGATGGACGGACTGCGCTGCATTTGGCGGCGAAGATGGATATGGCAGATGTTGTGAAGAAGCTGCTGGAGAGGAGTAAGGTCAACAAGGAGCTGTTGGAGAAGGAGGGCAAATTGAAGGAGGATAAGAACAAGGATGAAGACGTTGTCATGAAAGACGTCGTCACTGAGCGACCGTCTTCGGAGGATGATTGGAGCTCAGATGATAATGGCGTCGTGTCCATGGACGAGGATGCTGCTGACGACGAAGAGGACATTGGGAGTGAGGACACCGACGGAGAGAAGGATGAGGAGGAGGACGACGACGACGACGACGACGGCGGTGATGACAGCGGCAGCGACGAAGGCGAGAAAGAGCCTCCTCAGACACCCGAACCTGGTGGGCTTCCGGAAGATGAGGACGATGAACCTGATGTCTTTGACGTCAATGCCCCGGATTGGGATCTTGCGCTGACTCCCCTCGACTACGCGGTCCTATTTGCGTCTTTGCCGGTTATAGATGCTCTTCTGGACCACGAGGAGATGGACCTATCGCGAGTTACGCAAGCCAAATACGGCGGTGCCCCTGCTCTGGTTCCTCTCACTGTGACTATGTACCGTCAAGACGAAGCGGAGGCGATGAAGATTATTGAGCGGTTGGTAGCCGCAGGAGCCTCGTCTTCCACTGCCAATGACGAGCTCGAAACGATCCTCTCGAAATTCATTCAAGCCGAGAAGACTCAGCTCGTCTTGACCTTACTTCGAGTTGACCCCAAAGCTGCATCGATCATCAACTTCCCTGCTGTCGACGGCAGGTATTACAATCGCAGCGCCACATTCCCCCTCAACTATGCCATTTCAAGTGACAACTATGCGATGGTTGCTGCGTTGTTGGCCTACGGTGCCAAATTGGTATTTGACGAAAAGGATGTTACTGAAGCGTTAACGTTGGAGTAGGTGCCTACGTCCCTAAATCATCTTGTATGAGGGCTGACGATAAAACTTGTGTCCAGATCCCAAAGGAACACGTCCAGGTACTCTTACAACCAGACACCTGAGAATCGTTTGGATATGACCACTCCTTTGATCGAGAATGCCCTGGGTATCCACTCCGATCTCGTCCAGCTCCTCGTCCCCTTAGGTGCTTCAGTAGACGTTGCTATTGCGGCGGCCCGGCAGCGGTATGTCTCGAAGCAGGACAAGATGTCGCTTCTTGATTGGGTTCAGTTTTGCATTGACGAAGTGGATGAAACCCTCGCGAATTTGAATAAGGAGCAGGCCCAAGAGTCAAAAGTTGCGAAGGGGGGCCCGACGGAAGATTCCTGGAAGTCTTACTGTGTCAACTATCTTCACATGGTTGACAACAACAACGGGGAGAAGTCACCCGAGGAGATAGAGGAAGAGAAAGAGAAGACCGATGAGACACGTCAGGTTTGGACGCAGGTTAAGACTTATCTCGCGGACATGGAACGGCTCTTGGTTTCGCGCAAGGCAAAATCGTACAACGATCTGTATCCGAACGATGAGGACAAACCAGAGCATCGTCGAAAGAAGCTTGGTGGGGAGACCACAGTGGTGTTCGATACAAGCGGTTTGGCCATCAAGTACGAGATGATGGATGGGAATAACTACGGTAGAGGGAATTCTGTGCCTCAACACCAAGTAGCGCAGTACGAGGAGCTCTTCGAGGCGTGTTGGAAGGGCGACAATGCGACAATTCAGCGGCTTTGCTTACCCTCTGAAGGGTCCAATACCGAGCAGTCGCCGATTCAGATCGCGGCGAAGATCGGACACCCTACGAACGACTGGAGTCAAACAGGTCTGTCATTGTTATTACTCGCTCCTTGAGGTGAAAACTATGCTGACTTTCTCTTCAGGTCTAACAACACTGTTCGTAGCAGTGGCTAGACGCCACTGGGACACTGCAAGGCTCATTTTTACCATCTCTGCTGCGCAATATAAGCCGGACGGGAAAGAGAAGAAATTCAAGTTCAATCTCGGTACGTCAATCTGCTCCGTCAACGCTCGTATCCTTGTATCGGTTCTCATAACCCGTTCTAGAGGGATTTCATGAGGATGATTCAGACGATGGATCAGAAGGCTCAGACTCCGATTCCATGGCTTCAGATGATACTGTCAACAAGGCTCCCGTTGACTTCGTCGATGTTGCAAAGCGTTCTTCTGCAGTCCAGACACCAGTCGCTCCATCGGTGATGCTTCAAGACATCGGGTATTGCTGGAAACATCCGGAAAGTGGGCTTCGCGGCTATTCAAGCAACCTCATTTCGGGAGCCGTCGAGCTTGACGATGCGCACGCCTTTACTAACATATTTAGTCTCTACAAGCTCTCAGACCCCCCGTTGATGTTGACCAACCGTGAGCTAGACCGGCTCTTGGAAACCATCGTTTCCCGTGACAAGCCCGAACTGCTCCACGAGTTTATTCGAAGGACCGGACGTGGGGTGACCGTCAGCCGCAAGCCGAGTACGAAAGAAGGCGATGAGGGTAGCCAGGAAGAAGTGCATGCCGTGAACGACAAGAATAAGGTCTACTACGGGCTGAACGTCCATGGGAAGAAACGCAAGGACCTAGCAGCGAAGAATGACCCCAACGCCGATCATGATGAAGCCCAAGTTACCTTACCCTTAGTCTGGCGTGCAGCACACTCTGGGTCATTGGCCATACTCGACTACTTGAAATCCGAACGCCCATTGGATGCTTATCGCTACTATTCGATGTGCAATAGCGACCCATTGGCCATTTCCCTCCGTCGAACTCACGACCTTGACAAGGTGCTCCCGCAGTGGTTGGGTTGGACCATCAATACCATCGGAGAGTCGCCACTCTCTGCAGCACTGCTTCACCCGGATTTGAAGGTGGTCAAGCATCTGTTCGCGAGCGACCCTAAACTCATGTCGATGGCACTGAAGCAAGAGTGAGTGACGTCTATGCACAACACTTCGCAGCATCTGATTCGCCTTTGTTTTGTAGTATCAAGTTTATTGGATACAATCTCCTGATGCTTGCAATTCACTGCGGATGCACTACTAAGATGGTCGACTTTTTGCTTTCCAATGGCCTTTCGCCCACCCAGGTCGATTGTCGCGGGTAAGCAGGCGTCCTTCAGCTTCCCAGCGACTTTGGCTAACTTACTGAGCAGCTGGAACATTTATCATATTCTTGCTGGAAGTGGTGACTTCCTTTTATTCCAGCATTTCTTGAAGAAACTATCACGCGATGTCAGTCAAGCTTTACTGGTCCAACAATCGAAGAAGCAGCTTCATACGGTACGTCAACTGGCCCTCTTTCACGCATCTAAATTTCGATACCAATCGTTATAATAGCCCTTGCACTTGGCAGTGGAAAATTGCCGCATGGATATCGTAGAGGCAATAATCAATTTCGACAAGTTGAGCGTACTTATTCGCGACATCAAAGGATCACTTCCCCTCCACACCGCCGTTCTGATTGCTCGCCCAGAAATCACCAAGATGCTGTTACAGGGATCACCCACAGAGGAATTGCACTCAGAGAATGGCGTGGGCGATACGCCTTTCGAGATTGCTACCTTACAGCATCTTCTTTCCGTGGTCACTGATGTTAACGGGCACACTTCTGCGGTATCTTCCTCTGCGCGGCACACCATCCCCACCCGTCGCGATGTGGAGAAGCTGAAAAAGGGTGTGCCGGAGCTTCGGAAGATGATCGCTGCATTGTCGTCCGACCAAAAACTTGCGAAGGACTCGCAGCTCGAGAAAGAGCTTTCGGCTTTCGCGAGATACTTGGAGACCCAGCTTGCTAGTGCGAAGCCCGACTACGAAGCCAGGAAAAAGCGTGAAGCAGAGAAGGCGGAGAAGGCACAACGCAAGAAGGAGGAAGAGGAAAAAAGAGGAATTCGGAGGTATGATGTCTGTGACAAGGAGAAAACTTACGCATACGTGAAGGAGGCCGTCGAGGCCAGACCCAGCGAGCGGAAGCTTGTACACCTAGTTGATGTGCAGAAATCGGTCATGGGTGATTTGAGCAAGATAGAATCGAGGAAGCAGAGGGAGGCTTACGAACATGACGATGGGTTGGAACCAGAGGAGAAAGACGAGCGAAAGATACCCGATGGAGCGATGGTCTTCAAGTATCAAGGATTGGGGAACATCGTGGCCTGAGGTGGCCTATGGATATGTAATATAGTTTTTGTTATCGTTTGTTTTCAACAAGGTTTATCAGGATCATCTATTCGTTAAGGCTATATATATTATACGGGGTGAATAAACGGCGAGAGTACTACTGGGTTTTGCATAATAGCGTGAACATTCGATTTTTTTATTTCACGTCGGGCTCCTCGGAGCGCTCATACTGCCGGTGGGGCAGTATGGGCTGCCGTTGGTTTGAGAGACCTGCAAGGTTGAGCTTCGAGTGAGCTTTCTGACTTCCACCCACAATACTAACTCCAGGCAAGTCTGAACCGGTTGAGACATCCCAGAACAGGATAAATAAACCTACCTGTGGGCTTCAATGGTACACATTCCACTTAGAGAAGGTCAAAGCCACTGCGGGATATCCCGACGGAGGTCAAATCTCCGTGTTGCCACAGCGGCTGGAAGTGTCGGACCGGGTCACGGAAGGCGAAATATTTTTTTCGCATGTTCACGCTATTATGCAAAACCCAGTATCGCAACTGGGATTACATCAAGATGCCCGTACCTATCAGAACTCCGGAAATGAGAAAACGTATCAGGGGCTTGGCGCTCCCGAGGGACGGCGAACCCCAGTTGAAGGAATGCTCGTTCAATGGCCAGTTCATGGTATCCCCCATGGACCTTGCCTGTGACTCGGATCCGTTGACCAAGCTACCATTCAAACGAACTCTGAAGTGAGACTCGAGTGTAAAGTTCCGGAAGGTGAGAGAGAGTGGTTCCTCCTTTGTACATAGATTACGAGAATTGGCGATCGCGTAGAAGAGATACCAGCGAGCTTCGTAGCTGGGAGTGAAACACGTTCAAGTCGCGACTCTTGAATGAGGGTAGAATGAGACCTACTTTTCCTCCTGATCAACTGGCGCATAGCTTACTGCTCCGCTGGACTCTGCTTCTTGAATACATGCGTTGAATGTTCCGAGGGTGGACTCCGTTACGATAGTGCCGTTGGGCGCTGCCATGGTCCATGAGACGACACGCCTTAGGCCCTCGTATGTCTTCGACATGGTCGGGCCCCACGCCACAATAGGAAGCCATGATCCGTTGCCAATCCCAGAGGAAAGTTGGGACGAATTCGGAGAGATCATGGTGACGAGAGGAGGAAAGTCGACGAAGAGGACGCAAAGAGAAAAGGCAAGGATAGCCAGAAATGCTGTCCTGAACATTGTCGGAGGGGAACAGCGAGAGACAAGAGGCTCGACTTGGGGATTCATCAATTGCTTATATGTGCCTACCAGAACAGAGATGAATGCTCATTGTTGGACCTGAACGTACTATATAAATTATTCACTGATATGTGGGTAGTGTGACTGATGGACGGGAACACACACACATCGATGCGTTGGTTCCGGGTGGTGCTGCCCGGTACTGGGTCTGGGTCTACCGTCCGGCTAGTAGGATGATAGCCACAAATGTAGCATGATGGGCCGCAAACGGTGCGATCAGGTTCTAGGACAAGTGGAAAGTTGAGTTGCCTTCCTGAGCTGGATAAGGCGACTCGGGCGATGGCGGATTTGGGTTGAAGACGATGGTGGGATTTGAATTCGAGCGCCCATCCAGGATCGATGTGAAAGAGGCCATATAAGTATCAAAGCAGATCGAACGTTCGGTACCTCCCAGTCGGAATTACTGCTCTCAATAGTTGGCACGAGTTACAAACATGGCAGTACCTGAATGATTTAGACCAGTACACTCGTCTATTCCTTGCGCTCAGAAAGGACGAAAATTGCCAGAATGCTTGCCTTACGGTAATACCCTACAGCATGCCCATGACTATTCTGACAACAAGAAGTATCGGAACGAGTTCAGTCTTCCCGATTGAAGCCGGCCCCGAATTCAATGAGACCTCTCCAGTAGGCTGGCTGCCCAGCGATCGTGTGATGGTGGTTTCCAGCGATCTTGCCTGCGCCGGTGATCCAGTAGCCTCCCCACTTAAATGAACCTCGAAGCTATGTTCGAGTGTAAAGTTCTGGAGAGAGAGCGATACAGATTCGTCCCGGGTGCAGAGATCAGGAGAGTTAGCGATTGCATATGTAATGTTCCAACGACCCGTATAGCTTTAAACGCCCATTTTAATGAAGAAACGTGGTTAGGGATTATGGAAACTCACGTCCCCTCTTGGTGAACAGCCGCGAACCCTGCACCTCTTGTGCCCGGATAGAGGCGACAGTCCTGCAATGATCCGAGCGTGCTATCCATGATCATGGTTCCGTTGGGAGCCGTCATAGTCCAGGAGACGACACGCCGCAAGCCGACGTATTGGTTGGGGTTATCGTCTGAGATACCTAGAGGAAGCCAAGATCAATTGCCGATTCCGGCAGACAATGCTTGGGGATTCGGTACAATCAGAGTAAGAGTGGAAGGCGGAGCGATAGAAAGAGCGGAGAGAGGGAGGGCGAGGACCGGGAGGAGAATTTGAGTGAACTTCATCGCAAAGTATGGGAGAGGAAAAGGTCTCAAGCGTTGGCCCTTTCTTGGCCTTTTATACTTATAATTATGGCCATCGCAGAAGTCGTCAATTTTTCCCCCGCAAGAAACTTTATTCCTATTGGGCGCTCATGATGTCGGAATATCATGGTCTCGGCGGACGGTTGTTCTCAGTGGAAATGCCCATTCCTTAGATGACGCATACTTGACCTTAGACTTGGATCGTGCAGAATATAGCCTGTTTCAGCACTTCTTCGAGTCCCAACCAACAGTAAGGATTCGAAATCATGAGTACTAGAGACCACACTGCATGGTTTGAGCGGGCCAAAGCGCCATTTCTGTGGTCTGTCTTTGGTAACTTTGGTAGAAATCATGACCTCTGGGTTCGTGGTAAAGTCAGGTTCAATTGGGAGGAGATGATGAATCGCATGGCCTCACCCAATACTTATACAAAACCGCGACCAAAACAATTGGGAATTAGTCGGTGACGAAAATCGGTGAGAAACAAAGGAGGTACATACATATGATAGCGTGGATAATGAGACGTATTGAGTTGCGAAGACAGCGCCCTATTCAAGAGTGAGACCACATCTTCTAGCCTAGCTAGCTATGCCATAAAAAGGTGTAGATCGAGACACAGATGAAGACAAGGTCAGAGAAAGTACTAGAGAGCTACTCACGTAGATAGCGTTCTGTACACGCGATCTTCGCCCAGCGGTATCGTCAGAGTCTTCGAGGCCGTTCTGTTGTATAAGTGGTGAGCATCAGGGTAACGGCCTGGTCTCAGACTGTTAGGTCGGGACTCGGACTTGGTATAGAAGTCGAGTTAGATGAAAATCGAGGAGTAAAAGATCCAGTCCAGGTCGTGTTCTCTCGATGCTCTGATCGTCATTTTGACATTTTGTTTCGATACATATCGAAAGACGACGCGTTGGAAAGCTCATGATGGTCAAAGCTAAACTATGTACGGTCAAAGCAGGGAGCTCGAGCCCGGGCCGTCGGGACTCGGCGGCCATGAGACAATCACGTCACGTGTCAGTTGTCCACGAATTCTCTCAGGCCGCACAATTTAAATTTGAGTGCGCTGCACATGCATGCGCGTTCCCATCGCATCTGCATCAATGCCTAGTACCTTCCCCTGAATATCAACGGCCTCGCAATGAACCTAACAGAGCATAAATGCTCAACTAGATGTTCGGCCATTTCCAACTCAGTAGGACTACTTCGAACTTGCCACATGGCACACTCCAAAGTGTTACACAGCGACACTCAAATTTAACCAAAGAGCTCGTTGTTTTGTAGTCTGGCTTTGCGAGACTACCAAAGTGTTGGGACTCGGTCATTCAATAACAAGACTTACGAGCGAAGAGATGGGCTACCTCCCCAACCTCATATCATTGCCAATGTACCAGCTTTCAGATCTACGGCGCTTAGCCTTGAGGCTCAACGAGCAAACCATGCATCACACCTCATGACAGCCCTTTCTGACGAGCCCCAATAGCCTGATGATGATAGGTGCTCGGGGCTCATGCGCAAGGAACGGCCATATGCGGAGTATCATCGACTAGGTGCGGCTCTTTTTCGCGCAGGGGTCTCTACACTCCGGACTTCGTTATATTGCACGCTCTGTATCCCAGTCGATATCGCGAACGAAATATTCCATGATTTTGACGCAAATCTTATGTGGCGACCCGAAGCGGGACATAACACTACAATGACGGTCAGTCGTCGTTGTTCAGAAGCCACTCGTACGCCTCGTGGATATCGTGAGCGTATCTGACTATTTCACCCTCGCTGGAATCTTCCATCAACCTCCAAAGCTCGGACAAGGAAAAGATGGTGGCCTCGGCGTTCTTCGCGCCGGTCTTCGCCCATTCCTGGAGGGCCCGGTACGTCTGCTCTGTCAAGAGGGTATGTGCCAAGGGAGGTTCTCCTCCTACGCAGCCTGCACCAGCGAACTTCAGATCCCAATATGCTTTGTACTGTTCCGTCTTCTTGATACGCGGATCGTACTCCCCTCCGCTGGGAAGCCCCTCATAATTCGCTTTGACGTCCTCAATCCATGCTTCGTTGACTTCCGGGTTCTCATTGGAACCCCATGCTTGCTGTAATGAACCCCCGAGTCTAGGTTTTGATCGTAGAAGAAGCTATATGATGGACTCACCAATTGGAAGATGGAGCCGTATTCTACGGCCGTGACGACGTGTGTGCCATAACTCGCAAAGAAGTCCTTGTACTTCCTCACGATGCTTTGGTCCTCCCTATTGAATGGCGTGGGCAACTGATTGATCCCCTCGAGAAGGAGGCTGTGGTTGAGATACTTCTCGCAATCCCCGAGCTTCGCCATGTATCTGGACTCTCGATAGGAATAGTAGGAATACCTGATGTTAGGACTATGGAGTTTTGCGACGGGACCCAGAAGCGAAGTGCCGCCATTGATGGAGAAAAGAGGAGGAAGAAGGCTGAGATTGGCTTTGAACGCGGCCAATGCCTCATCTCCGGATCCGAAGTTGATGAAGGTTTCGTGCAGTCCCGGCAATGTCGTTGGAGACTGTGATCGCTTCTGGGACATCGTAGGTTTTTCCATCTGAAGGTCAAAGATTTCAGCGACACACAGTGCATGCGGAGGGCTACATCCAAGACACTTACCGACAGTGACTGGTATCGTGTATTGTTGGTCAAATGCGAGTATACGATTTTGAGCTTGGACACTTTCAGCAGCCTAAGGATAGCATGGGAGGTTGGATTGAGATGTAATATGTGCGAGTTGAACCTAAGTACCTGAGGAGCGTTTAGCGGCGTCCGGTCAATCTAGAAAGTAAAGGGAGTTTCAGGCAAATGCTTGGTTTTCTAGCACAATACGCACCAGATTCATGCTGAAGCCGAGTACGAGAAGGGCGGGGAATTTGGTCATGACTGCAAAGGTGAGAGAAGGCCCGAGGGGCAAGCTTTTGGTAAGATGATTCAACGACCACACCGTTTTTAAGTGCTACAGAGGCGAAGAGAAGCAAAGCCGACACATGGTAGCGTTCATTCCATCTGCCATCTCACACACAACGCTCAAACAACGGGAAAGTTGAGTGATGCAAGTATAAACCTACACGAGGGCTGACGGCAAACCCGGAGTGGGTGTGGATCCGCCACAATTTGTAAGTCAAAAAAGTCGATTGCTACCGTATTATTGTACATTTCAGTCGAGTTAATTACTTCGAGGAATGGGCTAGGAACCATTCATAGGCCTTATAAAGAGGGAACGCAAACCGTGCGAGCTCCACATTGTCAGATAGACCTACTAATGTCCACACCTCAGTCAAGGAGAAGGACACCGGCTTAGTCGACGGCTGGTTTGCAGTGGCTTGCCAAGCCTCAAAAGACTTATAGTCCTTATTGCTGTGGAGGTTGATGACGAGGTTGGTGTCGCCTCCCGAGATACTGACATCAGACGACCTGATCTGCTGGTAATCCTTGTATTGGGGGGTTGACTTGATATTGGGATCATAATGCCCTCCGCTTGGAATTCCGTCGTAGTCAGCTTTGACATCCTCGGTCCACGCTGCCTTGATTTCTGAGTTGTCGTTCGACCCCCAAGTGTGCTGCGATCCAGAAGCCTGTCATTGAGAAGCTTCCAGTGACAAGAAAGATGCAAACTCACTATCTGGAGCCACGACCCGTATTCGGCGCCGGTGACAACATGGCTTCCCCAAAGGCTGAAGAATCCCTTGTACTTGTTGACGACCTCAGGATTCTCCCCATCAAAGGACGGGGGTAGATCGCGAAGGTACTGGAGCAATACAGATTCATTGAGCAAGTCCTTGCAATTCTCGATCGTCGCGATGTACTTGGGCTCACGGAAAGAGTAGAATGCGTATTGGAGATCGGACGAAAGGCTCTGATAAACCGCTCGTGAAACAGAATTATCTTTACCCACGACGGGATAAAGACGTGGGAGGAGGGTGTGGTCGGTTTTCAACTTGTTGGTCGCATCTTGTCCTGAAGGGAACGTGACGAAGGTTTCTCCTCCAAGAAGGTTCTGCGACACGGAGATGTCCTTCGGAACAGCGTAAGTTCTTCCGTCTGATTGATGTAGGCAACCGCCTCAGTTAGCCATCATTGTGTGAAGACCCTGAAAGTCTCACCAATCGTGACCGGTCTGGTATTCTGTACATCAAATTCAAGGAAATGATGATTAGTTTGAACAAACGTGGAAACCTGTGTACCGTCATGGTCAGCTCTTAGCCGAACAGGACTGTACAGAGGCATCCGTGGTCAGTGCGGATTGGGACCAACCGGCACTGTTATGTGAATAGCTTGAGTTTGTCGTCAAACATTAGAACGAAGAACAAAACACACCAGATTGATAGTATAGCCCAACCATTTGCTTGCGGGAAATTCTGCCATATCAATACGAAGAGCGCGAAACAATGAGAATATGTGATATGCAGTGGGCGAGTTGGCCCATTTTTATAAGGGATTCGAACGGAGTCGGGGCCAGTGTCCTCCCGTGGTAGGTTCCTGAACCTCAGTAGGCAACGTCAACGTCCTTCAGGAACGAAAGCTAGACGGGTTATTGACAAGCGTGAGTTGGGGATAACAGAGCTTGCAAAACAAGAGAAGCCCGGTTTGGCAAGAACAGCTCGTCCAAGTTCAGTGCATCACGCAGCTGCTGGCCTCGGTCAATTGAGTTCGAATCGGAAGTACAGTCACCCCAAGGCCCCCGATGTCCATGTCAACTGATATGTAGGGTTGATACACATTGTCAATTTCGGAGATGTGAAGTGTCATCGGCTGGAAGTTGGCTGCGTTGAATGTTCTGGGAATTGTTCCGAATGCACCTCCGGCACTCGGGTTTGGGACTCGAATGGGACCTGGAGAGAAAGAGTCAGCGAAGGGGAAGATATGAGTTTGAGAGCGGACCTGACATGCGCCTGTCGTCCTATTGACCCTAGATTACAATTGACTAGCACCGACAGACTAATTCGAGCCACGTAGGTCGCTTCCAGAAGCCGGATTTCACGAGTTCCGCCGTGACCGAAAGGTTGAGGCCTTTCAGATACATAGATATCCGAATCAACGTTCGAGGTGCTCAGGAAATGTGACAGTGAATGGACGTGGAAGTTCATCTAAGTCCAAGAAGCTGGGACAATCGTGTATCGTCTCTTGAGGCCATTTCTACACGACGCGACGGCATTGTATCTTTTTTTCGACTCTCATGCTCCCGATTAGCACTGATGAGAGCTCTCATCAGACTAAAAGTTGAGAGCAGAAGTCAAAAACGTACCCTTATTATTCAATGTTCAGTTACGCCATGTCACCCGGGTTCCCTAGAGTCCTCGACCTCGATTCTAAACGTTCTCGTGGTGAGGTCGATAGCTCGGACATATACCAGACGATCAATAATCAGGTACAATCTGAGTGAGGATTGTCGTCGCGGACGACGACGGGAGGATAAACAAAAAGACAATGAGTATTTGAGCGCCGATGAGCGTCAAACTGACGGTATTGATGCTTATTTGTGTACCAGCGGGCGCCTAACGCGAAGCGCTATGGGTTTGCGTTGGTCTTGCTTCTTCCCGCTTCTCCTTCCTTCCGGCTTTGGTGCTCATGGTCTCCTTGCACCACCCACACTCGATTAACTGCTCTCATACCTGCTATTTCAGCAGAAATGCAACCGACTACCGCAACGGGCCCCTGGACGACATTGGACATCAAACGGACAGCGGCATTTGGACAACATTTTGGAGCGGAGGGTGCTAGGGTTGGCGCAGTATGGGAGATTAAATGAGACTGAGTAGGGGAAAATAAGACTCAGAGATGTAATTGGGCTGTCAGATTAACAGGTGCGTCTGCATACCGCTGCTGCTCAATCCCAGTGCAACTCAACTTGAATACTCTCCTCCCAGTCTTCAAATCGACATTATGGCACTCACGTGGACCGGCAGCATCGATACCTTTCAGGATACACCTTCAAATAACCTTTTAACTTCTCAAGATTGAAGCTCATGTCCGAAAGCCGCAGCCGTAGTGCCAATTTCGCGGAGATGCCAATGCCCTGGTCTAATTGATGGAAACAATACTTGGAAATTGCAGTCACGCGAGTACTGGTTAGCCCATTATCTTGGTGAGATACAGCCCGCACTCTATCTGCCTTCTCCATTCTCATTGCGTTCCCCAATACTTACAGGCGACTCGCATCGAGAACAGCCAAGTCGCGGCGGAGGCTTTGATGGGCGCCAATTAAGAGTGCCTAAGCGCCCAGGCACCACTGTTTGGCTGAGCTTGGGACATAAGCGCTCACGGCATGAACAATGGACGTGGCTGTGCTACATTGATTACATAACACAATGGTCCCCCGCGCGGTCGATTCCAAATTAGGCAACTCCCCCGAAGTTTCTTTTGTTCAGCAAAGACAATAGGATGAGTGGCAGAAGACAAAAGAATGGCCTCCAGAGCCAGCGGACAATTCACCCTTCGTTCCTTTCCCTTTTACCTTCACGAACAACGTCTACGCCGCCCTTCAACGTCTTTCGACGTCCTTCTCAACGGCATCAACGACGTACTCGACGATTTCAACCATGACTTCCGCGACACCCTCCACCATTTCTCAACTCTTCCACCTGCTCTCACGTCGATATGTTCTTATCCTTCTCTTCCCTGCCATTTTTGCCTCCATCGTTTCTGGTGGAATTGCCCCTTTCATGACCGTCGTCGTCGGTCAGGTCTTCCAATCATTCTCCATCTTCCCTCTACCTCCCGCGACACCTACTTCCGAAGACAAGGCAAAACTCCTCCACGATGTCGGCATATCTGCCATTTATCTCATTGGGCTAGCCGTCGGCAGCGTTGTACTCAGCTCCATAACGAGTGCGCTGTGGATCAGCGTCGGAGAACACAATGTTCTCTCGCTGAGACAACGACTGTTCAAATTCCTCTCGACGCGTCCATTGAGCTGGTATGACATGAACCTTGGACAGAATGGCTCAGCAGGATTAGTGGCACAATTTACAAAGGACACCGATAGTGTCCGTGTAGCCACTTCACTCGCCTCCGGCCTCCTCATTCAACATCTAACGACAACCATCACCGCTTTGGCCCTTGCGTTCAGTCGTTCAGCATACCTCACCCTTCTCACCCTCAGCGCCATCCCCCTCCTCACACTGACACAGGTCCTTTCTCAATTCCTTTGTGCCCAAGGGCTCGGTCTCGAGCGAAACTACACCGCACAACTTGGGGCTTTGTTCTCGACCGCGCTCAACCTCCTTCCCACCGTCCAGCTATTCTCCCTACAAACCACCACCCTTTCCAACCTCTCCCGACTTCTCTCAGACATGACATTGAACGACAAGCGCCTCAATACCATCTGGGGTTTCTCTTCAGGAACAAGCCAGTTCTTCGTCATGGCCATGTTCGTTCAGTCATTCTGGTTCGGAAGCAAGTTGATCAGGGAAGGAAAGCTGGATGCTGGAGGTGTCAGTGCCGTGTTCTGGGCGTGTTTGATTGCTTCTAGCAACCTACAAATGTGCATGCCCCAGTTGATTGCACTCGGAAAAGGAAGAGTTGCGATGGGAGGATGCCTTAGTTTACTGGCCCAGGAAGAGGAGCAAAGCACAGATGCTCATCTCAACAGACAGTCCGTCTCATCAGACACTCCTTCCACCATCACTTTCGCTAAGCGACCTTCTTTTTCGCACCCTCATTCCATGCGCAAGATCCGACCCACTTCCCCACCAAAAGGCGAAATTACTCTCCACAATGTCACCTTCTCGTATCCTTCCCAACAGGTTTCTCAGCCTGTCGTCCGCGACGTGGAGATGTTCTTGCCTTCCGGAGATATGACGTTCATTGTGGGAGGCAGTGGGTCAGGAAAATCAACGCTCGTTTCGTTGATCGCTGGGTTGTACCGTGTTGGAGATAATGATGGTCAGGTGTTGTTGGATGATCAGGATGTCCGATATCTGGATGAGACCTGGGTGAGAGAAAATGTCGGCGTTGTATGGCAAGGTATGTCGCACTCCGTTTTCCTTTGCAAATTTCGTCTAACTTCTGGATAGGCCTCCCACCTCTTCTTCCCAACGCTTCGATACATACCAACATCGCCATCGCACTTTGCTCTTCTTACAATCCCATTGTTTCCCGAACTCTCGAGAGCGTGACACGGGCTGAGGTTATCGATGCATGCCGAGCAGTTCTGCTCCACGACTTCATCAGGGATTTGCCCGAAGGATATGATACTATCCTCGGTGTACCTTCCCCCGCTGCCGGTCAGGAAACTGATGCGAGCTATACGCCTCAAGAACAGAGTTCCTCTGGTACGCTGTCGAGTCTTGATAAACGTTATTCGTTTTCTAACTTCTATACAGGTATCCATCTCTCTCCCGGACAACTCCAGAGGTTGTCCCTTGCCCGCGCTTATCTCAGGAACCCACCGGTCTTGGTTCTTGACGAACCCACTAGTGCTTTGGATCCTGTTGGACGAGAGCTGGTCATGGCTGCTGTGCGTAAATGGCGCAGGGGCAAGACTACAATTGTGGTCGGACATGAACTTGGAGGCGTCAGTCCCATTTCCTTTCCCCCCGATATAAGTAAACTGACTATTTTCCAGGGCTCCGAAGGCGACTCCAGCATTGGTGGCACCATCCTCCCCACCGACTTTGTCTACGTGATGAAAGAAGGCACTGTTGCCGAGTGTGGATTCCGCGCCGACCTCGAGTCCAACGAGGGTGGGGAGTTCCAACGACTTGTTCGAATTCAACAAGGAGGCGACACAACTCCCAGCCCATCCGACGCTGAGGAGGAAGAGGAGGCTGACGGGGATGCTCTCCCTACCTACCGCCAGTCTCAAATGTTCGCCATGGAGAACCGACTTCCTCTTGGACGTCTTACCATCGCTGCTTCGAGTGGTGTTGCACAATGGATGTTGGATGTCGTTGGCGATCTCACCAATGTCACTTCTGGCAATAACAGGATGTCTATGGCACCCGCTTCCTCAAGAAGGAACACGATGGCTTTCCCTCGTGTTGCCCCGCTCGACCTCACCAACTCGAGGCCTATCCCTACCCGTCTTCGTCGCACTTCGAGCTTCGAGCTTTCGCCCATCGCCGCTTCACCGACTACTACCGTTGAAAGGCGAAGGAGTCTTCAATTTACCCCGACCTCTCCGACTTTCCCCACCGTGCACAAGAAGGCCACCGTCGAAGACGATGACGAGTTTGACCAGGAAAAGGAAGCTTTGGAGTCTAGCGGACGCTGGGCTCAACGGCGACCCACTCGCCGGACTGTTCACGAGAGCAAGAAGGCCGAGAAACTCGACATCCAGATCTCCGCACCCGAGCAACAGCCTGAGAATACCCTTCAGAACCTCGGCCTATTCGCGATCATCAGGAG
Organism: Marasmius tenuissimus; assembly: GCA_029532415.1. NCBI lineage: Eukaryota > Fungi > Basidiomycota > Agaricomycetes > Agaricales > Marasmiaceae > Marasmius > Marasmius tenuissimus. The sequence continues at coordinate 3,402,938 of JAQOTA010000054.1, read as the reverse complement.
GGCTTACCCGACGATCCCCAAGAAACCCATCTTTTTCATGGGCTTAGGATTCGCCCTCATCTCTGGTGCCATGACCCCAATCTTCTCCTTCCTCCTCGCCAAGCTTCTTGTTCTCGTCTCTTCCGGACCTATCGACGACGAGAAGCAGAAGCTGATCAACTGGTGGGGTGGAATCGTCTTGGCTGTCGTTGCTGCCGACGGGATCATGATGGGATTGAAGTTCTTCGTTATGGAAGGGCTTTCGTGCCAGTGGATCAACTCTCTCCGACTGCGCATTATGACAAAGCTCGTTGAGCAGCCGCGGTCGTTCTTCCACTCCCAATACACCCCGATGCATCTTACCCATACGCTCACGTCTGCGACCGATGACGCGAGGCTTTTGTTGTCGACTGTACTCACACAGCTTTTGGTCGTCGTTGCGATGTTCTCGGTTGGGATCATCTGGGCTTTGGCGAGGGGATGGGAGTTGACATTGGCCGGATTGGCCATTGCTCCAGTGTTCGCTGGTGTTATGGCTTTCCAGGCAAAAGCTGTCGCTGGATGTGTGAGGAGGGCTAGGCAACAGAGTGAGACTGTCGAAGGAGGTGTCTGGGTGGTAAGTGCTTTTGTTTATCCGAGTTGGAATTCACGCTGATTGTGGTCTACTTTAGGTCATTGCCAACCCTCATACTCTTCAGTCGTCTTCACTCCTCCCCTTCTTCGCTGAGCGCTTCAATGGTCTCTGCCAGACTGCTCTTTCCGTTGGCGTCCGTGGTGCTTTCATCGAGGGATCAACCCTTGGTATCGCATCCGGATTGATCTACCTCGCTGAAGCTCTTCTCTTCTTCGTTGGTGCCGTGCTCGTCAGCAATGGCAGGTACAGCTACCTCAGGATGATGGACACCCTGAACTTGGTTGTCTTCACCGTCAGCATCGGTAGTCAATTGATGGCCTTCACCAACCGTATCGCTCGTGGAATGGATGGCAGCAAGCTTGTCTTGGGTACTTTGGAGTCCGTCGAAGGCGGCTCGAACGACAACCAACCCAGATACAAGCCGAGTACTCCCGCCGACCTCCTCTCGCGTTCTCAGGATCTGAACGTTCGCAATCTGACGTTCGCATATCCTTCCCAGCCTCAGCGCACCGTCTTCCAAAATGTGTCGTTCTCCGTACGTTCCAATGAGTTGGTTGCTGTCGTCGGACCTTCTGGTTGTGGCAAGAGCACCCTTGGGCTGTTGTTGGAGAAGGAGTACGAAGTCACTCCCGAGAGCATCACGATCTCGAGTAGCTCGGAGAAGGGCGAAGCGCAACAACTCAAGGACATCGATGCACGGTTCTGGCGGCAACATCTAGCTGTGGTCGAACAAGGAAACACCTTGTTCGACTTGACGATCCGAGAGAACATTCAAGTCGGATCCGGCGAAGAAGGCGGCGACAACGAAGACTCTATCTGGCGACGGGCAGCCCGTGACGCTTGCGTTGACACTTTCATTCCTCATCTGGAGCACAAGTACGAGACCAAGGCCGCGAGGTTGAGCGGTGGGCAGGGTCAGAGGGTGATGGTCGCCCGGGCTCTTGCTAAGCTCTATGCTCAGCCCGAGGGCAAACTGATGGTGCTTGATGAATGCACTTCTGCGCTGGACGCAGAGAATCAGCGACTCGTTATGGAGGCGCTTGTTGATGCCTGCCACACCTCCTCTTCGACTCGGGGTCTCCTCATCACTCACCGACTTCCTGCTATGCGGATGTGCGATCGCATTATCTGTCTAGGAGAGGGCGGTCGCGGGGTTGTTGAGCAGGGTACCTTCGAGGAGTTGATGGAGAGGAGAGGGTGGTTCGCGCGTTTGGCTAGTGGAGGAGAATGGCTCGATTGAACCTTCTCCCTCTACTGCATCTCCCTCTTTCTCTTTTTCTTGGTTATTTTCTTTTCATATCCTTCTCTCTACGGGCGCCGACTACCCGTTCCTTGATGACACCCTCACGTTTACTGTACCTCCCCATTCTATCCAGTATACCCTACTGCATTCGACTTGACACTCACGCATCGCGGCTAGTTCCGATTTCTCGACTCAACCAACCACATTACATTCCAAGGAACAAAAAACGGCGCCTGTTGTCATCATCTTGTGTTTCTTTTTGTTTTCATTATCCTCATTCCAATTGTACTTTTATCATCATGATCAAGTCCAACACAATTTGTAGCTCGAATCTTACGGATTAACTTTCTTACTTACATATACATAGTTGCACACTACGGTACAGAACGTATTAGATGACTGAATGAAATTGAACGATTCAGATTACCATCGTGTGATCGTTTCGTGAGCTTGCGGACTTTGAGGCCTTGAGGTTCGGCGTTGGTCAATTTGGCGCCCTTGAGCGCCTATTGTCTTTCATCCCGGACCACGATGGCTTGCGCTCACGAAGTTGATGCTCAAGCGAGCCTTACCCCATAATTCCAGCTCAGATTACCCCAAAACTCACTCGTACTACACACCGACCCATTGCACCATTGCACTATTACAGTCGCATTCCGAACATCAGAAACCTTAGCATGTTCCGCAGTGTCAAAGCACTGGGCTGCAGGCCAACGATTTTCGATGAGGAATTCCACGAAACCATTCGTAGTACATTCAGGTACATACACACACTTCCCTCTTTGCACGGTGCCGCCAAATGGGCAAAGAATATCCTCGATCTCTCGTCAACATATTATTAACCAACTACAAGTCTAAGGACGTTTTCGCCTTCGGATGTATTCAAGAATTCGCGATGTGTTCAATGCTATGGCGACTATATCAATATCAAGGCATTACGAGTTATAGTCATGTTTTGGCGTCTGGACAACCGCTGCGCAAGTCTTCTCGCGCAGCAACTTCGTAACTTGAATGATGCAATTGGCTGAGCCAGAAGCCGCCGGCGGTGGTCACCAACACCCGACCATTCGCCCTTCGCAACGACCAGTGCTTGGCAGTGAATGTATCGTCCAATCGTTTTCTTTCTATTTCATCCGCACATGGGCGAACCCTGTTGGGCAGGACCTGGAAGAAGGATCTGTTCGCTATACTTCTGGACTTGCGATTGCTCGGAGTCATGGGTACTGGCACCGCCTAGTAGCAAAAAATCACAATGATCTTGTGGTGGCTCAATCCGGTCGAATTCCAATGAACGAGGTCGGTAGGACAGCTGCTGGTGGTTCTACTCATGTCCTCTGGCCCATGAGGCCAATCTCTCTAGCCTTAGATTCATTCAACCAATTTCTCCAATGAGCAGTAAACAGGTGGGGGGAGGTAGAATTCATGATGGTGAAGTTTCGGAGTTGTGCTTCTCCCTCTTCAAACAAGCGAGCCACCGGACTCTTGGGGCCACTCTTACTTGAATACAGTCGTAGATCAAACACTCCCCGGTCTCCACATTTTGTCTAATGTGTGCGCCTTCTATTTTCCCGTTGTTTTGGTTTTTTGTCGTGACGCAAGTGCGATTAACCGCAAAGACTGATTCATGAATGGTAGGGGTCAAGACTGCGCCGTCCGGGTAGTCGCACAAAGCTGTTTGGTGTCGAGGTATATAAAGATTACAAAGTTCTCCTCGAAGAACACAGACATTCCTTCCTCAGCTTTCAACGATGAAATTCAACACTCTTCTTGCTATTGTCACTCTCAGTACCGCGGTGCTGGGTATGTACCCTCGCGTCTCGACTTCTCGCTGTTCTTTCTGACAGCGCTTTCTAGCTCATCCCGGTCCAGAGCCTCACCATAGTCCCGAAGAGTTTGCCAAACGAGAGGTTCGCAATGCTACACTTCCGTGGCTATGACCTCAGTGCTGACCTTCCTTCTAGTTGGCTGCTCGTGAGCGCCACATTCAAGCAAGGGCGTGCCAGGCGGATATCGCGGCGTTCAATGTTCGACGTCGGGCCAAGCGTGCGCTCGCAAAGCGCCAGGAGTCCTCGTCCTCTGGCTCCGCTTCAAGCACCTCCACTGCAGAGGCTCCTCATTATTCCACCCTTCAAAAGTGAGAAAAGTAAACCATCTCATGCTCGCAAACACTACTTATGCAGACTTGTATCGACAGCACCACTTGCATCATGGCTCCCGAGGTCACTGAGGGCCCGTATTATATCAACAACGAGATCGTCAGACAGGACCTCAGGGAGGACCAGTCGTAAGTTTCCTCTGTATACTCGCATACGTTTTTTATTGACAGCACGTTCAGTGGTGTTACGCTTATTCTCGATATTGGTGTCATGGATGTTAGCACTTGCACTCCTATGGACGACGTGTTCGTCGAGATCTGGGCAGGTCAGTCAACTACACCAGATTTTAGGAAAAACACTTTCTCACGCACCTGATCATTCACAGCAAACGCGACGGGGGTTTATGGCGGGTACCCTACGAGCCTGGGTCCTCCCCCTGGAGAATCTGGCGGCGGCTCGACCGACGCTCCCACGTCGTCGATGTCTGCTCCCCCTGGTGGAGGAGGAGGACCAATGGGCACTACGGCTCTGGAACGCAACGAGACCTTCCTCCGAGGTGGATTTGCCACCGGCTCCGGAGGTGTCGTAGAGCTCGCCACCATCTACCCCGGATTCTACTCTGGGCGCACTGCACACATCCATACCATGGTTCACATGAACTACTCCACGTCTGAGAATGGGTGAGTGTGATTCCGTGTCTCGCGCTACTAGGTCCTTGCTAACATTTGTCGAATGTCTCTAGCACTCTCATCTCGCACTCGGGAAGCCTTCTCCACATCGGACAGTTCTTCTTCGATGAAGAGTGGAACGACCAGGTTTTTGCGTTGAGCCCCTACACCGACAACACTGAGAATTCGCGTACGTACAACGATGCCGATGGTATTTTGGAGCAAGCAAACGCGGACGGAAACGATGCGTTCCTCGCCCTGGAGCTTCTCGGCGACAGCATTGAGGACGGCATTCTTGGTTATATCAGTACGTCTCTTTCGGTCTCCGGCACCCTTAATCATTTTGACGAATTGCCGATTACAGCCGTCGGTGTCGACTCCTCCGCCTCGTACTCCATCACGAACACTAACTACCTCAACTCGACCGAGTCTAGCAGCTCCGCTGATTCTTCGACAACCGCATTCCGTCGTTCCAAGGGAGCCTTTGGCTTGGGTGAGTACCATTCGGGCTGTGCTTTGTTGTTCTTGCGTTCTAACCTTGGGTTATTTCAGCACGATGAGGGATATTTTTGCGGGTTATCAGGATATAAACTCCTTGTTTTCGTTGTTTATCGAGTTTGATTTTGGAAAATATAACATTATTGACGCATCTTCGCTGGTTATTGGTATGAATGTTGGTGTGGCGGTTTGGTGGACTTGGATTTCCGAGGAAAGCTATAAGCTGACTGGGATCATCGCTTGAAAGCCAGATGTACACGACGGAGGGAATGCTGTCCCACTTTCTGATCCCACACCGAACTTTTCGTGGGGACGAAGGCTTATTGAACAAGGTGATGGGCCGAGGCTGCTGACTGGACAGTGGAAAGTAAGGAGTACGTACTAAGACTTTGTGTACGGAAGTCAATCGACAATTTCCGAAGTACCAAAGTCGGTAGGCCTGTCACGGACGAGCAAGCTGAGTCGTGAGGGGCCTGTAAAACGGAAGCAAATTCTCAGCCAGAGATTTTAGGGAATTGCGGCCGAAGCGAATATAGAAACCAAGTGCTTACCATCTAGAGTAAGATATTCTCAGGGCCCTTATATAGTAACCACCACGTTGCTCAGACGCGCCGCGTCCATGGAGTTGGACTCTCCGACCTCCTCATCGAGGTTGTTGCCGTGTTATTACGATTAGTTTATGTAGACTTCTACTCATAGTCTCACACCTTCGTCTAAAATGGCATAACGTATAAGATGAACGTGCAGTCCAGATAATTCCTCCAGCAGCAGGCCCGCTTTTACCATTCATCATCCAACTCTCAAGCTATCACAACCCCAGCACCCGAAGAGACGCCATCGGCAACCTTAAAGATAACGATGAGCGGTGAGAACAGATGGGCTCAGATCCGAGAGGTGATAGTACTGTAAAATTGAGATTATGGAACGTTGTAGTGGTCGAAAATGGTGTATTCTGGATTAGAAGAAAAAAATTTTAGCTACTCGGATATTGTACGGAAGCCTTCCATGACGATTGCAGTGGGCAAACTGGGTCTCAGTAGGTCTAAGTCGACGAAACTCGAGAGGGAAGTAGTGCCGGCGCGTTTGTGCACGGGCCCTGAGAACATTCTACTCTATATAGTAAGCAGGTGATTTCTCTGTTCGGCAAATCCCTAAAATGTCTGGCTGAGGATTTGCTTCCGTTTTACAGGTCTACGCAGTCGGCATAGCACTATGTTTGACCTGCCCTAAACTCGGCATAAGTATATGATAAGCGCTAGCACGTCAAAGGATCAAACAATTATTTTCTTCGTCCCCTCGCGATTTTACCTTCACACCAACTTCAACCCAGGATGGGGTGATTTCTCTCGCGGAGTCTTCGCAGGAGATGAATTAATGGTGCATGGCATAGACTACACCTCCGTGTCTCCCTGCTGTTGCATCACAACAGACGGTTTGGGCTCGTTAGAGGGGCGTACCTCCGACGGTAGATTGTAGTTTACTTAGAACCCTGTTTGAAAGTGTCAAGCTGGAAGTAGGAATTTGCCCAGGATTAGCTTACACCGGTACCCCCCAATACCCCACACTTGGCAGAGCATGTCCTAGCAGGCGCCAGCTTGGCGATGTCAAGCATGTGCCATCGCCACAGTCAGGTCGGTTACGGGCCCAACAAAACCCCATGGGTCCGATAGGCAAAGCTAGCTCGTCACGGTCAGGCCAGTTGCAGGCTTAGCCTTGCCCCCATGTCAGCCCACCGCTCTAGCTCAGACTATTCAACTTGAACTACTTCACATGGATCACGCTTCAAATGCCGTCTTGTTCGCCCCAGGGAGCCGTACCGTCGTGTGGCTGGCCGACCATTTATCGCACGACAGCGTTGATCTTCGCCGTAGATTCACGCTCTTCATACAGAACATTCCCAATCTTCTCTCATCAGAACCCTGAAGACTTCGTGCAAGGATGGTGTGGTAAGGATTGGCCCAGTTTTAGTTTAGACTCCACGAAAACTCCTTGAATCTGATATCCAACTCCATACTATCAACCTCTAGTAGCTCGGAAACGAGCAGGCGTCCGCCTTTACAGCGCACGGAATATTCCTACGCCCGGACGGCTGCCTCCAAGGATGCTGAGTTTCTCTAGTTTCTACTACCTGTCGTATGCTGCTATCATCTCCGAGTCATTAAGCTGGCTAGCTCAGACCATTGAAGACTTTAAATCACAAGATACGGGAGAATTTTCATGTGGCCACTCCAAGCGACTGGAAGTTCTTAGGCGGCGCAGAACAGAACTAATCGCTGTTCTGTTCTCATCGAGCTACCGTCGACTCATTCATCACGTCCTGCCAAACCGCCTTCGGCTCTTGACCTCTCCGAACAATGAACATCAAGTGGAAGGGAAATTCGTCATCGATTTATTCGTCACTGGACTGGGGCTCTTAAAAGGGCGGTAGCTCGGTGCACACTGGACAACTCGTACCCTCTCATCTGTTCTACGCTTTCAACAACACCACAATGGCAGAGTTTCCTGCAAATCATTGGCTAGGCTTGAGTATTGACCTGGTAGGTGTTGCAACCCTATTACCTAGCCGTGTCTACCGAGGGAAACTATTAACTGACCGTCGACTAGTTTCCTAGGACTCCGCTTGACCCTGGTTCGGTGAGCCCACCTCTACGACTGAGTCCCAATCGTAAGCTGATAGTTTGTGGTTCTTCAGGCCGCTAACGCTATCCAAGACAAAAAACGTATCCTGGTGGTTGATGAACAAGATACTAGGCCAGTCACGATTGGTAGGTATTCGGAGACCTTCCGTGTTCACACTACAACAGCTCGCTGACTCGGACATATCCAACCTTGACAAGATGGACAAACATACAACGTCCCAACAGCCATCACAGTGACGCAGGACCTCTCCGGAGGGGAAACATTTTTGACTTTCCCTTCGGGAGAGGATGCAGTCGCGAAGTTCAAGAGCGACCCGACTCTCATTCCTCGTTTCTTTCCCGTCGCAGGGGAAGAGACTGTGCCGCGAGCGATAGTCAGCAACATGCAAGCTGGCAACCAATACGCCTTCTACTCGTACCGTCATCCCAAATATCTTGCGACATTGGCGAATCCCGACCCTTTGTTCAACACCGACCTGTTGCTAGAGGCTATTCGCCAGTTACCTCCGTCGTTCGATGGAAGCGATCAATCCACCGTCACAGCCTACAAGGCATTCTTCAAGACCTTTGGGACCCACGTCGTCACTGCCGTTCAATACGGTTCTTCGTTCCAGATCGTGAGTTTCCTGACTTTCTTGATCTAGAAGGTTCTGATGGGGTTTCCGAACGCAGTTCACCTGGGCTTCCAATTCCGACTCGGCTTTGAAGGCGGCCTGGACTGAAGATGTCAAGGCAGATTACGACGGGATTCCGAGCGGCGGACAGTACGATGCGAGTGTCAAAGCGACCGAGCAATACAAGCTCTACGTGCAGTTGAAGCAATCCCTGACTAGTGTCATGGGTGGTGACAGTTCGCTAGGCAGCGCTCTGTTGGCCCGACCGAGTTACAAAGCCTTTGAGGCTTGGAAAGGGAGTGTGGGGCAGAATCCAGCGACTACCATCTTCTTCTTGGTCGAGTTGTGGACGCTGATGAAGAAATCTGACAACGACGAGATCGTGAAATTCGTTCCCACTGCCTATGAGGCGTATGATTGGCTAGCGACCCATCCTTCGGATTAGCACGACACACTGCACGTATGTAGAAATCGCTGTAACAATAATCAAATACCCGTGTTTAGCAATCTGGTAGCTGGACTTGCATACTCCCAGACTGGGCCATAGAAGGATCACGAAAAATATTCCTCGCCCTGTTGATTCCGTTCATGCCTCTCGCCGGGCCGCTAGCACACTTTCGGGTTCCGCCTCGAGTCTCAAGATTCAAGCTTCAAGGGTTGACAGTTGGTGTCCACACTTGTAGATAAGTATTCTGTAAGGGCTTTAGTTCGTCCTCGTCGTCGCGTTAGAGTCATTATTATGACTGGTGTTTCTGATCGACTGCGTTTCGTTGGTGAGTGAGACAAAGCCACATGCATGAGAGCGCTCTATGCAATTAGGGGGTAAGTTACAAGTTCCGTGAAGATGTATGTGTACTTGATTCTAGTTCTTCGCTGCGGTGAACCCAGCCTCCTTCATTTTTGCGACCAGTTCGTCAACATTCTCAACCTTGATGCCTCCAACTCGTTTGGGCGGTTCGTTCACCTTGAGAGTCTCCATCTGCGGTGTGAGGTCGATGCCAAGGTCTTCGGGCTTGAGCTTCTCCAGAGGTTTTTTCTTGGCCTTCATGATATTAGGAAGTGATGCATACCGGGGCTCTGTTACTCAATGGTCAGAAACGGGGTAAGGGCGGGAGATGGCGGGGTAAGACGCACCGTTCAACCTCAAGTCGGTAGTCACTATCAAAGGCAACTTGCACCTAATCTCTTCATGGCCTCCATCAATCTCTCTGATCACCGTAGCCTCCTTCTTCGGTATATCCAACTCGACCTTGCTAGCATAAGTAGCCTGCGACCAACCCAACAATCCAGCCAACATTTGGCCAGTCTGACCGAGGTCATCGTCGATAGACTGCTTTCCGAGAATGATGAGATCGACGCCTCCGTTGTCCTTCTGCTTGTCGATGAGGGCGCGGAGTGTCTTGGCAACTCCGAGAGGTTCCGGAGCGGGTGCGGATTCGGGAATTTCGACGTGAATGGCAGAGTCTGCGCCCATTGCGAGTGCTGTTCGGAGAGTTTCGGAGGATTTGGGGGGACCTATTGTCACTGCTTTGATCGACTTTATCTGGTCCTTGAAATGTTCGCGGAGACGAACTGCTTCTTCGACCGCTGGAAGTATTCGAGTGAGTGGGTTGAATTCAGAATTTGCAATACATGAAGGCCATACCAATCTCATCGAAGGGGTTCTATATAGTCAAGGAGAGTCGTTAATGATTAATACGAAGAGAGATCTAGCGAGGAACGAACCATCGAATGCTTCACATTGAGGTCGACTCCAGTTTGCTGGGGGTTGACGCGTATCTTGACAGAGTAATCGACGGCCCTGAGAGAATAGAGTCAATGGACCATAATTCCTTGAAGAATGAGCGAATTTACCGTTTCACGGGGACGAAAATGTTGATCAGTCTTGCTGGTGAGGGTCTCATTGTGAGGTCCGGGATGAGAAGGATGCCGGAAATTGCCGGTGTACGTACGACTCTAATAACAACTCTAGGGTTAGGGTATCCTCGGGTTATGGTTTGCTGTAACCATGGACCCACAACTTGAGCTTACCCACAACTTTCTCGAACAACCTGAAGGATATCCTGATGCACGAATTTGCCGGCTACTTTTGCTCTGGAATCCTCTCTTTGAATCCAGCTGGAGCTTCTTCGCATTGAACATCGCCGGATATCACCCCACAAGACAGTCTCCAGATCTCTCCAGATGATGTACCAACTTTCACCAAGACGCTAGCGACATAGACTTGCAATTGGAGATCAACGTCTTCATTCGATTACCACAGCACAGAATTAATGGACTCTCTATCAACTTTCAAGCCCAATCACGGGCCAGTGCTGCTTGAAATGCTATGGCAGTACCAGGCGAACCGACTTCCCTTCCACAATAACTGATTATTCTTCGCGGTCCGACCATTATGGACCGTCAGATCTCTAGGCGAATAAGCTATTTTGGCTCCAAGGACTTGAGAGAAGGGAAGTTGACAGACGAACGTTCGCGCCCGACATCTCCGGACGGTATCGCTCAAGCACTAAGGAGATCTTTGAATTCAATGCCGCTATAAACCATCCACCGGCCAAGTGTTTCTGTGGCCACTCAAACCCCACCTTTCGATCCTGTGCCCATCATGCAGAGACGCATGATAGCCTTATAACTAGAACATATCTATCCGAGGCTACAGACTTGGATCGTCCACCTCAACGTCAAGCTATGTCTCCTCCCCTCACATCGGCGACTTATTTTCTTAGTGTTGGCATTGGTGGAATGCTATACGGTGTTTTTATCACACTAGCTGTCATGGCGTCGGTTTTGGACTTTCGGTACCGACAAACTCGTCCTCAGGAAACGAGCACTACATCCCGGGGCGTCCTCGGTCCATCGGCATCCAACCAACATCGAAGGGGCCCTCGTAGCTACTTTATACGTCTTCTAAGGCGGTCGAAAATGTCCTTCTCCCGGGCTATGACAAGCGCATTGATGATCGTAGTCACGATAGTGCGTATATCTCTCGACAAAGTCGTCCTCAATCTGCTTCTGAACATGGCCATTCAATATACAGCATCGAGGAAACCTCATGTATCGAGGATACATTATGTTTGTAACACTAGGCGGTGGGCAAGCCGGACAGGACTTCTTGACGGATTCCTCACATCCGAGCGAAACCGTCTCGAACGTCACCATAGCCCTGACCTCCTTGATCTTCGACGCGGCCATGGTGAGTACGAGAGCACATCTATCGAGGTCCAGTCTGTTGACACGGCGGCCCCTTCAAGTGCTATCGACTATGGGCGTTCTACGCTAATACGTGGCCTATCATGGTTGTTCCTGCCTTGACCTTTACCGGACAAATTGGTGAATAGTACGGCTCCCGTTCCATGGAACCTGCTTACCTATTCGAGCTACTCCATCTAGTCTCAGCCGCCGTGATTAGTGTGTTCCTGACGCGCACCTCACAGGGGACCTCCAAGCCTTGGTATCTAATCACCACATATGCCGCTCTGACCTTAGTGTAAGTCACCGTGGGAGGCGTGCCGTTCAGCGTCAAGGCTCTGATAGAACTACTACCTATGCTTAGGACGAATATATGGTGTACAGGTCAGCTGGGTCGTTCCATAGCCTTGTTGTGAACGAACGAAGGTCCTCACTTTCGAGGGACGGTTCGTCTCTGATATGGCGAAGTACTAGTAAGTAGTCTTCGATCGCGGTAATATTCTTTGGCTACATCCAGAAATGCTTCTCTGTACAATAAGCAAGCCTCGGGTGCCGATGTAGGGTTTCGCGTGAACTGCGGTGTTTCTTTTTCAGGTCTCCGATGACTTACGGATTCCCGGCTCTATGGAACTACTTTCTTACCGCCGATATACTTAGTATGCCTCAAGTTCCCAGCGCTGGAACTTTCTGCCGTAGAAGGTGAAGCCTGTTCGGGAAAGATCGGTCGAGGGTCTCTGGGAATTTTGGAGACCAGACCCGGAGCTCCATCCGTATTCAGCCGTGCAAATGACAAAAATAAAGATTTTCTCGCGAGGAGAATGATTCCCAAAGATTGTATACGCAGCTTTGATTTGTGCAACCCACACGGAATCCCCTAGTAAAAGGCGAGGGGATTGTTTGGTTGTAGGTTACACTGCTGCTGATTGTACACTGTCAGAATCTCATAGCCGAGTTAGCCGTTTTGATTGAGTTACACTCACATAGATTTCTCATGGCCAACCCTTCATCCACGTCTACCATCTGGTCTTCGGTTGGACTCCCTGAGGAGTACCTACGACATCTGAAACTCACAGGAAATACGGAGGAAGCGGCAAATTCGTCGTTTCGTATTGGAGAGGCGGCTCAGGTGAGTACTCCTGATTTATCTGAAAAAATGGGGTTTTCTCACGAAATTGAGGACGATAGACTACCATAGGACTTTCAGCGCTCTCTGCTGCGTATTTTCATCAACTCAGAACTGGAGAAGAGCAGGATGTGAATGTAGATGCTCGGCATGCCGTTCTCGAGTTCAGTGCGTACAAAAACGATCTGTTTTCTAACCGTTAATTTGATTACTCAGGTAATATTTTTTTTCGTCTTCAGACGGTCATAAATACTATACTGTGAATGGAGAGCCGTATGGAAGAGATTTCGATCCTTTAATGGGACTCTACAAGACGAAAGGAAACGGTTATGTGCGACTGCATACCAACTTCCCCCAGTACGTGTGCTGTCGATAGTCGATGTCTCGTTTTGACTTATCGATATTGATCCAATTTTCAGTCATCGGCGCGGTCTGCTACAGATATTAGGTATCGAAGTCACGCCAGAAGTGACGAAAGAACAGGTACAGAACGTCCTACTTCAATGGGACGCGTTCGAATTTGAAAAGGTAGCTGGGGAGAAGGGAATGTGTGCGTTTGCGATGAGGTCATTCGAAGAATGGGATGCTACACCACAAGCGAAGGCATTACGGGGCGTACCACCAGTGTACATTCGTAAGATTGCGGATGCACCGAAGAGGAGGGTACCGAATAACGCAAAGGACCCATTCAAACATCCGTTGGAAGGCATGAGGGTGTTGGATTTGAGCAGGGTGTTGGCTGGACCGGTTGCGGGACGTACATTGGCAGCTCATGGAGCTGATGTTCTCCTTGTCACCTCACCGAATTTACCTGCGTTACCGATGCTGGATGCGGATACCTCGAGGGGAAAGAGGACCGTGCGACTCGATTTGACGACTACCGAGGGAACGGAGAAGTTGAAGGGGCTAGCCGGCGATGCAGACGTTTTTCTCCAGGCTTATAGACCTGGGGCTCTGAAGAATAAGGGATTTGGTGTTGAGGAAGTCGCACGTATGAAAGGTGATCGAGAACATGGAATTGTTTGCGCGAATCTTTGTGCGTGGGGCTGGGAGGGACCTTGGAAGGATAGACGAGGGGTGAGTACTTCCTGCGAGTTGCCGCTGGAAGGAGCTAAATTAAGGAACCTTAGTTCGATTCTTTGGTCCAAACCGCGAGTGGGCTCAACGTAGCGGAGGCGGAGGCGTACGCTCAGTTTACTGGCGCGAGGGAAAGTCCTTCGTCTCCGAAGCCATTCCCAGTCCAGGCATTGGACTATTCGGCTGGGTATCTTCTCGCGTTTGGAATCAATGCTGCTCTCTGCAAGACGATTACGGTACGCCCAGCTCTGCCACGTCCTTCTATGAGGAGATCTGTTCTGACGCTTCTGCTAAATTTTAGGACGGCGGTTCCTGGGAGGTCAACGTATCATTGGCAGCTGTCGGCCAATGGCTACGCTCCTTGGGTAGAACTGATCCGAAAAATGCGTTTGGTCGAGGTTTACCGCTACCCAACGATACAACTGCAGAGGAAATTCAGACGCTATCTGTTAACTGGAGAGGAGGGAGGGATCTGACGGAGGACGTGAGAGCTCTAAAGCACCCAGCTGTACTATCAAAGACACCGGTCAGACAAGGGCGAGAAGGAGAGCCTGGCGCACCAATCGTGCTGGATGCGCATGAACCCAATTGGCGTAGTTTTACTTCCGAGCACCTTTGACAAGCACGAATGGAACCTGGTTTACATGCCTCCGATGGAGGCAAAGACTCGAGACGAAGACTTGCGAATAGGGATACTGGGTTTACATTTATTGAGGTTCTCAATGGTGGTTGACGTTGTTGGAGGAATAGAGCTTAGAGCTTAGAGGCCCGTCAGACATGACCTTGTCGAATGGTTGCAAAGGGAAGCCGTCGATCGGCCACTATAAAGACCGCTAAAATTCTGATATATTTTGTACATGTTACACGACAAAGGACAAAGGTCGGCGATTTGTACACAACTTGTCAATTCAAAGTTTCGTTTACGGTGGCGTCACAAACTATAAGGTCCCTCCACTTCAGGAACCGACTCTTGAAACGTCCGAGTCAGTCCCGGTCAAGCAAAGTACAGGGAAAGGTAAGAATAGTCGTGAATAAGGAGGTTTAGAGCAACTTCTCTCTTCACGGGATATCTGTTACGATCACCGCTGGATAGCGAAGGTCAAGACTGTATTCGACGGATGTAAGTAGAGGATACACATACCTGGATAGCGAAGGTCAAGACTGAAGATTGACCTTCGCATCCAGGCGCAGTTTTACTCTAAGCTTACATAAGTACTACAAGCCACTTTCTCTACCGTACTCTACCTACGATTGTAAAATCTAACAATATCTGGCCATTCGGGACATTTCGAGCCCAGGCCTTCGCTCTGCATAATCCTGTGAAGTAACTCTGCTCCGTTTCTCCACGCGTCTGCCTCTACCTGAAGCCGCTCAATCGTATGATCGAGTTCCTGTCGGTACAGCGCCTTCTTCTTTCGGCTCTGACGAGCTGCGAGGGTGTTACGACGACGTTGGTGCTCGACTCGCTGTTGGTCTGTCGCGTTAGGAGAAAGTTCCTCTGGGGTGTCCTCGTCTTCTTGCGAGGGTATAGGCTCGAGAGTCAAAGGTTCACCAAGCACGGGTGAGGCAACGTTCGAGAGTGGGATGATAGATGGCGAAGGTAACGGATAAAGCAGGGCAGGATTGCTTGAGGCTTGCTCAGGCTGATCTATGGGGGGATCGAGAAGGCAGGAGCAATTAGCCGCGTTCTTGTTGCAGTGTTCACAGTGGTAGTCGCTCGTGGTGCCCACTCCAGCGGAGGTATGGGACAAAAATTTCGCACCCGGGAGTGTGAGATTTCCTGTTTCTCGAAATTATTGTGGAAGATTTCATCACAGGTCTTCTGTAGCAAAAAAGGGGACTTACCTATAACGTGATTGTTTGGCCATGGAACGGTTGAGGCATTGGGTTCGTCGAGTGACCCCACACTTTTGACAATGGTTGCGTGCCCTGGGAGTTCAACGGTCAGCTATGCCACTGTAGATCGAATGTGTGCGCGCACCACCGTGCTTGACAATCACAGTCATTTTGCTGTTTAGTCTCGCGATCAAGGTAGAGTCGTCGGGTATATCAACGCTATCCTGAGAGTGTGATCAGACGGACAATCTTGTTGTAGTAGTTCAGCCCATCTCCTACTGGCGTACATGATTGTCATCTAGAAGCGAGATCCAATCGTCATCATGAGTGACCACAAGAGTGGCATCTTCTCGCTGCAATATTATATCAGACCCGGAAGCACGACATCGAACGGCCGGATAGCAGTACTCACACTCTTGAGAATATAATCATTGATAGCAACCAAAGGGTGGTGTATCTGATTGAGGGTCCGAGTCGGGTCAGCTGTCCAATACTGACTGAGTTATACAAAAGAAAGGCGAACATTGAGTTCCGGAATGAAATCTTCATCCCAACTAGTGTCACTTTCTTCGTCCCATGGTCCGGAGCTATCTGAGCTCGATGTATCGTTCATGGATGGCGAACTCGCTGCAGGATACCGCGAGCTGCTGGCAACCGATCCCGAGGAACCGCAAGAACCACCAAAGGGAATGCCGCCTAAGGTGTCTAGAATTTCGCCCTGGGGTGCTTTATACGTGCTTACAACCTTGGTCCTCGATCCGAACCGGGCACGTACACCTTGTCGAACAGAGATCCTGAATCCACGAATAAAAAGCGATTGGTTGTGAAATGTCTCATCCGAGAGCATCGGTGACTCAATGAAGATCCGTTACTGGTCGTTTTTGATAGTTTCAAGCGCTCCTCAGGACCCAAACCAGCTGTCGTGAACGCCAAAGTGTACGAGTTGGCGTTGGAACGGTTGTAGATGACGGCGTTTTCCCAGCTGTTGCTTTTATCGAAGCCGGTGATAAGGTAAAGCTCTCCGTTGCTGGCTTCCCGACCAAGTGTCTCATTCGCGAACCGGTACCATGACTCTCCATGTCGGAATGCGTACTCGCTGAAAGCAGACTTGTTGGAAGCGTCCGTGCGGTCTGCGCCGTCTATCCCAGGCATAACAGCAGCGCCCCTTTCTCGGCTGAACATCACACCTATACCACCACCCCCTCCTACAGGAAGTCCGCTTAGTTGAAGGATCATATAGTGAGTACGCGCGAGCAGAGTCCCATCAGGGTCGAAGATCACTTACAACAACGAGACATTGGCTTCGATATCCAAGGCATATTCTTCAGAATTTGTGCTACAGATCGGTCTCTGGGGGTGAAACCACCTCTCTGTCCTGAAGCACCTTCCATCCCAGGCGAGTGGCTCATAACCTTCTGGAACACCGTTGTATAGGTTTATCGGATGATTCTTGGGGAGGCAAACGTTGAAGAGAAAATCGAAACGCCCGTCGCTGGTTACGAGACCGATATCGCCAACTCTGATTCCTGATGTTCGATACTCAAGTGGCAAGTCGGCATTCGGTTCTGGACCCCATAGAGCTAAACCATTCCCAAGGGGATAGAGGGCACGGCAGTAGACCTGGCTGTCTTGGGACATTGTCTTGTAGAAAGGAAGACGAAGGGGAAGGGAGGAATGGGGAGCTGTTTCTTGGAAATGTAGGGCGCTGCGAGGGTCTAAAAGGCAAGTGTGTTTGTATTGTATACCATTCATTTACTCCGTGATAAAAATATTCTGTGTTGGTCTAGGTCGAATACGGGACATTCATCTCGTTCAGGAAGTATACAGCTGTGGCCTGACACCGCGATCAGAGGCAGGCTATGCTTGAAACTTGGGACCGTTCCCGATGCGCAGAGGTCTAAGAATGGACCTGGGTCGAATCATTTGGGTTTGGTAGCGAGAGATTTGGGGTGGGATACATTTTACTGCTGTTACAACAAGGGGGGAAAATATCAGAGCGTGGAAGGCAGTGAACAACGCATCTACCCTCACTTGGAAGATAGAAAGATCTGTGATAGCGGGGATACAAGATACGAAAATTAACAGGAGACTTTCAAGGCAATGTGATGGTATGAGCCACCGAAACAGAGTCAGATGGTTAGTAGTTAAGAGGCGACTCGGGTGAGAGAGATGACCATCACGCCTCTATGATGGGATCCAAGACCGTCAAATGTGGCGTTGGTAACAGAAACCAGTACGTAGGAACAGTCCGTTTCCCCTTCGTCAGATGGCTGCCATTGGGTTTATTCATAGTGCCACTGTAAGACTTCTCCCGTGGTGAGCGTACGTTTCAGAAGAATCATCTAAAAGGGAGATCTTGGAGTTCCCTTGTCCGTGTCGAGCCCGACTTATGTGATGCTCTTGCGAATACGTGAGGTCGGTCAAGAACCGGAACTCCCGACTGTTGGACCTTGACTGACGCTGTGGAACATAATGTCAGCACGGGAAACATCAAAAGCACTTGAACACACAACTCAAGAGGTATAATCAAAGCGAGAGAGTGGATCATAGCTTACATAGAGCTCGAGGTGGTTGCCGTCAAGATGCCTGATTTAGACTCTGACTGAGAATCAGATCCGAATCGGCAAAGTCCGAACAAGGATTAGTATCACGTGCCGTGCGCGTGGACAACACTCTTCCAGAATCCAGACCCAAACCACCACCTACCACTACCTCTCCCGCAGTTTGAAGCTCAGACCGAGCCTTCTTCGTTCTTTACATGCTGGTGACTATGTTCAACTCGATTCTCCTCGTAGGATCTCACTTACCAGACCTCCCATCGTGTCAAGTCGAGGGAAAGGTGGGATGGGGGTGGGACTCATGCAATTTAATTTAAATCTGGGCATTCGTTGTCAATCCATTCAAAACCAGTTTTCCGAGTCGTCAAGCTTCAAGGGGCATGCTCTGTCGTTCTTCCTTCAAACGCACAAGTGATTCAACTTTTGAAGCTTCGAATTTATCACGTAGATCGTCGCGACGATCGAAGTTGAACGCGACGTCGCGTTCAACTTCAAATACGTCGATTTGAATAACCCCTCCTATCAAACTCGCAACGCTCGTGCAAGGTTTTTACTCAAATCCTCGGTACTAGACACCCGAATGGATTTAGAGCATTACTGGCTCCTGACTCAAAGTGTGTGTTTCAGGAAGGATCAAGCACGATGCGATGCTGGTATGACTGTTGACTTGCGCGACTTTTCAAGATGAAGACACGCCAGAAATAACGAAAGAACGAACACCTTGTTGCAACGGGACACGGTTGGAATTCGGACAATTGATAGCCAGTGGGGAGAAGGGGGGATGTGTGCGTTTGCGATGAGGATGGGATGTTACGCTACAGGCGGAGGCTTTGCAGAGCGTACATTCGTAATGCACCGACTCAGAGGAGGGTACCTGATGACCAACTCGAATATCCGTTGGAGGGGCGTGAGGGTGTTGGCGGCTCATAGGGCTGATGTTCTCGTGACGTCGCCTAGATTATCTGGGTGGATTTAGATAGGGGGAAGAGAGCGACTCGGATGGATTTGACGACTGGTGCTAACGAGGGAGTGGAGACGTTGATCAAGGGGCTGGGTGTTTGATGTGAATGTTTTTTTCCTTCAGGCGTATAGACCTGGAGCTCTGAAGAATGAAGGGTTCGGAGTTTGGGGTATGAAGGGGGGTTGTTCGCGCGAATCTTTGTGCGTGGGGCTGGGAGGGATAGACGAGGAGTGAGTACTTTTCGTGAGTTGTCACCGGAAAAAGAAAGCTCAATTCGACTCTCTGGTTCAGATTGCGAGTGGACTCAACGATGTGGAGGTAGAGACACATACGCCCTGTTTAGTGCGAGCGAGAGGGTAGGCCCTTTTTCATCGAAGCCGTTCTCAGTTCAGTATTAGACTATGCAGCAGCCGGATACCCTCCTTATGTTTGGGATCAATGCTGACCGGGACCTCTCGGCCACGGTATATTCAGCTCTACTATATTCTTCTCCTGTACCAAGGAGATCCTTCCTGACCTAGGCGGTTCTTGGGAGGCCAAACGTATCATTGGCAGCTACCCGAAAGTTAACGTTCGGTCAAAGTTTTACCGCTGCCCAAGGAGGGGAAGGATTTGACGGACAATGCAATGTGAGAGCTTTGCATAAAAGCATCCAGCGGACGGTAGTGTCCAGTGTCGAGAATACCGGGTCAGACGAGGAGCTGGATGCCCGAGAGCCGGAATGGGCAGAACGAACCTTTTCGTGAAGGGTTGGAATCGTATTCGAAATTCTTTGATTTGAAGTGATGTTCTCACAAACCAGGATTTAGAATATTTGTATAGTCATTGATCAAAGAGAGCAGGACACTCGCATGCGGCATCGGTGGGTTGAGGCTGGCTCAGCAAGATGATAGTCTTCGATGTCGGTGCCGCGCCTGATACGTTGACTGGCGAGAAAAACTTGATGAGCCGGGTGTAACACTCGAATGCTTTGCTTTACATGTCGAGCTACATTTTTTGGACGAGAATCAAAGCCTGGACTCGCGCGCAAAGTTCAGGGATGTATCGTTACATAAGGCTAACTCTGCTCAAAAGTTGAAAATGATCAGCGAGGAGTCTGTTCGCGAGTGTTGTACTCACGTCGGTAGACCTCCCGAATGAATGTAGAGCGAGTATGTAACGACTCAGGAGGGCCAAGCACGATGCCGGTATCATCATGGTCAGTGATTCTTGAAACGTTGACTTCCGCGACTCCCGAAATCAAAGTTGATATCGAGTCGAAACCTGAAAAAAAACAAAAAACATGCAAGACTTTGGGAATGAAAGGACATTCACGTTGAAAAGGCGGCGGTCGGTGGAGAACCAATTAAGCGCCGAGGATTAGGCGTACTAAGACCGAAGAAAGCCGTCGGACAGGGGAGACCGAAAGCGGAGTTTGAAAATTTCCCATACTCCAATTGACTCATTTTTTTCTTTAGTGTCGTTTAAAAGGACCCTTCTGACCCAGGGAGCCAGGACGACCCGTGCTCCCAGTCCAAAAACTTCAGGTCCCCCCCCATATGTAGGGCCGTTCCCCCACCCTTCCTCTCCTTTTTTTTGTACCCTACCCTCCCTCCAAAATGGCATCAAGAATACGTTCAGTACCAAAGTCACCCCAGCAATTCACACGATGTCGTTCGACGGTAGCGGGAGCAGGGGGCTCCTCGTTCCTCGAGGCAAAATCAAGAGTCCGTGAACATGCTAGGAATATCAGTCGTACGACTACAAAAGGTGCTCAGCCTGCACCCACTTCGTCAGTATCCCTTTATCGGTTATGTTTTTCCCCCCCCTAACATGCTCTACAGTCGCCCTGCACCCGCGCCAGGATTCCAACAACTGCCCACCAAAAACAACAACCCAAACTCGACCTACCCAGGCCCAGGGGTCGACATCCCTATGAACGGCCCCGGCCCCGCCCCCAACGCCCCCCTCGACCACTCCTTCATCGGCCTCTCCGGCGGCCAAATCTTCCACGAAATGATGCTCCGACACAACGTGAAACAAATCTTTGGATACCCCGGAGGGGCCATCCTCCCCGTCTTCGACGCCATCTACAAATCCCCGCACTTTGATTTCGTCCTCCCCCGACACGAACAAGGCGCCGGTCACATGGCGGAAGGCTACGCCCGCGTGTCCGGTAAACCCGGAGTGGTGTTGGTGACTTCGGGACCTGGAGCGACGAATGTGGTTACGCCGATGCAGGACGCGTTGAGTGATGGGATTCCGCTGGTGGTGTTTTCGGGACAGGTGGCTACGTCTGCGATTGGGTCTGATGGGTTTCAGGAGGCGGATATGATTGGGATTTCGAGGAGCTGTACAAAGTGGAACGTGTTGGTGAAGGATATTTCGGAGCTGCCGAGGAGGATCAATGAGGCGTTCAAGATTGCGACGTCGGGGAGACCGGGACCTGTGTTGGTGGATCTGCCAAAGGACGTGACGGCGAGCGTGTTGAGGACGGCGTTGCCGTACAAGGCTACGACGCCTGGGGTGAATTTGGGACTGCCGATGAATCCGTTGCAGCCTCCGGCGGATTTGGCGGCGATTAGACAGGCTGCGAATTTGATCAACAAGGCGAGGACGCCGGTGATTTATGCGGGGAATGGGATTTTGCAGTCGCCGAATGGGCCGAGGTTGTTGGCGGAGTTGTCGGAGAAGGGGAATATCCCGGTGACGACGACGCTGCAGGGGCTCGGTGCGTTCGACGAGACGAACCCGAGGTCGCTGCATATGCTGGGTATGCACGGATCTGCGTATGCCAACTTTGCGATGCAGAAGGCGGATGTGATTATCGCTCTCGGAGCGCGGTTTGACGATCGGGTGACGGGAAAGGTGGATGCGTTCGCTCCTGCTGCGAGACAGGCGGCGAGGGAGGGCAGAGGTGGGATCGTCCATTTCGAGATTATGCCGAAGAACGTGAACAAAGTCGTCGATGCGTCCATCTCGGTTGTTGGGGACGTCACTTCGAACCTTGCGCATCTGCTACCACATATACAGGGGTCCCCCAGGGAGGAGTGGTTTGGGGAGATTGAGGGCTGGAAGGAGAGGTATCCGTTTACGTATACGAAGGGGGATACGGGGAAGGGGGAGAAGATGAAGCCGCAGGAGGTTATTGAGGAGTTTGATAGACAGGTCACGAAGGTGATGGCCAAGAAGGACGATGTGGTCGTTGCGACCGGCGTTGGTCAGCATCAGATGTGGGCTGCCCAGTTTTATAGGTGGACAAAGCCTTGGTCGATGGTTACCAGTGGAGGGTTGGGCGTGAGTGACTTCTTTCTATGCCGAGTTTTCAGTGTTTACTGATGTTTTTTCCCCTCGTTATCTAGACGATGGGCTTTGGTCTTCCCGCTGCCATCGGTGCGAAAGTAGCTGCACCGCACAAGATCGTGGTGGATATCGACGGAGATGCGAGTCTGAGCATGACGGCTATGGAAATGCAGACTGCGTCGCAGTTTGGGATCGGAGTCAAGATTATGGTGTTGAACAATGATTTCCAGGGGATGGTGTTGCAGTGGCAAGGTAACCTTTTCTCTCCCCTCTCCCCCTTCCCCCTCCCCCGTGCTGACAGTGACGGGTAGATCTGTTTTACTCCCACCGGTACTCGCATACGGCGATGGTGAACCCCGACTTTGTAAAGCTCGCTCAGGCGATGGGCGTTCATGCTATACGGTGTCATAATTCGGACGAGCTACAGGAGAAGATGAAGGAGTTTTTGGAGTATGATAATTCAAAGCCGGTGTTGATGGAGTGTTTGGTGGAGAAGAATGAGCATGTGTTCCCTATGGTGAGTGGTCTTTTTTTTTTCTTGTTTTGTGATAGGCGTTCTGATGTGTGATGTGCGACCACTTAGGTTCCGGCGGGAAAGCGTTGCATGAGGGGATTGTTCATCCTTCGTTGAGATCAGAGTGATTTGATCTCTTTCCTCCCGCCCCTTTGATACGCACGCATACACAGCACATACATATGTACCACTATCCATCCTACGCGCCTTTTATTCGTAGACCACAAAATGCTTGCGCGCGCAAGCCCTTCCTTTTCCTTACGGTGTATATTAGCAGATTATTGTACGTGGAAGAAAAAACGACGACGACAACGTTTATTGGGGACAAATTCGACCGAATGAGTACGCCGCGTAGATGGTCTCCCTGAGCCGCACCTGTTTCTGTTGGGAGTACCGTCCTCGTGCTAGGCCTTCGTCTCAACTGACAATGACATGGGTGGTATTCGGCTCTGAGCGACCAGGTCCGGGTTTACCTCGCAGTCACGTCGGCTTTATGAGACTTGAGCGAGCGCTTGAACTCATACTACATCAACACCCGCGCAGACTGGATAAATCTTTTTTTTTTTTTTCTCTTTTTGTGGAGCGTTTGAACTCTCATTTTCGCTGTCGTCAGCAGAGGATTCGAGTAGATTCCAGCAGAGGCTCAGCCCCCCAGTCGCTCAGCGACCGGCCGACAAAGTCGGTGCCTTCCTCCCGCGTGCGGAGCGAGGGAACGAGACCTCGCTAGGACGTATGACCACCTGGAGGAATGCATTGCTGCACTTGCACCACGGTGAATGCGTTTGTGTGGGGCTCGGGGTGACGTCTCCGGCCGCTGCAAGCAGCTACCTTCATCAACATCGCCCCATACCCACTGAACCCCCCAGTCTCCCTACCATCAGTTTGGTCTGTGGGAGATCGTCCCTCTCCTCTACTACTCTGTGCCATGTGCTTCTCACTAGGCTTTTCGGCAGTGCCTGTTTCTCATGCTTCTGGGCGTTAGTCAGGAGGAGCTCTTGCTCTTGCTCTTGCTCGATAACCCAACATCATGCTGCCTACATATCTCTATCCGCCCCCGGGTGTCTCTGTTAACGGTTCTGGTGGTTTACTACTCGCGAGGCGAAAGGAGCTTTTTAAACGACCCCGGTCAGGACCTTGTTCACCCCGGATGAATCTGAACCGACACTTTTCGGTTGTGTCAACTCTCAAGTCGAATAATTTGTTGCTTCCTGTTCGTCTTGTTATCGGTGCGGTTTGTTTTTTTTCTTTTCTTTTCTTTTCGGCACAGTGCACTTGTCCCCTTCCTTGCGACGCAGATAAACCCCCCCCCCTTTTCTGGAACGCAGTGCGAACGTCGAGAGAACAAAGGGCTTGCCAATGTTGTGCAGAATTTCCTTCCTCTCGATATAGGAGAGCGATAACCTCGTTGAAGTAATCATTGTCAACGCGACTCGGAGACTCCTTTAACAACAACTGTTCAGGGAAATCTCTTTCTCTCCACCGTCCTCGACGCGCCTGGTCCAAGTACGTAGAACCCATTCTTCGCTGCAAATCCCAAATCCTAGTATTCCTATCGTTTCAAATCGTACCCCGCTGCCCGCTTGCCCGCTTGCCCCTGATCAAGTGCAAGTGGGGGAAAACTCCGAATACTTCAAACTTGTACGTTTCGAGAATCTACACACCCGGGCCCCTCTCTCTGATTTCTGGTGCTTGCTGACGTCCTCAATGCTCATTGGACGCTTTGATGGTCGGTTTCATTACAATCCATTCGACCAGCAGGGGGAACTCGACGTAGTGAATATCACTCAATTCTTTGCAGTGTTTGACCGTTGCAATCTTGTAGCACTTTACGAACGTTGGAAAGTCAAGATATTGAGCTTGTGGCCCGGCGTTGGGCCGAGTAATTCAATTTTGATTCTTTGGACACGTTTATGATTCATACAGACCAGTGCCATTGTTCTTCTACTCAGTCTTGAGGCTGACTGACTTTTTTTCTTTCTTCTTTTCTTTTATGACGTCGAATCAAGACATATACACACTTGGCAGATTGGTCTTTTCTTGTGCGTGCGACTATCATGCAACTCGTACTCTATTCTTATTCTAGGACTCGTGCAACCTGTGCGCGTTCTAGATAGCGGCAGCCAGCCAGCGACCTTCAAAACCAAACTACACTTCCACATCGTTACCAGGATCACTTTCTTCAAACCACCTCGCCGTCAATGGCCTATTTGCCGCCAAGAAGGAGATATCGAGCTTTCGTAGGCGAGCCTCCTCCTGCTTCTTCGATTCAACTTTACTCAGATCGCCCATGACTGACTTGCGCACGTCCACCAAGCGGACAAGTTTCCGTTCACCAGGCCGAGCTCTGACAGCTTCTTTCACGTACTGGTAAGTTTCCTCCGGGCTCGGGTATTCACACGATCCCGGATACGAAAGATAATCTAGGTATAAGACGCCTGGGCAAGTGTCGCAATCCCTGGCTTTCTTCACTTCTTCCTCCTCTTCGCGTCGTGCCTTCTCGGCCTCTTCCGCTTTGCGCTTTTTCTTGGCTTCGTAGTCGGGTTTCGCACTGGCGATTTGGGTCTCCAGGTACCTTGCGAAAGCCGAAAGCTCTTTCTCGAGATAGGAGTCCTTTGTGAGTTTCCTGTCTTCTATCAGGGCAGCGATTGTTTTTCGCAACTCTGGAACGTCCTTCTCGAGTTTCTCCACATCGTGGCGCGTGGGAATGGCGTACAGGGCAGAGGACGAGACTGTGGAGGAATACCCTTTGACGTTCTTGATCAAGCAAGGCAGATATCGCGACGTAGCGATCTCGAGCGGGGTGTCGCCCACACCGTTTTCGGAGTGTAAACCTTCGATGGGGGATGCGTGTAACAACATCTTGGTGATTTCTGGGCAACCGTTCAGAACGGCGGTGTGAAGAGGAAGAGATCCTTTGATGTTGCGGATGAGGATGCTCGAAGTGTCAAAGTTGACGATTGCTTCTACGAGGTCCCTCCGGTTGTTTTCTGTTGCTATGTGTAAGGGCTATCATGATGATTCAGAAAAAAAGGGAACCTTATATGACACTCGAGGACTACTTGACGTACCGTGTCAAGGTGATTCTTCGATTGTTGTCCTAGTAAAGTTTGACTGGCGTCGCGCGGTAGCTTTTCCAGAAAATGCTGGAATAGGAGGAAGGAGCCATGGTTGGCGATGATATGGTAGATGTTCCAACTACTCAATGAGTTAGCTACCACCATCAAGAAGCTCTAGGATTCTTGCTCACCCGCGAGTATCAACTTGGGTAGGCGAAAGTCCGTTGGAGAGTAGATAATCGACCATCTTGATAGTACATCCGCAGTGGACTGCGAACATCAGGAGATTGAATCCGATGAATTTGATGCTACGGATTGAGGGGGAGATTAGACTATGAACCATGTCGCGAGACGAGGCGGACTTACTCTTGCTTTAATGCCATCGACATGAGTTTAGGATCGAGGGCGAACAGACGTTTGACCACCGGCAAATTCGGGTAGATCAGCGCCGCAGAGAGTGGCGACTCCCCAATGGAGTTAATTGTCCAACCTAGCCATTGCGGGAGGACCTTGTCGAGGTCGGTAGTTTGGCGAAGAGAAATGGCCAATGGGTCGGTATTGTGCATCGAATAGTGACGATAGGCCTCCAACGGGCGTTCGGATTTTAAGTAATCGAGTATGGCCAATGACCCATAGCGTGCCGCATACCAAACTAAGGGAGAGGTAACTTGGTCTTCATCGTGATTGTCGTTGGGATCATTTTTCCCTGCTAGGTCCTTCCGTTTCTTCCCATGGATGTTCAATCCATAGTAAACCTTGTTCTTATCGTTCACTACCTGTGCCTCTTCCTCTTCGTGACCGCCGTCCTCGCCTTCTTTCGCACTTGACTTGCGATTGACGGTCACCCCATGTCCAGTCCTTCGAATGAACTCGTGGAGAAGCTCAGGCTTGTCACTGGTAATGAGGTCTTCCAGGAGTTGATCAAGCTCCCTGCCAGTTAATGTCAACGGCGGGTCTGATAGCTTGTAGAGGCTGAGGATGCTGATGAAGGCGTGAAGATTGCCCTGCTCGACAGCTGCTGCAATAAGGTTCTTGGAATCTCGGCGAGCACCGTCCGAGTGTCTCCAAGAATACCTAATGTCGTGTAGCATCTTTGACGGAGCGACTTGACTCCGGACTCTCGAAGAACGCTTTGCGACGTCAACAAAGTCAAGAGGAGCTTTTCTGACGGTATCATCCGAGGCAATCGAGCCCAAGTCTGAGCCATCTTCTGAGTCATCTTCATGGAAACCTTCTGAAGTGCGGTACAAGGGCATATAATGTGAGGGCACGAGTTTCAACAAAAGGGGGAACAACGTACCGAGATTGAACTTGAACTGCTTCTCTTTTTCATCCGGCTTAAATTGAGCAGCGGAAATGGTAAAGATGAGTCTCGCAGTTTCCCAGTGGCGTTGAGCCACTGCCACTGACAACGTGGTCAGACCTGAAGATACAGAATCAGCATGGTCAACGCCTCGAGAAGCGAGCAATAGCAGTGACGGACCTGTTTCCCCCAGGTACTCCTCAGGGCGCCCAACCTCCGCCGTGATCTGAATCGGCGACTGCTCGGTATTGGACCCTTCAGGGGGTAAGCAAAGCCGCTGAATTGTCGCATTGTCGCCCTTCCAACACGCCTCGAAGAGCTCTTTGTATTGCCCGACCTGGGTAAGGGGCACAGGCTTCCCTCTACCATATTCTTGAGCACCAATAGTCCTGTACTTGATTCCCGAAGCGCTTGTATCGAGCGACTCCGAGGCTGGCGCACGAAGCGGCCTGGCACGACATTGTTCTGGTTTATCCGCGTCATCCGGATACAGATCATCATACGATTTCGCCTTGCGAGAAACCAATAACCGTGCCATGTCCGTAAGATAGGCCTTGACCTGCGTCGAAACGGTTCGCGTCTCCTCATCTTTCCGGATCTTCTTTTCTTCCTCTGGTTGCTTGGGTGACTCCTCTATGTAGTGGTTGAACATGTGGAGGTAGCTGGCGCAGTAAGACTTCCATGAATCGACCTTCGAACGCTTTTCCTCATCTTTCGAATTGACCTGCTTCTTCCCCAATTCCGGGACCCGGGCTTCGTCCACTTTGGTTATGCAGAACTGGACCCAGTCCAGGAGTGACATTGCATCCTGCTTCCAGACATGTCGTTGGCGAGCCTTTGTAGTGGCAACATCCACTGCAGCGCCCAAGGAGACGAGGAGCTGGACGAGATCGGAGTGGATACTCAGGGCATTCTCGACCAAAGAAGTGGTCATGTCCAGATGGTTCTCAGGCGTCCAGTCGTAAGAGTATCTGGACGTGCTCCCTTGAGATCTGAACCCAAGCTGTATCGTCAGCAATGATACGAAGATGATTTCAAGGGCTTGGGTACGCACTTCAACGCCAAAGCTTCAGCGACATCATTCTCGTCAAACACCAGTTTGGCACCGTGAGCCAACAACACAGCAACCATTGCATAGTTCTCACTCGAGATAGCATAGTTGAGGGGGAATGTGGCCCTGCGATCGTACCCGCCATCGACAGCAGGAAAATTGACCACTGATACGGCGTTGGGGTCAACTCGAAGTAAGGTCAAGACGAGCTGAGTCTTCTTGGCTTGAACGAATTTCGAGAGGATTGTCACGAGCTCGTCGTCAGCGGTGGAAGAGGAGGCACCTGCGGCTACCAACCGCTCAATAATCTTCATCGCCTCCGCCTCGTCTTGACGGTACATAGCCACAGTGAGAGGAACCAGAGCACGGGGACTGCTGTATTTGGCTTGTGTGGCCCGCGACAGATCCATTTCCTCTTGGTCCAGAAGAGCATCTATAACCGGCAAAGACGCAAATAGGACCGCGTAGTCGAGGGGAGTTAGTACAAAGTCCCAATCTGGAGCGTTAATGTCAAAGACATCAGGTTCGTCGATCTTATCCTCCAGAAGTTCGTCAGGTTCAGGTGACTGAGGTGGCCCTTTCTCGTCCTCGCCGATACTGTTGTCGTCATAGTCGTCCGAATCCTTCTCTCCATGGGTATCCTCGCCCCCAATGTCTTCATCATCATCAGCAGCATCCTCGTCCATGGACACAACACCATCGTCATCTGAGCTCCAATCATCCTCCGAGGATGGTCGCTCAGCGACGATATCCTTCATGGCAACGTCCCCATCCTTGTTCTCACCCCCCTTTGATTTGCTCTCCTTCTCCAGCAACTCCTTGTTGATGTTACTCCTCTCCAGCAACTTCCTCACAACGCCCGCCATATCCATTTTCGCCGCCAGGTGCAGTGCAGTCCGTCCACCGGCCAAGCGAGACGTAATCCGTGCACCGTGATCAATGAGTTGACAAGCGATCTCATCCTGTTTCGCCATAATCGCAACGTGCAAGGGCATCCGTCCAACATGGTCCCTCCTCGTCACATCAATACCCTCTTCGATCATCTTCGCGACAGCCGCAAGGTTACCGGTGACGATAGCTTCAAAGAACTTCTCTGTTGGGCCAATGTATACCTGCTCGCTCCATTCGCCAACATCGATCGGTCTGAAGCTGCCAGTAATGCTCTGCCTGCCCGGATCCTCCTCGATGAAGCTGACAAGTTCGAGTGATTCTTTCAGAGATCTTTCCCGAAGGATGAAGCAAGAGAAACTCACGATATCCGACCACGAACATATTGTCCATCCTCGTCGTTTTGGAGCCTGCGTTCGTCTTCGTCAACCGGACCAGGGCAGTGCTGAGATAGAAATCAGTACAGAGCTAAGGAGATTCATAAATCTCACGACGAACCTCGCAACAGTCTGCGAGGCACTCTTCTCCTGTGCCGAAAAAGGCCGGGTGACGGTGAAGACGCCTGTCTTTGTTTTTTGGATTGAATGGAGCTTTCAAGTGCTGAAATTGAGTGAACGTTCTGGTAGAAGACGTGCGAACGAGGCTCACAATTCATTCCGAGGTCCTGAGGTTATTGCAAACCTCAGCAGAGGTCCCGATGTTCGAGGTGCAATGACTCACAGTTTGATACACCAACTTTTCAATCCTCTTAGCATTCCATCCAGGACCATACGGAATATGCAACGACACCACATCATAACCGTTCATCTCTAGACCGCCGATTGCCATATTGGCTTTGAGATCGCCCTTCCACTGTTTCTTCCTTCGAGCATACCTGTTGAGCTTGTCGGGTCGACCTCGAAGGGCACGACGCGACTTGAGGAACTGATAACGACTATCAGCATCTTTGATCTTCTCGAAGACAAGGAGGCGAGCAAGTCCTTTAATCTGTGTTATGGATCTCTCGTAAATCTAGGGCAATACCTGTGAGTCCGGTTGCGAGTATAGACAAAGGGAAACTCACAGTTGGATCAATCTCGGCACGATTGAGGGTGGGAACATAGACCTCGAACGAGCGGGAGGAGTATTTAGCAAGCCGCACTTCGTATGATGGAGAGCGGCGAGACATATCGACGGTGTTACACTGCCTCATCATTGCGACGATGGATCGTGGGTTACCCCAAACTCGAGAGCCTGGATGGCGAGGTAAGTAAGAATGAGAAGGGATGTCAAACGACAGGTCACATACCATCATACGCAAAACAGGCCGAATCAATATCAAAACCAGCGAGGATCTCTGCGGGAGAGCCATAAAGACGAAGAACGATCTGTATCGAACGGTACGGATATTGTGCTAGCAAGAGACGTTCTTAGGGATCGGAGAGGATATAGACAATGTGATCTCCTACAATGGATAGAAACAGTGTGCTTTGTACGAACACAAATCACATCCCAAGGAACTGAATCCCTGACGGCTTCATAGATCTTCGTGATCTTGACTTCAGCCTGAGAGTCATTCAATATGCCATGAGTGTCAAGCAGCCCTCGAATGGACGCAAACAAAACTTACCTCTTCAGGAGTCATCCCATATAAGAATAGATCCACGTCAGAAGTCGGATATGCACTAGTGTGGTAGTACTTTCTCATCGCCCTCTTCGACGCCTTCGCAGACTCCGGGAGGAGGGTCAAACATGCCAATACAGCGCCTCCAGCAGCAACGATGTTGTTCCAATCCAATAGCTGCGAGAGCGAGCCCTCTGTGAAAACTGACCAGTTCTTCTTGAACTCGTCCACATCGGACACCATCCACGGCTCCCCTTCCTTCCTCCGGCCATCCTCCAACAACGGCATCACATATTTTGCTGATAGAGCGTCCTCTTCATCCTTCACAACGCGAGCCCTGGTGGTCCTGATATCGTCAGGGGCATCATACACGTCGACAAGCCCAACGTAGTTGTCGTTTAAACGCGTGTTTTGCCTATCGGTTGCGAACAGTTTGCGAAGCTCTGCTTCTTCATTGAGCGAGGCTTGTAGGACGTCGTCTAAAGAGATTCCGGGCCCCTTGGGTAGAGACTGGACTCTCTGAAGAAAAGATTGGGCTTCTTTGTTCTGAGACATAAAGCTTTGCGGTAAGGAGGAAGAACATGGCTCGTCTCCCCCATTTTATAAGACGTAGGAACTTGTGAGTGTATAGCGAGTGTCATTGTGGGAATGCTTTGGCGTTGACTGGACTGAATGAAAACGTAATTGATGCGCTCCGCGTCGCGGTCACGCGCCTCACGCGCCCTGAAGGCTGACACGCGTTGGCATCCAGTTGGCGGGGGCGGGATCGTGTTCTCAAATAAATTACACCCAGCCAAGGCACAGTCACATCGAGTCAGAATACTCAGATAGCGATCTCAGCGCTCAGCGCTCCCTCAAGCAACAGACAAGCGTTCAAATGCGAGTGCGAGAGGATATACCGACATGACGGCGTCGATAGCCCTTCCTTCGTATTACTTACCACTTCTGATTCATAGAAATTTAGCGTTGGATTTGACCAGTCTGAGCGACGCATCGGCAGGAACAAAAGATTACACCGTGAGCATAGAGAGAATAAACAGTACAGGGCTGTAAATCTACAACAAATCGACCGAAAGCGAGAACAGACAGCGACAATAAAGATAAAGAACTGGAGCACACCATCGACTACCGAGCTTGTGCCTCCTGCGAGTCGAAAATCAGAATTCATTCTTCCAATGCGAATGTTCATATTCATGCCTACCTGGTCAACAAACTCCATAGCTTCCTCCCTCTTGATAGGGCGAATCGACGAGATCTTCTGGTTGTTGAACAGCACACCGTAGAACTTGTCTGCAGTGAACAACATTTCTGGCCGGAAAGTCGTGACGATGAATTGAGCGGTCGCGGCAAGGTCCTTGATCATCGCTGCAATCATGATGAGTACGTCGCGTGCTGCAAAGTCAAAAGGGGGCACTCACAAGCAACGGCGGTACGGTATTGAGCATCCAGATTTGCGTCGATCTGCCAGAAGGTCAATATCTCGCGATCAAGCTGATAATTGGACCACTCACCTCGTCGAAGAGATAGAATGGTGCAGGGTCACATTTCTGTATAGCGAATACTAGAAATGTCACGGTTTAGAAAAGGTAAGTGCTCAACAACATAACACGTACCAGTAGCAAGTGCAACCAAGGATTTCTGACCACCCGATAATTGCTGGATTCGCAAGCCTTCGTCCACCTTGGAGTTAAACGACACCTGCGCGAGGCCGTTGAGCTCCTGGAAAAGGAGTGAAAGAAAGGATAGGTCTACCTTGATCGAGATACCGGTGTAGTTGTCGACCGAAGTGGCCTGCGTCTCCTCCATTTCCTCATCGGCTTCATCCTAAAAAAAGGACCTTAGATAATCTCGAGCAATACACAACTGCTTCAACTGACCTGGTCCACCCTTCGCTGTATGATCAAGCGTCCACGTCCAGCAGGAACAAGCTTCTCGAACACCTCCTCAAAGTTGCTTGCAACCTGCTTGAAGGTCCGCTCAATCGCCTCATCCTTGCGCTGATCCAATACGTCCACAAGGTCTTCAATAGACTTCGCAGACTTGTCGAGATCCTCTCTACGTTGAAGGAGTTGATCCCGCTGTTTCGTGAAGTTGTTGTACTGCTCAAATGCCTTCTTGTTCACATGCGCAAACTTCTTTAGTCCTTCGTTTACTGCATGAAGTTTTTTGACCAGCTATCAATGGACAGGTAAGTCACTACAAAAACGAACGAAAATTCAAGCTTACCCTATCGAGCTTTTCATTCGTGTATCTTTCGAATGCTTCCTCCGGTAGGACACCCAAGTCACGAATATTCCGACTGCATTCCTCCTTGCGACCCAGCAACATCTGGCGTTTCGCCAGGTATCTCTCGGTAGTCTTCTGCTGTCTGGAAATGTTCCGACTGTCTTCAGATTGCTGGTTCTGCACTTCTTCCATCATCTTCTGCAGTTCTTGTATCCGGTTGGCCAGCTCCTCACTCTCCTTATCGATCCCTACACATTTTGTTCAAGGTCAGCTCGCTTTTTTTTTGTAAGAAAACAGAAGCAGCTCGCCTTGAGATTTTTTCGTCAGAGACGAAATCGAACTGATGAGGTTTTCAAGCTCCTTGGTCCTGGCATCCAAGTCGTCTGCACTTGTTTCTTCTCCTTCGTGCTCCACAAGTGCGTCGATCTTGAGTCGTAGTTCACTCTCGCGACGTCGAAGTCGCTCATTGAGTTCGATTTCAATGCTGCTCTTCTTTCCTTCGACCTGTCGTAATTTTTAGCATCAACGGTCCCAGAAGGGGAAACGACGAACACGTACCTCGGCCTTTCTTTTTGCGAGCTGCACCATGTCCTTCTTCCTCTTCTCGACCTCTCTACCCAATGACTCAATGAGCTCTTCTTCCTCAGCTGTAAGACCCTGAGTAAGAGGTGTCTTCAGCTCGTTCTGATAACCAGTGATCTTCGTCTCCAGTTCCGCAATCTCGGTCTCCAGCTCTTGCACATCCTTCTCCAATTTTTCAATTCGCTCATTGAGCCTTTCCTTCTCCTTAGTCAACATCATCCCCTCCTGCATCAATCTCTCCCTTGCCTCCCGAATCTGATTCTGCTGCGCGGTCAGGACCGACATCTGCCCAGAAAGCTGAGTGATTCGCTGGTCCAACTGGGAGATAGCATCCTTAGTCTCCCTCGACTTCCTGCTCTCTTCTTCGTGCTTGGCTCTCCACGAAGTCACCTCCTTAATCGCTCCGATCCTCGACCTCCGAATGTCGTGATAACCACCAGTCAAAGCACCCTTCCGATCGACCTTGTCACCATCGAGAGTGATGGTGTTGATTCCGTGACTCTTCACGTACGCAGCAGCGATAGTCAAATCACGACATACACAAGTCTTTCCGAAGACTTGCTGGAAAGCTTTAGTATGGGTAGGATCAAAACGGAGTTTCTCGAGAAGAGGAATCGCGTCCATCATGTTAGGAACTGGAGGATTCTTGGGTTTTAGACGGTTGAGCGGCATAAAGGTGACACGTCCGGTCCTTTCTTTGAGCATGACTTCGAGGACTTTGGAAGCTGTCTCGTCACTGTCGACAACGACGTGGAATAGACTGAGAGAAGATGGTCAAACAAACTCAGGAAGACGGGGTACCATGGCGAGGCTCACCTATTTCCAGCGGTAAGTTCTACGGCAATGTTGAACTTCTGATCTGTGACATCGAACAAACGATACAGAGGACCGTAAACACCATCAAGCCTATAGCGTTCTGCGATCTTGTCCACGGCACGGAGGCCAGTGCCGGTGTCCTGCGAAGACACTATCAGTTACGCGCGTACAAATATGCACACGGAAGAACCGACCTTGTCCATCATCCCCGCAAGTGCACGTTCCGCATTCCTCAACTCTTCAGTAGCTCGTCCGACCAAACTCTCCAGTTTCGTGTCTTCCCTCCACTTATCCTTCCTTTCCTCCACCAGCTCCGCATGTTGCTCACGAAGCATACCGACTTGTTGAGCTAGCTCCGCCACCTTCCGCCGCCCATCCTCAATCTTCTCGTGTACACCAGCAATCTGCTGTTCGATCTCTAGTTTGGACCTCCTCGCACCCTCAAGCTCGTTCCTGGTCACGTCCAATGCACTCTTCTGTGCGTTCATGTGGGACTGCATTGACCGAATCTCCTGCTTCAAGAACGTATCCCGCTCTGCTTTGGTACGAAATTTGGTGACACGGCCTTGCTTAGCGAACAACGCAGAGAGTCTCGCGCTGGCCTCATCAAGCCTCCTTCTTTCTGTGCTCTCCTCGACTCTGACCGACTCCCAGTCTGGTAACAAAGCATCCAAATCCGACACTCGCTTTGTGATGTCTTGAGTTATCGTGTTGAGCTCCTTCTCCAGTTCCTCGCGCTTGCTTCCAGCGCGGAGACCAGCATTCTGTAGGTCGTCAACAATACATTTGAGAGCAGTCCGGGAGCGAATCATGTCGGTCAATTCAGATTTGGTGACTTGCTTCGTAATGTTCAAAGCTTCTTGAGAGTGACGAGTCTCGGATATTTGTTTCTCCAAGTCCTAGAAGGTGGCGAACATGATATCAGCACTTGTCAGGAGGAGAAAGGTTGTTTCTTGCACGCACTTGTATTTCTTTCTCCCGCTCGTTGAACTTCTCTCTCCGCACGTTGGCTCCGTGCACCTCAGTTCTCCTATCTTCTTCAATTTCCTCTAACGCTTCACCGACCTCCACGAGTTCGCGCTGGTACAACGCGTACTCGAGACAGCGTCTTTCTTTGTCCTTCTCCTGGAATTCTTTCAACTCCTCCTTCTCTTCCTCGAGTTCCCCCAACCGCGACTCGATGTAGTCGAGCAGTTCACTTATTTTCGTTCTTTTGGCGTCCGTCTCGGCCATAATCTTCAAGGACTCCATTCGTCGTTGTTCATAGACTTTCGTGCCTGCGACTTCCTTCAACAGAGCGAGTCGTTCGTGGTCTTTCGCGTTCGTGAGAGCCGTGATCTAGATCAAAGTTTGAGTGAGGTGAATGAGAATGAGGGAGGCTATCACGTACACGTCCTTGGGGAACGATATAGTAGGGATTGGATTTGCTGAAGCCAGCACTTTCCAGCATGTTCATAACGTCGGCCTTGCTGGTACTCTTCTTGTCCAAACTGTATTCATCCTTTTTAAGACCGATTGTACGACGTATAATGACCTCGTCATTTCCAGTAGGGAAACGGTTGTCAGAGTTGTCGAATATTATCTCCACTGAAAGTACACATCAGCAACAGCTCAACACCTGGCTGAGGCAGAAAGGAACGTACCATACGCCGACAGTGTCGTTGTTGTAGAGACTCCTTCGTGAAGAAGAGATTGACGTTCCTCCTGGGACATGGACGTATACGCATCCGACAGAACGAATCGAATGGCTGGTTCGGAGGTCAAACAAACTTTGTGGAGAACTCAAGGTCATGATACTCACCTGCGAAGAAATTACTCTTCCCTGATCCATTCCTCCCAACGACTACATTATGTCTCGGAGAAAACGATTCAATCTGTGCTTGATCACGGTCTACGCGAAAAAGTTGAACAAGGTATGTGTGTGCCCAGAATGAATCAACGTACATGATTTGAAGCCTTGGATCGTCAAAGTCTTGATATGCATGTCGTGCTAGCAGTGCACCGCGTTCAAGACGCGAATGAGAGCGTCAGAAGAGAACAATGTTCGAAATCGCCTCGACAGCTCGAACACAGTACAAGGCCAAGGGGTTAACGTGATGTGACAGACGCGTTAGCGAACGTGATCGTAACGTTTCTCGAAATGGAAGGCCTTTCTCGCACGTATACGGCAACGCTGAGTCCCAGTCATCGACAGCCTTTCTCCGCACTTTGCCACACGACCACCACCTTCTTCGCTAATCTCCACGATGGAGACGAACAACCAAAATCTTACAGACGGCCTGGTTCAACAAATTACAACAACAAACAATGTCAGCGCTCTTAATCTTACATTACGAACAGCATTGAGACCAGATGCCCGTGAGGCTGCTCTTATTGGTGCTTTGTCTTCCG
Source organism: Marasmius tenuissimus (assembly GCA_029532415.1). Classification (NCBI taxonomy): domain Eukaryota; kingdom Fungi; phylum Basidiomycota; class Agaricomycetes; order Agaricales; family Marasmiaceae; genus Marasmius; species Marasmius tenuissimus. Next base: position 3,366,111 of record JAQOTA010000054.1, on the reverse strand, counting down.
GTGAAGACCCTCTCAATGTTCTTGATCTGAGAAATGACAGTCTTGGAGTCCTCTATATACTGTGAGTTGCTCACTACTTTTCTTTGGGTCGGTGCTGATAGCGATTGACGCGCAGATCGGCGCGATTGAGCGTGCCTTCGTTCGAGACGCAATTGCCAATGCCCCTTCCAGCCTGGGAAGTCATCGAGAACTTTTGCAATCAGTTCATTCCGGAGCAAGCGAGACATGCACCAGAGCGGATGTCAATGCTAGTGGAGGGAATTGTCAAATATGCTGGTCATTTACTCAATGTGCGTCCATCTGCTTCTACAATTCGATCCTTGAGTGTTCTCATCTCCTCCAATCACAGCCAAAATGGGCCATTCTTCCTTTGCTTGACCTTGTTATGCGTTATCCTCCGACGCCCAGTACACTCACCAAAATCCATGTAAATCTCCTGCTGCTCTCCCTCCAGACTGGACATGTTGGTCCTGTGGCGAATTTCTTGGTCAAATACCCAATCGACGACATCTTAACCTCAGCACACTTACCGGGATACAAGTCCATCGAGTCGCCCTCCACCGATATCGACTACACGGACAACCTCTTGTATCAGTACTTGGGTGGTGTGGCACTCACACTTGCAGCCCTGCCACTGTCTTCCGAAATCAACCCATCATCAGATCCCAGTCGGCCCTCGTCAGTGCCTCCTCCTCCAGCAAACTTCCGTCTCCTCACACACGCCCTATCCTATTTTGAGGCATGCATGACAGCACCTTCCGCCTCACAGAGCACTCCGCCCTCCGCCCTCCAGTTCGAAGCACTTAAGAAACTAAGGCTTTTACAATGCATCAGATATGGAGGACCCAAATCATTGCCCAAGTACACTCACCCGACGTTATCCAAGCTCTGGAAATCCACTGGATCCCACTTTCAATCCAACATGACCACGCTTCCCAGAGAGGAGCGTTCTTCTGGTGGGTATGCTGCCTTCGTGAACGCTTTCCCTGGAAGTATCGGCTCAATCTCAAGCGCATCCACGGCACCCATCGGAAGTGTACATCCTATTCGTACACTAGCAGTCCGAGATCGCGCTCTCTTTGAACATGACAGAAACTGGGGTTTGGTGTTGCGAGTCGTGGGAGAAGCAGAGTCGGGAAGATGGCAAGTAAAGCAGCTTACTGAGAGTTACGTCCGATTGGGGCTGGGAGAGATTGGGAAGGCTTTGGGTTGGATAAGGGACAACGACCCTCCAGAACTCGTGCATATCGGGCAGGAGAAAGTCAGAGCGCTCTTGTTGCAGATGGTGAGTATCGATACCGCATCTCTTTCCCCGACTCTCGTTACTGAACCTAGGGGGACCGATTAGATCGAATCCAAGACTATCAACGCCTCCATTTCCGCTGACGACGTCGTCACTTTTGAAGACAATGCCCCGGGTGCTGAATTAGAAGAGTTGCTCGAAGAGTTCGGTGAACCTGCCCGTGCGTAACATTCATTTCCTTTTTCTCAAAGTATCTAACCTGTTCGTGGCTAGCCGGCGCGCCATCTCACACCCTCTCATCCGTCCTCGCCGAAGTACAAGCCCAAACTACTCAGCTTCAAGCTCTTGAACAAGAAATGTCCCGGTCCAAGAAATTCTTGTCGCAGGTCGTCAAAGCCAACGGTTCTGGAGGCGGGGGCGGGGGCGGATTCCCGGGAGGCCCGCACCTCTCAGCATTTGGTGCAGGCGGAGCGTACATGGTAGGACCTGGCGGGCCTTCATGGGGAGATGAGGAGGAAGTGGGATTTGGTCCTGACGACGGTATGTACAGTTGAAGCATCGACCTAGAAGCCTCGAGCTCTTGTCGTCTGCCATTTTTGCTATCATATTTGCACCTTTTGCTATTAAGTAGATTCTCTCATACCTCAGTAGAATCGACATGTACACTCCGAGCGGAAATACGTGCTTCGTGTGTACGTACTTCAGTGCATGCGACGGCCAAAGAGGTTGGGCGCCTAACATCATAATGAGCGCTTGAATGTCGACTATCCAAATTAGGAAATAATCTTCAGTTTGCCTATCACCACCATGGCCCGGAAACTCAAGGCACCCATTGGGCCCTCCAGTCTCTCAAAAATCTTAGAGCGCTTGAATACCTCGCCGAAACTCACTTTATATGGCGTCCGTGCGCTGAGACTGTCATATGCTTTCCGTAACGACCACTTTGGTGCACGGTGTGTTGACTTGCTTGCGAGATTCTTTTCGACTCATTACTTACCGTCGAAGCAGGCATTTCACGAAGGAAGAACTCCCCAAGATACGATATGCAAATCCTTCACTGAAGATTGAAGTGGAGAAAGCTCTCAAAAAGCCTGAGGAACAGTGGAGGCCGGAGATAGAACTTCAACTCGGTGCGCGCCACGTTCTCACAGCTCGACTTTCCCCTCACACTTTCTCGTTCTCCTTCCAGAGGATGGCTCACTCAAAACCATTGACATGGACAAGAAGTGGTCTACGACCATCGTGAAAGAGTTGATGGAGCTCGCTGGTGGTGACCCGTGGCGTAGATGGAAAAACACAGCGCAGAAAAACGGACAACCGCTCGTGCCAGGAGAAGAACACGAACGAGCGACGCCCCCATCTCCGAAGGGAATGCTCCCGTTCCCTAACCTCAAAGTTTACCGCCAGACGCACCCAAAAGAGAAGAAGGCAGACGGAAAAGTCGCGTTGGACGGCGCTGCCAAACAGAAAGGAAAGAAGGGAGGAAAGGACGAAGTTCCGGTTGACATGTCGGATGTGAGCACGAAGGCTGGAGCTGCTGCGGTACTACCCTGATTAGAGACGAATGAGTACGGTTCGTTTGCGTTACGAGTACCTTAAAAACATGTAATTCATAATTCCCAGCTGACCGAACGTTCTAATGGATCACTTTAGAACCTACTACCTTACCCTGCATTTCTGCTACACATACCCCAACCTCTCGGGAAAGTTCGCGGTCGCGGTCGAATTCACGCTCAGGACCTGGATGATGCATGAGGCGTTGAACGTTGATGCATTGATGATTCGTCCCCGGTCTTCTCGGTCAATACGTCAGGCTGAAGGAGAGTAACAGGCGAGTGATCTTGTCACAAACAACAATCTCGCATAATGGTGGAGAAAAAGGGTCATTCAACTACAACTGGGTAATTAAAGTACGGGTGCGGCGAGGTTACCCGTTGTTTTCGAGGCATATAAAGATCTGGGTCAAGCCGCGCTCATAGTTTCCCGATGTTCTCAGACCTCTTTAATCCCTTGCATCTCAATCCTGTCGCTCTTGTGACCGCTTGGGTCTTTGGAACCTCTATCTCTCATCAAATAAAGCTTGGGAGTGCTGGCCCGATTGCTGTTGGAAAGAGTGTTTCGGAACCCGTCGAATTCTTCGGGGGTAAGCCCACGCTTTTGACCCTCGCGCAGCTGGAGAAATGCTCACAATCCCACAGGTATACATTATGCCGAAGCCCCTGTGGACAACCTGCGTTTGCGGGAGGCAAGGATAAAGGACTATTCCGTTGTGTCAGACTTCACAAACGTGGTCGTCGATGCAACAGATTTCGGAAAAGCCTGCTTACAACCTGTACGTTTGCCTGCCGCTTCGCTTAAGCTTTAGACATCGTAATCATTGTCGGGATAGGGGATGCCTAGAGAATCGGTATCGGAAGATTGCCTGTCGTTGAATATCTTCCGTCCCTCGGCAGCTCAAGTGGGACCCAATGCCTCTCTTCCGGTCCTTCTCTGGATTCACGGTGGAGGGTGGGTCTCAGGAGCTGGGTCGCGTCCCGGTTATGATGGCACGGCGCTGGTAGAGAGGAGTCTTGTCAGGGTGAGAACTGGAACCTCTTCCACGTTCGACTGAACTTACAATATCGCAGAATTCACCCGTAATCGTAATAACGATCAATTATCGTCTGGGACCACTCGGATTTCCGCAAGGAGAAGAAGTAGACGGACGTCAGGACGTGTTGAATTTGGGATTGAAGGACCAGTTAGTAGCACTAGAGTGGGTGAAGCAAAACATCGAAACATTTGGCGGCGATCCTTCAAAGGTGCGCAGAGCATCAGTTTCTCTTGAAAATCAAAGATACAAAGCTCACCTCATCTCGTCAGATCACAGTATTTGGAGAGAGTGCCGGCGGAAGATCCATTGAGCTGTTAATCTTGAACGGGAAACTTCAGGGTTTAGCTCGAGGGGCTGTACGTACTCTCTTAATGACACAGTGACTACGCCTGTTTTAATGCCAAACAGATCATACAGTCCGTCGGAAGGTTACCAACCCATCCAGCCAGGGTTCGGGAGGCCAAGTGGACGTCGTATGTCCGAGCCGTCCCGTCCTGCGCTGAGGCATCTTCGAAATTGGACTGTCTACGTTTGAACGCGAACTCAGACGAGCTCTACGACGCACTCGACAGGGCTGGAATAACTTCATCGAGCTTTGATTGGGCTGCAGTTCTCGACGGACCTGGAGGCTTGGTGCCGGACTATCCTTCCCAGCTAGATATTCCCAGCGGAGGTAACATCGCAATAATGTACGGAGATGTTCTAGACGAAGGTAAATGTCTGCTGCTTACCTACTAGTCAGGAAAGGTTTAAATGGCCATATTCACAGGCACCATGGCCACACCGCAAGACATCAACTCCTCAGAGGAGATCCTCTCGGGATTGTTCGATGTGCTCTCACCGTCACCGCGAGGGGATGATGTACTTCGAAGGTCTCTCACCGAGCTTCTCCAGCTGTATCCAGACGACCCCAGTGCTGGTTCACCTTTTGACACGGGCAATGAAACCTTCGGACTGAATCAAGAATTCAAACGTTACGCTGCAATCTGTGGGTTCGACCTGTTCAATCTTCATCTGTAACTCACCTTCCATCAGTTACGGACATTATCGCAAGTGTTGAGCGTCGAGTCTTTGCGAGAAAATTTGCAGAGTCGAAGTCCGCATCGGCAGCTCCATTGTATATGTATCTCTTTGCAGACCCAAACGCCGTATCTGTCGTTCCAAGGGAATTTAGACTACCTGAGGGCTCGTACGCCCGAGGGTCACTGGGAGGTGCTAGCTCGGAACACTCTTGCTCTTTCCCAACTCGCTCACCGTCCTTGATAGTACCACATACCTCGGAAATCCTCCACGTGTTCGGGAACTTGGACGTCGAGAACTCAACGATGCCGCGGAGCGCAAAGGACCTCAGCACGCAGATGATGGACTACTGGATTTCATTCGCTGTGAATTTGGATCCGAATGATGACAGTGGCTCGAATCGTACGTCCCCTATCACGAGCGCCGATTGAATCATGTCCTCAAAGCCCTGTCATCATCTAGCTGGCCCTCACTGGCCGGAGTATTTTTCTTCGTCACCCACCAACGGCCCCGTAAGAGCATGTTGATATCCTCCCACGGCGAGCTTCCGCTTACAAGTCATCATTCCAGGTTCTGCTGCAACTCAAAGGGGATGAGATTGTACCCGTACCAGACACTTTCCGCGAGACCGCCATCACATATATTGACGAACACTCGGTTGTGTTCGATGCATGATCGTGTTTGACGGATTCGTACGGCCCTTACTGCTTGTTTTCTCTTTGCTCGAGGTGTAATTGTTTGTTCGCGTCCTTCAGACCGATCAAATTCGACATTGCATTTCTATGAATAGTGTCAGCAATACTTATGGAACAAAGGTACAGACGATGAGTGGTGAGTAATACAAAGGAGGGGAGAGCTCTGAAGCGGAAGGTGTAAGACGGGACGTGCAGACTGGTATGCTACTGTCGGTCGAGAGAATATCGAAGATACAAATTTCATTGCTTCTGAATAATCAGCGTGGTCCGTTTCCCTTCTACTACTACTACTTCTCCTTCAGCTCTCTGATCGTGTGCATCATAAAATATACAAAGTGGTAGTGGTAAGTGGTGATAGAAAAGTCAAGACAAGATACGATCAACGACCTTGATCCCAGCCGTTACGGCGGATAGGGATCTAGTCGCGCGGATCGAAAAGAAAGATCAAGGTCATTCGTCTGATCCACCATACGAAGAAGCCACATGTGGCAATCTGTTCGATGACGGTATACTCATGATATTTCTGCTCCGTGGTCCTTATACCATTGCCTGAGCCATTTCTCTGCGACCGTGTAGTCCTTCTTCACGTTGCCCATCAAATCGGTGATCTTGTCGAGCGCGTCTTTGCTGTCGAGCGTCCCCCCTGCGCCATCCGTGAGGTGTCCGTAGTTCTGTATCTTCTCGCATGTGCTTTGGACAGCGGAAACACCGAGAGTAGCAGACGAGCCCTTCAAGAAGTGACCGAGTGATGAAAGCTTCTCGAGATCCTTTTCTTGCCTGTCGGAATGAGCAGGTTCCTATGAGCACACAAAATGAAGCTGTAGGGCGAGCCAATTCGATGCTCACAGTGCCTTTTCCAGGTCGGCAAATGTCTGCGTCGCTTGTGTAAAGTATTCGGTGACCATTTCCTGTGAGAAGTCGTGCGTTTCGTCTTCATCGAGATCGAGAATTTGACCAAATGCGTCCATGTCTATGATAGCTTTCTTCGAGCTTCCCGATTCCTGAAGAGGTCCCGATGATATTTTAGAATGGTTTATCACCAGATATCAGACGAGCACGCACCTCGTCGTCCTCTGACTCTCCCGCCTCTGAGCTGGACGCAGGTTTCTTTCCCGAGTCATCATCTACAGCTGGCGGTCGTCGACTGTCCGGACTTGGGCTACGAGCATCGGGGCGATCGCCCTTGGGAGAAATTGGGGGTTCCGTCCGCGAATTTGTGGGTGCACGATCCTTGTTTGCAAGAGTTGGCTTGACCGCGCCTGCGACAGACATAGGAGAACCTGAGATAACGGAAATTAAACTGCGGGAGATGATTCGGAGGGAAGTTTACAGACCGTAGTAGGAAATGTTGCGGGTGGTATGTGCTCTCCAGGTAGAAATGACGACGGAGTCTGAAATGTTTGGGGGTGTTTATTTTTAAAGGCTCACAATTACCGAAAAAGGCCACCCCCTTGCCACTGCGACCAGCCAGCACCACAACCAGTGTCGCCAACTTGGGCATTCTAGGGTACGTATTGGTCTAGTACGCTGCGTAAAAATCAGACACTGAATATATTGCAGAACCAGAAGGCAGTTGCATCTCTCCCGGATGAGTTCACCCTCTGGTTTCGTTCACACACACCCAGTGCCACTCCAACATTCCCCTACAAACAGCACGGCTCCTATCCTCAATCTCCCCAACGAGATTCTAGCCCTCGTATCGCAGTATTGCGTAGCGAGCGATGCAGCAGGTCACTGCTTCAGCGATCTCTCTATGCCTCTGGTCCTGGGTCAGACTTGTTCGACATGGCGTTCCATAGTCTTGTCAACACCGTCGTTGTGGTCTCTCGTTCGGCTGGACTCTCGAAAAATTGTTAGCAATTCTCGGGACCCGTCGAAGAGGCTCCGGACTTGGTTGAATAGGTCACAATCTTGTTTGATCTCGTGTTTGGCAGTGTTATTGTCTGGCACTCCTGTGGACATGGAGCTCCTCGATGTGCTTGTATACCATTCCCAACGTTGGTGCCACGTCGATTTCAACCTCGGAAATGACACGACACTCTTCACGAAACTTGCATCCATCCAACCTCCCATGCCCGACTTGTTGTCTGTCCATCTCTACACGGATCACGTCCACCCTGCCACCAATAATCCACCCCTGATGCCCGCCTCGCACTGGAATGCCCCAAAACTGAAGGAGGCAACGTTTTGGATTTGTGATGCACACTCCTACGCGTTGCAGAGCGCAATTACGCCGTCCGCAGGACAGCTAGAGGCTTTCTTGGGCAGCGTAGTCAATACGCAGGTGTTCTCGACTCCTGCCTTCCAAAACCTCAGATACCTATTTGCGTATTTTGAACCAACTGCCAGCCACGTACTGATCACACATTGTACGCTTCCGCAGCTACAGCACCTCGAGATCAACACCGAAAAGGCGAGAAAGGTCGCACGCATACTCGACTCTTTGACAGCCCCGAAGTTGGACACGTTGGAGCTGACTTGGGAGATGCACGGCCGCAACGAAGGGTGGGAAGACGAGATACTCTTGTCCATCGTTGAACTGCAAGAACGAAGTGGGTGTTCCCTGGAAGTTCTTCGAGCACCAGCGCCCATATTTTCTGGCTCCGATGTTGTGGCCCTTACACAAAGGCTTCCTGCGATTCGTGAATTGCATATTGAAATCTGTGATTTGACGCCAGAGGAGGACCGAAGAGGACTTTTTGTCTTAGGACGTACAGATGTTTTCCCTCGAGTCTCGGCGTTACATTTTGTCTTTGTAGCCGACCCGGAACCCGGCTCGGAGACCCTGGAGTCCTTCGCGAGTATCGCAGATCTTGCCGAGTCCCGTCGTTCTTTGTCCGGGGAAGGCGGTCTTGCAGTGCTAAACGAAGTCTCTCTCTCACTCGAACAATTTGGACAGAACGATGACGGTGAAAGGCCGGCCCCCAGGTACCTTTCTACGAATCTGGAACCGTTGCAGCGGATCCTGACCTTGGGGGAATCTGGACTTGCCTTGCACGGACGCGTTGTTGGAGAGACCTGGCGATCATCATACATGAGGGTCGACAGATGGTGCGGTGGGCTTACCAGGATCGAGCACCGTTGCGCGAAGTTTGGGTACTCAGATTGGTTATGGGAAAACACGTTTCTGGTCTTTGACCATGACGCTTAGGGGTCGACCTGCGACGCAATGACGTTCTGGTAGCGACTTCTACTATTCAACTATAGTCTACCCTAGCTATGAGCAGTCTATTGGCTAGAAGATGGCCCATGGGGATCCGGAGGAGAGTCGTCGCAGTCGTTGGCGTACTGTTGAACGACGCTGATGACGCCTTCAGAAACTTCGTATAAACCTACTCCATACCTACTTGATAGAACGTCCCGCGTCGTGGAGGTGAGATGCAAATTCTTCGGGAGACTGACACAGATCTACCTTATTGATCTTCAATTCTATACAACGTGGTTTCGAGACGAGTACTATATCATTTACGCGGCGCGGCGCGTCGATCGTTATTAATCCAGCATGCTTGTATCTTTGGTTATCCATTTGCCTTCAAGCTTGTCATGATTACTCAACGCTGGAAACAAACGAACATCGTAAACTTTAGATATGAAAAGTTCAAGAGGGTGTACATACCGAGACGCGCAGCTCCAACCCAGGCAGCTATTCCCGCGGTGGCTTGGTCATTAACGACATTGACCGTGACTCCTTCAGGGGCGGAATGCACGAGCTCTTGGTTCAATCTTGCTGCAAGTCCTTTAACCTTGCTCGTTCCGCCGACGAGAACGATGTTCTGGAAGCTGTTCTTTCCTCAGATGACAGACATAAGGAGGAATGGAGAAGGGAAACACTTACAGAGTAGATCGAAGAGCTTCCGGAGCCTTGGAGATGGCATCAACCCTACGACCCGAATGAATGAGGGATAGGCTTTTTGAAAAAACAATGGGATGGCTCACACCAAACGATCTATCCCAGGTGCATCACTCCCAGCGAGGCCAGGATTGAACAAAGCCTCTCCAGGCGTCCACTGTTCCTTCTCGATCACCACATTCTCGCCCAATGCATCAACAGTTACCGGAGGTACCTCCGCCTCGTCCGAACTGAGCTTAACGAAACAAACCTGCTCCCGAATCTCATTCGCACGGACGATCTCTGCAGTCGTACTCCACGTAGCAGCACCGCGGTTCATCAATTCGAGTGTAAAGAACTCCGTGAGTGCCTTTCCCGCGAAAGACGTGGATTGAAGAGTCTCTCGGAGAATACTGCCGTCGGAGATTGCCACACAAGTAGTCGTATCGCATCCTAGATCAAGGACAACACCCGTTGCGAGACCTGAGGCGTGCAAAGCAAGGGAAGCTGTGTCTTGGATGTAGACTGAGGGCACTTTAAGGTCGTTGAACAGAATATCGAGGACCTTCTGACGGTCCTCTGAAGATTGAGTGGGAGATTCCGTAAGGACAAGGGCCCTGTGTTGTTCTGAACCTTGGAGGTCTTTTTCGTATACGCGCCTCCACAGATGGACGATACCAGACCAGTCGATGATGACTCCGTCTTGTACAGGGTGCTTGAGCTTGAAGGTACCGCGTTTTTCGAAGGCTTCCGCTCTGAGGAGTCGAGTTAGTTATCCATAAATAAAAGTGAGATGTTGGTTGAGGAGAGTATTCACCCCACGAGATATTGATCTTTGAATTGAGGCGCAATCTTGATGATCTGCTCGCTAGGGCGTGCTATCAGAGTCTGAATGGTCACTCTTGGGAGCGTGTCATCTAAATCCCAGTCCCGATGTTAGAAAAAACAAGACTTGAGATCTGCGAAGCTCATTACCGGCAACTGGTACTCCGGAATCAGTAAAGCACGACAGAAATAGACGATCGGGACTCACATCCTGCTCGACAGGTTGCGGATCCGGTATCGATAACCTATGGTTAGTATGAGCATTTTACCTTCAAGGTCGAATGAACAGTTCTCACGATGGGTGCTTGCATTTTCTGAGCCTTCAAGGTTTGCGACGATCGACGTTGACGCGTAAGAAGGCAACTGGCGGGCTTCAGAGTAGAGTCAACGCACCACTGTCTCCACTACTTATGTACACATCGTTTGGATTGGGGCTATGCTCCAGCACAGGTGACCGGATTGTTGGTAAGTACCCTGATGGCCGTCTCCCTTCGCCAGGTCGGGCGACTCTAATGAAGGTCTTGGTGGGCTATACGGAAGATGAAACGCGACCGTGTATTTTGTATCACGCGCTGGGCTGGGATCTGTCGGAAGTTCGGAGGGTTAGCGTGGTGCGGCCTTCAACACGCTCCCGGATGAGCAGGAGAATATATTTGTGGTAAACTCAATTCGAGTGGCAGAGCCCATTTGCAAATGAGCTGCAGAGGGCGACCGGTAACCGGTGAACGGTGATTCAATAGATTGGTTGATCATGGTGGCCCCAGGTCGAGGTTGTCCGTCGAAGCGCCCAGTGCATCGCGGCGTCTTGTTTAACCACCACCACCACCACCGCCAGCCCCATTCGATTCCGTTTGAACGTTGGGTGAATTTCAACGATCTATAACTCATACGACGTTATCAAGTATCCTCGTCTAAATCCAAGTTGCAAGTCACGAAGGTATTAGAAAGAACAGAATCCAATACTGACTCAAGATTTGGCTCCGTCTGATAACCTCTACATAGGACGCGTTTCTATCGCTATGAACACACGGAAAAGATTTCATGATTCTCTTTTGAGGGGTCACGAAGACTGCGGATATGAGCTGAATACGAGTCACACAGAGGGATCTAATTATCGGTCTCAAGGGATGGAGGTACGTTTGTCTCGTCTTAGTTGACTTTTAGGCTCTCTTAAAGCTTCTTCAGGGTAGCTAAACTATTGGCTCGCTTCTTCCTTATTGATACGTCTCAACATCATCGACCAGGTCGGCTGCAGTAAACGTCAGAAAGCGTTCCATCCCCGGTCCTTCAAAGCTTCAGCTTAAATGGCCAGGTCCCACCTCCCAGATGATCATACGGACCTTTAACGAAAACCTTGGTCTCACTTCCGTCCCCCCGACGTACGCGGTGACGCTCGCGTACTCTGCCCAATATCACGTTCGCATCTGACTGGTAGCGACCTCAAATTCTCCTCAGGTCTCGATACGAGGAACCCTAGTACCTAGGGCTGTGAATTGTCCAAACATTTGCTGGGACTGGAAAGTATTTGTTGGACTTCAGACGTAGCTCTGAGTCTCACTGTTGACGGTGTAAATTCTCGTCGAACCGACTCTCATGGACACCAATTTCTACAGCGTCACCGACGATGCAGAATGATGTCAAGCGGTTGTCACGTTCTCTCCTGCCCCTTCCAAAACCCGCCCACAACGCCTCCGCACTGCCCAAATACTGACGCCACCCGACAAAACCCCTTCCATCTTTATGAATAATCGATATCCCGGGCAGATCTGGGTGAATTGAGCTGGTTGGCTGGTTGAGAAGAACATGGACTTCCGACGTCATTCGTCCCGTCTCGTCTGACACGTCTCTGGAGGACTAGCTCTATCTGTATCTTTATCGACTTTCCCAGTACTCGACAACTCGGTAAACCCTTCGCACGCCAACGACGCCCATACCTTGCCGCGAAAACACCCGCAATCTTCGACTCGGCGGCCCATCCTAATCGACGACCAGATAGAGATTAGTTGCGTTGGGGGAGAAAATCCCGCTTTCGACGATGAGAGCGCCCTCCATACGCAAACGGCGAAGGGGAAAGGGAAATCGAGGGAGACAGAGAAATCCAAACTCAGTCGAAAAGGGGGAGGATAAATCTGCGCCCGCGGCGTCAAGAATGGAGATACAGATAGTCAAATGCTAGGTGGTGGAATCTAGGAAGGAGGGAATTACGATAACGACTGAAGCACGGGTTGGGATGGGGGTTGATGCAGATGTGTCGAGGAGGCTGAGGGGTGGGACAAATACGAAGAGGGTGCTCTCTGCTCCTGCTCCTGTGAAGGGCGAGTCTTTGTCTCTTTCTTGAAGCTAGAGGCTTCAGTGATGGAGGTGAAGCCTGGCGGCGATATCCTAGAGCGACCGCTGTCGTCGGTGGCATCGCCCTCGGCAGGCTCCGCACCGGTCCCTGTGGCCGGGATTTGTGACGAGGATACGGATACACCCACACTCGAACCCGAACCAATTCCTTCCTCGTCGGTATTCTTACTCTCATCCTCGTTGGTCTCCCCCTGATCCTCCGCACCTTGACTGGGCCACCCTCGCCACCGCCCCGTTATCTGTCGAGACAACGAGATCCGTTTTACCGTTTGTATCCTCTGTCGGTGAATTAAGATCGAGTAGAACTTCCCTACCAGTCTAGCTGGACCTTTCAGTGCTCCAGCACCTCATGGTACTATGATTGCCAGGACAACTAAAAGGTAACAGTTTCATGAGCGCTCCGAACTCTCTGCGGATTTACCTACCAAGGTAGGCAATTTACAGCCCTATCAGTGATATATGACCTATTAATATGTAACCTGTTTCAAGCATCTCTGCCACAGCGCGACTCCTTTGCAACCGGGTTCTGCGACTCGAATTGAGTACCACTATATTGTTTAGGGCATATGGATTCACACGAATTCAGTGCAAGTATGGAGGTATCATTCTTGGGCTCATTGACAATGTATTCCAAATTCCTCCAGCTCGGGCTCACGCGGAGCTCAAGCCCACACTCAGCCCCCTGTCGACCGGTGACCCCTGACCCGCACTATTCTCTACCTGGCATGCTACCTGTAGGCATCATTGTGTTTGACCTGCAGGCTACTAGGGCCTGGGAAGGCAGGAGCCAGGAGGTGTTGCTGAATACATACCTGTAGGTTGTACCATCTCTCTTCCCGCCCTTGGTCCCCTGGTCAACGTCTGCTTGTTTCCACCGCTCGACACAACAACACACATTCCAGCATTGCCCTGTGTTTCACATAGCACTCCATATTCCCGTTCTCCTATCAAAATGGGATCAGAGATTACTGAGGGTAAGCAACACCATAGAATGTAAACCAGTGCCATCTTGAACAGTCTATACAGATAATTCATAAAGTGTGGCTCAAGAATTCCCCGCTTTCTGTATAAAAGAGAGCACCAGATGAGCACAGATTCTCCAGCTCAGAGAGTTCGTTTCTCCTCCTTTTCCACCTTTTTCTTTTTTTTTTTTCTTGGTCCCACTTCTTTGCTGCCTGGCCAGCATTTTCAGTCATTAACATCCACGAGTCACCATGCGGCTTTCCTCACTCTTTATCATCCTTTCTGTCTGCCTCTCCTCCTTTGTCGCTGCTGCGCCAGTGTCCGGAGCTGCTCTTGCTGTCCGTGATGATCATCACGTAGATCTCGAGTCCGAGGCGCGTCATGCATTCATCTCTCATTGATTTTTTCCTGTGACTGATCTTTCCCAATTCAGTTTGTCAGCTTGGAGGGCAGAGCTGCAACAAAGAAGAAGACCACAGCCAAGAAGGTCACGGCTGCAAAGAAGCCTGCTAAAGCTGTTGCGAAGGCTCCTGCCAAAGCAAAGGCCCCAGCAAAGGCTAAGGCGCCTGCAAAGGCTCCCGCCAAAGCACCTGCAAAAACGCCCGCCAAAGCGCCTGCAAAAGCGCCCGCCAAGGCGCCTGCAAAAGCACCGGCAAAAGCTCCTGCCAAAGCTCCGGCAAAGACTCCTGCCAATAGCAAGGTCTCAACGCCCGTAAGTGTTGTCCCAAACATTCATTTACTTGCCTTTTCACATACATCATCACAGGCTTCATGTCCTCTGAAGAAGGGCAATACAGCGCCTGGAAAGACTGCGGCGAAGAAGACCGGCAAGCGTGGACTGGAGCGCCGTGGACCCCAGATGAAACAAGGAGATGGTATGTTACTGAACACATCTTTGTTCCAAAACAACCTCCAACATCCTTCGCAGAGCTCACACTCAACGGTTTCACGGCCAAGCTCGGGAAGAAGCTCGGTGGTGCGGATACTCGTGATACTGCCGTTTTCGAAATCAACTGGAGGGGCAAGGCCCGCATTGCTAAGCAGCAGGTCAGTGCTTCCGACGCAAGCTTCACCAAGGAAGTCACCGATACCCGCAAAGTAAGCCGCCGATTCGTTCAATAAATCCACACCGAAACTCATCTTGATTCTCTCTGATAGGCTGGCCAAGCTCAGGGTAACGGCCTTCTCGTCGAGGATGGCACATTCCAAGACTGTAACGGCAAACAATCCAAGTTCATGATTCTCGAGAAAATCTCCGGCGAGAACATCCTTGAGCGTTGGCAGAGGACCAAGCCTAACGCCGCTACTTGTGATGCCGAAGTCGCCAAAGCCATCGATCTTGCTGTCGCTGCTCAACAAAAGCTCGCTTCCGGCGCAGGACTTGTTCAGGCTGACGAGAACTTCGAGAACGTGAGTCTTCCTCCTCGTCTCTCTATCCCTAGATTCCCGCTGACAACACTCGTTTCTTGTTTAGTACTTGTTCAACACCGGATTGACTGCAGTTCAAATCATTGATTTCGGTGTTGCGAGGGCTGCCTCTGGTGATGTGACTGCGGGACAACGTAAGGCTCTGACGGATATAACTTTCGGTCCACTTGCAGACATCTGCAAGTCGATTGGGGGAGGTTAAAAAATGACGGACGTCGTTTTACTTTTTATCAAGGGTGTTCGAGCACTTATCCCCTATTGTATCGAAAGAATAAACTTCAGTTTCTTACTCCAAATCATGTTCAGGTTTCTCCAGAGGGATTCAAGTAATTCTTTAAGATTCTTCTATCGCAGTTTCCTCTGTTTCGCCATTACTGACACGCAACGTTACCTCTCCTCTTTGTGTCAATGGCTCGCACGCTTCCTACAAGTGTCAAGTGTCTGGAGGACCCCTGCTTGTCCACCCAAAGGACTTGTCCGACAGGGCGCCTTCGCTTCGCCGTCGATATCAACTACGATCTCGTGGGGCGCAGTCACCTTCACAACGAAGACCAAAGCCCATCACCTGAATTAACAAGAAATCAGGAACTCTGCTTCCAGGGACCGATGAAGATGTGGCCGAGGGGAACGTTGGGAGTCGGACCGTTCGTGGGATTGTCGACGCCGGGTCCTGGGTAGATCGATCGTAAAGTTGTGTTTGTCGTTTTTTTGCAGGGAGTTACTGAAATCTCGAGGTAGGTGAACGTTGGTCAGGAAACATAACCGATCGAGAAAGACTGAATACTGACGAAGTTGGTGCCGACTGAGCACTCTTTGCGGGTGTGCGACTGACATTTCTAGTAGGTTCACGGACTCTTGATTTTGCCTCGCTGAACGATGAGCCCCTTACTACTGTCGACGCGAACGACATCATGTGAATTGCTGGGGTGGTTCTGAACGTATTCTCGAGGCCACGATTCTGAATGCTGGAGGTAAAGAAAGGAGAGAGCTTGTCGATGCTGACTGACCTGGGGGGATCCTGAGCTTTGTGCTAGAAGCACCAAGTGAGAGACCGGTCGTTCTGGGTCAGAAAGTGGAACGACCAAAATGAGCCGATCGAAGTCCGATGAAAGTATGGGAAATCAAATTTCAAACTCCGCTGCCGGTCTCCCCTGTCCAACGGCTTTCTTCGGCCCTTAATCACGCCAAATTGTCGGCGCTTGATTGGTTCTCGACGACCACTGGCTGCCTCCTGAGAAAACCCTTTTCAACGCGAATGTCCTTTCTTCTTCAGCTCGTGTCTTCGTGCAGGACCCGGCTCGATATTAATGTTTACTTCGGGAGTTACAGAAGTCAACGTGCACTTGAAACATTCATCACTTTGCAAGATGGCATCTCAATCAGTAAGCTGACCAGTGGGATTGCACACAGGAAAGAATGGGTGGATTGCACTAGAATCTCCTGGATGATGCAGGATCCCAGGGATTTATGGATACCCCGCACGTTCTATATGGCACTTCAGGAAGACGTGGACTGGAAAAAATACGCGGGTAGATTTGACACAGGCGACGAAGCACCTCACCCAGCCCCGCCCTTTGTGAAAAGATTGATGTGAGCTGTAAAAATACTTACGAGTGCCTCTAAAACCCATGCAGTGCGCTGTATTACCGCTGCTCATCTTTCCATCTCTTCCCCAAGGCGTGTCGCCTCCCGTCCTTTCACAATGCCCCAGGACAGTCAAGTTTACTGCCACACCCTCTATCCTCTCGGGAATGGCGTGGCTCTATGGGGCCCCGAACCGAACGACGACCTACCACTCGAATATCGAGCATCAGGAACCAGAATTGGTGATGTTGGCCTCATAACCCTTGACGGCCGTTTCGATTTTCTCTTCAACATATGCCTTCCTGATGACCACCCCATCAACCTCTATAATGGCGTTCCTCCGGGGTTCAAGCGGCTCGCATGGGATGAAAAATGCTTGAGGAAGCAGGCCTGGTTTCTTCCCCAGAAGCCGATCTGTAGCTCAAATTCCACGCAATGGAACTTGGATATTGAAGCTAATCTCTCAATGTTGTAAGTACCAATCTGACTCCCGCAAACTCACTAAATCGGTACTTACTTCAGTTTCAGCGGACTTCCTGCAGGAGCCAGTGGCGGTATAGGCGTCATGTTTAGTCGAGACAGAGGTGCTGTCGTCATGCCTGGAATAAACGGGGCGGACCGTACAGATACTTCCAACAAAGCCATTTTCAGCGATTACGCATCCCAACACGGGGAGTCCTGGTATCGCTTCGCAAATGGAACACTCGGTCGAGAGGCCGATAACGGAGAGCTCTACCTCATCACCGGTTTCGATAAGAGTAATAGTTGGGAAAATGCCGTCATCTACAACCATTCTGCTACCAATTCGTGCACGCTAGCATTTACGACTGGTTCAGGGATCGGTGTCGAGGGGCGCTTGAGGTTATCGAAAACGACAAGTGATAAATCTTCGTTAAGTCAACGATGCTCTTCGGATGAAACATTGCATAACCAGTCGCTCTTTGTTCGTGGATTCCGAATTTCTGTTCGACAAGGCATGCGGGCTCGGTTTGGTACGAGGATCAAGATCATCAGTACATATAAATCATCCCAGGGCGAGATTCTCGATAAAGATAAATCAGGCGGCATTCCCTTTGGTGGTTCGACTTCGAGCGGGTTTTCGGGGTCAAATGACAGTTCACGGTCTCCCGGCGCAGCGAGTTTCTTGTCTTCGCGCGATTCATCAGCCGGAATTTCAGGCGGAGAAAGTGACACTCAGAGTCGGGAGGAAGATGATTTTACTCCAGACTCCAAGGTCTGTGCTCTCTTGTGTGCTACTCAGTGATGAATAACTCATTCGATCAGATGTACCACCCATTGATCGCCATCAACGACCATATTCTTAACACTGTGAGCATTTTCCGGAGTCTGGGACCTTTTCGACACGGCTCTCCGATGCCGTCTGACATGACATTGCAGAGAGAAGATGTAACCCTTGTGGTGACTCATGATGACGATTGGATCTCGCTTCTGGACAACACTCAGGTGAGTATGGAATGTGCTGAGCCAGATTACAAGTCTGTCTGATAGCGATTCTAGGATAAAGGAATCATGCCTGGAGACTCTACGTTGATCAAAAGACTCCAAGACAGAATGTCCGTGCTCGTCAACGGTAAGGGTATGTACATACTCAGCCCCAGTTCGATCTCAGAGGTGACAAAAGCTAAAAGGGCCTCCGCAGGGCACGCAAAGGTTATCGCAAATACTGCGCCACTTGGTGAAGCTACCGCGACCAGTCCTGAGCCTTCCCTGAAAAAGCGAGGTCGTGGTCGCCCCAAGGGTAGCAAAAACAAGTTGGTCAAATCCTATCCTTCGGCTGCGACAGCTGGGACCTCGTCCCAGGTTAACATACCAAGGAAGAGAGAGAGAACGCCGGAGGTACCGTGTTTCTTCCTCTCCTCGCCATACCAAATCGTTCAAACTCATCGTTCGCCAGGAACGGAAAGCCGCTGACTCCGGGGACAGTGACCCTCCCCCAGTGAAGAAACGAGGTCGACGACATCGACCACCCAAGAAGAAGCTTGAAATGTCCCCAGAAGGTAATAGCCCAGCCGGTGCGGATGAGGGTGAGCCCAAGAGGAAGCGCAGACCGAAGTCGACGAGCTGAAGGGTACAGTCGTGACAATAATTTTTTTACTCTGGTGGTTCCTATTTCGTCCCGTCATGCTCATGTTGTTTCTGTGTCCATCGTCATATTTATATACGACACCCCATCTCAAATCGATTTGCGATGTATCAATGTAGCGAGACAATCCTGTTCTGGTAAGGTTCTCGCTTGAAGTGGCGGTTCGTTAGGCGGATTGGCGGTCCGTTGACTTAGATGTATTTTGGTTAAAGAACATTGGGACAAAGTGATGAGCGCCGGGTCAATCCTCGACCAGCATAAGAGACCGCGTCCGAGACGTGCGCGCTCACATTCGCGCAAAGCCAGTGTTCTGACTCCAAAAATACAAGATTACGACCAAAACTACATGCCTACCCTAATACCCAGACTTTCCGTGAACTCAAGACACGATGTTTCCCAATCCGTGATATCTGAAGATCATTGCTTCATCTGGTATCCTCCGCTTATCCTTTTCCTCTGGCTCCGGCCCATCGCCATGGTCATGAACTTCCTTCTCCTTCTTGGATTCTATCTCGCTCAGGTGACCCAGAACCGACTTCTGCACATCAACTAAGTGGACAAGCCTCCGCCCGTAGGGCCTAGCCTCGACCGCCTCCTTCACGTACTCGTAAGTTTTGTGAGGGTCACAGTCGTCATACACCCGAATTACTGCGCTCTCTCCAGCTTTCTCCTCCTCTCCCTCCCTTCCGCGTTGCGCCTTCTCCGCCTTCTCCGCTTCACGTTTTTTCTTTGCTTCGTAGTCGGGCTTTGCACTGACAATCTGAGATTCCAGGTGCCCCGCGAAAGCTGAAAGCTCTTCCTCGAGATGCGAGTCCTTCATGAGTTTCTTGTCGTCCAACAAAGCAGCGATCATATTTTTCAACTGCAGAACACCCTTTTCTAGCTTCTCCACATCCCGACACGTGGGGATGGTCTCCCGGGCAAAGGACGATACTGCAGAAGAGCTCCCTTTCACATCCTTCATCAGTGAAAGGAGATATCGCGAAGTAGCAATCTCGAACGGGGTATCGCCCACGCCGTTCTCGTAGTGCAACCATTCGGTGGGCGATGCGTGCAATAACATCTTGGTGATTTCCGGGACAGCATTCAGGACAGCGGTGTGTAAGGGAAGAGATCCTTTGACGTTGCGGATGAGTGAACTCGACTTGTCGAAGTCGGTGATTGCCTCTACTACGTCCTTGTAACGATTCTCGACCGCCAAGTGCAAGGGCTATCATGAAAATCAGACCCGAGCTCCAGGACGTTTCTGTGAGTCCATTTGACGTACCGTATCAAAGTTTTTCTTCGAAGGCTGGATCAGTAAAGCCTGACTCATGTCGCGTGGTAGTATCTTCAGGAAATGCTGGAATAAGAGGGAGTTCCCACTGCCGGCAAGAATATGATAGATGTTCCAACTAACAAAGGAGTTAGCCATCACCATCAGGAAGCTCTAAGCTGCCTGCTTACCCGCGACAGTCAACTTGTGTAGGCGAAAGTCCTTTGGAAAGCAGATAATCGACCATCTCAGTGGCACACCCGCAGTGGACTGCAAGCATTAGGAGATTGTATCCAATGAGCTTGATACTACAGGACAAAGGTGGATCAGGCTATGGAAGCGTGTTGTGAAATGGCGCTACTCACTCCTGTCTCAACGCCATCGACATGAGTTTAGGATCGTTTTCAAACAGACGTTTGACCACCGATAAATTAGCACGAAGGAGCGCCGCAGACAGTGGCGACTCTCCAATGGCGTTGATTGTCCAACCTAGCCATTGCGGAAGTACCTTGTCGAGGTCGGAAGTTCGGCGGAGGGAAATGGCCAATGGGTCGCTATTGCACATCGAATAGTGACGATAAGCATCCAATGGACGTTCGGATTTCAAGTAATCGAGGATGGCCGATGACCCAGCGTGTGCTGCGCGCCATACTAAGGGAGAGATAACTTGGACTTCATCGTGACTGACGTTGGGATCATTTTTCGCCGCCAGGTCCCCCCGTTTCTTCCCGTGAACGTTCAGCCCATGGTAGACCTTGTTCTTATTATCCATCGCGTGTGCTTCTACCTCGTCGCGACTACCTTCCTCGCCTTCTTTAGCGCTTGGCTTGCGGTTGACGGTCACGCCACGTCCAGTCTTGCGAATGAACTCGTGGAGGAGCTCGGACTTGTCGTTGGAAATAATGGTTTCCAAGAGTTGATCCAGCTCACTATTGGTCAATGTCAAGGGCGGATCCGACAGCTTGTAGAGGTCGAAAATGGTGGTGAAGCCCTGGACGTCTCCGTGCTCAACTACTCCTGTGATGAGATTCTTTGAATATCTGCGAAGTCCACTGTCTGGATCTCTCCAAGAATACCCGATATCATGTAGCATCTTCGATGGAGCGACTGACGTCTGAACTTCAGAAGAACGCTTTGCAACGTCAACGAAGTCAACGGGACCCTTACTGACAGCGTCGTCCGTATCCATCAAATCCATGTCTGGGTCATCGTCTGAGTCATCCTCTTCGAAACTCTCTGAGGCTGTAATGAGAACCGATATGGGGAGACGAGCATTAACAACCTGAGGTAGACAAACATACCGAGATTGTATTCAAACTTCTGCTCCTTCTCATCTGGTTTATATTGAGCAATGGAGTTGGTAAATATGAGTCTCGCAGTGTCCCAGTGGCCTCTGACTACTGCCACTGATAACGTCGTTAGACCTAGAGGGAGAAAATTAGCACGATCTACGCCTCAAGGAATGAGGAATGACAACGACGGACCTGTTTGACTCCATTCGTTCGTGGGGTGTCCAATCTTCGCTGCGATCTGAATTGGCAGTTGCTCAGTATCGGGTGCTTTGGAAGGTGAGCAAAGCCTCCGAATCGTCGCATTGTCGCCCTCCCAGCACGCTTCAAAGAGCTCCTCGTACAGAGCCACCTGGTGTTGGGGCACAGAATGCCCTCCACCATAGCCACTATCCATAACCTCATACTTGATTCGCAAACCGCTTGCATCGAGGACCGCTGGGGTCACCGTACCAAGCTGCTTCCGCCGCGGCTCTGGTTTGTCCTCGTCGTTCGGATACAGATCGCTGTACGATTTCGCATTGCGAGAAACCAGGAGCCGTTCCATGCCCATGAGATACGCCTTGACCTGCGTCCAAACATGCCACGTCTCCTTCTCTTTTTGTGTCTCTTCCTCTATCTGTTTGATTGATTTCACCCAAGTGTTTTCATCGGCCATACGGATATAGTTGGCGTAGTAGGACTTCCAAGAACCGACTATGTCACCTTTCGACTCCTTGACCTGATCCTTTTCTAACTTTGCGAGAGCTTCATCAACTTTATCAATGCTGGATTGCACCCAATCGAGAAGCGACATCTTGTCCTGCTTCGAGGCATAACGCCGGCGAGCCGCTGTAGTAGCAACATCAACGGACGCACCCAAGGAGATTAGGAGTCGGACGAGATCGGAGTGGATCCCCAAGGCGTTCTCGATCAGAGGAGTGGTCATATCCAGGTGATTTTCAGGTATCTGGCTGTAGGAGTATCCGGACGGATTCTTTTGGGACCTAAGTTGTCGGTCTTCATACAAAGGCAATTTCAAGGATGTGGGTAAGTACTCACTGCAACTTCAACGCTTCGGTGATATCCTTTTCGTCAAACTCAAATTTTGCACCGTAGGCCAACAAAGCAGCAACCATCGCATAGTTATCATTTGAGATGGCGTAGTTGAGGGGGAACGTGATATCAAAATTGTAGTACCCGCCGTTGACAGCAGGGAAGTTTATGACCGACGCCGCTTTGGGGTCAACGCGAAGTAAGGTCAACACAAGCTGAGTCTTGTTGGCTTGAACGAACCTCGAGAGGATCGTTACCAGCTCGTCATTAGCGGTGGAAGACGAGGCTCCTGCTGCTACCAACCGCTCGATGATTTCCACGGCCTCCGCCTCGTCTTGACGGTACATAGCCACCGTGAGTGGAACGAGAGCAGGAGCACCAACATACTTGGCCAAGGTAACCCGCGATAGATCAATGTCCTTGTGGTCCAGAAAAGCATCCACAACTGGCAAAGATGCAAATAGGACCGCGTAGTTCAGAGGAGTCAACGCGAGCCCCCAGTCCGGTGCGTTGATGTCGAAGACGTCGGGTTCACCGACCTCATCTTCTGGAAGTTCGGGTGTTAATGGCGTCGTGTCTATGGGCGGAACCGATGATGGGGGCGACGACAGCCGTAGTGATGAGGTATGCTTCGAGGACGGGCTCTCAACAGCGTTATCCCTCATAACAGCCCCTTCATCCTTGTTCTCTTCCCCTTTCGCCTTGCTCCCTTCCTCCAGTAGCTGCTTATTCATCCTGTTCCTCTCCAGCAACTTCTTCACAACGCCCAGCATATCCATCTTCGCCGCCAAATGGAGCGCAGTACGTCCATCTGCCAAGCGAGAAGTGATCTTCGCGCCATTGTCAATGAGGTAGCAAGCAATCTCCTCCTGTTTCGCCATAATCGCAACGTGCAGAGGCGTCCGTCCGACATGATCCCTCCTTGTCACGCCGGTGCCCTCTTCGATCGTCTTTGCGACAGCTGCACGGTTGCCAGCAACGATGGCCGCAAACAACTTCTCTGTACGTCCGATATACACCTGCTCACTCCATTCGCCGACATCGATTGGGTTGAAGCTTCCGGTTATGCTCTGTCGCCCAGGGTCATCCTCGATAAAACTAACGAAGTTGAACGGTAAATTCAGAGAGCTCCTTCCCAGGAGATGAGGGTGAAAAGCAAACTTACGAAATACGACCACGAATATATCGTTCGTCTTCCTCTTTCTGAAGTTGGAGTTCATTCTCACTGACCGGATCGGGACAGCACTGCGATCAAAGTCAGTACAGCGGTATGAGAAGACCCACACATCCCACGACGAACCTCGCAGCAATCTTCGAGACACTCTTTTCCCGTACCAAAAAAGGCTGGGTGACGATGGAGTCGTCTATCTTTGTTTTTCGGGTTGAAGGGAGCTTTCAAGTGGAATGGTTCAGTGTAATGATCCTAAGTAGAAATGTCAAGCAACCTACAGTTCATTCCAAGGTCCTAAAACCATTGAGAACCTCAGTAATCGTCGACTGGTGCAAAAAATACAACGACTCACAGTTAGGTACACAATTTTATCGATTTTCCTGGCGTTCCACCCAGGACCATACGGAATGTGCAACGACGTTACGTCGTAATCGTTCATTTCCAGACCGCCAATAGCCATCTTGGCTTTGAGATCGCCCTTCAGCTGCCTCTTCTTTCGAGCGTACCTATTAGACTCGTTTGGTTGACCGCGAAGGGCACGACGCGACTCTAGGAACTTAGAACGACTATCAGCATCCTTAAGCTTCTCGAGGACAAGGAGGCGGGCAAGTCCATTGACACGTGTTATGGATCGCTCGTAGATCTAGAGAACCACCTGTGAGTGTTTCAACTACAAGATATGAATAGAGAGAAACTCTCACAGTTGGATCGACGTCAGCGCGATTGAGAGTGGGAACAGAAACCTCGAACAAACGAGAGGAGTACTTCGCAAGCCGCATTTCATATGACGGAGAGCGGCGACTCATGTCGACGGTATTACATTGCCTCATCATTGCGACTATGGATCGTGGGTTACCCCAGACTCGAGAACCTGGATAGCGAGGTGAAACAGTATTCGACAAGAATGCGAACGGCAAACCACATACCATCATACCCAAAACAGGCCGAATCAATATCGAAGCCAGCTAGAATCTCTGCGGGAGAGTTGTACAGACGAAGAACGATTTGTAAAGGACGGTACGGGTATTGTGCTGGCAAGAATTACCGTGAACAAACGAGGGAGGTGCAGAGGATGATTTCCTACAATGGATGGACACGGTGTGCTTTGTACGAGCACAAGTCACGTCCCAAGGGACCGAGTCCCTGACAGCTTCATAGATCTTCGTGATCTTGACCTCAGCCTAAGTTGAAGAGTGGCTTCAGTATGCCATGAACGGTGGCCAGCCCTCGAATAAACGTGAGGGAACTCACCTCCTCAGGTGTCATCCCATACAGGAATAGATCCACATCGGAGGTCGGATAGGCGCTTTCGTGGTAATACTTCCTCATTGCTCTCTTCGACGTTCTCGCAGACTCCGGAAGAGGAGTTAAGCAAGCTAGCACAGAGCCTCCAGCAGCGACAACGTTGTTCCAATCCAAGAGCTGCGAGAGCGAGCCCTCTGTAAAGACCGACCAGTTTTTCTTGAACTCATCCATATTGGGTACCATGCACGGTTCTCCTTCCTTTCTCCGGTCCTCCTCCAGCAACGGCATCACATGTTTCGCTGAGAGATCCTCCTCGTTCTTCACCAAACGAGCTCTGGTGGTTCGAATATCATCTGGAGCAGCGTAAACGTCAACGAGACCGACGTATTTGTCGTTCAGACGCGTGTTTTGCCTGTCGGTCGCGAACGTTTTGCGAAGTTCAGCCTCTTCATCGAGCGAAGGTTGTAGAACGTCATCCAGAGAGATTCCAGGCCCTGTGGGCAGAGATTGGACTCTATGAAGAAAAGATTGGGCTCCAGAATCTTGAGATATGAAGTTTCGTAGTAAGGAAAGGTGGAGGCTTCGTTTCTGGTTTATGGGACTGGCAAGTTGTGGATCGCCAAGGAATGGGACCCTGCTTACGTAGAGGAAGTTCTGATATCCCCGAAGTCGAGTTGACCAGATGGGAAAGCTTTTCTGAAGCCACATTTCTCCAGAGGGAAAAACAGCGGAAAACAGAAAAGCCCCCAGGTTAACGTGAGTTTCGTCGTGGTATACGGTCAAGACTCCCCACGACCAGAAGCGCTTGTTTGACGCGAGCGCCGACTGTCACTGAGGAACGTGATACGCGAGCGTAAGCGCGTTCAGATATTTTAAGACCCAGGATTCGGAGCAGTGGTTCAATGAGGGCAATGCCTGGCAATGCAGGCTACCTGAGGGGGTGAATTTCGATTACAAGGTTCTAGCAAATGCGGACGAACGTGGTGATACGGAACTCAAGAGGGGCGAAACAATGAACATCCACAAACTTCTTTTTCTTCTTAGCACCCGTGAGGTTCGTAGTTAGTTACTTACAAGTCCCGCGATGCGTCCAAATATTTTCGTGGAAAATGGATATTCGTATTCGTATTAAACACCTTTTTATTACCCACAAAGAAGACTAAGGTTGTGCAGGTCCCAGGATGAGGGCTAGAGATAAAAAATGATTATAAGGGACTGTATGTGAATGCACTCTAGAACAACATAGACGACATGTCGGAACGAATACGGTTGTAGTCTAGCAATCCATCAATGCTTCCAAGGGCAGCCATGGCAAACTAGGGAGAAAAGACCGTTAGCGAGCGAGTACCAGAGTCGTGATTGGGATACACTTACGTCCTTGTCCCAAAGGTATTTCTGGGCAACCCTCTTCACATCCTCAACAGAAACGGCATCTACTGCATTCTCGAGCTGCTTCGGTGACATCCGTCTGCCGGTGGTGACGAGCTGTCGGCCAATGTCCTCGGCGATAGCGGTGGTTCCGTCGAGGCTGAGCAGGAGACCAGCCTTAAGCTGGCTCTTGGCCCGCTCGACTTCGACAGGGGTCGGGGTCATGCTCATTCGTTGCCATTCCTTGAGCGTCAACTTCATAGTGTCATCGAGTCCCATCAGGTTCTCGGAGACGAGGTAGATACCCCATAGACCGGTGTCGGAGTACGACGTGGAGAAGGACATGAAGGAGTTGGCGAGGTTGTTGGAGGAAACTATGTGGGAGAGGCGGGAGGAGAGAAGAGGAGATGCGCCAAGAGAGCGATCCCAGTTACCGAAGATGGACTGCATGACCATCATGGGGAAGTAGTCGGGTGATGACCAGCCGACACCCTCGACGGCGACAGCAATGTTGGCGGTAGGAATTGCGTCATCTCTAATACGAACTTCAGAGCCAACAAAGGCGGGTTTCCGCGAAGATGAGGTGGAAAGTGTTCCCAGAGGAAGAGGGTTGGCGGAGACTGGGAGAGTGGAGAAGTGTTTTTCGGCGAGTTTGACGAGTTCCTCGTGTGAAACAGCACCGGTACCAACGAGGACCATACGGTCTGAGGTGTAGTTGGTTTTGATGTAGTTCGAGAGGTCGTCCCGCTGAATGGAGAGAATGTTGGCTTTCGGTCCAAGGATGGTGCGGCCGAGAGGTTGACCCTGGAAGGCGACGGCATGAAGATGGTCGAACACAACTTCCTCTAGCTGCTTGTCAACTTCCTGTTGTTCCCTGAGGATGACATCGCGCTCCCTCTCGATGGCAGAGTTTTCAAGCTTGGAATTTTGGAGGATGTCGCTAATGATATCAACGGCCGCCGGAACATCCTTCTTGAAGCTCTTCGCGTAGTACACAGTCTGTTCACGAGAAGTGTACGCATTGAGGTGTGCGCCAATATTTTCGACCTCGAGCTCGAGGGCGTGTTGAGTCCTTCGGTTGGTACCTTTGAAAGCCATATGTTCCAGGAAATGGGCAGTACCATTTGTTTTGTCGGTCTCTGCCCGTGAGCCCGCATCTATCCAGACACCAACGGTAGCAGTCTGAGCGTGAGGGTGGGTCTCAGTGGCCACAGTAAGTCCATTCGACAGTGTCGAAATTTCTGTCAACGGTCCTGCCGGAATATGTGTAGCCGTCGCGAACGACCGCAGAGGCCTCTAAAGATTGTACATTAGTATTCAAGAAGCACTCCAGAGACATTTGCGACGTACTGGATGGCGAACAGCGGTTCTGAGGACGCGGCTGAGCATGATGGTTGTGGTCAACGTCAAAATCCTTAGAAGAACCGTGAAATTCCGAGTGGATCACCTAAGCAATTTGTGGGAATGGGGTTAGGGTCAGTCTACCAGCCAATCGTTTCCCACGGATTTCTCTCGCCTCACCTTCACTTACGCGATGACGGTCTCAACGCCTGCAAATGCTGATTCGAATCGTTCACCTTCGCCGTCGCCTATTCCGACAGGGCCACAGGGAGACCTAGAATTGGAATTGATGGGACTTGCGAACGCGATGTACAACTTGGGAACGACTGTGATACACGATTCGACCAAGGATGCTGCTACTCAAGGAAGGACGTCTAAACAGCTTGGGCCCATGGTGTACGTCCTCGCTGCCCCTGTTATATCATATGAGACTCAATTCTGTCGGGAATAGGAACGACATTGTCAATCACCTTGCTACTATCGAAGACATTGGGATGCAGACGCGGACGATGATTCCGATGCAGATCATCTCTGACATAGACAACTCTAAGAACCCGATGAATGTGACGAAGGATCGACTGGAGAGAGCCGCTACCGAGAACCAGTTCATGAATGGGAAGATTACCGCTATCAGTGTGAGTTTCAGTGCCCTAACACTAGTATAGTGGAAGGTAACGGGGATTGGCCTCCAGAGCTATCGAAACCTGCTCAATGCGGAGCTTTGTCAACATTTTCCCGAGTTGAAGGAATATCTGGAGCCAGCGAATCCTTCAGGTTGAAACGGACACAAGTTCCTGTTCAATTCAGCCCTATATACTGAGAGCCACCTAGGCTTACGCCTCCACAGCTGGTTATCTTCTGGCTCCTGAACAGTCGTACATCACACGAACTACTCCACCGATTGGCGACCTCGATGCACGATCTAGTCAGGACAGGCCCTTGGACGTTCCCTCTAGATCCTGACAATGGTTACGACGTATCCACTTACTGGCCTTTGTCTTCTTGTGCAGAGCCCTACTGTACTACGATTGTATCTAAGCACGTCTTCTTCAATGAAGTATTCGCAATAACCTAAAACCGAGTGTTGACAACCCTCAACTATTCATTCGGTTCCAAACAAGATTTTGCTGATCAGATGTAGGTCACTTGTCGTCGACCCATCCAGTCTCTGTCTCTTACTTTTATAGGCCCTTTTGTTCATTCCTTCCTCCCATCTCAAGTCTCAACGTTGAGATTAGCAACACCGCTCGTCTGTCTTTCTCGATGCACCAGAAAAGGCCTATTACTTTGCCTTGAGATGGTAATTTTCCGGTAGTACCGGTGAATGCAACTGAGTAGTTGTGTGTGTAATGGCAACACCAATGGTATTAGTATTACCAACCAAAGGTTGTCCTGCATAAGCTTGCTGACCTTCATTGACTTGGGAGGAGTATAGGCAGAGTACACACGGAAACACAACCGCAGATGTGACGATATTAGCCGCACTCAAGGCATATAAACTCCGAGGCAGGTGGGCACGAATCTTCAGACGATATTCCTCGATGGTTACAAAGATTCTCAACCCCTTGCTTCTCAACCTTGTAGGTCTTACGACCCCTTGGGCCCTTGGGACCAACACGCCTCAAATCCAGCTTGGGAGCGCCGGCCCGACTGTAGTCGGAAAGACTGTTTCAGAGAACGTAGAATTCTTCGGTGGTAAGTCCATGCGTTCTTCTCCCGCGAAGGAAAATGGCTGCTGAGCGCCACACAGGAATACCATACGCCGAGGCCCCGGTTGGCGACTTACGATTGAGGCCCGCTAAGATAAAGGACTATTCCGTGCCAGGTTCCGAAAATGCGATCGTCAACGCAACGGATTTTGGGAAAGCTTGTTTACAACATGTGCGTTCGTTCGCTGCTTCGAGAAAGGGTTGCGCTCATCCCCATTGCAGGGAAAGTCGCGAGAATCGGTATCGGAAGACTGTCTGTCGGTAAATATCTTCCGTCCCTCGGGAGATGTACTAGGACCCGATGCCTCTCTTCCGATACTTCTTTGGATTCATGGCGGAGGCGTCACAGGATCGGGATCATCGCGTGATTACGATGGTACAGCTTTGGTTGAGAGGAGTCTCAATAGAGTGAGTCTTGCCCCGTCAGAGTGCAAGTGGTTCTCCTATACCTAGGACGTTATAGAATTCCCCGGTAATCGTGATGACGATCAACTATCGTCTGGGACCCCTTGGATATCCACGAGGGAAGGAAGTGGACGGGCAACAGGACGTGTTGAATCTGGGACTGCAGGACCAAACAGTTGCCTTGCAGTGGGTCCAGCAAAATATCAGAGCATTCGGTGGAGATCCTTCAAAGGTAAGGGGCTTCGAGCGTTCATCTACGACTGAATTGCAACGTTCTTTAACCCTCTTACCAAGGTCACGGTATTCGGAGAGAGTTACGGCGGGAAATCCATCGAACTCTTGTTAATGAGTAGGAAAATCCAAGGCCTGGCTCGAGGAGCCGTGAGTACCCGTTCAGCGATATAGTGGTCGGCCTTCTACTTAAATCTATGATGGCGCAGATCTTGGAATCGCCTGGAAGACTGCCAATGTACAACTCTTCTGTGCAAGATTCCAAGTGGCTTGCGTACATTCAAAATATCCCATCGTGTGCGGAGTCGGCGTCCCGGTCAGTGGATTGCTTGCGTGCGAACGCGACCTCGGACGAGCTTTACGATGCACTTGCGCCTGCTAATATCACTGGCTTGACCTTTGGGTGGACGCCAGTTATCGACGGTCTTGGAGGCATGGTGCCCGATTATCCCTCGCAGCTAGCGTATCCCGATGACTCAACCGTCTCCATCATGTATGGGAATGTCCTGGACGAAGGTAAATGCCAATTCCCCATCGCCGAATTGAGTAGGGCTCTAATGGGTGGACAGGCACATTGTTCCTACCGCAAAGCACTAACTCCACGGACGATATCCTCGCGGGCATGTTCAATATGATTTCGCCGTCACCACAAGGAGATGATGAGCTTCGGCAAGCTCTTTCTGAGCTCCTTGCGTTGTACCCTGACGATCCTAGTGCTGGTTCGCCGTTCAACACAGGAGATGAGACGTTCGGATTGAATAAGGAGTACAAACGGTTTGCTGCCATAAGTGAGTTTATTCGTTTTAGTTAGCGTTCGAGGGGGTCGTTTCTTACTTTCTTCATACAGTTACGGACGTACTTGCAAGTTCTCAACGTAGGCTCTTCGGGAAGAAATTCGTAACGTCCAAGGCGGCGTCAAAGGCTCCATTGTATATGTTCCTCTTTGCTGATCCGGATTCCGTACCTGTGATTCCACGGGAGTTCCAGCCGCCTGAAGGATCGTACGCACCAGGATCACTAGGAGGTATGGCGCGATTTCCAGGTCCTCGTTTTGATTCTCACTGACACGGACGTCTGTTGCCAGTCCCACATACCGCGGAAATCAACTACGTCTTTGGGCATCTTGAGATTGAGAACTCGACTATGCCGCAGAGCGCGAAAGACTTGAGCATCCAGATGATGGATTATTGGATATCGTTCGCTGTCGAGCTGGATCCGAACGATGGCAGAGGCTCTGAACGTACGGCACTTACCATAAGCATCTACATTACGGACCTCTGTGCTCATGATATGCATTCTCTCCAGGTCCTCTTTGGCCGGAATACTTTTCTTCGTCGTCCGCGGACGATCCCGTAAGAGCGGTTGACTACTCCTACACAATCAGTGTGAGCTGACGCGTCATTCCAGGTTCTATTACAACTCAAGGGAGACGAGACCGAGGGTATCCCAGATACTTTCCGTGAGGCTGCCATCCAGTTTATCGTCGACCACTCGCTCGTGTTTGCCGCCTGATTGTCATAGGCCGCCCAGTGCACGCTTTTGTTATGGATGTATTATAACTTAGATCTCTGATAGCCTATGATGTTCTTACCTTTCGCCGCCGTACGCCGGGACCTCAGCCTAGTGTTCTCGACGCATCAGCGGCTGAGATAGCATATCATCGTATGCATACTACGAACCTACCTCAAACTCTGATCTGAACGGGCTCGAAAGTGTGAGGATGATACCTAGGAGTTCCAGAGAGCGAAGTTGTTCCTTGCGTCAGTTCCTCAGGCCCGACAGAGA
This sequence comes from Marasmius tenuissimus, assembly GCA_029532415.1. Classification (NCBI taxonomy): domain Eukaryota; kingdom Fungi; phylum Basidiomycota; class Agaricomycetes; order Agaricales; family Marasmiaceae; genus Marasmius; species Marasmius tenuissimus. The sequence continues at coordinate 3,334,644 of JAQOTA010000054.1, read as the reverse complement.
AAAGAAGGTTTGCAGAGCGTCTTCATACACAAGTCATGACCAAACCTACTAAAGCTGAGGATAACTCGCGCGGGGTCGATCGTTGACTTGTTATACTTACCTGTCCTGAAAGGCCTAGGGGTATCGATAGAAAGGGTCCAGGGAGGAGGGGCCTACTGTCGTCACGTCGTTTGATCAAAACGATCGGTCCAGAAAGGAGCTTCAGATCCGGATTCCGCAGCGTGTCTAACATCCCGGACTTGGTCATGGTTACCGAGAATTAATGGTCTGGGCAGAATCCGGATCGACCGATAACTTACGAGTCACTGAAAACTTGCGAGGTGAGAAGCAACAAAGAAAGAATCATCAAATGTCATGCACGTAAAAAATCCCGTAAAAAGACGACAAAAAAACATACATGACCTTCACTAAGTAAGGTTTGAGTTGCGGATTAAGAGAAATTGGTGGGGGGTACGTCCGCCGCAATCCATCAGTCCAATGAATAACCCCACACGCACGGAGGGGTTGCTTAAATAAACGATATAAGAAAACGGGGGAGAGAAAAGTCTACCAAACTGCCCATGGAGAAGAGAACAGAGAACAAAACAGAAAAAACGAGGAACAACCAAGCGCGAGTGAAAGCGAGGAGTAGCCTGTAACTATGAAAAAGAACTTCCAACCCCAACCCCTGGCTAGGGTCTAAGAAGTGAGCGCGAGTTGAGAAGCAAGAAGTAAGAAGGGGGAATAAGGTATATGTAAGAGTGTAACTAAGAACGGGGGTTTCGTTCCCGAGTCAAGGTTCACCGGACCAGCCACGGACCCCGGGGTAGGTTAAGGAGAGAAAGCGGGAAACAGTGGGGATGGTTTGTAGAGTCGAAAGAACATATCGTCGGGAGAGGGACGAGAACAGAAAAAAAAATACAACGGGGAGAGATTCCAGAGGGGGTGGAAAAAACAACCAAAACCAAGCAACACAACACGTTCGTACTCTTTCACCTTTCTTCTCCGCCGCCTCTTCACCAATTCATACTACTCTGCTGCAAAACAGGCTGCGAAATCGCCCCAGGTACAACCGGTCGTCTCTGCGTCATCCCACCAGGATGCTGCGACTGCGAAAACGCACTATACCCAAACTCGCCCGCCTGCCCTTGCCCTGATGGTCCCGGTGCATCTGAATACCCTCTCAACGAATCCTCCGCAAAGTAGAAACTCCTCCTCCTCTGACCACCCACACTGTCCTGGTCAAACTCACGTCCGTCGGGTCGGACACCAACGGGGTCGCTCAACCTTCTGTGTTTCTGCTCTTGAGTTCTCTTGTACCATCGGTAACCGAGGAAGGCGAGGACGAGCAACGCGATACCACCGAGCGAAGCGACAACGCCAATGATCGCATCCTGGCGCGTCCGGTCGGCAGAACCACCGTTGTTAGCAGCGCTGTCGTTACCGTTGGAGTTACCTCCATCACCACCGTTAGGATCAGGGACACCGACGACGGAATACCCAGCGTCAACATGAAGCGCGAGTTCTTTGGCAACGGGGTTTTGAACACCAGTGTAGAAGGCGGAGTTACGTGCCTGAATCATCGCAGCGAGATTGTCGACTTCGTCAGTTGGGATGTAGGTTAGGTATAATGTACCGAGGGAAGCCTGGTCTTTGGGACCGGAATAGCTGGAAGGAACATGGACTTGCAAGAGGTAGGTTTGCTGTGCACGTGCTAAGAGTAAAAGAGTGAGCCACTGACACAAATCTTGCAAGGTGATAAAAAAGGGGGTGATTTACCTCCCGAAAGTCCAAGAGCGTTGTTGATGATTACCGGCATGAGAGCAAAGATCTGGGAACTGGATTTTTGGCTCCCAGCGACAAATGGCCAATTGAGTTCTTGGTTGAACAGCAGAGTGATCAAGGTGTAGCCAGCCATTTTGGTACCATCTTGGACACCGTTGGCGGGGTAGATCCTCGTAGGGAGAGTAGGAGGCAACGGGGCGGCGGTGAAGGTGGCTCCTGATGCTGCTGCGGATGAGAAGGTGGTCGTAGCTTGGTCGGGATCAGACAAGGACTGTGCTGAAGGTGATGATATGGAGGTGAAGATCAGCTCTGACTGAGTCAAGACGAATGAGAACTGGGATTCGACGGAGATGGGCGGTGGAGTTGTGGTGGTGGTAAGGCTGACGGTGACAGTCCTGCTCGGGGTTACGGACTCAGATGCATTGGCGCTACCACTTGGGAAGGAGATCGATGCACTCTCGCTAACGCTAGCAGGCACACTGACGCTGGCCGACGGACTGATACTGTCAGAACCACTGGGGGTAGCAGATGCACTGAAGCTTCTAGAACCACTCGCACTTCCAGAGACACTACCGCTTTCAGAGACGCTGACACTGGGACCAGAAGGGCTGACACTACTGGGGCCAGAAGGGCTGACGCTATCAGAGGTACTGACGCTGACTGAGCCGGTGCCGCTTTCGGAGACGCTGCTGGGACCGCTGCCTGACGCACTGACACTGCTGGATGGCTCGTTAGGGAAAGAGATGCTCAGGCCGCCAGAGGCAGATGAGCTGCTGGGGGGATCGAGAACACTGCTGACAATGGAAGTGAGGGTATCAATGATCCCGCCGGACGAGGAAGACGAGGATACGGGTGGGTCAGTGATAGTCGCAGAGGCAGAGGTATCAGCGGAAGTTGGAGCGTCCGTGGGAGTCGAGCTTCCCTGCGAAGTGGGAGCGTCTGTGGGAGTCGTGCTGGCGGCCTCCGAGGTGGGCTCCGAAGTAGAAGGGTTGACCGCACTGCTCAGACCCGACATAAGAGTAGACAAGATCCCGCCATCCTCTGAGGTAGTGGAGGTAGGGGGCTCAGTCGGTGCACTGGTGGGCTCCTGTGCCGACGACGGTGGGTTTGTGGTCTGCTCGGATGCAGCGGTGGTCTGCTCAGTTGTGGGCTGGACAGTCGTGGACTCTTCTGTGGAGGTCGGTGGCGGATTCACGATACTGCTCAGACCTGAAAGAAGGGTCGAGAGGGGTCCTCCGTTCTCTGAAGAAGTGGTGGTCGGAGGAGGGGTAGTGTTCGATTCCTCAGAGCTGGTACTGGTCGGGACGTTACTGGTAGTGTTCGGAGCGTCGCTGGTACTGTTCGGGGCGTCGGAGCCTGTGGATGTCGGTGATGTGCTAGACTCGGAGGTAGTCGACGTCTGTCCGCCGCCCAAGAGTGAAGTAATAGGATCGAGGATACCACCTTCACTCGACGAGCTTGTGGGTGTCGTCGAGCTGTCCGAGGCCGCCGTCGAGGCCGATGAGCTGTCTGAAGTGGCCGACGAGCTATCCGAAAAAGTTGCTGACGAGCCGTCTGAAGTTGCTGACGCAGACCCCGATGGCGAAGAAGCCGAGTCCGAGGTGGCCTGGTTGGACGATGAGCTGGCTGTACTGCTCGGTACGATGGAAGTTGGTCCTAGAATGGATGTAAGAGCGGGCAAGCCCAAGTCCCCCAAGTCCAAGTCTAATTGACGTCGTCCAGCCCTTTTGGCCACATTGCCTGCAACGAAAAAAAAAGTGAGACCTTTTGGAGAATTGCCACGTCCTAGGGGACGCACCTGGACCCAAAGCTCCTCCACCAGATTGCCTTTTCTTCTCCAACGAACGACGGGCATGAGACTGTTCATTCGAAGAGTGGATAGCAGAGACCGAGACGACGAGGACGAGAACGAAGAGAAGGGACAAGGAGAACGATTTTGAAGGTTTCTGAGGCATCTGAATAAATGATTATTGTGTGCAGCGCTTCAGCGCAACTGCTGGGGGTTTGAAGGAGCGTGGATTGCTATATGATAGCAGAGAACGAGAGGACCGGAGGAACAAGCCTGAGCAAACCGTAATGTGTATGTTGCTAGAAGCCTGAGCTTGGGACGGGGACGTGGAAACGGGAAAAGGGTAAGTGATATACGAACCAATGCCGGTGGGAAAAATTCTAGGCACCCTTGTTGGCCCCCTTGGCTTCGCGGCCCAAACTGCCGCCATCTGTCAACTGACAACATAAAAAAATATCAATTCACTGCCCCTCGTTTCATCATCAGCTGAATGGAATCATTGGGATCGTTTGCCCAACAAACCTATCTTCAGTTCAGAGATGTAAATGCTCAGCTTCTTCAATACCTTCTGTCGATTCATTTTCACTTCATAAAACAAGAGATCCTAAACTTGGTGTCCCAAACTTGGTATCCCCTCGCAACCGGCCATCGGACTCATTCCCATTGCTATTTCCAATTTCTCTCACCGAGTGGGGGCATGGGCTTACGTCGGGGCATAGAAAAAAAAGACATACAACGGTAACATAATATGCAGTGTATGATCAAAAGAGTGAAAGAATAGAACGACCTTCCCCCTCGTACAAGTTCACAAGCTTTAGATGAAGCCAATCTACACAGCACATCTGTTCAGCACACGATGTTCTTGTTGGTAAATCAAAGATCAAACAGCACCGTACCTTGTTGGCCACGTCAAGAGCATCGTGGTCCGCTGTTAGACGGACGTACGCCTTTTTCTTGCCATCCGGTCTAGCGAATAATACACAACATTAGCCGAAAAGGTCCCGGCCCATGCGAGCAACCGGAATCGGAACTTGCCTGATGAGAGTGTTGACCTTTGCGGCGTTGACATCGTACAATTTCTTGACGGCATCCTTGATTTGACGCTTGTTCGACTTTACGTCGACGATGAAGACGAGGGTGTTGTGTTCCTCAATCTTCTTCATTGCCGATTCCGTGTTCAGAGGCCTACGGGCGCAATTCAGGGTCAGTGTCAGCGGGTAGGTAGATAGATAGAGGTAAATAAAATGAGGGGAAATGCCAGAATATATCGCGCCCAAGATAAAACTTGAAACTCACGAAACAATCGTCCTGAACTGGTCCATTCTAGGTGCATGAGGGACACTCTTCCTGGGGTACTTGGGGGTCCTGGGCAACCGGAGAGTCTTGGGTCGGTGGAACGAGACCGAATGCCGGGTCTTGCGAGAAGAGTGAGAGTGGGCTCCCTGCAATGCTGCTTTCTTTGCTGCCTTGGCCTTTGCATCTTTCGAGGCGGCTATCAAATTTGAATAATTATTGAGATTTCTCGAGGTAAGGAAGGAAGGGGAACACACTCTTGGGGGCAGCTGCCTTGCCCTTGGTCGTTTTGGTGGTGGCCATTGCGGGTGTCTACGGAGGGATTGATCTCATTAGGATGCTGGTCTTTCTTTCGATGGAGACGAGAGTGAAGGGGGGTTCCAGCACAGAGCAACTCTTCCAATCGCCTGATATCCAAATTCCAAGATCCCAATCCAAGTACATCCTATCCATCCAATCCTAATCCAACCGATCCACCCATTTCCATCCATTCATTCTCTCCAATTCGTGCATAGGGACGTCGTAGAGTGCTCCGACAGCATTTCGATAGCAATTGAGCTCACCTTGAGGGAAGTTTTGAGGGTTTTGGGCCGTAGGTCTTGTGTGGTGTACCGAAAATTGGTAGGGACGCGTGTGAGCGTGAGACTTTGGGAAATAGGGACAAACAATAGAGATGCGCAACACCATGGCCGTGATTCGGCATTGCGCAGTTGCTCTAAAAACCCCCGCTTTGGCCGTAATTTTCGGCCATGGCTTAAAATCGGGATCTTCCCCGGCCGGTGGGACTCGGGGAGCATAACGTCATCTCACGGCCATGGCCGTTTTGCGCTATCGTAAACGCTTACGTCAATCATGATCCATTCCCGCGCCCTTCTATATGGGGGCAATGAAGCAAAGTTTAGTGTAAGAATACTCGTATAGTGAGAAACTAAACTTTGTTTTCCCTCATATGCATGAGGGTAAAACTCGAGGCTGATGAGCGCTTGTGAGCGCTCGGAAAAGGGTGCCAAGTCCGGCTACATATATTGACGGCCATGGCCGCGAGATGACATTGTGCTCTCCGAGTCTCACCGCCCGGGGAAAATCCCCGATTTTAAAGCCATGGCTGAAAATTCACGGCCAAAGTGGGGGATTTTTAGAGCAACTGCGCAATGCCGAATCACGGCCATGATGGTGCTGCAGCGCGTTCTCAGACTCGTCACTGTCAGGAATCTGCTCTTCAAGTTCAACCTCATGCTTAATAGTTTCTAGGTCCCCTATGCGTTTCATTCTTCCCTATCTCATCCTTCTCAATTACAGGACTTTCGAATGAACCCGTACAACCTACAAGCCGTGTCATCTAAATCTCACTTTCCATACACCATCCAAACGTCTTCGTAATCGTTCCAGGCTATCCATCTATCTCATCGCCTCGTACAGCCAAACTCTTCCTCGATGCTGATATGATGAGCATTCGATCCCGGCCATTATGATCGTGAATCCGCCGAAGAAAGGGGGGGATGGATGATCGTGATTCTTGACTCACGAGTCCCGTATGCTCGTGAGGATTAATATCAGGAATCATGATAGGTCCTGATTAGAGTAGGTGCGGTCGTGAGCTTTTAATCGATGAGTCTGGTTGCGACGGGGGTTGTGTTGACGTTGAGGTCGAGGCCTGGAGGTCATATCTTACTACTATGTATGGCCAGCAGGATGCTCGGGATATGAAGACATTCCCAAGGTCAAAGCTTCCGGATCCAGTGAGGATACCACATGCCCTGGAAAGAGGAGTTGATGGCTTCGGGCTGAGTCAGAACTCTCCTGCTAGTCTCGATAATCACACAGAGACCCCCATGTTGTACCATTTCTCATCGTACAACAGCTTGCTCAAACCTGCCCTTTCGTCACGGATGATCTTCGCTTCATTTCAATCTATCCGCGTCCCGGCGGCAGTCATCATCGATCAGATTGTGCGCGAATGTCGAGGTACCTTCTTCGCATCCTGAAAGTTGAAGCTCTCTCTCGTTCGGAACATCCGCAGGAGATCTTACCCTCGGGAACCAAGATATCACCGCAGTTCCTTCCCCGGACAGTCAGAACGCAAGCAACAAAAGTCCGAACGTATATTCTAAAATTATCAGACTCTATCTAGTATCACAAGAGTACGCATCTGGTGGCCGCCGAGTCTCACGGGTCATGCAGAGAACACAGCCGAATGGTCTTCAATTGATAAATTGGATGGCAGTCTCACGGAAAGTATCCGGGATACCGGCCTCAATCTAGGCGCCTCCTTTTTTCAGTTGCATTAGAACCTAGAATAACGGATGATGAGCTGACACTAGATATGGGAGGGAGGGTAGGCCAGACCCCTGGATACGTCCGTAACCTCCCTTCCAAGCCCCCGACCCTATGAAAACTCCGACTGGGCTGTGGGCGAGGTGTTGACTGGAACGCGGTCATCTGCCATCACAAATGGCTGTAGCCGTGGGAGTCTTATCACTTTCCTTCACGCGTCCACCATTTCGTCGCTCTCGTGTCATATTCTCACCCACTCGACCATCACTACAGCGTAATTGGGGTCGGAATTGAACTAGAACCACTTCGATTTTTGGACATTGTCTCTGTGCTCCAGTAGGGCTTATCAAGAGCTTTCGGATGGGATTTGCTCTAAAGAGTTTGACGGCCGACCGACTGTCTTTGACCCAGTACCTCCTAGATTATGAAAATGATAGGTGATACCTGGATCGTAGTAATTTTGCCTTGGATGAGTAAGTCCTAGGTTCATATAGTCTGGTCGCGGTGGGAGGCGCTGCTGATAATAATATCGAGTTTCTGCTTGATGTGAGGGACATGGAGAGGTCCGAAATCGCAAGAGTTTGGGTCGTAGAAAGTCTATTGTAGATGCAGTTACGGTGAGTCTTCTGTTTACGATCGCATATGCTTATGAATGCGCCGTCAGCGCGGTACAACACCCTCTTACTCAAACCTAGTCATGACTCGCTCCTTGTCGTCTTACATGTGACTAGAATCTTCGGGCTACAAAGCTTCGCCCTTCATTCCAATCTATTTGGGAGTAACAATCGGATTTGCACGAGTATGTCATGACGATGTGCTCTTTTGAATCCTGACGCCCGAGTTCCTCGTTCAGCACAGTTTGGATCTCAATCTCAGGACCGATCGGAAATTGTGATCTGTGGTGAAATCTGCGGGATATTAGACGCTGTCCGCGCCACAGGTACGAGCAGTGCGGTCAGAATATCTACAGGAATCAGAAGAGCTGGCGCCTACGTTGACATGAAATCACGCACAACTCCACATTCCGCATCGAGATGCCGCCCACTAATAACGAGCACCCGTTCAGTTCTGTTATACCTATGCTCTACTCACACGACTGGTGCGGGCGAAGTGAGGATGTGGAGTATGGATGAGGTACTGGGTAAGGGTACAGTGGCGGGCGTCCACTCAGCCTCTTGCTGTGGAGATATGGGGTTCGGAAATTTGGTCAGTTGGACATCTGATGAGGATGGGTTTGAAGGTTGAGAGTGAGTCAGAACTCTTGCTGGTCTCGATATGCAACTGCTCATGGTCATAGGTTCAGACTTGAATGTACAATCTCTTGCTATCGTACGACATACAACAGCTGGAATCCACTTCCTCTCCTCCTCTAGGCTTCAAAGTATCAAAGGTCCCGGTCACCCTTCATTTCAATCTATCCGGGTGTTGCAGTCACCATCAAAATGCGCAGGCACCATCCCAAACCTTGGCGCTCCTCTCGTTCGAAGACTTTTGATCTCGTCCTCGGGACCAACCAGGATCCTTGACGAGGGCTTCTAGTTCTCAGGCTGAATCACAAGTACCTGTCAGCGTGGGGACGGTCTAAACCGAAAGTGGGCCGTATGTTGGCTCGGGACTCGATGCTACGGGTGAGGAGGATCCCTTATTGGTTCTGATTCGGGTCGATTAGCTCATTCAAATAATGAATTCAACTCATAGACTGAGGACCCGTTCCCCTGCCGCCAGGACTCCACCGACTTCATTCCAATCTATCCAGGTGTTGCAATCACTATCAAATGTATTCATCTCGAGTGACGCCCTCTCTCGCTTGGAAGCTTTGGGTCTCAATTCCAGGACCAACCAGGATGTCCTCTGAATCTCGTGTTAAAGGCGCTGCGCCACAGGCATCAGTGGGAGGCTATCAAGAAAGACGGTGTACTAGGAGGAGCCCTTACAGGGAATCATGCTCAACTGAAAACGTCGCATACGGATTCTGAGGGTCGTTGATGAGTTTCCGACTTGTTTTGTTATACCTGTACTCTACTCACACAACTGGCGTAGTTGAGCAAGGCCGTGAAGCGGGTGAGATGCTGGGTACCTGTATAGCGGCGAGTCCACTGAGAGAAGGCCTCAACTCGAGTCCGTCAATTGGAGACTTGGATAATCGGACGAGAGTTTGATGGCTACAAGTGAGTCAAAGTTCTTTTGCTGGCCCCAATGTGCCAAACGCTCACGGCGTTCAAAGTCCAGACTTGAATGTACGCAACCCCTTAGATCTTTTTCGCCTCAAAGAATCATATTACTTCCCCAGCTAGTCATCTTTCATTCTAGTCTATCTCTGTATTGCAATCGCTACCAGATTACGCAGGTGACGCACCCTCCCGAACTTTGACGCTTGATGCCTCTCTCGCTTGGAGACTTGGTATCTCATATCGAGGGACAAATAAGGAATTGCGATTTCTGACGAATTTCGGGCTGCTGAAAGCCACCTAAGCATCAGCGTGGAGACAGGACATCCTCGGAGCGCTGAAGCTATTTTTGACAGGCAATCAAGCTCGACTCCAACCCTGATGATGAGTTTCCGTCTAACATTCTGGTGTACCTATAGCCTTGGAGGCTCGCACGCAACGCTGCAATCTTATGAGACCGGTGTGGGTGAAACGAGGACGTGGAGTGTGGGTGGGATGCGTTTGAGAACGGGACGGAAGTGACAACGGTGCATCATCAAGGGAGTCTGGCGTTGTGAACTTGCGATCCGACGTGCAGTGAGGTTGGGCTTGACGTCAAGAGCTCCATTCAGAGCGGTTACTTGCAAGTTGCTTACTAGCGAGATCTGCCTGACCAGGCACTGTCATTATTGGATCTCTGAAGATAAAGGGGCGAGGGGGTGGGGAGTTCATTTTGACCCTAACATTGATGATATGAAAGGTGCGTCGTTGTGAAAGGCTATCATGAAGGCATTTTCAGATCCCGTTTCAACTTAGTTGGCCTAATCTACCGGTCTCTTGGGATCGAGTTTCATGGCTATACCAGATCCAATTGGCATGTGGCTGAGGACTATACGACATGCGCTACCTCGAAACTCCACTTGAATCAATCATCCGAGTTGACCGTAGTATAATCCTCCTAAATCGGTCACTGGTTTGTTCGGCGGATATATTCGCTGTGGTGCTTTGAGTCACAGCATCTTTCAATATCTAGATGGGCGGGGAAGCTGGTGGATTGAATCGGGATGGGGTAAGTACGAGGCGTCGGCGTGTCACTGTCTACGTATATAAAAGCCAGCTCTCGTGGAGGGAGACTTGGACTTTTTCAGGACCCTTTAACGCCCCGCTCACCGTACCGCAACAACGTAGATGTGATGGAATATCCAGATGTTTACGAAGACGTGAAAGAAACGTGCGAGGCTTTGTTTTCGATATTTTTCATCGAGAGACTTTCCTGACTTACAGTGCTCGCTCTAGTGTCCGAACGAATGTATGTCCACCCGTCGTTATCAACATATCGGCAATTTGTTCATGCTCGCCCTGGCCATTTAGTATGTCGGATTTGTGAGTTTTATGATACTGGTTTGGGACCATATGATTACGTTCGACGACGAGGTGAGTGGCGGGGCCCACCGCTGTCCACGGTAGTTGCTGAACGTTGTCCTTGTAGGTCGAGTATATATGGCGCGGTCGGAAGGGACCCAGTACGCATTCTTTATTGTTGCCCTCTGGTGGATGTTCTGACCATCCTGATGGCACGCCTTTTCCAGTCGTCTATCTATTCATCTTTGTAAGTCGCTCATTACACACCTAACTTGGGGTAGATCATTCAAGGTGGGTCTGGGCAGAATCGATATTTTACGCCTTTGGGATTCGTCATTAATCTCTTCGGTACGTTGTTCGTTCTCCATGAATCGAGACGGGGAGGCTGACGAGACACGTCTTGACTTCTATAGCCTATCTTTCGCCGAGTTGGACTCCGGAGGTATGAAGAATGACTTATCAGTACAGGCTGTCTTGAGACTCATGTTGGATTCATCATACCTTCCACAAACACAACAGCGGTATGAGATTTGATGCTCAAACGCTTTTTGCGGTATGCTGATCTCTCCGACGGGTGTTGTAGGTGTAAAGACTTCATTCGTTACGAAGGGGTTACGGTGGCGTTAGCTGTCGAGGTCGTGGGGTTGATGATGTTTTTGAGGTAAGTTCGATGCATGCCTCCTTCCGTCCGTCGGACTCTCACGTCTTGTTTCCCCGGTAGAATACGGGCGCTTTATGCCAGAAATAAAAGTATCCAAGCCCTTCTTATTTTCATCCTTGTCGCGGAGACGGGGGTAAATGCGTGGTTGATCAGCAGAGGACAGCGTGCGTGTTTCTATTCCTCGACCAGTGGCATGTTCCATTCCTAATGTTAGTCGGTTGACCATACTTAGCTGTTGTGCATAACCCCGATTCTGGTCGTGTAAGCCACGGTGAGAGACGTTCTATACTGTGTTGTTGACTGGGAATGGTCTTGTAGACACGATTCTCTGACGTCTTTAGCAGCCTGCACGATGATCTTTGATCCTGCGATGTAAGTAACCTGTCGTTCTGTCCAACTTTGGAACATGCTACTTACTTCCTTTGGGGAAATTGCAGAAGTGCCGCTGCGAGTGCATCCGCATGGATCCCGCTGTTGTACGACACGATCGTGTTCGCTTTGACGATCAACCGGACGTGGCCTGCGATACGCCAAAAACAGGCAGGTGTTATCCTGAGGAGGATTCTGGAGGACGGATTGTTGTACTATTGGTGAGTGGTTCTGCCGAAGGACGACCCAGGAGTACTGATTGAAGGATGTCACTTGAAGCGTGATATTCGTTATCACACTCGTATTGACGATCATGATTATTGCGGCTTCTGACGGGGTCAAGAACATTCTGGCACAGTAAGTTTTTCGTTGACAAGCCACGTCCAGATCTTCATGTTCAATCTTCATAACAGAACGGAACAATTGTAAGTTCGGGTTTTTTGATGATGTAGCGTTGCTAAAATCGTGTCATCCCGTCTTGCGATCCAGAGTCACTGTACGTGCCCGCTGTTTGGTGTTCTCGTTCGCGAATTTATCCCCTCCGTGAAAAGGTCGCCATGATGTCGCGAATCACCATTAGTCTCAAGAAAGAGGGACGGAGGCAGGAGATGACGGATGATGACTTTGCGCCCTCGCCGAAGATGTTCCTCTTCAGCAAACTGAGCAAGAGGTCCAAGAAAGCGAAAGGGAGGGAAGATATTCCCCTGGCTTTTCCTATCGCCACTCCGCCCGCTCCTCTACCCGTTTTCCGTCAAGAAGAGGCTAGCACGGTGTCAAAGCATGATCATGATCATGACCCGGTTGGTAAGGGTCAGTCGTGGCCCCGTGAATCAGTGATTTGAAAGCTGCAGTGTTGGGGTAATTTATGCGATTCATGCACGAAGGTGTATCCCGTAGCAGTAGTGTATTAATGTAGTGTAAGTGAGTCGCCTCCTGTAACAAGCTAACGTGATAAGGATACGTGGTCGTCTGCAGGGGCCCAGCGAGAGCCTTTCGACGTTTGCTTTGGTCGGGCGCGTTGTCGACACCAGGTTGAGTGTATGTAGAAGATTGACGAGTTGGTTCTCTATTTTCTTCTTTGCTGCCTCCGTCCATCGGCTGAAATAGAGGGAACAGACGTGAGATAGCATGACGGAGGAAACCGTTAGGTTGAGCACCTTTGGTTTTCGCCTTCTTGGGAGCACCCTTCCCTCTCTTTTTCTTGTCTTCCACGTCCTGCAGCCGCTGTTCCTCGTCCTCGTTGATAAGCTCCAATTCTGGGTATTGTCGCATGACTCTAGCATAGTCGAGCACGGGTGGGTAGTAATGAATCATGGAGGGACCGCGTAAGCGTGCTCTGAGGTATTTAGCACCAGTTCGGATTCCTGTTGGGTTGTATACGGTCTGAAATATTGAGCACCGTAGTTTTGTGAGTTTTGTGAGACGAGAGGGGGCAACGGAGGTCATTGAATGTCGCCGGACGTCGTGGTCGACGAGGAGGATGAGAGTCGCGTATGTAAGCGAGAAATTTGTCGGTCGCGCCGGCGCTCATCACTTTGATTTCTCTCTTCTACATGCTACAAATCTGTGGACGATGTCGACACGCTCTTTTTCCTGAACTCTCACGAGTCTCTCCAGCGACACGTACTTCACATCGTTACAAGACAGGCGGCAGCAGTGATAAGAAGAGCTATGATCCACGGCAGGAAAGGAAGCCGTGGTCATCACGACCACCACCACCATCAAGGAGTGGTCCAAAATGGGTTCCAATCAACCTAGACAAGGTCGAATACAGGGTACCCAAGGTACCCAAGCCATGGCGGCTTCAGCTAACTACCGACAACCCAAAGGGCATCATACGACATGTTGAGAAGTCCGTTCATGCATGGATAGGGAGCCCAGTTCTTCATCAACGTCTGGAGAGTTTCGGAGTACCAGAGAAGGAAGTTCCTATTCTTCTGGAGGCATTCGAAGAATCTGTACAGGCAGGGGAGGTCACATCTCGGGATGCGTACAACAGATATGCCTTGATACGATTCGGGACACTGTCACCCTCGGACAATCTGAGGGACTACACCGACCTCGTTATGACCAGCGTTCTGTACGCATGGGCTACAGACACAACTTCCATGTCACACTCTGAGTACCCTACCCGGCAAGCAGAGCTTCATTCTCGGGGCATCTCATGGAAGACGCTGAACACCATGACTCGACTTTTCGAGGCCACTTCCAACCCATTCCCTCCCGACAACTATCCCGGTGCACGTCGTGTACACCGGAAGGTCATCATGCATGTTGGCCCGACCAACAGTGGCAAGACACACAACGCGTTACGAGCACTGGCTGCGGCACCGACGGGCGTTTATGCTGGCCCCCTGCGTCTGCTCGCTCACGAAATCTGGGATAGGCTAAACCAGGGGAAGATAGTACCGTTGGGAGTTGAGGAGAAGCAAGCGGTGAAGGAGAATGAAGCTATTGCTATGGCGGCTCTGGACTCTGGCCTCGACGATGCTCCGCCTATCCCACCATCGAATCCCACCTCGTTCAAACACACGGCCACGGGGAAGGATGGCAATCCGGCGTATGCGCGTCAGTGCAATATGGTCACTGGAGAAGAGCTCAGGATTGTCGGCGACGATGCTCCACTGATGAGCTGTACGGTTGAAATGTTGAGTCCTGGGGCTACCCACGATGTAGCAGTCATTGACGAGATTCAGATGATTGGGGACGAGACGAGAGGAAATGCGTGGACGCTTGCGCTCATAGGTGCTAATGCGAAGGAGTTGCATCTGTGTGGAGAGGAAACAGCAGTTCCTCTTGTCAAGGAGTTGCTCAAGGGAACCAACGATGAGCTCACCGTGCATCGGTATCAACGGTTGACACCTCTCACTGTTGACGAGGAAAGTCTTCACGGAGATCTCTCGAGAGTGCAGAAGGGGGATTGCATTGTAGCGTTCTCGAGGTCCAGGATTTTCCAGCTGAAGAAGTGGGTTGAAGGGAAGACGGGGATGAAGTGTGCGGTCGTCTATGGGCAACTTCCACCGGAGTTGAGGAGTAGACAAGCAGACCTTTTCAACGATCCGGACAATGATTACGACGTTATCATCGGGAGTGATGCCATTGGGATGGGTTTGAACCTGTGAGTCGAGGTTTTAGCTTTTCCCTTCTGTTCGTCGTGAAATAATCGCTTTCACACAGGAAAATCCGCCGAGTCATATTTGACGCGATGGAAAAATGGAACGGAGAGAAGAGCCAGTCGCTGAGCGTTTCACAAACCAAACAAATCGCTGGACGTGCAGGTCGTTATGGCTTGGGCACTGAAGGCGGTCTCGTTACGACGCTCTGGCCAAGGGACCTACCTCTCCTCAAGGAGATTCTCGCTCAACCGACTCCTGATTTGACTGTAGCTAGGCTTGACCCCGCCCTCGAGTCTATGGAAGCGGTCAGTCATGCTCTGCCGGAAGAACACAAGTCGAGTATGCATATGATCATCGAGGCACATCGGTATATTGGAATCCTGGGCGCGGGTGACCCTTCTGATCCTAAAGGACTCACATCGGCAGGGTGGTACCGTTACGGCGAGCATTCAATGGTGGGCAAGGACGGTTCTGTTGCGAGCATTATGGATAAGCTCTGCGCGTTGGTGGCATCGTCCACAGAGCGCGACTTGACGGCGGACGACGAATGGGGTATCACCCCTCACGTAGCCTTTTCATATCAAGACCAGCTGCTGCTGCTGCGTGCACCTATACCTTGGAAAGTGAAGATTTGTCGCACACTTTGTAACAACCTGGTCAAGAAGTTCTTGACGGATTACAGTGTGTCGGTCACGGAGCTTGTCACTGCGGAAGGGGAGACGTATCTCGACGCACTGGAGGAGGTGGAGAAGGGGATGGAAAAGGCGACTTCGGACGTTCCGAAGAGACCCAAAAGAGTGAAGCCAGTTTCAACAGAGGTCCTTTCGCAGCTAGAGGCTTTGCACAGGGTTTTGGGATTATACAGCTGGTTGGCGTTCAGACATCCCGTGGCATTTTACGACGTCGAAACTGTCGAAGCACTCAAACCCAGGGTGGAGAAAGCACTGCAGTGGGCGCTCACTAGTACCATGAGGGTGAGCAAGGAACGAATGCTGAAGGAGGGTCTATCTCGGGGAGAGGAGGAACGTAAAATCCAGTTTGCCTCCAGTCGCACTCCACACATTAGGGAGGGTTCAACTCCGATAACGCTCATCTGAATAAATAAAATTACAGTAGATCTAGCACTTCATGGTATAATCGTACTTTAGTATGTCTTTATTACTTGCACACCTCAAGGAATTCCATGCTCAGGAGATAGAATAGGAATGAATATATGTATCCTCAGTCTTACACAAACGGTCTATAGACTATAATAAATAGAATCATACCCGTTCCTGTACTCTACCCCTCCAGCTCTCATCCGCCTCGTCCCCAAACATGACCGTTGATGATCCACTGGTCCCGCCCCCGGTTCTCTCCCATCGTCGCCTCATCTCATGGAGTGTAAAGCTGGTCCCGGCCAGGAACAAAAGCACACTCAGGTCCTTGAAGCTCAGCGCCGCAGTCTGAAATATGCTCTGCAGGAACGGGACGTATACCAACCCGAACTGGGTGATAGCTGAAATTGAGACTGTTGTGACCAACATGCGGTTCTCTGTGAGACCACAGTTGATTCCGCGGTTCTGGATTGCAGATACGAGGTCCAAGAAAACAAAGCATGTAAATGTCTAAGAGAAAGGAAGGCTCAGAACGTGTTCAGAGACAACGCGCGAAGGAAAAGCGACTCACCATCGTCTGTTCCCTCTTGGACATCCGGTCGTCCGACAGCGCGAACACGTAGACAAAGAGGGTACCCAGAACAATCATAGACGCTGAGAACAGTACCCTGTAGAGAACTCGTTGTGTGATAATCGGAGCGTCTTTCCTGCGTGGTGGCTTGCGCATGATGGAGGGGTCCACGGGGTCAACACCTAGACTTTGACTGGGAGGCCCGTCCATGAGGATATTGATGAAGAGGATCTGCATCGCGTTCAGGGGATTGCTGAGCCCGAGCATCGTACTGAGGGTGATGAGAGTGAGTGCGGCGGCGGCAGTGCTGAGTTGGAAAGACAGGAAGTTTTGAATGTTGTAGAAGATGGATTTTCCTGAAAACGGAATGATCAATGGAGGATAGTTTGATCATCTAGCAGTATCTTACCTTCTTCCACCGCAAACAGGATGGTGCTGAAGTTGTCGTCAACCAAGATTACGTCCGCAGCTTCCTTCGCGACGTCGGTTCCACTCTTGCCCATTGAAACTCCAATATCCGCTACTTTGAGTGCAGGTGCGTCGTTCACTCCGTCGCCGGTCATAGCGACCACCTCGCCACGACTTTGGTAAGCCTCAACGATAGCCATTTTGTGCCTAGGCGTTGTTCTGGCGAAGACGGTTACGCTACCGACTCGCTCTCTGAGTTGACTCTTGCTCATTGAATCAATTTCCTTCCCAGTCAAGCAGTATGCCCTATCGTGCTCGTGTCCGTGCCCGGTACCAACACGCAGACCTAACTGCCTCGCGATGGATAATGCCGTAGGTTCCGCGTCACCAGTGATCATGACAACTTGTACTCCGCCGCTCTGAAGCAGCCCAATAGAATCGGGTACACCTTTCCTCGGGGGATCGTACATGGCCAAGAAGCCAGTAAAAACGAGGTTATCCTTATCCGGAACAGGCGTGTTCGCTCTTGAAGGACCATTTGAGTGCGAAGGGGTGTTGTAACTAGACGGTGTCGTGGCGTTTCCGTACCCATAAGCCATTCCGATAACCCTCAACCCTCTCGCTGCAACACCTTTGGCGCGTCCCAAAATCCCAGATTTGATACTCGCGTCCAACGCGGGCGTGGACCCGTCGTTGACATAGTAGAATTTGCACCGTTCGAGGACCGCTTCGATCGAGCCTTTGGTGTAGTACAGCTCCGTCTGTGGGGAATGAGGGTAGGTACCACTGACTGCCATCCATTTGTGTTCGGAACTGAACGGTTTCTCCCCAGTGCGGTTGAAGGAGTCTCGGAGGTCGGTTTGGTTCGAGCCCATCTTGACGGCTTCGACGACATTGATGAGGGCGACGTCTGTGCCTTGACCAATGACTCTACGTCCTTCTTCGTTGTGCATGATGAAGGCGTTGTTGCATATAGCGCCGATTTCGATGGTCTTTCGGAGGGCTGGGGATAGTTGAGGGTCTTGGTCAGTGCTTTGGGAGGGGAAGCGATCTGAGGTAGGGTCGAGGTTGACGAATTCGTCGACGGTATAGCCTTCGGTTACGGTTTGTTCGTTTTTGGTCAAGGTTCCTAGAGTTCCGAGAGATTTTGCTGAGCGAGGAGAATAATGATGAGCTTGGAGTTGAACGCACCTGTCTTGTCTGAGCAGATAACTGAGACCGATCCAAGTGACTCTACGGAATGCAACTTCTTGACGATAGCTTTCCGTTTTGCCATCCTGAGGACTCCAAGGGCAAGGGTCACGGTCGTCACGATAGGTAAACCTTCGGGTATAGCGGCCACCGCAAGTGAGACTAGATAGAAGGGCTGTCAATACGCTGGCGGCTCGTGAGGAGGGTATCTCTCACCTCCGATGGTGAACATGTCGAGCCAACTCCGTTTTTGTAAAACACCAATCAAACAGATGATACCGATGATACCGAACGACAGTATACTGAGCTTTGTGGCGAGCTCGTCCATACTGAGTTGAAGGGGTGTTCTCTTTTCTTCGACGGAGGACATGAGTTCAAAAATAGCTCCAAACTCGGTCGACGACCCTGTTGCTATAACAATTCCGGATGCTCGGCCTGCACAGAACAGGACGTAAGTGAAAAATATCAAATGTAATTTCGTAGGGCACACACCATTTCTGACCAAGGTCCCCATATACGCGATGCAGGCTCTGTCTGCAAGAGCGGCTGGCTCGCCGCCTCCAAAACCATTCGGGAGACCACCGTTTCCCCAGGGTTGAGCGTCCACGGTCTTCCGACGCGCTTCAGTTTCACCTGTCAATGAGCTTTCGTCGATTTCGAGGTCGTGAGCGGTGATTATTCGTATGTCTGCTGGTATGCGATCGCCGGTGGAGAAAGAAACGAGGTCTCCTGGTACGAGTTCGTTTGCGAGGACATGATGGGTTTGACCTGATCTGTGTGGGGTGTCAGTCGTGGAAGGGGGGAAGGCGAGCAGGGAGTCGGACCGGATGACATGACAGTGATGCGGAACGAGCTTGTTCAATGCTTCAAGACTCTTCTCAGATCGTTGTTCTTGTACGAAACCGACTAAATGTTGTTGTGTGTCAATAGACGTATTCATGAGAGGGTGGACGGTGGGCTCACCAGTGAGAACTATGAGGACGGCAACAGTTATGCTGACTGCATCGTCGATGTTGCCCATGATCGCACTAACAGTCGCACTCCCACAAAGGAGGAGAATGAGAGGATTCTCGTAGATAGTTTTGATGAACTTGATGAGGACGGGTTCGGGCGTCGCAACGGTAAACTCGTTGTAGCCGTGAGTTTGGATGAGAGGAAGGATATGAGATTCATGGAGACCCTGCGTGGCGTCTGTCCTGAAGTATGCGACCGTGTCCTATCCGGACAAAATACTCAGTAAAGCCTACCAGAGAAGGAGAATAGGCAAACATACTTCGATGGACGTATGTGCAAACTTTGCTGAAGGGGTATCTTGTTCTCGTTTTCGAGATTGTAGTGGTAGTCTCTCTTCAACGTCTTTCTTCGCATCCCCATCCCCATTGAACCAGCCCAGAATTCTCTGCCATAAGCCTTGGGCTTCATGCGCTAGTATGACTTCTGTCGATTCTTCGACGTTGTGTCGCCTCAGCGTCGTGCTGTATGCAAAGTGACTTCCTGCATCCGCGGTGGGTGTCATCGACTCTTGTCCATTCTGAAAGTACGCCGATGCTGGAGGAGACGCTGATCTTCCGGTAACCGGACTGTGAAGATGAGCAGGAAGCGAAGCTTGGCTTATGTGCCTCGAGAACGATGGACTCGACGGTGAATTCGCTGGTTGAAAATAGGCTGGAACACGTTTTCGTGAATCGTAATTGGATTGCTGACCGACGCCTAGTGAGGTGGCCCGAGGATGGTTCATGTAGAGGGAAGAGGAGAAAGCGCAACGTCGCCGTCAACGTGTCGTGGGAGTTTACAACAATTTCGCGCTTCCTCCTTACCGTCACGGTCCGCTCTCTGTTTTTTTTTGTATCTTCTGACCTTTTCGCTCATTTTTCTCGTTGATTTTGCAGATGAATCGTCTTGGAAAAGCACGGTCGCTCTTACGGTTCGGCAGGCCTCCCTCAATCACCAAACCTCTCAAAATCAACCTCCGAACAAAACTCCCTCAACCACCCGTCAACATCGTTACACGAGATTTCGCGCCATGTCGACTGCAGGATCATTACCACTCTACCCTCCAGGACGACGTGATGTACATGACCTATACACATGAGCTAGGCCCACGTCCGCCGCCTCGAGATATCCGACTCAAATACGACCCCGAGAATCCCTACTCGAAATACCGACACAATCCTGCTGTTGGTGGTTCTCAGCTCGGAAGAAAACCACCGCCGCCGTCGAGTCCGGAGAACGTTACACGTTTGGAGGGGATACAGATACATGTCATGGCCAAAGACGCGATACAAAACCGAAGTAATTTGTTGGGTGTCATTATGGCTCTCCGTGCTCTTTCCGGTGAGACGGAAAAAGGCGGAGGTCAGCATGCAGTCAAAGGTGTAGAGATTGTACGAGGAAAGAAGGCAGTCGGTGGTTGGATCAGGCCAGGGGTACCCGTCGGCGCGAAGGTCACTCTGAAGGGACAGAGCATGTATGATTTCCTCGGCACGCTCGTGGAATTCGTTCTGCCTCGTCTTCGAGAATTCAACGGCGTCGTCCTTCCCCCACCCTCGGCGAACGTCAAGACTCCAGCTGCGGTTTCGGGTGTGGTCTCGTTCGGACTTCCGGATACTGCAATGGGTTTCTTCCCTCAAATTGAAGTCAACATGGATTCGTACCCCCGGCTATATGGATTCCATCTACATTTCATCACGAATGCGACCGGAGTGGGGGCTCAGGATCGTGCGAGGGCGCTGGTTTCTGGGTTCCAAATACCCTTCGTACGGAACCAGAATCTCTGATGGTACGCTATTATTATCCTTCCTTTGAGCGAGTTCTCAGATTGATCAATGGATTTGCATCCTCCAGATCTATTCCTACCTCGTTTGAAAGTAATCTACATACTTCTTAACCTAATGCCTCATAGACCGGGCATGTCGCATGCAATATATACATAATCCACGGCTCCTCAATGATGAGGGGATGCACGCAATCAGTGTTGGGTGGGAACATCCGTGCTGGTTGAGGTGTCCGAATGCGATGATATTTGTGACTGGTTGGCAGGAATAGAGCATATTCGCAAACGCTCTCCGAGAAGACCGAAGCGCAGCTCGGAGAAATCCGAGAAAAAGTCGTCATCGTCACGCTGTCTCTTTTCGCACCACCTGACCTTTTCAACTTGGTCGCGTCCGTGATGTCTGAACCCACTACTGACCCCTCCCCTCTCGGTACAAATCAGAATCACAGACCATCTTTCTCCGCTCCAATTGGACCAATCTTACAATCATATCAGCAACTCGCAATGCCCTCTCCTTTTTCGGAAAATTCCCGGGCGGCAATTTAAGCCCATATAAGAGCAAATATGGCAGATTTCGGACATTTACCATATAAGAGCTTATGTGAAAGTAGTTGTTGGATTATATTCGCCTCAAATAGGTCCTTATTTTGGTTCTTTCCCGCACTTCGGGCCTGGGCCAGTTCTAATTCACCAAATAAGGCATCTTGTATGAGCTTGTATGGCGCCTTATATAGCGCCTTGTAATGGGACCCCAAAACAATTGGAGGCGTTATTTCAGCGCGCATTCAACCTGGGGAATCGAGCCCAACACCTCAGGAGTTCGACACTGTAAAACGAGCTGGTAAGCTCTTCTACTACAGTTGATACATAAGTAATGATTAAGTGAGCAAATGTAAAGAAACGAACTCACTTCCCACTCGACCAGTTCGTGGTCAAAAGTGGGAAGCCGTAAACTACGGATCTGGGAATATATGTGATGGATACGGTAGCAGCAGGAACGATCGGAAACACTGAAAAATGAGAGCATGAATAATGAAGCATAAAAAAACTGATTAGGGAAGAAATATCATATTGGCGCCACAACTCAACGCCAGCTACCGGGAGAGTCTCCCCGGGTCTCCTTTCGGCAGCATCTCCTCAGAATCCAACACTCCCCCAGACCCGGGGAGTCTATCAAGGGACAATGATCATACCCAAGAGTTCCAATTGTCGACGGTGAAGAGCGCTGGTTAGTGCTTTGGTCAGAATGTCAGCAGGGTTATCCACAGAACCAACATGCTGTATCTCGATGTTCCCCTTCGCCACCTCGTCGCGCAGGAAGTGATAGCGTATCTCCATATGTTTGACATGGCCGTTGAACTTCGTGTTCTCGGCTAACGCGTTCGCGCTCTTGTTATCGCCTCGAACCTGGGAGGGAAGGGGTACTCCGTGACCAACCTCATTCAAGAAGTCATGTACCCACTTGGCCTGCATTGCTGCACGACCTAGAGCAATGTATTCGGCCTCCGTGGTCGATGTCGCCACTACTTCCTGCCTCTTCAACATCCAAAAAACCGGTCCCCCGCTCATGAGTGTGACTACTCCGGTGGACGACTTCCGAGTGTCAATGCATGATCCGTAGTCGGCATCAGCGTAGGTGATGGGGTTGAGGCGTCCCGGTCCTCGGGTGTACTGAATACCATGGGTCTTCGTTCCTGTGATATATCTGACGAGGTGTAGTAAAGCATTCCAGTGAGCCCGCCCAGGGTTGGTGAGAAATCGGCTGAGGTTGTTCACGGCGTAAGTGAGATCGGGGCGACAGGCAGCTTGGGCAAACTGAATTGCGCCAACCAGCATAGCATACGGCTTGTCGCGCATGAATTCTTGTTCTTCGTCTGCTGTAGGGCACTGAGATTTCGACAGAATGAGGTTGGGAGGGAAAGGAGTGGCCTTGGGGTTCATGCCGTCCACACCAAATTTCTTGAGAATCCGGTTGAAGTAGGAAGCCATGTCGAGCATAACGGTGCCTTCTTCCTTGTTTCGAATAAGCCACATCCCAATCGCGAACTGTACATCGTCAGTGGCCTTTATCTTGAACCTCGACCCAATTTCATCTTTCACCCTCTTTGCCTCCTCCATAGCACAAAAACCCTTGCCCCCGGATGTCCAAGCTTGCATTGATGCAGCCCTGTCAGAGCAGGCTGCCCAGACAGCGGCTGCTCAGACGACTGATGGAGAGCAAGCCGCAGGACAGACAGTTACACCCACACCACAGATCTACCCCCCGGTTCGACCAGAAACAAAACTGGCTCCCACCCCCGTATACTCGCTCTACCCAAGCTATGAGGAGTGGAAATTCCGAAATGACCGTGCAAAGACAATGTTACGAATCTACCCACTATTCTTCACTTTTCCAGTCCCTTGGTCAACATCCCTTTGTTTCCACTTCTTTTCACACAGATACATGTCCCAGCATCACTTTATGATTCCCATTCCATTCTATGATGTTCCATATCATTCTTTCCTTGATACATTGCTACCTGTGTTCTCCACTGATGTGTACATGGTCCCCTTTGATCAGATCCATAGATACATTTTTTATCCCTTTCCAGTTCATTCCCATGATCAGTATACAGCTTAGGACTGTCATATATACTCATGGTCACTTTTAGATAGTTCCCCAGCTTGTCCATTTTGTCCATACCGCTTGCCTAGCTTGTGCTATGTTGAGGGTGTACTTGCTCAATAACTATCTCTTTCACCCTTGATCCCTAGTCCCAGATTGGA
Organism: Marasmius tenuissimus; assembly: GCA_029532415.1. Classification (NCBI taxonomy): domain Eukaryota; kingdom Fungi; phylum Basidiomycota; class Agaricomycetes; order Agaricales; family Marasmiaceae; genus Marasmius; species Marasmius tenuissimus. The sequence continues at coordinate 3,311,063 of JAQOTA010000054.1, read as the reverse complement.
TGGCCTGAGAGGTTCCCAGTCACAGAGGCCGTTCATGACAGACAATCATTGAGGTGCACATCGAAGACATCCTGTCCTTAGTCCCCGAGGTCGATGAATTGAATGCCCACGAAGTCATGAATAGGTTGGATAGAGACTTCAACAAGAAGAATGACTTGCTCCATATCGAGACCGACCAAAAACTTCGCTCCTTCCGCTACACTGACGTCGACACCCTCGAACAGTTCTTCAAGGATCTACGTGAGCTACGGAAGAAAGCTACAGAGACTGGGAACACTTACAGTGACGAGGAGTTCCGTTCGATTGCGCTGTCCGCCTTCCCGACCAAAGCCTTCGATTCGATCATCAGCAATATTACCACCTTGTCGAACTACCCCACTTCAGCCGCAGTGATCCAGCAGATCTCGTATTCCTATGGGAGGATAGCTGACAGGAAAGGGACTGTCGCTTCTGGATCCAGTATGACCCCTATCACTCCAGCAGCCCATGCGGCGGTACTTGCTCGTGTCAAAGAGCTGGAGAGACAACTGGCTCTGCAAGCGGCGTCGAGGGAGGCGAAGAAGTGCCACAATTGTGGTAAGAGGGGTCACTTCAAGCGTGATTGCTGGGAAGCTGGTGGTGGGAAGGAGGGCCAGAGACCAAGGCCTAGGAACGGTGGCAACACACCGCCCAGTTCAACTCCCGCTGCAAATGTCACCCAATCAAGTACCATTGCCGACCCGAACTCTATTCATTACGCCCTGATGGCAGGTGCGATAACCAACGGTGGTGGAAGGAAGAAGAAGCTGTATGCCAATAGTGCCGCGACGGACCACTTCTTTACGCGCCGTGAGGATTTCACCATGTATAACCCATGTGATTCAAGGGGTCAGAGCTCGGAGGAATCTACGGAGTTCAGAATCATAGGGAAGGGGAGGGTTATCAAGCGAGTAATGTTCCAAGGGAAAGAGATCACCCTCACCTTCGAGAACGCCTATCATGCGCCAAACGCCACAGCTGATTTGATCTCGATCCCTGTTCTTGATATGAAGGGCTTCAGTGTGAAGTTTGGCAACCGGAGAGTGGAATTCTACACCCCCCAGAATCAGCACTTCCTCACTGGTACTCTTGAGAAGGAGAGGCTTTACCGGATTGAAGAGGCTCCGGATTCTCCAGCAGCCCACGCCGCATCGAGATCGCTTGCCAAAGCGGTCCCTCTCAAAGAGTGGCACCGGCGCTTCAGGCACGCAGGCGAGGACCGAATTGTTGGTGCTCATGACAAGAACCTGGTAGACGGATTGGACATCACGGACTTTGAGAGGAATGGGAAATGCGTACCTTGTGTTCATGGCAAGGGAACTCGACGGCCATTCGATGCGGTTGTCATTCCCGAGACCTTCCCTCTGGAGAGAGTACACACGGACCTGACTGGACCTGTGCGAGTGGCATCAAAAGGGGGGTACCTGTACTCAATGCCCATTGTAGACGGCGCGACCTCGTTTACCCGCGATTTCTACCTCAAGAATAAGGAGGTGAACACCATTCTTGAAGTCTTGGAGCGATACCGAGCGTGGGGGGAGCGACAGACAGGCAGGAAACTGAAGTCTATTTGAGTGGACGGGGGGAAAGAATTTGATAACAAGACGTTGGAAGGTTGGGGGGTGAAGCTAGGGGTTGAAGTTCACCCAATGGCCCCATACTCGTCTTTGATGAATGGAGTGGCGGAGCGCAAGCACAGATCCACCTTCGATGGGGTTAGAGCTGTTCTGAACGAGTCTCAACTCCCTGCTTACCTGTGGGCATATGTGGCCGCCTACATAGTTCACACCAACAATCTTCTTCCCTCGTCTTGTCATCCGGACCAGATTCCTGCTGAAGCGTTCACTGGGAAGCGCCAAAGTGTTGCTCATCTTCGACCATTTGGATCCCGTGGTTTTGCAAAGGTGGTCAACGGGTCGTTGGGCAAGCTTGAAAGCCGTGTTGTAGAGGGAAAGATGGTTGGATATGGTGACGGCAGGGGAATGTACCTGTTGTACACAGCATCGGGAAAGATTATTATGAGTCAAGACGTCATTTGGGTGGATGAACAGCATCAGTCGTCAACTGTTGGGGGGGAGGAAGAGGCTGAGATATGGGATGTGGGGGAGCTGCTACCAACAGAAGACGACGCATGTGTTGGCCAAAGCAATCAGAACGGCCCCGATCAAATTCCGACGTCGGTTACCCCAAATGGAAGTGATTCCCCGGACGTGCCACAGCCTTCAATCTCCATCTCTCCCAACGCTCAACCACACGATAGCCCCTCTCCAGATGTAACAGAGCAACCTGTACGGCGATCAACTCGTGTTCGCAACCTGTCTAGAGCCCAATTGGAGTCCACCGAGCTCACACAACGCAAGACGGCTGCTCGACAAGCAAGAGATGAGTGTAGGCAATCGCGGTTCGAAAATCGTGCGCTGACTAAGCAAGAAATTCATCAATTTTGTCGCGCTGTCGTATCCCCTATCTCAATCTCCTTCTCTCATGTTTGGTTTCATCCCCCAGCTCGTAATTACAGATGTAACTAATACTCTAGTATCAAATAAACTATGTGAAGTACAATTAACGCTCGAAGTAGTCTCTCTCCGAGTCATAGGCTTCAAGGTCTTCTATGGTAATCTCTACATTTGATTCTTCCTCTTCCGCCTCGAACCGCTGGGTGTAATTCTCAACCGTGATTTCCTTCTGGTTGCACTGAACTATAGCAGCTCTGAGGAGGTCGATTTTGGCCTCCCGCTTACCCCAGCTATCAATAGACCCACTAACCACACCTTTGACCCCATACATCCACTGCCACTTCAACTGCATATCCAACTTCGCAACAGATAGGTAGAGCTCGCTTGAACGAGGCTCTTGTATATGGAAATTAAGTTCACCAACGGTCAAAATAGGAGAGACTCGGTTGAGCTCATCAATGGCTGCCTGCTTCTGCTCTGCAGCAGCCCGGTCCTTCTCGGCCTTGTCCAACACAACCTGCTGCTTGTAACGCGCCAATGCAAGCTTGGATTCTCGATTAGCTCCAGATTCGTCCTGTTGACGCGTGATTCGGCGGAGAAAAGCGCGCATTTCGGGGGAGAGAGTGCGAATATACTCATGGGTACGGTTGATTCGATACATCTGTCGCGAATTGTATTGGATGAGCGACATCGTGGGATTACGTCGGGCAGTTTGACAAAAGTGTGCAAATGAGCCTTCACACTGGTCGTTGGAGCTCTCCATAAAAGCCCGTTTCTTCTGTGCCGGCGTGGCAAGTACAACCGGCCCTTGAGGGTCTATTAACTCAGAGGAAAACCGAACCCAGGATGGGCGGCAATTGACAAGAAAGGCGACCAAAAGCTTCTCGAGATGGGGAAGATCTTTTGAATGGTACTGGACCGCGTAGAAAGCTTGTGGGCGCTCCCATGACTTCCCATCCAGTGACCCTACCAGGGAAGACGCGTCAGGACCAACCAAACGCCATGGTTCACTTATCAAAGTGTCAATGTGAGCAATGACGCGTTGATGAAGACCACCAAGGAGTAAGACATTGTCGTGTTCTCAAAAGGGACCACGGATTTCCCGCATGTAGGGAACACTGACTGCGAGCCAATAGAGGGTAATAACACAAATTTCGTGTCGTGTTGCATTGCAGTGTAGCCCATGCCACACGTTTTGCTCCATATGATTCCACTTACGGCTATCCTTGTTCTCCTTCACGTAGGTCAGGAATTTGATGAAGAGGCCGATATGGGTGATGAGAATGGCACATGCCTCGGCGTGAGACTGGAAGCGCGTGTTGCTGGTATCAGGAAAGGTGATGACAAACCCGAGTTCATGGTCGAAATAGAATCGTATAGTATCTTGCTGCCCACGTTTACGGTCTTTGTGTCGAAAGATTGCTCCGCAGAGGCTGGCTACCTTGATTGCCCCGCCCTTGGTATTCTCCTCGGCCCGCTGCAAGGCTGCTGTCCCAGGGGCTAGCTCAACGGTTGTGGCATTGTCACAGTTAAACATCTTCCTCGGCCCCTCCAACACCCCTCTATGCGCTTCCCAGAACTTATCCAAACCAAGACAACCGCCCTTGAATGCATTCATTTCCTTATGCATGCAACACCCCGCCCATAAGAAGAAATCAATCTCCTTTTTCTTGTGCTCCGGCAGCTTCTGGAACTCCTCCTCCCCCATCTCCCAGATCAACACCCGCCTTGCCTCCTCAACCTTGGAATTCCGTTGCTCAACTGTCAACATGTCCCATATCTCCGGTCCTCCAACCTGATCGACTGCTTGGAGAGAACATTTGAGCACAAATGACGCGTGCTCCAATTGATTCATGGTCCTCTTGGCATTCACCCCACGGATATCTCTATCCACCGCTTGTTTCCACTCCTTCAACAGCCGGAATAGCTTCTTTTGGTCTTCAGCATGGTCTGAATGAAACCCAGTAACGGCTTTCCAGAACTCCGACGTGTCATTCCTTGAAATGAGTCCACTGTCATAGGACAGGTGGTACATCTCCTCAACCAACTCAATCCAACCATCCAATTGGGTTTCGCTGGTGTGGTTGATCGCCGTTTTAATTCCAAGAAAGAACTGAAGTCGTGTATCAGCACCATCATTCACTGTCGCAAACTTGGTCTCGTATGTTTCGTTCTTGTGAGTTGTTCCATCACCACACAACGTAACACCTATTTAACGCGTCAATTAACGAGATGGGACTCGAGTTATACTTCACATACCTTTAGCACAGCTCACAGCATCCACAAACTGCATGCTTGACGCATTCCCGCCCTCCTTGACTATCCGGCGCACACTTCTCTCATCCACAGTCCCCTCTACTTTGACTCCTAAAGCCCCAGCTATTCTCGTAAACACCCTAAAGACATTCTTCGATGCAACTCCATCTAACACAACCAAGTCGTTCATGATATCGCATGTTTCATCCCGAATCACACCCTGATCCTTTGTATGGGAAGTACTCGGGCCCTTCTTCGAGAAAACATTCAATGCGCGTCCGAATACAGTTTTCAGTCTATCCGGGATTCAGGCGACCTTCTGACTGACAGCGTGTAACCTGCCTTGATACCCTTCGATAGATTCTCTCTGCTGGCTATTTTTGTCATCCATCTCTTCCATACGGATCCTCTGTCTCTCTAACTCCTTGTCCTTTCGCAGGATCTCCTTGTCCATAACCTTCCTCTCTTTTTTCAACTCCTTGTTCTTATCCTTCTCCTTCTCTGCCCGACCCTGCCAATACCGTGCCCTCTTCTCGGATTTATCTCTCTCTCCCTTAAAGTGATCTCCACGAGTCCTCTCCTTGGCCAGTTTCTCGTCATTCTCCTTCTCATCATTCATTGTGCCAACATTGCTATGCTGATTGGATACGGCATCGTGTGTATTATCGGAGGTTTTTCTTTGCTTGGCGGATGCATTTGCTGTGCGAGCTTGTCGTTCTGCAAAGGTCGTGCGCTTGCCCATGTGGCATTGATAGTCCGTGAATTTGAGAGTAACACGTTAAAAGACGCGTATTTCACGCGTTTTGAGCTTGAGATGGAAAAAAAATTGAACGCGTCGCGGATGGGAAGTATGTTTATTCTTGTTTGTACACCAGTATTCCGCCCAAATTTCGGGAAGGTGCTTGCGGCCTCTCCGGCACCCAAAAAAGTATCGGAATTTGGTCCAAATTGGCCATAGGTAAATCATGTCGATTGGAAACCAGAAATTTCGTAGTATTCTATGTGTATGAGCTCAAAATGTGTGCCGCTTACAACAGGGAATGCCCATAGCGAAAGAAATTGCAGAAAATTAATTGATTTGAATCGACAATATTGATAACAACATTATTCAAAGTATGGTCCTCCGCCAAAGTTAGAGGCAGAGGGCTCCCGTTCAAGCTTGCGAAATTTGCAGGGCCCAGCGCGAAAGCGCATCGGATTTTTGGAAGTGAATCCAAATCGGGCGACTTACGCGGCGGAGTTTAAATTGGCGGGGCGTTGCCTACACTCACAAGAGAGCTGTGGACCATGCGCACCCGTTCTCGAACCAGCAACCCCGCTGCCAGCATCACCGAACTACTGGACGATATCGACTTCATCTCCGAGCCTCTTGTCCTTACCGCTCTAGGTGCAGAGTCAACACCAAAGACATATGCAGATGCCATGAGGAACCCAGAGGTTTGGAAGTTAGCCATAGACAAAGAACTGCAGAGAATGGAGGAGTTTGGCGTCTTTGGTGAACTGCAGGACCTACCTCGAGGGAAGAGAGCGTTAAAACCACTGTGGGTCTTTGCAAACAAGGTAGATGGCGACGGTAATATCGTTAAGAGAAAGGCGAGGCTGGTGATAGACAGCAGACGACAGGTGGAAGGGATAGATTTCACCGAGACGTATGCCGGTACCCTGAGGTTCGAATGCCTCCGAATTCTACTCGCCCTTTGGACAACCCTTGACTATCACATCTGGCAAATCGATTTTGCCTCAGCATATCTCAACGCCAACCTTGAGGAGGAGACATACGTATGGATCCCCGAAGGACATGAGCGAGCTGGGTCAGGAAAGGTCATGAGGGTTCTCAAGTCCATATACGGGATGTGCCAGGCTGGGCATAACTGGTTTGTTACGTTGGACAAGGCTTATGAGGAGATGGGATGAAAACGATCTGAAGCAGATCAGTGCGTACGCAGTAGGGCCAGGGAGTCGGGGGAGACCATGACTGGCACCTACACCGACGATACGTTAGGGGGGTCATCAACTGTAAAACAAGCTGGTAAGCTCTTCTATTCCCACTCGACCAGTTCATGGTCAAAAGTCGATATATACCTGTAAAACGAGCTGGTAAGCTCTTCTACTACAGTTGATACGTAAGTAATGATTAAGTGAGCAAATGTAAAGAAACGAACTCACTTCCCACTCGACCAGTTCGTGGTCAAAAGTGGGAATGTTGAGGCAGAGGTCCTGCCCACGCAGTGGCAGCATGGGACAGACTAGCTCACCTGGAGATAGGCTTAGAGGCAGCAACGAGAGTAGTAAAAGTGCTGGTATTGCATGTAGATACAGAGCTACTTATATACTATACAGAGGTGGCTGTATCTTCTATAACAGGAGTGACTAGGAATAGCATAGATCATAGTGAAACGATTGAAGCATATATGCGGCCCAATACAATGGTCCATATATCCGGTAGTCCGGATTCAACACTCCCCCTCGCTAAGTGCGGCACAAGTAGAGCACGAAGCGTCTATTCGGACGAATAAAATTCAAGTCCAAGATGTTCTCTAAAAGCGGAGAACTTGACATGACCCAAATTCTTGGTAAACATGTCCGCAGGATTATAGGCACCGTCAATAAAGAAAAGATCGACCTTGCGGTCTGAAACACATTCGCGAATATAGTGATAGCGAATATCAATGTGTTTGGTGCGACGTTCTTGAACTGGGTTAGAGGCGATAAAAATCGAGCCTTGATTGTCTCCACATATGGGTACAGGAGTCATATCAATCCCAAGTTCAGAGAGTAACTGTCGAATCCACACAGCCTGACGACTACAGTCGGATAGCGCCATGTATTCAGCTTCAGTGGATGAAAGCGCAACAGTCTTCTGGGCGCGTGATTGCCAACAGAAGATGCCACCTGCCAATTTGAAAAAATAGCCCGTGATCGACCGACACTTGATAGGATCAGCAGCCCAATCAGAATCAGTAAATGCTAGTAAACCTCCGTCAGAGGCTCCATCATAGACCAATGCATAGTCTGGAGTTCCTGCAAGATAGCGGCAAATATAAAGCGCCTTCTTCAGGTAGTCCTCCGATGGATTAGCAGAGAATTGAGAAAGCTTTGTAACAGTGTAGGCAATATCTGGACGAGTGCCAAGCATGATATACAGAAGCGATCCAATCACTGATTGATATTGAGCGCGACGTTCGGGATCAACAGGACCTTCGTTGGGTTGTGGAATATAGCCGGCGGGAAGAGGAGTATCAGCTGCTTTTGCATTCTGCATGCCAAATCGCTTCAAGACCTTCTTCAAGTAGTCAGTCTGGTCAAGAAGGATTTTACAGCCTCTGCGACGAATACGCATGCGCAAGAACTCTTTAACTTCTCCAGGATCATGGCATTCCCAACGAGCCATAAACTCGGCTTTCTTCTTTTCGACAAAGGCTTTGTTGGGTCCAAGGAATAATGCATCGTCGACATAGATCAAAGCGATACATTCTTCACCAGTCTCACGATCTTTGCAGATGAAGAGACCTGCATCGGAAGTTAAGCGTTTGAAGCCCATTACTTCCATGGACGAGCTGAGAGCACGCCACCACTCAAGAGCGGCTTGCTTTAGTCCATATAATGCACGGCGAAGGCGATAGACTTTGCCTTCCTGACCCTTAACCTTGAAACCTTCAGGTTGATCCATATAGATCTCTTCTTTAAGTTCACCATAAAGAAAGGCGTTCTTCACATCCAATGCCTGAATGTGCCAGTTTTTGAGAGCTGCGAGTGCGAGCATCATCCGTACAGTTTCAAACCGTACAACTGGTGAGAAGATCTCATCAAAGTCGACACCTTCGACCTGAGAGAAACCCTTGGCAACAAGTCGAGCTTTCTTACGACCGTCTGACTTAACGTCAAACACCCATCTGTTTTTTACAGCCTTACGACCTTTAGGTAGGTCAACCAATTCGAAGACCTTGCGCTTGCGAAGAGCCTCTAGTTCATCGCGGCAAGCAGCCTTCCATTCTCTCTGCTGCTCAGCTGGCAGCTTCAGTATGTCACGGAGAGTCCACTCTCGAACGTTAGACATATCGGTGAGGTCATCGTGAACGGGAACTGCCCGATTTAACAGATAAATCACGAAACCTACTCCCCCTTCCTGGGATAATTGTTGCACTAAGCTATCGGGCTGACTCCCCCTGGAGTTACACATGGTAGACAGACTGGCACGATTAGTCCCAGGAACTTTTCTGGGTCTGCCTCTCCTACGAGTAGTAGGTGGATCCATGGGTTCTCTATCACCCGTGGCATCTCTCCATATAGAAATTTTCTCCATATCACGCACAATGCGCGAGGGATTATTTGGGTCTCGTTGTTCACCAAATACGTTATCAGGTTGCTTAGTACCCGTCCGTTTCCTGCCTGAACGCCTTGGCGGCGGAGACTGCTCTTTACCACCCACTGGTGTAGGTGGCCTAGGAGGCTGGAACGGAGGATCAGGACCAGAGTGTTGACGTTCACCCTGAGGTACAGTACCATCTCTATCATTGTCATGTGAAGATTCCGATCGCTTTGGAAGGTTCTCGGGAGGATAAAGATCGTCATCAGACGAATCATCATCACTATCCAAAGAGAAGTTGGGATTTTCACCCAATACCGGCGGTATTTCAGGGATTTCACCCACCGGGGTAAAGCCACGCGGTTTCTTATCAGAACACTTCGGGAACAAGTTCTCATCGAACAGAGCAGTAGCGCTTTTGAAGATAGCATTATTGGACATTTTCATAAAGACATATCCTTTCATGCCTTCCTGAAAACCAATGAAGGTCATCAGTTCCGAACGCGGAGATAACTTGTTAACTCGACGCTTTTCCGGAATAAATGCATATGCTGCACATCCGAAGACTCGAAGATCCGAAACATCCGGTGCACTGCCATGCAACTTCTCATGCGGGGTCAACCAACGTAAACGCTGGGACGGCGTCCGATTGTGAAGTGCAACAGCGTGCAACACACAGAATTCCCACCAAGAAGGTGGAAGACAAGCATCAAAGCGAAGAGCTTGAGCTTTCTCGACAATGGTCCGATTGAACCGTTCTGCACAACCATTCTGTTCCGGCGTATATGGAATGCTGGTCAGAATTTTGATACCGTGCTCCTTTAGTACATCATCGAAGGCATCCGATTTGTACTCTCCCCCTCCATCGGACATCCATTCCTTAATATCAACACCGAATTGTACCTTCACCATGGCAATAAAGTCACGGAGCATCTTGACAGAGTCAGATTTGCGTCGCATGAGCATTGTCCAGCCATGTGAAGTACAGTCGTCGACAAACAACATATACCATTTGTATTTGTGGTACGACTCAGTGGGGAATTGTTTGAGGTCGGAGTGGATTTTTTCAAAGGGTTTCGAGGCACGGGTAGTAGAGTCAGGGAACGATCTGGAGTGCATCTTTCCTTCTGCACATCCTCGGCATAACCGGGTTTTCTTCGGTTTTCGGTCGAATTCCGGGAAGTTCTTAGTATGCTTCCGAGCTTTATCCAGAGCCTTGTCTGAACAATGTCCGAAACGTCTGTGTAGAACTTTGTAGTCAACTTTATTCATCGTTGACTTGGCCATTAAGCTACGAGCAGAGGCTTTCTGCGAGCTAACCCAATAAATGGTTTGACCAGGCATGAGCGGGTAAGATACCAATGACTGGCGTCGACCCTTTTGATAAAAAGCCAATTTGCTAGACGATCCGCATACTTGCAGACCACCTTGCAAGAATTCTCCAAGCGAGAGAAGTCGAATTGACAAAAGCGGAACATAATAGACAGGATAGAGTTGCGTAATGCGTTCCTCCATACGACCGTCAGATCCTTCAACAGAATGAGAGATGAACACAGTCCCTTTCCCCTTAATTTGGATAGGGTTGTCCTTCTGTGCAGTGTTTAGCTGCGGTCCATTGTTCATAGGTTCGTACTCGGCAAAATCTTCGAGATCATAAGTAAAGTGCGATGAAGCACCTGAATCGACGATCCACTCTTGCGAGTTTCCAGTCGCCTTCTTTCCCTTACAATTGGCACATGTGGCAAAGTGATCACCAATAAATTGCGCAAATTTCATACGGGACACGATATCCGAACTACTACGTTTAGAAGCGGCTAATAAAGCGGTGCACTGTAGGTTCGTATCAGTGTTAGAAGAAAGACTGAGATAAGGCACTTGCCTGTCATCGTCAGATTCCTCAGATCCGATGGAGACTGAATCGTACTCAACATTGTCGGAAAAACCAGCAGCATCTGCGATCTCACTGTCAACGTCCATGGCACTTCCACTTGCAATCTCCATACGCAAAGAATCGTTTACAGCGTTCAACGCGATACAATCCTCACGCTCAGAGTTGGAGTCCTCATAGAAAGAATCATAGAGGTCGTAAACCTTCTCAACGCTCTTAGCACGCTTTGCAGGTGGAGCAGTGGAGAAGGGACCATCAATACAATGCTTAAGGGAGGAAGAGGAAGCAGCCGCATATCCCTGTTCCATAGGTTCAAGGACGTGGGCATACTTGGGAACACCAAGACGATCGGCAAGACTGCGAGCAGCCTGAGCATTCTCAAAAATAGTACTACCAGAGGTAGCACCGGAGAAACGCTGCATGTGGAGTGGATCCCGGGATCGGTCCGCGGGATGTACGACAGATGGAGTATCAGGAACGATGGGTGGTGTTGAGATGGACAAATGAGATAGGGACGCAATATGAGAATGACCCTTGTGAGAGGAGTCACCCTTGTTGTCCTGAGAATCACCCTTCTTCTTCCTGCCACGTCGGTTATTTTTCTTCTTCTGGTCGTTGTCGTTCTTAGATTGGTTGTTATTATTAGACGTCGACGAAGGAGGATTAGACTGTTGGTTAAACTTCGGGTCCTTGTCCTTCTTCTTGACAGAAGAAATGCGCGACGCGAGAGGAGCGGGTTTGCGGGATTCGTAGTGGTTAATGACGGCATCACGAGCCACTTCGAAAGTAAGTTCAGCTGGCGAGTTACCATTGGTAGCGAATTCACGAGCATTGGCCCATGACTGTGGAATGATTGAGAGGAGGAGCATGGCTCTGACGAGAGTAGGAAGATCGATCTGAGCTTCAGTGAGCTGGCCGAATAGGAGTTCGAGTTTAGCAATTTCGGGAACGGGGTTACCACCGGACAAACGAAACTCCATGACTGATTTGAAGTCAGCCCAAACAGAGACAGAAGTCTGTTGACCATAACGAGCCTTGATCTTCTCCCAAGCGCCCCAAGCCGTATCATCATCCTCGATAATACTCTGCACGGCAATAGTGGTGGTGGCACGTAGTGCACCCATGGCTTTGAATTCATACTTCTTCCAACGTCGATTATCCTTCTCATACCTGAGAACCTCCTTCTCATACCTCTCCAAAGCGTTAGCATACTGCTCCAGGTCCCTAGCATACTGCTGCATCTGAGCGTCGGTAGGAGAGACCGTCTCCGTGCGTGTAGTTGCTTCAGTTGTAGTTGTAGCAGCAACAGTGACAGTGCGAGTAGTTGGCTTGGGTTCTGCTGGTTCTTTAGGTTTGTCGGGTTCAGTAGGTTCAGGATCGTCGTTGGTGTAATGGTCGTAGAACTCGTTAATCATCACATAGGTACCAAGACCCTTGGACCACTTGCGCCAGTTGACACCGCTGAAGACTTCAACGGTGGGGATAAGGGTAGACATAACAGGAGCCATAGCGATCTGGAGTAATAAAACAACGATCAGCATATGTTCATCATCATAGGCAATGATAAAAGAAATCACTGCACGGTCAACGGCGATAGCCATCGATTGTTGTTGAGGACACAGTCCACCATCGTCAAACATCAATGAAGATGTCGACTTCACAGGTCCAGAACCGGTGTTAACGGTCTGCCCATCACGACAGCGATTAAGCAGTCACGATGGTTATCGAGTGCAACGACCACAATAGCGCATCATCATAGGCAGCACACAATAAAGGTGCACATCCTAGAGAGCTGCCATTGCAGGGCACATCGACAGGGCACCGGGGCCCATAACCTGTTGAGGCAGAGGTCCTGCCCACGCAGTGGCAGCATGGGACAGACTAGCTCACCTGGAGATAGGCTTAGAGGCAGCAACGAGAGTAGTAAAAGTGCTGGTATTGCATGTAGATACAGAGCTACTTATATACTATACAGAGGTGGCTGTATCTTCTATAACAGGAGTGACTAGGAATAGCATAGATCATAGTAAAACGATTGAAGCATATATGCAGCCCGATATAACGGTCCATATATCCGGTAGTCCGGATTCAACAGGGAAGCCATAAACTACGGATCTGGGAATATATGTGATGGATACGGTAGCAACAGGAACGATCGGAAACACTGAAAAATGAGAGCATGAATAATGAAGCATAAAAAAACTGATTAGGGAAGAAATATCATATTGGCACCATAACTCAACGCCAGCTACTGGGAGAGTCTCCCCGGGTCTCCTTTCGGCGGCATCTCCTCAGAATCCAACAGACACCAGTGACGAGGCAATGTAAAATCGAAAACAGAAGTGAAAGCGAAAGAGAAAGAGAAAGTCCGGGGTGGTAATCAAAAGTAAGTGTTTCTTTTCCAGACTTTTGATTCTTCTATTACTTTTGATTGTTCTACGACTTTCTTTTCTTATGTAGAGCCCGAGTCGTCTACTTTCGTTTGTGTTTTTGATATTGTGTAGATTCTACTCAATATAAATTCCAATATAAATCTAAATTGGTATTCCGAGGTAGCCTTTTTACCTTTAGTTGTGTTCCTGAAGTGTGTCAAATGCGTTGCACGGCAGCAAGTTGCAACGCGGACAACGCACCGTCTCTCAGATATGGGGCTGCTGGTAACTATAAAAGACATTGATCTATTGTGCCTCTCATCCTCCAATTCCCCCCTTCTCACTCATGACTTCTCAACTAAAGGTGTACCAGTACCGGCAGCATATCCCCCAGCTCCATAAGTCTTGTCTTACCTGTGGGAAATGTCTCTGTACGGCCTTGCTTTGGAAAGGTTAACCGGAACCACCATGGATATTGCTATGAGGCAGTGAGTCCCATTATTTTGAACTCGTTCTGATTGCCTTCTCATGTTGTGAATCAAGTACAGTGATGATCTACGAGTGGGTTCCAGCGTGACTGAACCTCCTTCAGTCTAAGGTTGTGGTCAATTTCAGGGGCTTCAGAAATGATCAAGACAGTATTGTACTGAGAGGGGTGACAAAAGAGTGCATGCGGTACAAATGCTCGCCACACCTGCTCAGATGTGGGAGTGGAATCAGTTCGGCTGGTAATTCCGACATAGCATGGTTGTAGATGTTTGCAGAGTTGAGAGAAGATACCCATGCAAATAGCATCCACATCGTGAATAGGTCCGTGAGAGAGGTAGTGATATATGTGGATTGCTCGAGGTGAATATATATTGGCGGCGTCGAGGCATAGTAGAACTGCTTTTGCACCTCCGTATCAATGTAGTACTGCGGATAGTAGCAGATGGGACAAACCGGGCATCAAAGGGAGGTTGAGTAGCCAACATGAGCACTGTGTATTGAGAAGAGGGTGATTGACACCATGGAAAGTCAAGTGCCAAGACCATGGCCACATTTCAAACATGAGAATTGAGGTAGATAGAACATGTATGCTGCTTCAACATCAGCTATCAGACCTCCATGGAATAATAGAATGGATTCCCTACAACACACCAATATATCTGTGTTGTGAACTATCTACTTTTCCGTGCTTTTCAAGAAATACCGTGTCCTGATTCTCCAATTCCATCTCTGCCTCATCTCATATGAAATCTCCCAAAGTCACCCACAAGTCTGTAATGTCTGGCTCGGATACATTCAAACTTGAGCTCATAAAGAATGAAATGTGAGGTGAAAGGGCCGCTGGCAGGTCCTGTGAATTAGATTGCTATAGGCTGTTATTTTGCGCCAAAGGAACTGGCAAATGCAAAATAGATGGCAATTTTTAATAATGAAAGGAAGGCAGGAAGACTAAGCTGCATAAGGTCGCTGATTGTGATTCGATCCATGACTCGAATGAAGATGGGGGTGGAAGGGGAGTTCAGACAACAAAAAGACCAGCTATATATACATACAGGAATGACTAAAGCCTACAGGAATGTATCGAGCGACTGGCGGGATAGAAATCGAAAGTAGGTAGCTCACTTTCTATTTTGGTGTCAACTTTTGATCTCACCTGCACTTTTGATCTTGCCCTCACTTTCAATTTTACACACTCTTTCACTTTTGCTTTTGATTCTCAACACGTTGCTCGTGTCGAAGCTCTCCAACACCTTATTATCCATGCTCACTGACCTTATAAGCTGATTGGTCTTGCTGACATTTTTTTCCATTACACCACCCCACCCATAATATGCAGTCCGGTAGGTTCTATACGACAACCAGGCAGTGTATGCATTTTAGGCTATTTTTGACAAACAACACAATCAACCAAGACATTGAATACGTTAGACTGAGAAGACAGAGCTGATCTTCCTCTTCATCCAATCCCTCAGGTACCTGGACCTCTACGACCTCAGGAGCATCCACTTTTCAACAATTACGAGTCATTCTTCCCCTACCTCTGCCTCGATTCCCCCCTTTCTTGGAGCCTGTCTCTTCAGCCTTAGTGGTTGGCCAGCCAGATCAACACTGGTAATTGCCAGCGGCATAGAAGCATCTATACAGGAACTTACCAGAGCCATTTCACTTTCAGCCAGCCAAGGCAATTCACTCATTTTGGTTAAAATGACAACAGTATTGTAGCAGTTTGAACATGGAGCTCCCGCAGGACATTTGAGCAGCCTGTCACTGATGAGACGCGCTAACCAGTACACCAAAGGAGGATATATGAGTTAATGTGAGAACAGCTACATATACACCTTTTCCTGAGTGTCTCTAATTATGAGATACAAAGATGAGACTACAATAATATACAACACCTATTCATATCCGTCGTCATCGTCAATTGGTACATCAACCTCATTAACCTCATCACCCAAACCCTCAACTCCCTCATTTCCCACAGCCATATTCTCATCCTCATTGTCGTTACCACTCGGAGATGTCGCCCACTTAGCCTTGAACGAGGCCTTAAGTGCTCACTCAAAATTCCCTTGCTGTACTGCATAAGCTTGTCTCCCTTCCTGCAACACCTTCTCCACTTTGTCCTCACTCTCTCTCTACCCATCCCATCTTCCCGCTGCCCAATCCAGGAATGCCAACGTCTGTCTCATCTCTTCTTGAACCAACTTCACCTCCTCTTGCACTTGCTGGGCACAAGCACGACTTCTGCACCATTCTTCTCACAGCAGCTCGTTACTGTCATTGGCACCATCATCTATGCTGATACTCTGCCCTCAGTGAGTCCAGATCCAGGAGAGCTCTTTCCTTGTCTCCCCTGTCCCATGCTTCATTTGATGGTTCCAATCAGCTGTATCCCGGGGTATGAGGTCGAGTTCCGACTCTTGTGAATCCCGATGTACAAGGTCAAGCTTCGGCCCTTCTGATGTTGATGTTCACTCAGGCGACCTCCTCTCATCTCCCCACTCATTGTTGCCCCTATGCCCTGGTCCAACCTTAACATCTGCTGGGTCCAAAAGCTCTTAATATCTCCATCTGCAAGCACCAGCAACTCCAACTCAGCAGCGCTACCACCCTTCTTCTTCCCTCCTTCCTGCTCCACCAGCAAGTAGTAGGCACAGTGACAAAGTCAGTATGATTGAGCAAAGCCCTTGACACAAGAAATGACCTGATCCATGGTCTCCCGAGAATGGCCGGACTCCTGCTGCCTGTGTATGTTCGTGTTTCCAAAGAGCATCATCCGCGGTTTTACTCGCAGAGAATGACGCATACCTTCAAGAGCATCAAGAGCCCTTGCCTTCTGCAGTCGACTTTCGACCTCTGCAAGGCCGGGAACACAGACCCTCCCCACAACATCTCAACTGAAAGACAATGGCAACCACACCCATGTTGAATCCGTGGACTATGAATTAGATCCCAGTATATCCAAAGTCCTGGTTCACTCTTCCCACCATCATATTATGCGGGACAATATTCCATTTTTTTTTTTTTTTTTTTGAATCATATTCTTATATACCGGTGTACAAACACAGTCCGGTCGTCATCTACAAATGCAGCATGCCACAAATGCGTAATAACTAGATCCCCCGCTAGAAAGGAGGTGCGCCTCTCCAGGAACCGCCCCTCAGAACGTATCCACAGTGTTCCCCCAACACTATGTGGTAGATAGGGTTGTATCATCATGGGCTCAGACACACTAGTGCCCCCTGCTCCCACGTCCTTCACCCCCGCCGCCTAGGCCCAGCAGCAAGAGCCTGCACACCCCTCCGAAGAGTCTATGGGGAGCTAATACCAGCACATCAGCCCAGATCACTTACCCGATTCCTTCAGCTTCTGCTTGGGAGGGAAAGGCAAACACCCTAGGGTTTGCCTTCAAGTAAGCTATCAGGCCCGGAAGCCTATTAAGCAAATTTCCACGCTCTAGTTCTGAGCATCGGTTGAGTACGTGCGCCCTGGTCCCAAGGTCCATGCCACATAGGCAGGATAAGTCTGCCTGAATATTGAACCGTTGGTAATACTCTCCAATCGGTGCGTGCCCCAGAATGCACCTAGTCATTCTAGTTGTCAATGAAAGCGACCCTCCGGCCAGCTTTAGCCATGTTCCTCCTTTGAGGTAAGATGGTTGCAGGGGGCAATCTTTAAGATCCTGTAGCTCGTAAAAGTGCCTGCCTCTATATGATGGGTCCTGGAAGCGCAATACCCACGCGTCCTGCCCTGCCTTTGTGGCTTCTTGTTGAAGCCTATCCAACGATGTTTGGGGCACTGCCCCCACACCAATGGGAGGCAATCCTCTAACAAACTCGTGAGCGAGCTGGTGTATGTTCCGTTTCGCTTTTGAAGGTACTTGGATGAAGGTCACCTTGCGGTCACCTCCTCCTGCAAACCAATCAGATAACGCCCTGCACACAGCCAGAGAGTGACTCTGTCCTGAGTGTATGGACGGGTCAATTGCCCGCTTTGCTGCAGCAATGCAGTCAGTGAACAACACAAAGTAGTTGCTTTCCCCGCATGACATAGCCATGTAGGAAATTGCCACCCGTATAGCATAAAGCTCTGCATCTGGAGCCGTAACAACACCTGAAGTGTACCTGGTCTGATGAACCAAGTCTCCACTTCTGTATATCATAGCCACTGAGACGGCCTGATGTCTAGGGTTTTGCGGCACTGAAGCATCAGTAGCTGCAACCACCGTGTCAGGATCGCCTTCGAGTAACTCGAGTTTCCGGTCCAGAAATGTTATCCATTCAGCTAGGCTTTCGGACTCGGACTTCTCCTTGTCCTTGGCTCGCTCAGTGAATGTGAGGCGGTCAGGATACCTGTCCCGCAATCGATTGCCAGGGTTTGCATCCTCGTGTGTGGGATCAAACTCCTCAGTGAGCTTAGTGGAGACCTTGTCGATCTCCATAACAGTGCCTTTGACCTTCTTCCGGACTGCTTCCGTCAGAATGGTCAGCGACTTGGGATGCGGGGTAGCGTCTTTGACTTGCGTTCCCCTAAGCAGAGATCTTGTCGGGTGTGTGTTCGACAAGGTGGCTACCCTGTAATCCGCCCTGATGGCAAGTTTACGGAGGTGAATGTGAACCGGGATGAGGCCCGCAAGGGCTTCAACTCCGCCTGTAGGCAATGTGCAGAACACACCCGTCACCCATATTGCTGCTTTACGCTGCATAGTGTTGAGGGATTTGAGAGCGGTTTTGCTCCTAGATCCTTCAAAGAACCATAGCCTAAATCCGTACGTGGCGATTGGCATCACACATGCATGGTATAGGAGCCTTTTATGAAGGGCTGAGAGCCCCCTGGTTGAGTTGCCAAGCATTCTCATTGACTGTACAGTGGTGAGAGCCTTGGTAGAATAGTATCGCACATGCTCATGGAACAGCAATTTGCGATCACCTTGATATGACTACAGGTCCTAGTCGTGCCTCGGAAGTGATACTTTCTTCAGTTATACGACTCCTACAGTTTTCAGAGATAAGGAGAGACACCTCCGAGGCACTATTCTCTCCTTATGCTAGGATCTGAGCCTTTTACTAGCTGCTCGGGACTCGCTCTAGTACTCTTATTACCTAGTCATTTCTTATCTGTTTTATGCTAACATCGCACAAAAACAAGGCTCCGAAGCTACTTTTTAATAGCAGGCACTACAATGAGTATTTTCTAAAGTGGATCTCAGATGGGGTTACAACAATATCAGAATCAAGGAGGGGGATGAGTGGAAAGCTGCATTCAAGACAAGCCGAGGCCTTTCTGAACCAACAGTGATGTTCTTTGGCCTTATGAACTCGCCTGCAACATTCCAAGCAATGATGAACACCATTTTAGTGACTTGATTGAGTCAGGGAAGGTGGTCATCTATATGGACGACATTCTTATATTCACGGACACTATGGAGGAACATCGTCAAATTGTCAGAAAGGTGCTTCAGCGGTTGAAAGATCATGACCTCTACTTGAAACCAGAAAAGTGCACTTTCGAAGCTGAGTCAGTTGAATTCCTGGGCCTGATAATCTCTCACAACACCCTTGCTATGGATCCAGTAAAGGTAGCAGGTGTCACTGAATGGCCAACACCACATTCTGTGAAGGAAGTGCAATCATTTCTTGGGTTTGGGAATTTCTATTGCCGCTTTATAGAGGGGTTTTCTCAGATTGCAAGAGCATTATTCGAGTTGACCAGGAAGGAACATCAATGGAACTGGACCCCAGATTGTCAAACAGCATTTGATGCTTTAAAAGCTGTGTTCATATCCTCTCTAGTATTGCTGATGCCTGATGAATCAAAACCGTATCGTGTGGAAGTTGATGCATCAGACTTTGCAACTGGAGGAATCCTCTCACAGCAAGGTGAAGATGGCCAGTGGCACCCAACAGCATATATTTCCAAATCACTGTCAGAGGCCAAACGGAACTACGATATCCATGATAAAGAACTCTTGGCAATCATCAGAGCATTGGAAACATGGAGACACTATTTGGAAGGAGCACCATATACAGTGGAGATTCATACAGATCACAAGAACCTGGAGTACTTTACCACAGCACAGAAATTAAGTCGTCGACAAGCACGATGGGCTTTATTCTTGACTTGATTTGACTTTGTATTCATCCACAAGTCAGGTCCATCCAATCGCAGTGACCCTCTGTCCTGGCGTCCAGATCATAAAGAGGGGGTAGAGAACGACAATTCTGATCGTGTTCTCCTTGATCACAAGTTTTTTCAAATCCGAGCAACCCGACCTGGCATGGTTACCACATCTATGGATGAAGAGTTGAGACGTAGGATTGTAGAGTGTCCAAGAAAGGATGCTGAGGTTGTGAGTGCCCTCAATGTCATCTTGAACAATGGTCCCCGCTCGCTTGTCAAAAATCTACAGGAATGGAATTACGAGGATGGACTAATCCTCTTTAGAGGAAAGGTCTATGTTCCATATGATATTGAGCTTCGACGTGAACTGGTACGGCTCCATCATGATACACTGGCTGCTGGACACCCAGGACGCTTCAAGACATACAAACTCCTTAGCCGCGAGTACTGGTGGCCAGGCATGTCGGTGTTTGTCAAAGAATATGTGGAAGGATGTGCAACTTGTCAACTTACCAAAGCCAACAACAATCCTCCCCATGTCCCACTAGTTCCCAACGAGATTCCAGAGAGGCCATTCAGTATCATAACTTCTGACTTCATTACCGACCTGCCTCTTTGCGATGGTTCAGACTCCATTCATGTGTGTTACGAATCTACCCACTATTCTTCACTTTTCCAGTCCCTTGGTCAACATCCCTTTGTTTCCACTTCTTTTCACACAGATACATGTCCCAGCATCACTTTATGATTCCCATTCCATTCTATGATGTTCCATATCATTCTTTCCTTGATACATTGCTACCTGTGTTCTCCACTGATGTGTACATGGTCCCCTTTGATCAGATCCATAGATACATTTTTTATCCCTTTCCAGTTCATTCCCATGATCAGTATACAGCTTAGGACTGTCATATATACTCATGGTCACTTTTAGATAGTTCCCCAGCTTGTCCATTTTGTCCATACCGCTTGCCTAGCTTGTGCTATGTTGAGGGTGTACTTGCTCAATAACTATCTCTTTCACCCTTGATCCCTAGTCCCAGATTGGATGGCCTGAGAGGTTCCCAGTCACAGAGGCCGTTCATGACAATGTGGTGGTTGATCGGACAACCAAGACAGTGGTTGCAACACCATGTAACAAGACAATCGACAGTGATGGGACAGCAGATCTTCTGGTAGACCATGTGTGGGCACGATATGGATTGTGGGACAAGATGATTACAGATCGAGGTCCACAGTTTGCAGGGAAGGTTATGACAGCATTGTCAAAGAAACTTGGCATTGTTCAGGGACTCAGTACAGCTTACCACCCACAAACTGATGGAGAAACAGAACAATATAATCAGGAGCTTGAGCAATATTTGCGGGTTTTCTGTGACTATCGACAAGATGACTGGGTTAAGTTACTCCCTTTTGCAGTCTTCTGTCACAACAATCACATTCACTCTGCAACAGGACAAGCACCATACAAACTTCTTTATGGCTTTCTTCCAAAGATGTTCCCCTCAGTCAACCCAAGAACAGATGTCCCAAGAGTGGAGGAACGTCTCCGACAACTAGAAGAAGTAAGAGAAGAGGTTAAAGCAAGTCTGAACATGGCAGCAGAGTTGATGAAGAGGAATAACCATGACCATATGGAGAATGGTATCAGCTTCAAAGTTGGTGATAAAGTTACATTGGATGGAAAAAACCTCAAATCAACAAGACCAAAAGCTAAGTTGGCGAATTGTCGTCATGGCCCTTTTGAGATTGTTGATGTTCTTGGTCCAGTAACTTACCGTCTCAAGTTACCCAAGACATGGAGCAGAATCCATCCAGTATTTCACGCTTCTCTTCTACTACCATATCAAGAGACAGAAGCTCATGGACCCAATTATCCTGCTCTTGAGGAAGTGGAACCAGAAGATGGTGAATATGAGGTGGAGGCAATTCTAGATGCACAACCAACACCGAATGCACGTGGAGTGGAATATTTGATCAAGTGGAAGGGTTATCCAGATACAGAAACATCATGGCGGCCTAGGTCTAGTCTCAACTGTGATGAAATGCTCGAAGAGTTCTATGCAAAGAATCCTAACGCATATCATCCATCAAAACCACATACAAGGCCAAAAAAGAGGACAACAAGGGTTAGATCTATGGGCATTTTGGCAAGTGAAATCTGGAAAGATACACCAGTGCTCCAGGCGCAAGCACATCCTAAAGAGGGGGTATTGTCACAAACTGCCACTATTCTTTTGTCCTGTCCACCCCAGTGCCGGCCCTACTTCCCCGGATCTTGCCATTTACCATCACCAGAGTTATTCCAGTCAATTCTCCCATCGACATAGCATTGGCACCTGTCATCCTCATTTACTTATTGAGCCATATCAGTTATTTTGGTCTTTCATCATGGAACAATCATCTTTTGAAATCTTTCTCATACCTTACCATTGGTTACAACTATACATGTTTGGTTTGACTTCCCTGCTTTTCTCTCATGGATACTTTTGACAGTTCTCATCATTTCATTCATTTCTTGTGATGCATATTCTCATATATACTCATGGTCTCTGTAGGTAGTTTCCCAGCTTGTCCACTTTGTCTCCCCACTGCTTGTAGCACTTGTGCTGGGTTGAGCTTTTGGCTGCTCAATCTACTCTTTTACTTTTCTATCAACTAGTCTTATCTCTGAGTGAGTTCAGGTGGCTTGAGAGGTTTCTTCACAGAGGCCATTTGTGACATTAGCCATATAGTCATAATACTAATGAGTGTGTCTGCAGTCATATTGGCCTGCTTAGCTACTAAAGTCTGTTGTGTCTTGCACTAAGGACTATGAGCATTCTACAGTGTCATTTGTGAAGCGAACTCACTCAGAGATAAGACTAGTTGATAGAAAAGTAAAAGAGTAGATTGAGCAGCCAAAAGCTCAACCCAGCACAAGTGCTACAAGCAGTGGGGAGACAAAGTGGACAAGCTGGGAAACTACCTACAGAGACCATGAGTATATATGAGAATATGCATCACAAGAAATGAATGAAATGATGAGAACTGTCAAAAGTATCCATGAGAGAAAAGCAGGGAAGTCAAACCAAACATGTATAGTTGTAACCAATGGTAAGGTATGAGAAAGATTTCAAAAGATGATTGTTCCATGATGAAAGACCAAAATAACTGATATGGCTCAATAAGTAAATGAGGATGACAGGTGCCAATGCTATGTCGATGGGAGAATTGACTGGAATAACTCTGGTGATGGTAAATGGCAAGATCCGGGGAAGTAGGGCCGGCACTGGGGTGGACAGGACAAAAGAATAGTGGCAGTTTGTGACACAAGGAAAACAAAGTGAACAAAGTTGGTTGAAAGGCACATATGGACACCCTTTTTAAGGCGAGACACATTAGAAGAGGGGAATAACGAAAGACAAAATGGAGATGAAAAAGGTCAAGAAAATATGTAAAGGAATAGAGAGAGTGCAGCAAGGCTCTGTTACAAATCACCCTACTGTTTTTCCCTTTCCTTGGTCCCAGGTCTTTCTTCCATGATTGTCCCTTCTGTTTAAACCTGGTTACATGTTCCCAGCATTGCACTTTGGTTCCCATAGATCATCCCATGATGTCCTTCATCATTCTACATGGTTTCCGTCTTGGTACTGATTTACAAGTTATTCTTTGATGTTCTACTTGTTTCTACAACATTCCTTTGATCTTGACCATTGTTCTTTCATTTATCCTCTGTCACCTTCATTCCCATGATCTTAGTACAGCTTGGTTCTGTCATATATACTTATGGTCTCTGTAGATAGTTCCTCAGTCTGACAACTTCATCACATGGTGCTTGTTTCCAGCATGTACTGTGTAGTCTATGTCTTGCTCACAGCCTATCTATCCTTCTTTGTTCCCTTGACTTTGACAGTAGCCTGAGGGGCATCCTAGTCACTTGCTGCATTCCTGACACTATTGTTACAAATCTGCCCACTATTCTTCACTTTTCCAGTCCCTTGGTCAACATCCCTTTGTTTCCACTTCTTTTCACACAGATACATGTCCCAGTATCACTGTATGATCCCCATTTCATTCTACGATGTTCCATATCATTCTTTCCTTAATACATTGCTACCTGTGTTTCCCACTGATGTGTACATGGTCCCCTTTGATCAGATCCACAGATACATCATTTATCCTTTACAGTTCATTCCCGTGATCAGTATACAGCTTGGGACTGTCATATATACTCATGGTCACTTTTAGATAGTTCCCCAGCTTGTCCATTTTGTCCATACCGCTTGCCTAGCTTGTGCTATGTTGAGGGTGTACTTGCTCAATAACTATCTCTTTCACTCTTGATCCCTAGTCTCAGATTGGATGGCCTGAGAGGTTCCCAGTCACAGAGGCCATTCATGACAGAGAGAGACAACTCAAAAAAGTGTGATAGTGCTATGGGGCACCAACACTGGAAGGGAGAAAGAGAGATGGGAAAACACACACACACACACATGGAGAGAGAGAGAGAAGGAAAAGGGAAGAGAGAACTTATGTGAGCTCTGAGCATGAGTAGGAGCACAATATTATATTTGACAAAGAAAAGAAGTATGTATGTATGCCTACCTAGATTTTTAGTGGCAGGCAATGTAAATAGTCATCAACATGATTTATATATGGAAAGAAGCACAAGGAAGTCAGCAGAGCAGGCTTACAGCCATACTCTATGGCAACTGCAGTGGGACAGGCTCCCTAAGTGAGGGTGCTCATCCATATATGGTATTTTTACCTCCATGAGGCAGGTGAGCCCTCAGATACCCTTTCTGTGCAAAATAAATCAATTATGTCACTTAATATTTAACAGGCAGAGCCACATTGCTTTTTTGAGCCTCCTCAAGCTGTTCAATGTATATCATGCTTGTTCAACATTCAATGTCATTGAATATAATCAACTAAGACTCTGACTGATGAATAGATATAACATGTCTTGAGTTTCAGAAGTGACTTCAGACTGCCAGCAGCAGAAGTGGCAGGAACTGGGATTTTGGCACTGGAGTGCAGACCAGAGTGCAAGCCTGTGCTCATACTAACATGTGTCTGTCTCTCTTTCCTCCTGTTACGAATCCACCCACTGTTTTCCCTTCTCTTGGTCTCCGGGTACTTTTTCCTCATGTTTTTCTCTTTATTTCCCATGGTTACATGTTCTCACCATTGCATTCTGGCCCCCCATATCATTACCTGGTACTACCTGGTGTTCCACATTGTTTCCAGATATTTTCCCAGCATACCATATGGTTTCCATCATGACAATGTTTCCACATGTATCCCTTGATTTTTATCACTTGTTCTTTCAGTTTTCCTCTTTTATCTTCGTTCCCATGATATCTCTACAGCTTGGCTCTGTCATAATTTAATCATGGACACTTCTAGATAGTTCCCCAGTCTGACAACTTCGTCTCATAGTGCTTGTTTCCAGCATGTACTTTCATACACTTGCCCTACTCAAATCTATCTTCTTATCTTCACACTCTTGACCCTGTTGGTGGCCTGAGGGGTTTTCCTAGTCACTGGCCTCGTTCTTGACACCTCCCCCCACCATCTGCTCAGAGCCTCAGCCAATATTGGTTCTGATTTCTTTTGCATTCCCTCCCCATTCTCTATCAACTGGAGCCCTACACACTTGTGCTCCAAAGTGCTACCCTTGTGGTTTACCACAGGTTAAAAGTCTTGGATACCCTATTTGAGTAAGTCTAGGGTTAGGATTGCAACAATAATGTGTATCACATGTTGCAGACCTAACCTTTATCTCCCCACTCTCATGTTTTTCTTATGACTGTAAAACTCTGAGGGTCTTTGCACAGATGGAAAGAAATGGAAAGGAATACATAAAGTGTGTTTCTCTGCATTTATTCAACATATTTCATCTCACATGTACACAGATCCATGGCAATGGGGATGAAGTCCAAGCATATAGCTATGATACCAAACACCTCTTTGGACACCCAATTTACTCATCAGTTCTTCCATTGACACCCCTCCCTGCATCTGTCACACCAGTGACTATTGAGCCCAATCTTATACACATAGAGCCACTGTCTGGATACAACTGTCCAAAGGGTAATGTTTTTCACTGCCGTGAAGACAATCATTATCAGGCACGTATGTCTATACCATGTCCTATAACCCCCCTCTTGATGGTCTGGCTGAAGTTGACTTCTGTCAGGTCATCTTGCCTCCCAATTCATATCTGAAGGATACAGATTACAATTTGACCATCTGCACAGTTTAAGAGCATGCTATGAAACTCTGGGATATAACTTGGGGAAAGGAGGGACTTGAACCAGTGTACACTCTGCCCTTCTATTGCAATATGCACTCAGGAGCTGGGAAGGTTGAGCGTCCCCATGATGGCTTATTGAGTCAGGCCAGTACCTGGTTGGAGGGGAATGGAAGGGGCTTTGGGGTTCCTGCATTGCAGATTGACATCTTGGGAACCAGTGAGACCCAATTGTCATTCTTGACAGTGCTCAGCACCATCTACTGACTCTTAGCACCATTAGCCTTGTCCAAGGGAGAATACTGTGTGACGACCTTTCATGCTGTTGACCTCAATGTCTACTTCTTTGGTGGTCTACATCCAATGGTTTTGATTGACACTGGTTCAGAAGAATACATTGTCTGGAGATGAGGGTGGAGATCTTATGAAGTTTATCAGAGCCATTCAAGGAGTATTTCATGTTGATTTCCACAACAATCACTGCTGTTGGATGATGCTGGTTGTGATGATCAAGCTTCCACCTGGTGAGTTAGTTCGACCCTGATTCATGAGGTGGATAGTATCTCTTACATTAACTTCCTTAGGTAGTGATCCTGGTGCCTTTATCCTGGCTTGCTTTAGTTTTTATGTCAAGTTCAAACTCATGCCCAATGGTTGTTGCATCTTCTTCCTGTTCTTCAAAGGCAGTGATCTGCACTTAGGTGTTGCGCCCACTGTTCACCCCTTGGTTTGTGAGGCAGCACTTGCAGAGCTTGCAGAGCACATCAACAAGGCCAAGCCTGTAAACCATGTTGTCTATATTTACTATCCCTCACAATGATGACTTATCCCAAAGACTTCAACTCTTCTGGCCCAATGACCAATTTTCATTGGTACATTTCACATTTCACAAAGCTCTCCTGCATTAGGGCACAAAGTGAGACTGTGATATCCACTTGTGATGGAACACAGTGATGAACTCATGGAACAAGTCTATTCCTGGAGAGGAGAAGCCCAGTCTTCCACCTAAAACCATATCTCTCGAGGAGAGGAACCCATATGGGGAAAAGGTCTGACAACTCTTCTTCAGGGGCTACAATCTCATTCAGAACTACTGGAGTCAAAATCACTATGTTCCTCTTACCAAAAAGGACAAACATTTGGCCTATGTTGCACTGCAACAGCTCTTTGGTTGTACAGAGGAGCTAGCAAAGAAAATGAAGACTCTCTCTGCATTCAACTCCTCAGCTCATTTATCCTCAGTGCTGAACTTATCAGCTATCATTACCTCTGGACACCTTCTTTGACAAGTCAGCATCTAGCTTGAGAACAGTGAGGTTTGCATGTTCTTCCTGTCTTACTGACTGTCAGTGATACCATTGCTCCTGCAACCAATCTTATCAGCATTCACCAGATTGGTCAGTTTGCTCTTAATCAGGTAGTCAGATGGGCCTATCTATTGATTTACTCCTGCTTCACTGATTATGGGCCCTACTTCACATACTTCAAAAAGGTCCTCCTTTCCTCCACTACTGCAGGTATTCTTCACACCTCCTTTCTGGCATTTGCCCCCCTTGTTTCTCAACTTCTAACCAGTACCCAACATCTTAAAAAAGCACTTCAGGAAGGTGGTCAGCAATATAACTTCAAGAAGCTCAAGGACAAAGGGTCACCACTTATAGAGCCACTGCTTGACTTCCTATCAGAGCATCTCATGCTCGCACCAGTGCAGCCTGTCATTTCAACACAGTCTACAGATGCACCAACTTCTACAGAGATTGGCAAGGCAGAGTGGGCAATCAGAGGTCCTATCCCTAGATTTGGAGTTTGCTCCATACACACATTCCTCTCAGACCTAAGAGAACCTGGCAGTACCTTGGATTCTACTTCAACCGTAAGCTGCTGTTCTATGAGCATTTGTGGTACTACTCTACCAAGGCACTCACCACTGTATAGTTGATGAGAATGTTTGGTAATTCAACTAGGGGGCTATTAGCCTTGCACAAACAGCTCCCATACTGTGCATATGTGGTACCAATCACTACATATGAGTTTAGGCTTTGGTTCTTTGAAAGATCTAATAAGAGCAATGCAGTGTAAAGCAGTGATATAGATTACAGGTAGGGTTCAAGCCCTTGCAGACCTCGTCACAGTTCATATCCACCTTCATAAACTAGCCATGTGGGCTGATTACAGGGTAGCCACGTTGTTGAGTACTCACCTAACAAGGTCCCTACTTTGAGGAGTGCAAGTCAAAGATGCTGTCCCTGTCATTGGCTAACCTAACAGAATGTAAGTGTTACGATTCGCCCCTACTCCCACCAACAAGTGCCTATACAGACACCCTTTCCTGCCCAACTCACCTTTCCCTTACCACCTTTCCCACTCATTCAAATATCTCTATAGACAACTCCACTGAGTAAGTGGAGCTATGCATCCAGACCACAGCTCCAGACCATGCCCAGCAGACATCCCTAAATGCTACCCCGAGTCATAATATATGAACAGCTGCAATGACTCACATGATATTTGCAGCCACTCTAACAACGACTTAGTTCAACTACAAATGACTCACATGCCTGCGACTCAGCGCAACTCCAGACCTAGACAGATTCCAGTATATAAGCTCAATGTACATACAACCTTTCCCTAGCTTAACAACTTGGTAAATACACCAGTAAAAACCCACTTTAAAACCTTTGACCCTTGACACTTGAACTTTGACTCTTGACCTTCAAACCTTGCCCTCACTTAAAGGGTGACTTGAGAGGCCACTAACTGTGCCCTGTCCTATCAGGTGACTAGTGATGCCTGGAGAAGATACTGAGCATGGCACATTGTTCAGTGAAAACATTTAGCAACACAGTCCTGGTTAACCAACACACCAGCCTCCCCACCCTGTCTATTTGTAATAATCTTGCTGAGTTCCTTCACATCATCCTTTGGCATACTGAATGTCTGCAATTTCTCCAACTCCATATGGGACTCGTTGGGTGACATAATATGGCTGCGTTATGGGGTTGGCCATTGGTAGAGATAACATCATAAGTGAGGTAGACAAAAGGTAAAGATTGAAGCACCCATAACTCACCTCATGGAACTCAAGGATGAGATATGCAACTCTAACCTGCCCATCAAAATTGTGAACTTGGACCACCATGCTCAAGACTGCATTCAGCTTGGTCTGTGTAGTTCATCCCTGATTGTCTGAACCTCTTCATTAAGTGAATGTTTGCCTGCCTATTTAGGAGAAGTGGGCAATGCCACTTTGTCACTCAAACCAGGTGATGAGGAGATATTGATAGTTATTGGCATTTTGCATATTTTTGAAGGGGTTGGAACAGCAAAAATGGAAATGCAGATTTTAATGCGCCAGTCAGTCCTGCGTGTGTGTTCCAGGACAAGATATATTGAAGAATATTTTTTTTGAGGACTTCATACTGTAGCACTCATTTGGATGAGATACTTGTCCACAACCCAGGACCAGGTTCAGGACTTCTTTCTCTCATATCCATATGGGTTTGTGCATGAAGCATTAAAGAAAGTTGAGCTGCAACAGTGAGTTGCAGTTGATCAGCTGTGACTGCTGTCCTCTGATGTGACTACATCAGTAAGATTGCATCATCCTCATTTTGGCACTTTTTTCAGCCTTTTTCGGCATTTTTGCCTGAAAACTCAAAGGTGGCGTACTAGGCCCATTTTTCCCAAAGGTTGACATTTTTTTTTAGTTATGAACTATCCCAAAAAAGGCATCAAAGGCCCGCAAGTTCGGAAAAGGCGGGAGGTGACGTACTAGCCCACCTGACAGAAAGGTGCCTGGATACCGCAGTCGCTTCCTTCTTCCCCTCCCCCTCCCTCGTCGCACAAGTTCATGTTCTAGGTGCTCGTTCAAGAAGAGTTCGATATGGTGAGTGATTTACAAGGGCTACATGCGAAATAAAGCTAACATTATGATAGAGAACTGTGGCTAGTCAACTGGTATCAAGAAATTTGTATCGCGCACGGTGCAAATTGTACGCGGGTGAGAAGTCAAGTGCAAGGGGAAAAAAAGACGATCAGAGAGGGGAATGAGTAGGGAAGGGTTCAGGAAGTGGTTGGCTTGACTGGGCTGGAAGGAACAAAAAGTTTGCGGCGGCCGAGAGCTTTGGTGATGGTCTCCGGGGCAATGGGCTTCAGTTGGAACTTATAAAGTTCCATTAACCGCGCCCATTGATTACTGCTGAAGTCCTCCAGGTATTCTGTGTATTCGCGGACAGAGGCACCATAATTTTCGGCAGAGAAATTCTTCTCCGGGTTGGTATCATCAATATCACATTTTGCAAAGTGCTCGAATGCACGTTCGACCTATACTCTATTTAGTGAGAAGACAAATCAGTAATTCGGACATGGACTCACCGCCGCTGCGACCATTGCAACTCCACCGACTGGATTTCCAAAGTCAACCTTTGAGAATTTGACCAA
Organism: Marasmius tenuissimus; assembly: GCA_029532415.1. NCBI lineage: Eukaryota > Fungi > Basidiomycota > Agaricomycetes > Agaricales > Marasmiaceae > Marasmius > Marasmius tenuissimus. Next base: position 3,280,477 of record JAQOTA010000054.1, on the reverse strand, counting down.
CATCGCGACTTTTTTCATTGTCTCTACAATGAAGTCTGACTCAAACAAACCATCGGGATACTGCCATCACAGCGAGTCATGAGATACAGTACAGGGTAGTGAATGAAAGACGTACCTGATACCCCTCATCGCCTGGCTTGACCACCGTACTCGAAGGTGTGGGTTTGCGGTAGAGGGCGGGGCCGTCGTCTCTCAGGGCCCATTGACAATATTTTTGGATTGAATCAGGCTGGTCCTGGTAATTGTCGTTATTGTTGAAGTATGACTGAACGACAATCAGTGCATTTGAGGCAATTGTGGTACGAAGGTCTCCGATTCAACGATAAGACTACAAGGGAGTTTAGCGGCGATGTCAAAGAATGTGCTGGAAAGCTCACGAGTTCAAGAATGGGCTCATTTACAAGGGAAACCTTGTACGAGATGCTCGGAAAAAGACGGTTGACAAGGTTTTGAACGGTATCCTGGAAATTGACATCGCGCCGTATGTTGAGAGGATCATTTGCGGAACAGAGATAGAGGCGGAGGGTGTGAATGAAAGCGGGGTCCCAAGCAGTTTTGATGAACTCGGGCAGATCATCTTTTCGGAGCTGCGACAAGGCTTTTGGTTTGGCACGGACAACTTCACCAATGACTTCTGTGGCAGGAGCTTCTGTTTGGTCTGATTTTGGCTTTGTCGTTGAGGCCTGGGACTGAGAGGATGGCCGCTTAGGCAAACTGCTCGTCTTCCCTGTGAATCCAACCACCTATACATTATGTGAGTATTGAGTGGTGGTAAAATATAGGCTGCCTTTCAGTGGACGTACCGCTCGTGCCAACTCATCATGTTTCCGAGTAGTTTTGGGTCTTCCAGATGGATCCTCCACATCGCTGTCATTCAGTCCTCCCGTACCTTGCTCTGTGCTTGATTGAGTTTCTAGGTGGGGGGGCCGCGAGCCAGAGGACTTGAATCCAGGATGCAACCCAGTGGGGAAGGGTTTAGCATGCTTGCCGCTGTGGATATGATGGAGTTAGAGACAAAAGTGACAGTGGGTGACAGAAGGATGAGAGATGGGAAAATGATGTGGTCAGCGACGTACTGATGATTCCCTTCGCTCTCATCCTCAAGTTTCTCTACCACATTGACCTTGCTCTGTCCACGAGTACAAGAAGCTTTCCCGCCGCGTGCCCGACCACGACCACGACCACGACCACGACTGCGGCCTCGACCTTGATCAACAGCAGGCTGATCAATATTCAACCCAAATCAGCCATGCGGATCGTTCCGGCCAATAAAACATGCGACATACCGTTTCTTGAGCCTCACTGATTTGTTCAACAGAGGAATCGCCAGCCAAAGGTATTTCATTGATGTGCTCCTCTCCCTCTTCTACAACAGAGAGGTCGTATCCACGGCGTTCAACATTCTCTCTTTCAGCGTCCTTTGCTGCCCTCAGTTGCAACTCCATACCCTTCAAGCGGGCCATGCGTTGTTCTCTCTTCTCCGCTTCAAGCTGTTTTTCTGCTTCGGCCGCAGCCTTGTCTGCTTGAACCTCCGCACTCGTTCTTCGAGCCTTTGGTTGGGCTGTGGTTGCATCTCGAGCCTTTTTCGAGCGAACTGGGCGAGTCGTTGCCTCCACTTCCTTTTTGTCAATATCTGGCTGATTTTTTCGCATTCCTTTTCGTTTTGTGCCAATATGCTCGGGTTGAACTTCTGGTTTAACAGGTTGTATTACAATTTGTATGACCAGACACACAAGATTTTTCTGGACTCACCATCACTGTCGTGGATTTCTTCGGGTTCTGGTAGAATTGGCGGGTCAAGAGCTGGAGCAGAAATGACTGTCTTTTTCTTTTGACGTGCCATGATAGTAAGTGAGATGTGCGAGCAGTAAGTAAGTTCGTGTTGGTGCAGAAATAAGATTTTTTTATGTGTCTCAGTTTGCGTTTGATGTCCGATGGTTCGATTCAACACTGTTCAGTGCATCTATCCCCTCAACGCCTTATTGCAGCTACACCCATGCCTCGCAAACAACTTCGCTCAACTGAACGTGACATCGACTTACAGTGCAAGGAACCGGGATGTAAGTTCACTGGCCGCTCTAAACGTGGCCTAACCATGCACAAAAATGCCAAACACTTCGACATGGACCCACCCCAAGGCACGCACCAGGAGAAGTACATCTACAAAACGCACTCGCACCTCTCGGGTAAGACTCTATGACTGAGTGACTTGTGATTATTGACCCAATATTCTGTGATATTTAGCAACTCCATGCAATGCCGATGGGAATTACCTGCCTAAGTTCTCGAAACCGCAACCACGGCCTATCGAGCCTGCCATTGACTCAGAGGAAGCATGGTTTCCTTTTGGCAAACGGTCTACATATGACTGGGCCAAGTTTCATTTTGTTCAGGCACCCAACTCGGAAGGGAAAATCAATACGGCACTTGATATTCTTCAGGCACAACTTGAACCACTCGGAGGAGAAGCGCCATTTCAAGATGCCCAGGAGTTCTACGAAGCTATTGACAGTATACGTGAGGACAACATGGATTGGTCAACCTATGAGGTTCGATACACTGGTCCACAGCCAGAGAACCCTCCAAAGTGGATGAACGAGACATACACACTTTGGACCCGTAGCCCTCGTGATATACTCATTGAGCAACTCGAGACTGAGCAGTTCAAAGAGGAGATCAAATATACGCCTTACCAGCAATATAACTCTCATGGAACCAGGATGTGGTCAAACCTGATGTCCGGGACTTGGGCATGGAAGAAGGCGGTTGGTTTTTGTTTGGTGTTCAGATAGAATGAGTTTCGTGCTTACCTGTTCCTTTATTCTAGGATGATATTGCAAACAATCCACAGCTACGCGAGACTTCGAAGGGAGCGATGCTTGCTCCGATTGTGATGGGCTCAGACAAGACAACTGTGTCAGTTGCGACTGGACATCAGGAATTTCATCCAGCCTATGTTTCGCTCGGGAACCTCTCAAACATTGCCCGCCGTGCCCATGGAAACAGTGTACTTCCCTTTGCTTTTCTACCTATACCAAAAGGTATGCTAGCTTTCATGATAGAAAGTATACCTCACGTCTAACAATGCTTCCGCAGTCCCAAAGAATGAACGAAAAAGTGCCGCTTACCAGAAGTTCACACGACAACTATACCATCTTTGCCTTGCTAAAGCATTGTGGCCTCTTCGGAGTGGTATGGAGGTTCCCGAAGTGGTTCTGTGTCCAGATCGTCACTACCGTCGAGTGATATGGGAGTTAGGACCCTATATTGCAGACTATCCCGAGCAAGTCTGGCTATCCACGATTGTTCAGGGATGGTGCCCAGAGTGGGTATAGCAAACTACTTCCAGAATATGCCGCTAACCGATATTCAGATGTCATTCAAAGCCTGTTGAATTAGACGATCACAATGCTCTCCCACGTACTCGTGATACACATGAATATATGGACGACATTTTCGATCCTGGGATTTTATGGGATGAGTATGGATACCGGAGTGATGTTCTCGTGAGTTATTTTCTCTAGAGCCAGAGTCCTCAGCTCGACACTGACAGGTAATTGGTTTTACAAGCCATTCACCTACTATTTTCCGCGTGCCGACATACATGAGCTTCTCTCGCCCGACCTCCTTCACCAGGTAATCAAAGGCACGTTTAAAGATCACCTTGTAACGTGGATCAACCAGTGGTTGGTACTGGAGCATGGTGAAACTCGTGGTAATGCAATTATCAAAGACATTGACAGAAGGTATGCACATTGCACAATCTCACTAAAACATAATTCCATACTCACCCGGCTCGTATCAATCCAATCGGCAATCTAAAAATCTGTGTGACATGGTGTAGAATAGCCGCAGTCCCTGATTACCCAGGAATCCGTCGCTTTCACGATGGTAGAGATTTTAGCCAGTGGACAGGCGACGACTCAAAGGCTCTAATGAAGGTCAGTGATCACCGCATTCATTCAGTCACGACACATCAACTCACCTAACATATCTTGGTAGGTCTACATTGCTGCTATCACTGGACTTGTTCCGAGGAGAATGGTGCAATGTTTGTCGGCGTTCATGGAACTTTGCTACATCTCACGCAAAAATGTCATAACCTCAGATGACCTCGACAAATTTGATCACCATCTGGCCAAATTTCACGAATATCGCCAAGTTTTCATCGACGTTGGTGTCCGGACAGACATTTCCCTTCCTCGACAACACTCGTTGATGCACTATCCCGATGGAATTCGGTTGTTTGCATCACCAAATGGGCTTGATTCATCGATCACTGAATCTAAGCACATCAAAGCAGTGAAAGAACCCTGGCGGAGATCGAGTCGAAACAAACCTCTTCCCCAGATGATCAAAACAGTCACACGACTCGACAAGATGGCCGCACTGAATCGAAAATTCGAGCGGCGAGGCATGCTTCGAGGTTCAAGTGCCTGGTACACCCGCTCTGTCATGACGGGAACTCTTCCGGAGATGGAAGAAGCAGACGATGATGAGGATCTTTCCAGCTCAGATTGTGGTCCCTCGTTTGGACCGCCCGAGTGCTCATCTGTCAAGCTGGCTGCTCAAATGGGTTCGTACCGTACCCTGCTAATTTGGTGTAATGCCTATCTGATGATCACTATTCTCAGCACGTGGGTGGTCTCGCAATCTTTATGACATTGCAGAAGCCATTAGCGAGAGCCGTTTTCCACGAGCTCTTTTTCGTTTCTTGTATGGTGAACTTCATCCTGAAAACACCATGCCAAACGATAATGCACTAAACGAGCAGTTCAAATTCTTCGATTCCCCCATCTTCGTATACCTTTCTGCCATTGCTCGCTACCACTCTCCAAGCGACCCGTGCGGCAGTGGCGGAATGCACAGTGAGCGTATTCGGGCTAACCCAAATTGGCTGGGATCTTATCCACGCTATGACACAGTGTGTGTTAGCGCTGGCCCTGAGACTCCCGGATTTAAAAGCCTCACGCTTGGACGTGTCAAGTTGTTTTTCTCTTTTGGATATCGCAAGAAGACCTATCCGTGTGCACTTGTTGAATGGTTCACGCGTTCAACAGAGGAACCCGGTGAGGAGACTGGGATGTGGGTGGTAGAGCCGGAATACGAGCTGAACAGTGAGGCGCGAAATATTGATGTTATCCATCTTGATTCCATTGCGCGCCCTACCCAGCTCCTTCCTGTCTTCGGCTGTGATCCACTCCCGGAGTATTTTCACTTTTCAGACTCACTTGACGCTTTTAAGTCATTCTATGTCAATAAGTATGCAAATCATGGTATGTACGAGTTTATTCAGTAGTCTGGTGCCTATCTGTATCCGTACTATAATAATATGTTCTGAATACGCAGACCTTTCCAACCTTTCAGCCTGCAGCCTTCGAAAAGGTCGAAAAGGTCGAAAAGGCCTAAAAATGCCGGAAGGCAATTTGTTATCTTACTGATGTAGGTGACCATATTGCCCTCAGCCAACTCACTTTATCCATTCTCATTTTTCTTTAAGTCCTAAGAATTTCATTGAAGTGAGTTGACTGTGTTTCATTTCCCTACTGCTGAATTGCAATCTTTCTGTCACTAAGGATAAGTAATCTACTTACTGTCTAGTGTTCAATGTGTTTGGTGTTAAAATTCAAACCTCACTAGACTTGCAATCTTGACAACACCAAAGGTGTGGAGGAGGTGGACAGTTCTTCCTGGCAAGCACTCATCCACATTCTAATGTTAGCCTACAATAGAGGCAGTTATTGGGCTGTCATTTCCAGAATAACCACATTGTTTTGTGTCACCTCAAATCTCCTTACATCTGTTGACAGCTTAATGTCTATAACTGTGATGGGGAATCAACAAAAATCTGGGTTGTGTCATACCCCTTACATCTTTGCAAAAACCACCAAATATCCCTGAAAAGATTGGTATTCAAGTAAAGCATATTTTTGACACCATTATGCTTGCCACCTCTCATGCTCCTGAGCATTCAATCACAATTTCAGAAGTTGTGGGGAGGGCTGTAAAAACAGCAAATTCCCTGCTTGCTTCACCTTTGGTGTCCTCCTTTATCACCAGCATGTATTGTTTCCCCATTGACAACATCAGATTAGTCCTGGTGTGGTAGTTCAAATCATACTGCTTGACTTTTCTGGTTAAAGAAGCTAGAGTCCAGCTTCAACAATGAAGGTGTGCTGGAGGCACTGGACAAGGATTCATGGTCAAGGCACGGGTATCTATAGGAGCTCACTGGCACAACCTCTGGAGACAGCTACAAAGTTGAAGACTTGGATTCAGGTGAGTTCCCCTACCACAACTTCTCCACCATCACACAGAACAAACTACATTGCCACAATTCTTGGTTTGACAGGAGGACAAGGCTGCTATTCAGGCCTGTGAGATGGATTAATCATGACCATTCAACAAGGTTTCAACGGTCATTGTTGGCATCAACATTGCAGTGGACAATGGCAAGAAGAGTTGTAAACGCAAACACAAATGAGATAAAGAGGGCTGAGACAAGAGTTTGAGCAGAGAAAACAAGAGCTGGGAGAAGGGAGCCCGGCATAGGAAACTGTCAAAGCTCATTGTCATGTTATGCCAGTCTTTGCTCTCCACCAATGCAGATGTATATTTGCCCAGCACCAGCTATTCTTGACATTTCCCAACCACAACCTTTTGGAAGTTCAAGTTGTTTGTATTGTCATACAGAATACCCTGTACTCACTGGAAGGGGTGTCCTTGTCCAGAAGGCAAGCTTTCCAATGCTTGGACCGTAACAGCAAATGAGCTCCCTAGGTGGAACAAGGTTCCTTGCAATGTTTTCTGCTTCAATGAGGCCCACCAGGTTAGAAAATGGCTCCTTCATGGACTTTGTCAAGAACAAGGCCAATAACTAGGAAAACCCCACAGGCCACCAACAGGGTCAAGAATGTGCTTCAATTGCATCACTAAGAAGGTGTTGATGAACCTGAAGGATGTCAAGCTCAGAGTTGCAGCAGCAGTGACTTGGTTTGTTGAGGCAGAGGTCCTGCCCACACAGTGGCAGCATGGGACAGACTAGCTCACCTGGAGATAGGCTTAGAGGCAGCAACGAGAGTAGTAAAAGTGCTGGTATTGCATGTAGATACAGAGCTACTTATATACTATACAGAGGTGGCTGTATCTTCTATAACAGGAGTGACTAGGAATAGCATAGATCATAGTGAAACGATTGAAGCATATATGCGGCCCGATACAATGGTCCATATATCCGGTAGTCCGGATTCAACACTCCCCCTCGCTAAGTGCGGCACAAGTAGAGCACGAAGCGTCTATTCGGACGAATAAAATTCAAGTCCAAGATGTTCTCTAAAAGCGGAGAACTTGACATGACCCAAATTCTTGGTAAACATGTCCGCAGGATTATAGGCACCGTCAATAAAGAAAAGATCGACCTTGCGGTCTGAAACACATTCGCGAATATAGTGATAGCGAATATCAATGTGTTTGGTGCGACGTTCTTGAACTGGGTTAGAGGCGATAAAAATCGAGCCTTGATTGTCTCCACATATGGGTACAGGAGTCATATCAATCCCAAGTTCAGAGAGTAACTGTCGAATCCACACAGCCTGACGACTACAGTCGGATAGCGCCATGTATTCAGCTTCAGTGGATGAAAGCGCAACAGTCTTCTGGGCGCGTGATTGCCAACAGAAGATGCCACCTGCCAATTTGAAAAAATAGCCCGTGATCGACCGACACTTGATAGGATCAGCAGCCCAATCAGAATCAGTAAATGCTAGTAAACCTCCGTCAGAGGCTCCATCATAGACCAATGCATAGTCTGGAGTTCCTGCAAGATAGCGGCAAATATAAAGCGCCTTCTTCAGGTAGTCCTCCGATGGATTAGCAGAGAATTGAGAAAGCTTTGTAACAGTGTAGGCAATATCTGGACGAGTGCCAAGCATGATATACAGAAGCGATCCAATCACTGATTGATATTGAGCGCGACGTTCGGGATCAACAGGACCTTCGTTGGGTTGTGGAATATAGCCGGCGGGAAGAGGAGTATCAGCTGCTTTTGCATTCTGCATGCCAAATCGCTTCAAGACCTTCTTCAAGTAGTCAGTCTGGTCAAGAAGGATTTTACAGCCTCTGCGACGAATACGCATGCGCAAGAACTCTTTAACTTCTCCAGGATCATGGCATTCCCAATGAGCCATAAACTCGGCTTTCTTCTTTTCGACAAAGGCTTTGTTGGGTCCAAGGAATAATGCATCGTCGACATAGATCAAAGCGATACATTCTTCACCAGTCTCACGATCTTTGCAGATGAAGAGACCTGCATCGGAAGTTAAGCGTTTGAAGCCCATTACTTCCATGGACGAGCTGAGAGCACGCCACCACTCAAGAGCGGCTTGCTTCAGTCCATATAATGCACGGCAAAGGCGATAGACTTTGCCTTCCTGACCCTTAACCTTGAAACCTTCAGGTTGATCCATATAGATCTCTTCTTTAAGTTCGCCATAAAGAAAGGCGTTCTTCACATCCAATGCCTGAATGTGCCAGTTTTTTAGAGCTGCAAGTGCGAGCATCATCCGTACAGTTTTGTAACGGTCCTTACTCTTCACGCAGACTCGTAAGTGTGATCTCTTTCTATTCTGGAAAATAGGCGAAGACGGCACTATGCATGAGTATGTGGTGGTAAAAAGTAAAGATAAGAAAAGGGGTAAAAAGGGGTTGAAACACCTTAAATACCGATACGGAGAGAAAATCAAATACCCCCGTTACAAGTTTCAAACCGCACAACTGGTGAGAAGATCTCATCAAAGTCAACACCTTCGACCTGAGAGAAACCCTTGGCAACAAGTCGAGCTTTCTTTCGACCATCTGACTTAACATCAAACACCCATCTATTTTTGACAGCCTTGCGACCTTTAGGTAGGTCAACCAATTCGAAGACCTTGCGCTTGCGAAGAGCCTCTAGTTCATCGCGGCAAGCGGCCTTCCATTCTCTCTGCTGCTCAACTGGCAGCTTCAGTATGTCACGGAGAGTCCACTCTTGAACGTTAGACATATCGGTGAGGTCATCGTGAACGGGAACTGCCCGATTTAACAGATAAATCACGAAACCTACTCCCCCTTCCTGGGATAATTGTTGCACTAAGCTATCGAGCTGACTCCCCCTGGAGTTACACATGGTAGACAGACTGACACGATTAGTCCCAGGAACCTTTCTAGGTCTGCCTCTCCTACGAGTAGTAGGTGGATCCATGGATTCTCTATCACCCGTGGCATCTCTCCATGTAGAATTTTTCTCCATATCACGCACAATGCACGAGGGATTATTTGGGTCTTGTTGTTCACCAAATATGTTATCAGGTTGCTTAGTACCCGTCTGTTTCCTGCCTGAACACCTTGGCAGCGGAGTCTGCTCTTGTCCACCCACTGGTGTAGGTGGCCTAGGAGGCTGGAACGGAGGATCAGGATCAGGATGTTGATGTTCACCCTGAGGTACAGGACCATCTCCATCATCGTCATGAGGAGATTCCAATCGCTTTGGAAGGTTCTCGGGAGGATAAAGATCATCATCAGACGAATCATCATCACTATCCAAAGAGAAGTTGGGATTTTCACCCAATACCGGCGGGATTTCAGGGATTTCACCCACTGGGGTAAATCCACGCGGTTTCTTATCAGAACACTTCGGGAACAAGTTTTCATCGAACAGAGCAGTAGCGCTTTTGAAGATACTATTGTTGGACATCTTCATGAAGACATATCCTTTCATGCCTTCCTGAAAACCAATGAAGGTCATCAGTTCCAAACGCGGAGATAACTTGTTAACTCGACGCTTTTCCGGAATAAATGCATATGCTGCACATCCGAAGACTCGAAGATCCGAAACATCCGGTGCACTGCCATGCAACTTCTCATGCGGGGTCAACCAATGTAAATGCTGGGACGGCGTCCGATTATGAAGTGCAACAGCATGCAACACACAGAATTCCCACCAAGAAGGTGGAAGACAAGCATCAAAGCGAAGAGCTTGAGCTTTCTCGACAATGGTCCGATTGAACCGTTCTGCACGACCATTCTGTTCCGGCGTATATGGAATGCTGGTCAGAATTTTAATACCGTGCTCCTTTAGTACATCATCGAAGGCATCTGACTTGTACTCTCCCCCTCCATCGGACATCCATTCCTTAATATCAACACCGAATTGTACCTTCACCATAGCAATAAAGTCACGGAGCATCTTGACAGAGTCAGATTTGCGTCGCATGAGCATTGTCCAGCCATGTGAAGTACAGTTGTCGACAAACAACATATACCATTTATATTTGTGGTACGACTCAGTGGGGAATTGTTTGAGGTCGGAGTGGATTTTCTCGAAGGGTTTCGAGGCACGGGTAGTGGAGTCAGGGAACAATCTGGAGTGCATCTTTCCTTCTGCACATCCTCGGCATGACCAGGTTTTCTTCGGTTTTCGGTCGAATTCCGGGAAGTTCTTAGTATGCTTCTGAGCTTTATCCAGAGCCTTGTCTGAACAATGTCTGAAACGTCTGTGTAGAACCTTGTAGTCAACTTTATCCATTGTTGACTTGGCCATTAAGCTATGAGCAGAGGCTTTCTGCAAGCTAACCCAAAAAATGGTTTGACCAGGCATGAGCGGGTAAGATACCAATGATTGGCGTCAACCCTTGTGATAAAAAGCCAATTTGCTAGACGATCCGTGTACTTGCAGACCACCTTGCAAGAATTCTCCAAGCGAGAGAAGTCGAATTGACAGAAGCGGAACATAATAGACAGGATAGAGTTGCGTAATGCGTTCCTCCATACGACCGTCAGATCCTTCAACAGAATGAGAGATGAACACAGTCCCTTTTCCCTTAATTTGAATAGGGTTGTCCTTCTGTGCAGTGTTTAACTGCGGTCCATTGTTCATGGGTTCATACTTGGCAAAATCTTTGAGATCATAAGTAAAGTGCGATGAAGAACCTGAATCGATGATCCACTCTTGCGAGTTTCCAGTCGCCTTCTTTCCCTTACAATTGGCACATGTGGCAAAGTGATCACCAATAAATTGTGCAAATTTCATACGGGACACGATATCCGAACTACTACGTTTAGAAGCGGCTAATAAAGCGGTGCACTGTAGGTTCGTATCAGTGTTAGAAGAAAGACTGAGATAAGGCACTTGCCTGTCATCGTCAGATTCCTCAGATCCGATGGAGACTGAATCGTACTCAACATTGTCGGAAAAACCAGCAGCATCTGCGATCTCACTGTCAACGTCCATGGCACTTCCACTTGCAATCTCCGTACACAAAGAATTGTTCACAGCGTTCAACGCAATACGATCCTCACGTTCAGAGTCGGAGTCCTCATAGAAAGAATCATAGAGGTCGTAAACCTTCTCAACGCTCTTAGCACGCTTTGCAGGTGGAGCAGTGGAGAAGGGACCATCGATACAATGCTTGAGGGAGGAAGAGGAAGCAGCTGCATATCTCTGTTCCATAGGTTCAAGGACGTGGGCATACTTGGGAACACCAAGACGATCGGCAAGACTGCGAGCAGCCTGAGCATTCTCAAAAACAGTACCACCAGAGGTAGCACCAGAGAAACACTGCATGTGGAGTGGATCCCGGGATTGGTCCGCGGGATGTACAACAGATGGAGTGTCAGGAACGATGGGTGGTGATGAGATGGACAAATGAGAGAGGGAAGCGATATGAGAATGACCCTTGTGAGAGGAGTCACCCTTGTTGTCCTGAGAATCACCCTTCTACTTCCTGCCACGTCGGTTATTCTTCTTCTTCTGGTCGTTGTCGTTCTTAGACTGGTTGTTATTGTTAGACGTCGACGAAGGAGGGTTAGACTGTTGGTTAAACTTCGGGTCCTTGTCCTTCTTCTTGACAGAAGAGATGCGCGACACGAGAGGAGCAGGTTTCCGGGATTCGTAGTGGTTAATGACGGCATCACAAGCCACTTCGAAAGTAAGTTCAGCTGGCGAGTTACCATTGGTAGCAAATTCACGAGCGTTGGCCCATGACTGTGGAATGATAGAGAGAAGGAGCATGGCTCTGACAAGAGTAGGAAGATTGATCTGAGCTTCAGTGAGCTGGCCAAATAGGAGTTCGAGTTTAGCAATCTCGGGAACGGGGTTACCACCGGACAAACGAAACTCCATGACCGACTTGAAGTCAGCCCAAACAGACACAGAAGTCTGTTGACCATAACGAGCCTTGATCTTCTCCCAAGCATTCCAAGCTGTATCATCATCCTCGATAATACTCTGCACGGCAATGGTGGTGGTGGCATGCAGTGCACCCATAGCCTTGAATTCATACTTCTTCCAACATCGATTATCCTTTTCATACCTGATAAGATCCTTCTCATACCTCTCCAAAGTGTTAGCATACTGCTCCAAGTCTTTAGCATACTGCTGCATCTGAGCGTCAGTAGGAGAGACTGTCTCCGTACATGTAGTCGCTCGCGGTTCAGTCGGTTCATCAGGTTCAGGATCGTCGTTGGTGTAGTGGTCGTAGAACTCGTTGATCATGGCATAGGTACCAAGACTCTTGGACCACTTTCGCCAGTTGACACCGCTGAAGACCTCAACGGTGGGGATAAGGGTAGACATAACAGGAGCCATAGCGATCTGGAGTAACAACAATCAGCATAGGTTCATCATCATAGGCAATGATAAAAGAAATCACTGCACGGTCAACGGCGATAGCCATCGATCGTTGTTGAGGACACAGTCCACCATTGTCAAACATCAATGAAGATGTCGACTTCACAGGTCCAGAACCGGTGTTAATGATCTGCCCATCACGACAGCGATTAAGCAGTCACGATGGTTATCGAGTGCAACAACCACAATAGCGCATCATCATAGGCAGCACACAATAAAGGTGCACATCCTAGAGAGCTGCCATTGCAGGGCACATCGATAGGGCACCGGGGCCCATAACCTGTTGAGGCAGAGGTCCTGCCCACGCAGTGGCAGCATGGGACAGACTAGCTCACCTGGAGATAGGCTTAGAGGCAGCAACGAGAGTAGTAAAAGTGCTGGTATTGCATGTAGATACAGAGCTACTTATATACTATACAGAGGTGGCTGTATCTTCTATAACAGGAGTGACTAGGAATAGCATAGATCACGGTGAAACGATTGAAGCATATATGCGGCCCGATACAACGGTCCATATATCCGGTAGTCCGGATTCAACATGGTTCACAAGTACAAGTTCATTCCAGAATATGCACTTTCCACACGCATATGTTTCCTCTTTTGGTGCCAACTCTGCTACTTTGTTTGCTGCTTCAATTATTTCTCTAACCCACACTGTCACCTCCTCATTGTCTGGCACACATGCCATGGCTTTGTCTTCTGGCTCCCACCGCTATCATTGAATTGATACTCCCCTTACTCCAAATCTTGCAAGTGAGGGAAAAAAGGGACCAATTTTGTAAGTGTCAAAATAATCTTTCACTCTCTGCATTCTTGCACTCTTGCTAATAGCTTTGCAATAGCCCTGCAAGAGCAACATTCCCTATTTGCCAGCATTGTACTTCCTATCATCCCTCCTCTCTTAACACCTTTTGCAGGGCTCAATGCCCTTATTGATGAACATCATCCTGCCCAGCATAACAAGTCTGGAAAGGCCCCAAAGCTTGTAACAGTCATTCCTGGCCCCACAGTGTTTGCTGGTTCCAAAGATCAGACAAGGCAGCAGGTTTACCTGAATGGATGGCATGCTTTTTGCCCATCATGGCTGACTCATTGTTGGCCATCTTCAGGTTCCTTGTTGCTTACCCCCAATCAAGTCTGGAAGAAGCTCATGTTTCTCAGTGAGAGCAGGTTGTGGCCAGCTGCTAAGAAACCCACGAATACATCTGAGAGCAATCATCACAAAGCCTCAGTGCTTCTGTTATGATTTCCCCTACTTCTACCAACAACTGCCCATACAGGTGCCATTCCCTGCTCAACTCACTATCTCCCTTTCACTCTTCCCACTTATTCAAAATGTTTCTATTGACAGCTCTGTGGAGCAAGTGGAGCTATACATCTAGACCACAGTTTCAGACCATGCCCAGCAGCACCTCCACATGCTAGTCCCAGGTTATATAATATATGGACAACTGCAACAACTCACACAATGTTCACAGCCACTCCCACAATGACTCAGTTCAACTACGAGCAACTCACATGCCTGCAACTCAGTACAACTTAGGATGACTCCAAACCTAGACAGACTCCAGTATATAAGCATTATGTACATACAGCCTTTTCCTTAGCTTAACAACTTGGTAAATACACCAGTAAAAGCCTGCCTTGACCTTTGACCTTTGTCCTCACTTAAAGAGTGACTTGAGAGGAAGCTAACCATGCCAATTGTATCAGCTTCCAAATGACACACTTCAGCAATTCCCATTGCTGCCTTCAAATCCCCAGCCTTCCCTCAGTGATGAAGACTGCAAAGTGATGATGCAAGAGTTGAGCTTTATCAACTTTTGGGCTCAATTGATTGCTCTCAATGTTGAGCTGGATTCCTCTGTGCCCCAACTGAGTCCTTTGCTTTCGGCCCTGGGAGCTCCAGACTGCAAGGCTTGCTCAATACTGGCAATGAGTAGAGTTGGTTGATGTGATCCTCAGTGGGCATAAAGGATACCTTCTCCATGGGGGGATCCACTTTTGTGGTCAGCTTTACTGCTGAGCAGTAGCAGAGCCATGTCAAGGTGTTGCGTTCTCTTGCTACATTGATGGACAGCTGACCTGGTGACAAGGATGCAACATGGTCTCCTCACAATGACCTGAACTTTGCTCTCTTGTGGGTCCAGGTCTGGACTAGGAGAAGGCTGTGTACCAATTCTATGTGCAATCTTACTTCAATGTGTTCGGCCACCCTCCCGTTTTGCCCCACTGTTGTGTATAATATATATGTTTTTTTTTTGTTTACCTCTGTACCAATAATATGCCTGTGAGCTTAGGCTACCATCTATTGAATGAGATTAAGGTTCACTGGCACTCTATGTAAGTGAAAAGTGATTAAAAAAATTCTCAATTTTTGCTGGTTTAAACTGGTTAACTGAGGTCCAAACCAGTCCAGACCCTGTTTCTGGTCTTGGTTTGGCCAAGCTGGGGATACATCATGGTCCAGTCTTGTTTGAAACTGCGTGTCAAAATCTGTAGTTCAACCCACCTGTTGGCAATACTACTCCTCTCGTCTGCTGGGGTGTTCTTGCCCTGCCACCTGTTGTTCTGATCCTCGAGTTCTTCAAAACATCCTGAAAGCCAACAATTGGTTGAGCAATGTCTTTGGAAAACTTGGCTTCCCCATTTACAGCATTTCAAATATGATTGTGGGCCTTTGTCCTGGCATCCCCATGAACATCTAGTGATACTGCCTCAAAATTTGGGAGGACCAGCTTGCCATGTTCCAGCTCTAAACCTGCATGAATCCTGCATGCATTGAGTCAGTTCTGGGCTGGTTAAGCATAGTTGTGGTTGAAACTCACTTCCACTACATCAGGAGGAATGTTCAAGTCCTTGACTACCTTCTTGGCCTTCTTATTTGCCTTCTGGTGATGCTTCTTCCAAGCTCTCTTTGAAGGCCTGATTGGCAAGGTGCATTAGCAAATCATGAGTGGGCAGGCAAACACCAATAGTTGGGCAGCTCACCTTTCTATGGGATCTGTTGCCACAGTAATCTTTGCCTGCTTTTGAAGGTGTTGACCTGCTCCAGAGTCCTCATCCTCCCTCCTATGCTTACTCCCCACCCTGCTGACCTCTCCTTCAAGATTTGCCAAGCCCTCAATCTCCAATTCTTGTTCCACTTGTAAAAAAAGGGTACGTTACATCTATGTATCTTACCCTGGTCTACCTCACCTAGTCACATCACACTCATCTAGTTGCATCACTTCCAGACTCATTCCAGGTACTTCTGTGATTCAGTCTCATATACATCACATCTATCTTTTCATCTGTTATATCTTTTGATATCATTGGACATATCTTTCTCTGATGATAATCTTTTCATTTATCTTGGACATCTTAGTTCCAAGTTTCATCACTCATTCTATCTTGATATTTACTCCACATCATGTTTGACTTCCATATCATTCATTTCTTATAACTCTATATAAGCTCTATACTTCTATCATGTATCTCTAGACTCGAAATCAACCAGGACTCACCTGGATACTTTCCCATCATGACTTGATGTCTTTCCTTCTCTCTCGCAACTTGTCTTCTTAGTCTAGTAGAAGGACAGCTCAGTTCATGGAGCTGTTGGCGAAACCTTCAGCTACTGTCTGCTTCTAGATCTGTTGCTCCCACACTCCTTCATCTTATCTCTTCCTTATCCATCTATCCGACAGCATATAAAACCCATATCTTATTTTATCCTTATCCGATCTGCACAAGCCTAACAAAGTGCCCTTGAGATCTTGGTCTGACTCCTTGTTCTTTTCAGTGTGTCTGATCCAAGCTATTCTATCCAATAGGGTTGGCAGTGCACACAGGATGCCTTTGGCCTGGCTGGCATTGGCAGGGGCTGTAGAAAAATGGTCAACTAGCCTTTGGAGGGCAATCCTTCCAAAATGATGTGGTAGAATGGCTGATTTGCTGCTGTGAATCCTGCTTTGTGCATGGGCCATGGGAGTCAATATGGGCAAAGGGAGGGGAGGGCAGGGCATGGTGGGGGAAAGAGTCAAAAGCTGATCAGACTGAGGTGGGCCAAAACCCGAGATCCTCATGACAATCACATGCTTCAAATGTGTCTTATCACGAATGGCCTCTTTGAAGAAACCTCTCAAGCCACCTGAACTCACTCAGAGATAAGACTAGTGTAAAAGAGTAGATTGAGCAGCCAAAAGCTCAACCCAGCACAAGTGCTACAAGTGGTGGAGAGACAAAGTGGACAAGCTGGGAAACTACCTACAGAGACCATGAGTATATATGAGAATATGCATCACAAGGAATGAATGAAATGATGAGAACTGTCAAAAGTATTCATGAGAGAAAAGTGGGGAAGTCAAACCAAACATGTAATCAAAAGGTGATTGTTCCATAATGAAAAGACCAAAATAATTGATATGGCTCAATAAGTAAATGAGCATGACAGGTGCCAACTATGTCAATGGGAGAATTGATTGGAATGACTCTGGTGATGGTAAATGGCAAGATCTGGGGAAGTAGGGCCGGCACCAGAGTGGACAGGACAAAAGAATAGTGGCAGTTTGTGACAATCTGCTCTGGCACGTATATTCGACAATGTTGGCAATATAAAAAAGACAGCAGCCAGCTGCCCAGTCTTGAAAAAATGAAAACATGTCAGATAGTCACCAGAGTGATGAGATTGAGCACAGTGACATGTTTGCAGGCTGCAGGCCACGGTGAGAGAGATGAGAATGAGGCAGCGGGTGCTGAGCAGCAAGGCTGGATAGCAGGCAGGACAGCAAATGCACTTCCCTGTTGCTGTTGGCAGTTGCTGGAGGAGAAGGCAGAGGTTGTGGTGAGAGAGGGAGGAGTGACAAAGTCACAATAAATACCCTGGTTTGTTTGCTCTCATTGTTCCCATCAACAAGTCATGTCTGCAACATGACTGACACAGGCCTCATATGATATGGTAGGGCACGGCTAGTGTCCTCTCAAGTCACTCCTTTAAGCAAGGGCAAGGTTCGAAGGTCGAGAGTCAAGGGTCAACGCTGCGTTGAGGGTCGAAGGTCAAGTGTCAAAGGTCGAGGGTCAAGGTGGGCTTTCACTGGTGTACTAACCAAGTTGTTAAGCTAAGGAAAGGTTGTATGTACATTGGGCTTATATACTAGAATCTGTCTAGGTCCGGAGTCGCTCTGAGTCGTGCTGAGTTGCAGGCGTGTGAGTCGCTTGTAGTTGGACTGAGTCGTCGTGGGAGTGGCTGCAAATGTTGTGTGAGTTGTTGCGGCTGTTCGTATATTATGACTCGGGGTGGCATGTGGAGATGTCTGCTGGGCATGGTCTGGAGCTGTGGTCTGGATGCATAGCTCCACTTACTCCGCGGAGTCGTCTATAGAGATGTTTTGAATGAGTGGGAAAGGTGGTAAGGGAGAGGTGAGTTGGGTAGGGAGAGGCGTCTGTATGGGCACTTGTTGGTGAGAATAGAGGTGAATTGTAACAGTACCCCTCTCTTAAGACATGTTTTTGCCTGGAACACGTTTATTCCGTTTGCTCTGTCTCTTTTCTGGTTCTCGAAATGCGGTGGGGTGTTTTGAGTGGAATTTCTCCACTGCCTCTTTTGCGTTCTCAAGATTTGATTTGGGTTCCCATGAGTCCTCTGTCTCTGGAAAGTCTACCCATCATACAAAGTATTCGATGGGAATGCGCCTGTCGTCGGGTTTCCTCGAATCTAAGATTACTCAACCTTGTATTCTGTATCTTCCGGTATGAGTTCTGGTGTCTGTCCAAGGTAGTTGGGTCCATGTTCCTCTGTTTCCTTGAAGGGTTTGAGGAGAGATGCATGGAATACTGGGTGGATACGCCATTTCTTTGGAAGTTTAAGCCTGTATGTGACTGGCCCCAGCACCTCTGTTACCTCGAATGGGCCATATTGACGGTTTGTGAGCTTTGCTTTTGGCCTAGTCGTTTTAACATTTTTTCCATTTAGGGTTACGCTGTCTCCGACCGCAAATCCTTTGCCTTCCTTCATGTAATCGTCATGGGTTTTCTGCATTCATTCTGCTGTCAGGTTCAGACTTGACTGTATCTCTTGTCGTAGTTCTTCAAGTAGACGGAGTAGCTCGTTTACTGCTGGAATTTGGGATATGGGGTTTACTGATGGGAACGTCTTGGGGAGGAATCCGTGAAGTATTTCAAAGGGGGCTCGTTCTGTAGATGAGTGTATTCTGGCGTTGTGGCAGAACTCGGCGTATGGCAGCCACCCCGCCCAGTTGTCTTGACCATAGTCGCAGTAAAGTCTAAGGAAGTTTTCCAATTCCTGGTTGTATCGTTCAGATTCTCCATCTGTCTGGGGGTGGTAGGCAGTGCTGAGTCTGGATTCTATTCCCAACTTTGTGTAGACTCCCTTCATGACTTTGCCTGCGAATTGTGGCCCTCGGTCTGAGATCATTTTATCCCATAGTCCAAAGCGCCGCCATACGTTTTTGATAAGGAGGTCCACTGTGCCGTCGCTGTCGATAGTTTTGTTGCAGGGGATGAGTACTACTGCTTTGGACATTCTGTCGACCACAACTAGTATAGAGTCATGACTGTCAGAGAGAGGGAGGTCGGTGATGAAGTCAGCGGTTATTATGGAGAATGGTCTGACAGGTGTTTTGTTTGGGATTAATGGTACATGGGCTGGGTTGTTGTTCGGTTTCCTTAGTTGGCACTTGGCACATCCTTCCACATAGTTTTTGACGAATGTGGACATCCCTGGCCACCAATATTCCCGCCCTAGGAGTTCGTACGTTTTAAAGCATCCTGGGTGTCCTGCAATTGGGCTGTCGTGGAATTGTTTTACAAGATCCCTTCATAGTGCTTTGTCTGCTGGTACATATACTTTTCCTCGGTATAGGATTAGGCCATCTTCGTGTGTCCATTCTTGGAGTTGCTTTACGAGGTTTTTGGGTCCTCCTCGTAATAGTGCTTCGAGGGCCTGATGTACTTCAAGATCTCTCTTTGGTGAGTTCTTGATCCGTTGAAGGAGCTCTGGGTCTCCTAGGTCTAACATGTTCCCTTTCCTCAGGGCTTTGATATGGAAGAATGTGGAGTCGAGTAATATTCTGTCTTTGTTGTCGTTGTCTGCCCCCTGCTTATGGTCTGCTCTTCTTGATAAGGGGTCGCTTTTGTTTGTGGTTCCGGGTTTGTGGACCAGTTCAAAGTCGAATCTAGTGAGGAATAAGGCCCATCGGGCCTGTCGTCAGTTCAAGTTGCGGGCTGTATGGAAGTATTCGAGGTTTTTGTGGTCTGTCCAGATATCGATGCGTGCTGGTGCTCCCTCCAGGTAATGTCTCCATGCTTCTAGTGCTCTTATGATCGCAAGTAACTCTTTGTCGTGAATCTCATAGTTTCGTTCCGCTTCTGACAGTGATTTTGATAGGTATGCTGCTGGGTGCCATTTGCCGTCATTTCCTTGTTGTGAAAGTATCCCTCCTGTGGCATAGTTTGAGGCATCGACTTCGAGTTGGAAGGGTTTCCCTATGTCTGGCATGATCAAGACGGGGGAGGTTAAGAAGGCTGCTTTCAGTTGAAGGAAGGCTCCCTCGCATTCAGTTGTCCATTCCCATGCGTGGTCTTTTCTCGTGAGGTTGAATAGGGGTGTGTGACTGTTGAAAACCCTTCAATGAATCTGCGATAGAAGTTCCCAAACCCAAGGAATGCTTGGACCTCCTTTACTGATCGAGGTGTTGGCCATTCTGCTACTCCTGCAACTTTTACCAGGTCCATGGCTAACTTGTTGTGGGATACAATGAGCCCTAGGAACTCAACCGCTTCCTGTCCAAACAAGCATTTTTCTGGTTTGGCGTATAGATCCTTGTCTTTCAACCTTTGTAGTACTTGTCGAACCAGTTTACAGTGTTCGTCGAGGTGTTGAACATGATGGATATCATGTGATACATATTGACGTGTTGTTTACGCGTCACACTATTTATAGAGCTACGCCTCTAGGAACACTTGCGCTCTCATGCAAGAATGAATCTACGTAGTTATTGCTTCACAAATGACACTGTAGATATCTACTACATATGTAGTTACATCAAGTATGATGCTTATAGTCCAAAGTGCGAGGCACAATGGACGAAAGACTCATTAGTATTGGCTAAATACCTACTTCTAGTAGTAGTTTCATAGTATTGTAATTACTCTTACATGTACAGAAACTTGTGTATAAAAGCTGGTATTCCAAGGCCTTAAGCCTTAGGACAATCTACTCGATTATCACCTCTTCACAAGCATCTCAAGTCTACAAGAACACTCTGTATATTACCCATGTGAGGTTTACTTCGTTATACCCACTGTGCACTTTAACTATGCTGGCTCAACACGAGGCTCTCAGTGAAGATTAGGATGTCATCCATGTAAATGACAACTTTCCCTGTGTCGATGAGGTCCTTGAATGTTGCGTTCATCTTGGCTTGGAAGGTGGCAGGGGAGTTGGTGAGGCCAAAGTACATGACTGTTGGTTCATATAGTCCTCTGTTGGTTTTAAAGGCCGCTTTCCATTCGTCTCCGTCTTGTATGCGTACATTGTTGTATCCCCATCTTAGGTCGATTCTCGAGAATACTTTTGCCCTTTTTAGCTTGTCAACTAGTTGTGATATTAGAGGGAGAGGGTATGCATTTTTTACTGTGAAATCATTGAGACGTCAATAATCTTGTACTGGTCGTAGGGTGCCATCCTTTTTCTTTACAAAGAAGAATGGGCTTGAGTTGGGTAATTTGGATGGTTGAATATATTCCTTCCTTAACTCTTCTTCGATGAATTTGTCCAGTTGGACCTGTTCCACTGGGGCCATGGGATAGGTTTTCCCTGTTTGTGGTTTGAACTCCAGTTTTAGGTCGATAGCATGATCCCATTCCCCCCTTTCCGGTAGTCTTTCAGATGTATTCTTGTCGAAAACATTCAGGAATTCATGGTAGTGGTGAGGCACAATTTCCTCCTTGGTCTTTGTCTGGCGATCGTGGTGTTGCTCTTCTGCCAGTTGTTGGGATCTGGTGAAGGCTGCTCTAATTGATATTGGGGTCTCCTGGTACATTTCTTCGTATTCGCGAGGGATCTTTCCTAATATCGACGCAATCATTCGGCCTTCCCATTCCTCGGGGACCTGGAACCGCTCTTCCTCGTCTTCTGTGTACCAAACATGGGGGAGTTTCTTTGCTTCTCTTCTTTCTTCCATAAGCTGTTGAAGTTCTTCATTCAAGGTAGGAGTATGGGAGTGTTCATGTTTGACCATCCTCCTACTGCCCACTATTTTCTCTACAGGTTGCGGTTTTCCTGCCTTCTGGGTGTTGATGTTGACAATTGGTGGGTTCTTCAGGTCGCAGTCGTTTGGGCAGCAGTCCAGGCTGATAGCGTGTTTTCCCCAGTCGATGTTGGGGTTGTGTTTTTTCAACCAATCAGTTCCAAGTATCAAGTCGCTGTCTCCGATATCTGCAACATAGAATTCTATGTCTTCTGTGTGGTGACTTCCTTCACTGGCATGTATCCTCATGTGTTGCCTAGTACAGTATTTCACCCATCCCAGCGTGTTTTCCGAACCATCTACATTTCAGATTGGGAATGGTTGTGGGATTCGGGTTAGTGTGAAGTTGTGATTTCTGGCAAACCGATTGTTGATGAATATTCCTTCTGCTCCGCTATCTAGTAACGCTTGAGCACCGATCTTTTTCCCTGTGACTTTGCCTATGAATTCGATTCTTAGAATGATGGGAGGAGTCCTTTCGTTTCTGGTAAGGGCGGGGATCCTAACTTCACTCGGATAATTTGAATAGATATGTGTCGTGTTTGGCAAGTCATAGGTACTTCTATTTACAACTCCCTCTGGTGGTGCGGCAGGGGAGTGGATTAAAGATCCGTTTTCGAGAATTGAGAAAAGAAGGCAGTGGATTGTTCTGGGGAAAGTTGGCCAATCATATGGGTAACGGAAGCGACAGGGTCATCAGCAGGGGCAGGGGGAGACAGGTTTGTGGAAGTGGATGGAGTGGGAGTTCTAGCGGCCCGTACTGCAGGGGCCTGGTTACAACAGTGTAAAGCGCCACTTGCAGTGTATAATAAAATCTAACTCGTAGGTCAAATCCTCCCAACACTCAAGAGTGTAGCTGAAGGGTGCGGGAATCGGGGATTGGCGTTGATCGTAGGTTCCGCTCTTAGCCAGACTGCAATAGTAGGCTGAAGGAAATCTGACTCAAGAAACTATCCAACTAAGGTAGCTTCGCCTCTGAAACCAGTTCGGAGGTCAAAAGTGGGGTCCAGAAGAGAGGTTTATAGGTTGTTTCAGGGAGTGTAGAGTTTGTTTGGTGCTTCGGAAGTGTGTTCTTAGGCTTCGACTAGCTTCTGAACCACTCGAACAGCAAGGGGCAACAAGACAATCAAATCAAACAATGGCAATTAAGACTCCAATCAAGTCTGTCAATAACCGAAGACCAACTGTCAACGGCGAACAATATCCTCAGCCCAATTAGCTTTGGAAGTTCAACAATAGCTCCGCCAGTCAAGTCGGTGTCGCAGACAAACAATGCAAAGTCAAGGTCAAGCAAGTGTTCAATGGATTTTCTAGGTTTGGGCAAACAAAGTTCTATTCTGTTCTAATGTCTCTCCAGAAGTGCTCCCGAGTTAACTAACTACCCCAACAAGTGGAATAGCTTTGTCTCCTCTGAATACTATTGCACGGATTGCTTGGGGATTCTTGATGAAAACCCCACTGCTTATATACTCTAGGAGGCTCTAATTCTACCGAATTGTACAAATATCGAATAAACCATGCCTCGGAGGCATAAACTACCTACTTTGGAATATACTTGGAGAGTTTTGTGTTTAATCTACGCTTTTGAACCCCAAAGTCAAAACCAACAATTTGCTTTGGAAGTATCATCAGCCTCGAACATTCTCTAACATTCTTTTCTTCCGGGTCTCTCTTATCGATAGTTCCGTTCTGCCTATCTGCCTCCGCAGCATTGATTCTCCGGTTCTAGACCCTTCAATTGTCATAGGTCATCCTGTTCTGTCTGCCTCCAAAGCATATACTCCCTTTGTCTGAAGCAAAGTACTTGCCTCCGAAGTGCTGCTAGATGCCTATATTCATTGAGTTACCCAGCTGTCCATAGCCAGGTCGATGTCCTTTCTGTAGCTGGTATAGTTCTGACGTCCTGCCATCCATATGGCCGCCCCACTATATCCAATCTTGGTACCTTGGATACCGGGTAATAGTTCAATGGTTCAGCCAGAACTCCTACTCGATTCTTCGGTACACCATTCCTTTCTTTCTAGTCCCTTGCCTCCCAGTGCAGTTGAGCACTGTGTTTTGCCACCAGCACCAACTATGCCCTTAGTACAGTAAATATCTCCATGTACGAGTACAAGGGAGGTACCTCGACGGTGCAACTCCTTCGATCACTTCTCGATCATTGTTTAGCGCCCAGTGCCTGGTTCGGATCCACACCTCCGAAGCGCTAATTTCCTAATTTCCGAAGTAAAATTTCCACTTCAGCGGCAAGTCCAGAGGTCAGTAAAAGCAAGTGCTAGGTTGTCCCAATTCCTTGCTTACTTTCCCCCGAGCGTACTATGGCACGCTTGCATAACATTGAAGACCACTTCCGCAACTTACTCTATAGTAAGTCTTTCTACTTTCTAGATTCCGAGGTGGCCTTCTGACTTCCTCTCCAGAGTTGTATAAGCTCTGGTGGTATCCAGAAGATTACTCTGATAAGATCAAGGAGCGCCGCATCATTTTACCCATTCCACTTGACGCAGAATGAGAAGCTATCCTCGGAATCATCTTCCAGCAGTTCTTCCTCAGTTGCCACAGATCCGTCTACTGGGGCTACGTGATTCGTTACGACATGATCCAGGACGAAATCTACCTCTGCGAGGACACCTTCGACCACTTCATTCCTCACGATGCCAGGTCTGTCATCGACATGGTCGCCGAGTCCATTGCTCGAGTTGGTTTCCTTGACTTCAAAACCGCTCGTACTCCTGGAGCCGTCAACGCTTGGATCGACGCCGTCGTCAGTTGTGCTGAGTGCCCAGCACCTCCAAAGCTTGACTATACCAAGCTCTCGTTCTTCAAGTACTCCCCTGTCATGGGTCGTTGGCTCTCTCGATCCTTTTCTTTCTATAATCCTATTCTATGCGATCCATTCTATACCGATTATCTAGATCATGAAACCTTCATTGATTCTTATTATCCTGAAGATTCAGACGTAGATAATTACTTTGGTTGGGACGAGGTAGCTCTAGCCAATATGGATGACTAGCGTAACCTGTAGTATACCTGGTATACTTGAACCAATCATGCCTCCAGAGTGAGGCCTCGACCTTATACCAAGCTTCTGCGGCTCAACTTAGTCTCGCTTTCCGACCATTCATGCTTCCGCGGTGACCTCCTCTGTTTATCCCTACTAGTATGGGCCTTCGTCAAGTCTGATTCTATTATTCTAATTCTTAGTACGATGCCTCCGAGCCACTGGAGATATTCCCTTGTTATGACTACAGGTCCTAGTCATGCCTCCAGAGTGATACTTTCGTCAGTTATACGACTCCTACAGTTTTCAGAGATAAGGAGAGACGCCTCCGAGGCGCTATTCTCTCCTTATGCTAGGATCTGAGCCTTTTACTAGCCGCCCAGGACTCGCTCTAGTACTCGTATTACCTAGTCATTTCTTATCTGTTTTATGCTAAAATCACACAAAAACAAGGCTCCGAAGCTGCTTTTTAATAGCAGGCGCTACAACGGAAGGGGTTGTTGGTTGCTACCTGGGGCTGTGTTGTAGGTACCGTGTTTGAGGGGCACTGTGGTGTATTGTGGCCCTGTTGCCGGCATCTGAAGCAACGTCCCTCCCTGATGCATCGTTCCCTTTCCTCAGGGGTGAGTTTTCCTACCGGGGTACCATTGAATGGGTTTTGGGATGGGGTCGTTTGTTGGGAGGTAGGAGCGAGTGGCACTGCTCGAATGTTGACTATAGGAGTGGCTGTCAGCTTCCTCCATAGTTTGGATTCTGCCTGCTGCTGTTCGAAGCGGTTCTGCTTGTGAATTGCCGCTTTGATGAATTTTTGTAGTCCCTCGGGTTCGGGTTCCATTCCTTCGACTGCCCGGCATAGGCCAGGGTTCATCCCCGCCTTGAAGAATTGGAGAAGTGCCTCGTTGTTGTATCCAGTGAAGGGGGTGGCAAGCTCAAAGGCGGCAATGTAGTTTTCCAGCTTTGCCAGATTCCCGGACATGGATATCTCCTCTAGTACCACCTGTGACCTCCCCTTTCTCCCTCGCACACCAAAGTCCTGCTTGAATCGATGGCGGATGTCTGCAAAGGTTGTCCACTGTTTATTATTCTGGGGAATGTCGTCATCCCAGTGGTCATCTTCTAGCTCGAGACTGTGGGTGTCTGCCCAGGGGTGGTCGATCAAGGACAGGAAAAGGTCAACCCGTTCAGATTCTTTGGGGTAGAACCTGTTGTTGAAGCGTAGGTATCTTCCAAAGTCATAGCAGAAGCGGTCCGTTTTGTCGCGATCACCCGTGAAGCGTTCGGGTTTGATCCCTGGCTCTTTGAGATCGGAGAATCCTCGAGTTGTAGTGGATCTGAAGCTATCATAGCTACTTTCGTCATCCCCAGGGTCGTTGGGTGGAGGGGGGTCTGGTTCAGGGTTGCTTTTGTCTGGGCTGTCTGGGCAGGGGGTTTCGCCTCGAGGAGGGATACCCACCGGCTTCTTCCCCTCTTTCACTTTGGTTTTGATCTCGGTAACAGTGGCGGACATGGTAGGGTTGGTGGAGCTCCCGGCTGGGTTGTTGGTGTCTTTTTGGTTTTTGTCATGGACTGGGATTGGTTCGGCTGGTTCAGGAAGGGGTTTGGATAGGTCGGTAGAGGAAAGAACGTCTTTGGGTGGGAATATATGTTGGTTGTTTTTTGCGCGATAGCTCCACCCGAATTCTCCTGTTTGTTGGTTGCGTTCCCAAAGTGCTTCTGCATAGTATCCGTTGATGTGAATGAAATATATTGATCCTCGTGGTATGATCCTCCACAGAAGGTCTACCGGGATAGGTTCGGAGGAAGTGCTGTGCAAAATGGTGGGCAAATACGTTGGGTTTCTAGTGGTCTAGGGTTGTGGTGGTGGAGCCCAGGGTGGAGATGGGGGAAAGGACCGGTGAGCTAGGAATGTAGATTGGTGAATCAACAATGTGGATTGGAGACGGGGGCGCTGGTGTGGGTTCTTGTGGGGGTTGTCGAGGGAACTCGTAGACGGAGATAGTGGGGTACAAGGGGAATCCAAAGAGTTCTGCGGGTGGGGGGAGTACAAAGTCATCTCTGCTGAGGGTTCGTGGGAATACTTGTTCTGGTTCAAAGACCCACTGGTTCAGGGCGATGGCAATGAGTTGATTGATAATAAAGGTCCTGTCAGTTCTGAGGAATGTGATATCGAGGAGGTGGTACTGTGTTTGAACTCTGCACTTGTTGTTGTTGACAACCCAGACAAGTCTATCAGACGCTACCCACTTGAGATGGAAGAAGTGGGGGTCTTCTTGGATTCGCTCCTTGATGTCGTAGTTTTTGATGCTGGATGGTTCGTCGGAGTAGGTGTTGGTATTCAGATCGAAGTTGCAGTGGTACTCGAAGGATAGGTTGGCCAGGGTGGGTGATTTTTGGTATGAGTGAGATGAGAGTAGGAGAGCTTAACAAAGTGATATGGTAGGGCACGGTTAGTGTCCTCTCAAGTCACTCCTTTAAGCAAGGGCGAGGTTCGAAGGTCGAGAGTCAAGGGTCAACGCTGCGTTGAGGGTCGAAGGTCAAGTGTCAAAGGTCGAGGGTCAAGGTGGGCTTTCACTGGTGTACTAACCAAGTTGTTAAGCTAAGGAAAGGTTGTATGTACATTGGGCTTATATACTAGAATCTGTCTAGGTCCGGAGTCGCTCTGAGTCGTGCTGAGTTGCAGGTGTGTGAGTCGCTTGTAGTTGGACTGAGTCGTCGTGGGAGTGGCTGCAAATGTTGTGTGAGTTGTTGCGGCTGTTCGTATATTATGACTCGGGGTGGCATGTGGAGATGTCTGCTGGGCATGGTCTGGAGCTGTGGTCTGGATGCATAGCTCCACTTACTCCGCGGAGTCGTCTATAGAGATGTTTTGAATGAGTGGGAAAGGTGGTAAGGGAGAGGTGAGTTGGGTAGGGAGAGGCGTCTGTATGAGCGCTTGTTGGTGAGAATAGAGGTGAATCGTAACAACTGACACAGGCCTCATAGACCTTCAAAACAACATGTGGGAAGTATAAGTCAAAGCCTGAACTGCATACAGCCATCAGTCCAAGACTTGTGACTCCGAGGAAACACTTGATGCATCTTGAATGCATACAGTCAAGCTACTACCAGTATGACTCAAGTATAACTCAACATTCCAAGTCAATAAGACTCATTTGTATGAGTAATTATGACTAGAATTCAAGGACCTTTTAGTATATAAAGCCAATGTAGTAGATACACAAATACATGGACTTTTACTCTAACTTTTACTCTGAAGTATTGTATACACTGCATCAATAGGTTACAGGCCCCATGCTTCGAACTCAACTTTTCAAACTTACTATCAGTATGACAACAACAACAGAAGCAACAACGTACTGAAATGAGCTCCTAAATGAGAGCAACTGGATGCCGATTGGAGGCAATCCTAACCAACAAAGATTTGGATGGCTACACATTTGGTACACTGATTCCCAAGCCTACATATGCAAACCCAGTGCAAAGGACAACCAAGGAGGTTAATGCAATTAAGGAATGTGAGAAGAAGGATGACAAGGCATGGAGTCAAATTGTGCTTGCCTTAGGAAATTCACAGATGATCCACATTGTGGGTGTCAACACCACCTCAGATATGTAGAGACAACTGTGCTTGGTGAAAGAACCAAAACCAAGAGGCCAACTCAGTATCATGATACTGATTAGTCAGCAGTGGTGCAACTCTCTGAGCTGCACCATTGCTTAGTAAGCTTCTCTTGGGATGCATGTAAAAGTATAGTGGCATTACTGGGATTTGAACCTATCACAAATAACTTCTCTGCAAAGGACCTTGCAAGGTTACTGTATGACAGAATCTACCCTCTGCATGGACTTCCATAACAGATCATTTCAGATAGAGGAACACAGTTTGCTGCTGAAATAGTCCAAGAATGGTGCAAACTCCTTGAAATTAAATCAACAATGTTGACATCTTATCATCTGCAAACAGATGGACAAACAGAACAAGTGAATCAAAGTCTGGAACAATATCTCCAGTCCTACGTTGACTACAACCTTGATGATTGGTCACTGCTAAATGTGGCAGAATTTGCTTACAAATAACTATATGTCACTGCCTGGTAGCCGCCAGGGGCGGGGCGGGGTGCGATCTCGTCCCCCGACCCGCGCAAGCACTCCACATCCACAACCCGAATCCGATGACCCTCTCCTGGCTAATGCTGGGGAGGGGTCCGCACCTAGTGCCCGGGACAGATATCTAACAAATGTCCCCGCCCCATGGCGTGCTCAGTCCATGAGCAGCTGCAGATCTGCCCCGGTTGCTAGTCCCCGAGAGCAAACTCCCATGCCGCAGGACGAAGAAATTCCTCTCTCGCCTCGCGACACTGCTTCACCTGAGCCGCCAATCGTATCCTCTTTCCTGAGCCTAGCAATGTCTCCTGGAGATGTAGGGGGGGATTTCGAAGTAGCCGCACATGCAATCACTGCCATCACAGACTGGATCCAGTTGTCTGAGTCCGAGCCTGAACTCCACATTGCAACCTCGATGCTGCGACGTCTTCACAGCAGTACCACATCCTTATCCAGCCTCATCGCAGGCCGGATTCTCGAAGAGGCCACTATCCGGCAGCAATCTCGCATCCAGAACAGCTCTGCGCTACCCCACAGCTCTTCCCCCCAGCACATCGACCACCAGGCAATGGAGGAAGATGACACAGTCCTCGTCCCATATAGAACCGAGCCCACTGGTGATAATGGGAATAAACCAGTTCGAACGGGCCCTAGGCCGCTTCTGAAACGCCCTACAGTGCCATTCCAGCGTCCTAATCCAAGGGGACCTCCCCCGAGAATCAACTTGGCTACTAAGCCTAAACCCACCACTCCATACTCCTTTGCTGCAGCGGCGAGAAGGGGAAGAGAGCGACGAGCACCTGCTGCGCTGGTGCAGGCGAACGCGTCAGTGTCGGCCGAGACACCGGGTAGGCCCGGACCCGCCATCTCCGGAAACCCTGGGTCCACCAAAAGGCCCCGGACTACTCTGAAATTCACTACACCCGGACCAACTCGGAAACAGGTCCTGGTGTCGTTCCCCAAGGATGTTGGGGTGCCAGAAATGAGCCTCAACCTCCTCACTACCACTGTGAACGCTGCACTGCGCAGCGCGCAGCATTCTCTTAAGGTGCTGGCCACAACTCGTGCATATGAGGGCTGGGCACTTGCTACAAGTGGTGTTGCTGATGAAAGCGCACTGAACATTATCCGTGGGAGGGTCTTGGACCTCGTGCCGGATAGATATAAGGAGTCCCATTGGGTTGGGCTCCCTACTTCGACGTCGTACCTCAAGATTATCGACGTGCCATACTTTAAGGACATCGCGTCAGGTGACCGAATCACTGCTTCAGATGTGAAGAATGCCATTGCGCAATCGCCTCTGAACAACGACTTTACATTCACAGGGCTGCCTCGGGTGGTCCGTAACTCCGCTAAGAGCACCACTTGTACGGTGTTCTTCAATATCTGGGATTCTCAATCAGGAACCCGTGCAAAGCGTCTCTTGGATAAGCCAGTACACATCCAAGGGCGCAACTGTTTGGTTCGATCTACTCCAGCCAGTCCAGGTGTCCCCCTGTGCCAGAGATGCTATAGGTGGGGCCACCCTAGTTCTGCGTGCCGCGCTCCGCAGCAGCGATGTCCCAAATGCAGCGGTCCCCACAAGGCTGATGAGCATCGGCTTGTTGCAGGCTGTTGCAAGGGTAACCCAAAGGCTAACCCGCCTATCCCTCCTACCGACGAAGATGAGCCTTGTCCTCATACGCCGGTTTGCCCTAACTGTAGGGGCAATCACTCCGCAACTGAAAGGGCTTGCCCCTTCTGGCGCCATCGCTTTGACCGAGTTTGGATCGAAGCCAAATATGCTGAGGTACGCAAACGCAGTTCTGGTACAAGGCCCATCACTCAAACCCCACGTCTAGCTTAATGTCTGAGACACAAGGGATAAGAGTCTTAAGTTTTAACATCGCTAAGAACTATATGTATCTTGATGTGCTGCTTGAGGAGTTGAAAGATCGTTTTGACATCCTGTTTATCCAAGAACCGCCTTGGCGTCTCATAAGACACGCACCATCCACTAAGGACCCGGAAGGGGAGAGAGTGGTGGGCGCGCCAAATCACCCATCTTGGACAGTAATGATCCGTCCAGAGAAAGATGAGGGAGATCGCCCAAGAGTAGCCACGTATGTCTCTAAGAGACTGGCTGCCCTCAGGCCTGCAATGCGCAGGGATGTCATTGACCACCGCGATGTACTAGTCATGTCTCTGTTTTACAGAGGTGAGACTGAATGTCTAGCCAATGTCTATTCTGATGACAATGGGACCGCTATCCGACTTTTGCAAGACAAGGCGGGCAGCATACCTTCACTTTCGCTTATGGCAGGCGATTTCAACTGCCATTCCCCGGAATGGGACCCAGGCGTCTCACAACGCTGGGGCATGGTGGCAGCACTGCTGGAAACAGCGGGGGAACTTGGAGTGGCCAGGGCCGGGTATATAAATCCGGGGCCAACCTTCATATCACGGACACAAGGTCTTAGGGAGTCTGTTCTAGACCTAGTGTTTGTCAAATCCACTCTTTCACTGGCAATCATGGCCACGAGGGAGACAGAACTGCAGGGACCATCGGACCATATTCCGGTTTCTGTAACACTAGACATGGGAGACATCCCAGAAATACAGCGTCGGACCCTCCCCAAAGGGGGGGAAGAGGAAGATAAGTTCCTAACCGACATAATTGATGGACTCCAGGCATTAACATGGCTGGAGCCTCAAACAGCAGAGGATGTATCAGCCATGGCAGCTGAAATGGCCTCGGTATTCTCGAAAGCATGGGATGTGCACTCAAAGGCCTCCCGTGTTACTAAATTCTCGAAGCCCTGGTGGTCCGAAGAGTGCTCTGATGCCCTTCAGGCCTACAGGGATGAAAGGTCCCAGGACAACTGGACCGAGTTTAGGAGGGTCATTCGAACCTCCAAACGCAAGTTCTTTGACTCTAGAATCAATGAAATTGCTGTATCTAACAAGCGCCCTTGGGATCTAATGGAATGGATCCAACAGCGCAAGTTACCACCAGTGGAGGCCATCCAGTACAATGGACAGCCATGCCATGATCTTGATGATCTGTGGAGAGGTCTCCATGGGACATACAACTCTGCATCGGGAAGGGAAGTAGACCTTTCTGTGCTGGATCAGCTAGAATCTATGACAGAACGAAGTTGGTCTAGATTCAGCAATGCAGAGCTCGGGGATGCGTTACAGGCATGCTCAAGCATCTCGTCACCAGGGCCTGACCATCTTACATGGGCCCACCTCAAAGTCATTCTGTCTCAGCCAGAATGTGCCCACCGTATATTAATGCTTGCGGATGCATGCATCAATATCGGCTGTTGGCCAACTCACTTCAAGGAGTCGGTGTCAGTTATTATCCCGAAGCCCAACAAGCCTTCGTATTCTACCCCGAAGTCATTCCGGCCCATTGTGCTGCTGAATACTGTGGGCAAACTCATAGAGAAGATGATTTCCAATCGTCTTCAATTCGACATGATCAAGTTTGATCTTGTTCACCCCAACCAGTTTGGGGGAGTCCGCCAACGATCCACAGAGGACGCAGGCACCTACGTAACCCACCTAGTGAGAGCTGGGTGGGCAAAGGGGCAGATGACAAGCGTTGTTGCTTTTGACATTGCTCAATTCTTCCCATCGCTCAACCACGATGTGCTACTACACATACTGAGTAAATTCGGATTCTCTCATAAGTTGATTGGATTCTTTACCTCCTACCTTGTAGGGCGGTCCACCAGATATAGGTGGAACCTGTTTGAATCAGGGCCGAACGAAGCAGATGTGGGAGTGGGACAGGGCTCTGCCCTGTCTCCAGTCCTTTCATCGATATACATAGCACCTATAATGAAGGTGTATGAAATCAGAGCTCGGGAGGTGTCATTGAACACCACCCTCCTCTCTTATGTGGACGATGGCACAGTGGTAGCCCAGTCCAAATCGCTAGACGATAACAACCATTCCCTTAAGAGGGCATATGGGATCCTATTCGCCTTGTTTACGGCGGTAGGGTTAATACTGGAGCACGATAAAACCGAACTCTTTCACTTTAGCAGGGCTAGGGATCGATACGACCCACCCCTAGACTTAGAGTTTGCTCCCTACACAGGAAATACTCCGCTTCGACCCAAAGAAACCTGGCGGTACTTGGGGTTCTACTTTGATCGCAAACTGCTGTTCCACGAGCATGTGTGATATTATTCTACCAAGGCTCTCACTACTGTACAGTCAATGAGAATGCTCGGTAACTCAACCAGGGGGCTCTCAGCCCTTCATAAAAGGCTTCTATACCGTGCATGTGTGATACCAATCGCCACGTACGGATTTAGACTATGGTTCTTTGAAGGGTCTAGGAGCAAAACCGTCCTCAAAACCCTCAACACTATGCAGCGTAAAGCAGCAATATGGGTGACAGGTGCGTTTCGCACATCGCCTACAGGCGGAGTTGAAGCCCTTGCGGGACTCATCCCAGTTCATATCCACCTACGTAAACTTGCCATCAGGGCGGATTACAGGGTAGTCACCTTGTCGAGCACACACCCGACAAGATCTCTACTTAGGGGAACACAAGTCAAAGGCGCCACCCCACATCCCAAGTCATTGGCCACTCTGACAGAAGCAGTCCGAAAGAAGGTCAAAGGCACCGTTATGGAGATCGACAAGGTTTCCACCAAGCTTACCGAGGAGTTTGATCCCACTCACGAGGATGCAAACCCTGGCAATAGACTGCGGGATAGGTATCCTGACCGCATCACATTCACTGAGCAAGCCAAGGACAAGGAGAAGTCCGAGTCCGAAAGCCTAGCTGAGTGGATAGTATTTCTTGATCGGAAACTCGAGTTACTCGAAGACGATCCTGACACGGTTGTTGCAGCTACCGACGCTTCGGTGCCGCAAAACCCCAGACATTAGGCTGTCTCAGCGGCCATGATATACAGAAGCGGAGACCTAGTTCATCAGACCAGGTACGCTTCAGGGGTTGTTACAGCTCCGGACGCAGAGCTCTATGCTATACAGGTGGCAATTTCCTACATGGCTATGTCATGCGGGGAAAGCAGCCACTTTGTATTATTCACTGATTGCATTGCTGCAGCAAAGCGGTCAATTGATCCGTCCATACACTCAGGACAGAGTCACTCTCTGGCTGTGTGTAGGGCGCTATCTGACTGGTTTGCAGGAGGAGATGACCGCAAGGTGACCTTCATCCAAGTACCTTCGAAAGCGAAATGGAGCATCCACCAGCTCGCTCATGAATTTGTCAGAGGACTGCCCCCCGTAGGCGTGGGGGTAGTACCCCAAACATTGCTGGACAGGCTTCGGCAAGAAGCCACAAAGGCAGGCCAGGATGCGTGGGTATCACGCTTCCAAGACCCATCATATAGAGGCAGGCCAGGATGCGTGGGTATCACGCTTCCAAGACCCATCATATAGAGGCAGGCACTTTTACGAGTTACAAGATCTAAAAGATCGCCCTCTCCAGCCATCATACCTCAAGGGAGGGACATGGTTAAAGTTGGCCGCAGGGTCGCTTTCACTGACAACCAGAATGACCCGATGCATTCTGGGGCATGCACCGATTGGAGAATACTACCAGCGGTTTAATATTCAGGCAGATCTAGCCTGCTTGTGCGGTGTGGAACCTGGGACCAGGGCGCACGTACTTCACAGATGCTCTGAATTAGAGCGGGGAAATTCGCTTCATCGGCTTCCGGGCCTGATAGCTTATTCGAAGGCAAACCCTCGGGCGTTTGCCTTCCCCTCCCAAGCAGAAGCCGAAGGAGTTGGGTAAGTCTCTTGGGCCGATGTGCTGGAGTTAGCTCCCCGTAGACTCTTCGGAGGGGTGTGCGGGCTCTTGCTGCCAGGCCTAGGTGGCGGGGGTGAAGGACGTGGGAGCAGGGGGCACTAGTGCGTCATAGCCCAGGATGATATAGCCTCATCTACCACGTAGTGTGATGAAACACTGTGGACACGTTCTGAGGTACGGTTCCTTAGGGGGGCGTACCTCCTTTCTAGTGGGGGATCTAGTTATTATGCATTTGTGGGATGCTGCATTTGTAGATAGCGACCGGACTGTGTTCGTACACCGGTATATAAGAATATGATTCAAAAAAAAAAAAAAAAAAAAAAGAATTTGCTTACAATAACGCAGCACATAAAGGGACAAAGTCAAGTCCTTTCTTTCTGGAGTATGCTTGACACTTACAAGCTGGACCAACATTGGCCAAGGAGCTTTCAAAGAACAACAACCTTAACGACATTTTTTATCAACAACTTGATGCTCAGGAGCAAGCAAAAGCAGCCCTGAAGCTTGCAGCTGAAAGGATGAAGTGGTACTACAACCAGGGGGTTCAAAATGTTCCCTTCAAAGTGGGAGAAAAAGTACTGCTGAATCTGAAAGACTATCAGGATAAGGAATGGGCCCTCAGTCTGAGACATGAGGGACCTTTCACAATTATTGAAAAGTTGTCACCAGTTACCTTTAAACTTGAGATGCCATTGAAATTCTGAGCATATCATCCTGTTTTTCATGCTAGCAAGCTTGCCACAGATAACGAACCCACTATCATTGAACAAAAGCCACCTGCACCTGAACCAATTGTGGTGAAAGGTCACCTAGAATGGGTGGTTGACAGAATCCTGCAACATTGTATTTGTGGAAAGACAACTTATTACTTAATAAGATGTGAAGGTGAAAGCCAAGATGAGAACTCCTGGGAACAGCCAGTAACTTAAAAACGCTCCAGAGAAAGTCAAGGAGTACAAGAAGCTTGGACTTAGACCAGTCAGGGTTATAAGCTGGATCATTTGAGCACATAAACCTCAGACTAAAGAACGTCTTCTGTCCTTTGACAACATCTCCTCTGCTCTCTGCATTCACATCAGTTATTCCCTTATCATCAAAACCACATCTGAGCAGGTGAGTAGTGAATTTGTGATAAAAGACCCAATAGTCTAATGGTACTTTTGTTCCACTTCACTTGTGTGCGAACCACAAGGTCAGAGGGGAGAAGTGAGCCCGCTTGGTGAGTTGATCAACCACAACACAGATTGCATTGTATTTGAGCAAAGGTGGTAGCTGGGTAATAAGGTCAATGGAGATAATTTCCCAAGGTCCATTAGGAACCTTGTTTGGCTGTAATGGTCCAAATGGCTGTTCAGGGCAATTCTATGTTGGCAAGTATCACAACCTGTGACATATTTCTTCACAAAAACTGACATGCCAGGCCACCAATAATTATGAGTCACAAGTTTGTAAGTTTTCCATCTACCAGGGTGTTCAGCAGAGGTGATATCATGGTGGATTTGAACAACTCGTGGTTGTCACAAACTGTCACTATTCTTTTTTCCTGTCCACCCTGATGCCGGCCTTACTTCTCCGAATCTTGCCATTTACCATCACCAGAGTCATTCCAATCAATTCTCCCATCGACATAGCATTGGCACCTGTTATGCTCATTTACTTATTGAGCCATATCAATTATTTTGGTCTTTTCATTATGGAACAATCACCTTTTGATTACATGTTTGGTTTGACTTCCCCACTTTTCTCTCATGAATACTTTTGACAGTTCTCATCATTTCATTCATTCCTTGTGATGCGTATTCTCATATATACTCATGGTCTCTGTAGGTAGTTTCCCAGCTTGTCTACTTTGTCTCTCCACCACTTGTAGCACTTGTGCTGGGTTGAGCTTTTGGCTGCTCAATCTACTCTTTTACTTTTCTATCAACTAGTCTTATCTCTGAGTGAGTTCAGGTGGCTTGAGAGGTTTCTTCACAGAGGCAATTCGTGACAATTGTTGTATTCCTCGATAGAGTAGAAGTCCATTCTCAAAGTTCCAATCTTCCAAAGATTTCTTGAATTCTCATGGTCTTGATTCTAGAAGTGACTTATAGTCCTTTGTAAGTTCATCTGATAGCAATGCTTCTTTGACCTCTCTTAGGATTTGATTGTTGTCTACAGGTGATTCACAAGTAGCCTTGAGCGCCTGAATGGCAAAAAATTCAGGTTTGAGCAAAATTTGATCACAATTATCAAGGTTTACCCCCTCCTCATGATTTGGTCTCCTGGACAGAGGGTCTTCTGCTTGCATTGTTTTACTAGGTTTATGGTGTAGGGAATAGTTAAAGCATGTGAGGTACAGAGCCCATCTTGCTTGCCTCCTTGTTAATTTCTGGGCTGATTTGAAGTATGTCAGATTCTGATGATCCAACCAAATCTCAAATTTTTCTGGATGTCCTTCCAAGTAATGTCTATATTCTTCCAATGCATATAATTATTGCAAGTAGCTCTTTGTCATAAATCTCATAATTACATTCATGTACATCAAGAGATTTTGAATAGAACACAACTGGATGCCAGAGTTGATCTGCTGGGTCCAGTCAAGATAAGACAGCACCAACGGCAAGGTCGCTAGCATTGGTAGAAAGGTGGAATGGACTTGTGTCATCTGAAATTTGAAGTATGGGAGCTGAAGTAAAGGCCTTTTTCAGAGCCTCAAAAGCATTCTTTTGATCTTTGCCCCATGCTCAAGGTTGTTCCTTTTTGGTAAGAGTGGTGAGTGGTTTTGCAATCTTTGCAAAATCTTTGATGAATCTACAATAGAAGTTTGCAAATCCCAGGAAAGCTTGCACATCCTTTACTTTCGCAGATATTGGCCATTCTTGAACTCCTGAAAGTTTCTTTGGATCCATTGCAATGTGTCCCTTTGAGATGATCATACCAAGATAATCAATTTGATACTTCTGGAAGAAGCACTTCTCTGCTTTAGCATAGAGATCGTTATCTTGAAGCCTTTTCAGAACTTCTTGAACGATTTTGCAATGTTCTTTTAAGTTGTTTCCAAAGATAAGAATGACGTCTAAATACACCATAACTTTGCCATCCCAGATAAGATCTCCTAAGATGTTATTCATCGTCAACTGAAATGTCGCTGGTGCATTCAAAAACCCAAAATACATAACTGTAGCCTCAAATAAACCTCGTTCCGTCATGAATGCTGTCTTCCACTCATCACCTTCATGAATGCAGATGTTATTATATCCCCATCATAGATCAATCTTGGTGAAAATTGATGCTTGACTAAGCAAATCAATTAGGTCTGAGATTCATGGAATTGGATAGCAGTTCTTTACATTTACAGAGTTGAGAGTATGATAGTCCATTACAGGTCTAAGACTTTCATCATGCTTTTTGACAAAGAAGAAAGGTACGGCTACAGGACTTTTTGATGGTCTAATGTAACCCTTTTGGAGTTCCTCATCAATCCACTCATCCAAAGAGTTTCATTCCTTTGGAGATAGCGGATATAGTTTAGATGGTTTGGGAAGTGTTGAACCCTTCCACAAACTCAATCAGATGGTCGTATGCTTTATGTTCCAGCACCCACTCTGACTTTCTCTTGGAAAAGACGTTGCCATAGGGGTGTAACCATTTTGGCACATGGGACTTCCAATTTCTGGTGTCCTCATCTGATCTGTTGAGATTCTTGTCCAAGTCATCTTCGAACATGGACACAATAACTTTTGCTTGTTTGTGGTCATCTGGGTCTTCAATATCTACCTAGTTGATATAAGGATTGTCAGAGTCTTCCTCTCCTAAACTGTCCAGTGAGTCATCCCACGGCAATCCTGAGTCGAGTTCAAGTTCTTTGGTTCCAGCCTTGAGATCTGGTGTTTTACAGACTAGTGGCGCATGTGTCTGGACACCTGGAGAACTTCCATTCACCTTTACGCCAGTCTGTTTCTGGATTGTGCTTATTAGAGATAAGAGTAGCCAATCATCATTTCCTTGTCCGCAACTTGGGTGATGAAAAGGTAATGTGTGGTCTTATGGGTCCCAATTTGCTCATAGGCACGGAGATATTCCCTTATTTGCCCTGAAATATTGAAAGTTCCATCCACATCTTTAACTTCATATGAAGTTGTCAGTTTATTAGTTACCAGATGATTTCTTTCAACAAACAATTTATCAATGAAATTCATTGTGGCACCAGAATCAACTAGAGCCTCTGTCTGCACTTTATATCCGTATACCCAAAGTGTAACTGGAATTCTAAAGAAAAAAGTCTTGTTGTGAGCAATATCTACTGTACAAGATTCCAGTCCTACTTCTACTGAGTCCTGCTCAGCACCAAATGAGGGCACACTACTCCCTGACTGTAGATTACAGACATTATCCTCTACAGTCTATCAGGAAAATCTACATTGGATCATCAAATTGTCTTCTTCCTTTACCGGCTGGTTGAGAAGGTCCTATCAACTTGTGCAGTTGTCCCCATCTCAGAAGACTTGGTTTCGACTATTTCCTGGATACTCACAGAGTTGATGTTGACTTCAGATGGGGCATCCAAGGTGTCAATATCATATTCTTTGGCCATTTCTTTGGCCATTTCTAATAGCCATTGGTAGAAGGTTTTGCTGGAGGCTGTACCTTTACCAGAGTTTCTGTCCTTGTTGCCTTGACCTGATGTTGAAGGATTTGATGTTGAAGCTCTTGGAGCAAGTCATTTGTGCTCATTCCCAGGCTTCTCATAACAATCATTGGTGTTATGTATTTTTGATTTAGCCGTGAAGTCTTTATGAGAACAGATTTTTTTTTTTTTTTTTTTAATCATATTCTTATATACCGGTGTACAAACACAGTCCGGTCACTATATACAAATGCAGCATGCCACAAATGCGTAATAACTAGATCCCCCGCTAGGAAGGAGGTGCGCCTCTCTAGGAATCGCCCCTCAGTACGTATCCACAGTGTTTCCCCAACACTATGTGGTAAATAGGGTTCATCATCATGGGCTCAGACACACTAGTGCCCCCTGCTCCCACGTCCTTCACCCCCACCACCTAGGCTCGGCAGCAAGGGCCCCCACACCCCTCCGGAGAGTCTATGGGGAGCTAATTCCAGCACGTCAGCCCAGATGACTTACCCGATTCCTTCTGCTACTGCTTGGGAGGGGAAAGCAAACGCCCTAGGGTTTGCCTTCAAATAAGCTATCAGGCCCGGAAGCCATTAGAGCGAGTTTCCGCGCTCAAGTTCTGAGCATCGGTAGTTTTTATTATAGTGAAGGATCGAAGAAGGGAGAGCAACAGCAATGGGAATGGCAATGGGGCAGGAAGTAATGGTGATGGGTACGAAATGGGCACAGGGCACAGGGCACAGTCACTCAAACAAAAAAACAACAGCGTCACCTGATCTTTCACTGCCACCAAATTGTTATCTACAATCTCGCAGATAACCATCAAAGATAATCAGCACCGCTGGTCTGCTGAAAAAAAACAAATCAAACAAAAAATTTGAACAAATAACGCGTGCTGTTCCTTCTCGCAATGCCCCCAAGGCGACTTCGACTGACTGCTATGCAGCTCTCCGGTTTCCAACGCTCTCCTTTGCCCTGTTCACAGAAGACGAAGCCAGCAGCAACTCCTCCTCCGAGTATGACTCCGAGCCACCTGTCGACAAAGAATTGTGGAAGAAGGTCCCGCAGTTCTGTTGAGAGAAGCCCAAAATCACCGACTGGGTTTATAACTGTCCTGATTGGGCATGCAGCTTCACCGTCAATCTGAGGTAAACATCAACAAGCTTGTTCGGGCCACCAGCATTGTGGTGAACAGGAAACTGCAGGGACTGATCAGGAAACATCTATGAATGATGAAAGGCTGAAAACCTACCAAAGCTGGATTCAGTTTGACATGCCTGCTTTGAACATCTTCAATGCTCTGTTCAATTTCCTCCAGTTGGGATACCAGCCTATGACCAGAGACATATGCTCCTCAGTCATAGCTGGTATGGCAAGGAGCATTGAGCAGAAAAGCTTGAAGAGCTCATTTGGGGCTGGTTCTGCACTAAAAGGAATGAGAGCCAGTTGAAAAGCAAGGGGATAGGAGCACCGGTACATCATCGCCCAAATTCCTGCGTGAGCACATAAGAAATTGAACCAAAGTCATGTACAGAGAGTCATACGTATACAAGTGTATCACAGATGCGATCTCATCTACCACACAGTCATCAAGTCCATGGACGAGGAGGACAGTATGCTCCTTCTCAGTCTGCTGGAGTCGCTCAGCGAAATGAAACAGAATTTGGGGGAGGGTCTTCTCGTTCATGTGGGTCACCAATTTGTCAGCATCCACAACAGATCCAGCCTGCCGCCAAGAACTTGAAATTTGTTATGCCAATGTACACTCTTTACACCTGGCAGGACATCTGGGTGTTCAAGAAGATCGAGATCCTCTCCTGGGTTGTCTGCTGCAAACATTTCTTGTAGCTGTTGCTGGATGTTCAGGTGTTGCAGAGCAAGGAATTGTGACAGATAAATGGAGGAGGACACTGAGAATTCCGTGGCTGAGCGATATAGATCTGGACAGTGGGGACAGGGTGTTGAAGTTATTAGTGCCAATAAATATCCTGAGCAAAGGTACAGTCAGATGAGCAAAAACATGAACGAGAGGAGCTCACCAGGAGGTTTAGACAGTGTATGGTAGCAATATTTTGACCACTGTTCAGGTGTCATGGTACAATGGGAAGAGACGGACAAAGGAGGGAGCAGAAATATTTGGGTTATGTAAACCAATTTTCCACATCCACCTTCGTAAACTTGCCACCAGGGCGGATTACAGGGTAGCCACACTGTCGAGCACACACCCGACAAGATCTTTACTTAGGGGAGCACAAGTCAAAGACGCCACCCCACATCCCAAGTCATTGGCCAATCTAACGGAAGCAGTCCGAAAGAAGGTCAAAGGCACCGTTATGGAGATCGACAAGGTCTCCACCAAGCTTACCGAGGAGTTTGATCCCACTCACGAGGATGCAAACCCTGGCAACCGATTGCGGGATAGGTATCCTGACCGTATTACATTCACTGAGCAAGCCAAGGACAAGGAAAAGTCCGAGTCCGAAAGCTTAGCTGAGTGGGTTACATTTCTAGATCGTAAACTCGAGATACTCGAAGATGATCCTGATACAGTTGTTGCGGCCACTGATGCTTCGGTGCCGCAGAACCCTAGACATCAAGCCGCCTCAGCGGCTATGATATACAGAAGTGGAGACCTGATTCATCAGACCAGGTACGCTTCAGGTGTTGTTACGGCTCCGGATGCGGAGTTGTATGCTATACGGGTGGCAATTTCCTACATGGCTATGTCATGCGGGGAAAGCAACCACTTTGTATTATTTACCGACTGCATTGCTGCAGCAAAGCGGGCAATCGACCCGTCCATACACTCAGGACAGAGTCACTCTCTGGCTGTATGTAGGGCGTTATCTGACTGGTTTGCAGGAGGAGATGACCGCAAGGTGACCTTCATCCAAGTACCTTCAAAAGCGAAATGGAGTATTCACCAGCTCGCTCATGAATCTGTCAGAGGACTACCCCCCATAGGCGTGGGGGCAGTGCCTCAAACATCGTTGGATAGGCTCCGTCAAGAAGCCACCAAGGCAGGCCAGGATGCGTGGGTATCG
Organism: Marasmius tenuissimus; assembly: GCA_029532415.1. Classification (NCBI taxonomy): domain Eukaryota; kingdom Fungi; phylum Basidiomycota; class Agaricomycetes; order Agaricales; family Marasmiaceae; genus Marasmius; species Marasmius tenuissimus. Next base: position 3,238,013 of record JAQOTA010000054.1, on the reverse strand, counting down.
CGCTTTCAGGACCCATCATATAGAGGCAGGCACTTTTACGAGCTACAAGATCTTAAAGATCGTCCTCTACAGCCATCGTACCTCAAGGGAGGAACATGGCTAAAGTTGGCCGGAGGGTCGCTTTCTTTGACAACCAGAATGACTCGATGCATTCTGGGACACGCACCGATTGGAGAGTACTACCAGCGGTTTAATATTCAGGCAGATCTATCCTGCTTGTGCGGTGTGGAACCTGGTACCAGGGCACACGTACTTTACCGATGCTCAGAACTTGAGCGCGGAGCTTCGCTTAACCGGCTTCCGGGTCTTATAGCTTACCTGAAGGCAAACCCTCGGGCGTTTGCCTTTCCCTCCCAAGCAGAAGCTGAAGGAGTTGGGTAAGTCATCTGGGCTGATGTGCTGGAATTAGCTCCCCGTAGACTCTACGGAGGGGTGTGCGGACCCTTGCTACCGAGCCTAGGTGGCGGGGGTGAAGGACGTGGGAGCAGGGGGCACCAGTGTGTCTTAGCCCATGATGATATAATCCTATCTACCACATAGTGTGGGGAAACACTGTGGATACGTTCTGAGGAGCGGTTCTTACCGAGGCGCACCTCCTTTCTAGTGGGGGATCTAGTTATTACGCATTTGTGGGATGCTGCATTTGTATATAGCAACCGGACTGTGTTCGTACACCGGTATACAAGAATATGATTTAAAAAAAAAAAAAAAAATGTAAACCAATTTTCCTGTTCGTCACTTGTGTCCTCAAAAATTGCAGAAGGTATGGCCCAATATGCTTGCATGAGGATAATCCTAACTTTTATGTTGTGCTGAATAAATGTCACAAGGTCTCCATAAGACCAGCCAAGACCATATACACCTTCCAAGCCAAAGACAACGATTATGAGGTCTCCTACACAAAGGAGGTTTGGGTCACACAGGCAAAGGCAGATGTTGTTCAGGGTAAGTGCTCTCCTATGTAAGGGAAGACGGGCTGGACACACGGTACAAGCTGGGAACCTGAGGACAGCAACATGTTTGCCTTGGATGATAACGGGACAATTGTATGTGGCAGAATGGCAGTGGGAACCGTACGAGACACCTTGAAATCACAATCCAAACGAGCCCTTGCTGAAGGCGAAGCAGTCGAAACGTTCAGTGCGTATGATATTTTATATCATAGCCATTTATTATCCTGACATGCTCTACAGAGAAGACTGCACATCATTTGGAAGGAACATCATCGAGACCAGTACTTGCAAGAGCTGTTGAGAAGGGATAGAAGAGGTGATTATGGGTTCTTCTCAAAATGCCTCGACTGCAAACATAGGAAGGGAACTAACCAGGGTGAGCCAGAGAAGGCAGAATATTGCTGCCATGATTGTGGTGTGGATGAGCAGGATGCTGTGTGAAAAGGCATAGAATAATGCCTTTCCATAGGATCCAGGTACATGTTGATGCTTGGTGTTCATTCAGAGCGACAGGATTGCTGATAGACACAGTAGAGATAGTGTGAGGAGGGGTTGTTCATTGACAGCACCCTCTTTGACATTGGATTCATGTTGCGCCTCAACCACATGAGCAGCAGATGCATTGATCCCATCCATGGCCCTCAGAGCTTCTGAGTCCTGCATACAAACGGTGTCCATTGGGTGAGGGTAGAATACTGAATACTGCAACTGTACCCAAAAGATGCCTCCTTTGACAAGGGCCTTGACCCAATATTCTTATTGTTTTGTTGAGTGAATGTCAAGGAATACTGGCATTGACGTCTCAAAATCCCACTATCGAGCATTCCAGTGAATGTTGGTCCAATGGTGTGAAGATGTTGAAGAGAGGAGGGAGAGGCCATTCTGAAACTGGCATGGAAGGTACTTTTTTTTTTTTTTTTTTTTTTTGAATCATATTCTTATATACCGGTGTACGAACACAGTCCGGTCGCTATATACAAATGCAGCGTGCCACAAATGCGTAATAACTAGGTCCCCCACTAGAAAGGAGGTGCGCCTCTCTAGGAACCGCCCCTCAAAACATATCCACAGTGTTTCCTCAACACTATGTGGTAAATAGGGTTGCATCATAATGGGCTCAGACACACTGGTGCCCCCAGCTCCCACGACCTTCACCCCCGCCACCTAGGCCTGGCAGCAAGAGCCCCCACACCCCTCTGGAGAGTCTACAGGGAGCTAATACCAGCACATCAGCCCATATGACTTACCCAACTCCTTCTGTGTCTGCTTGGGAGGGGAAGCCAAATGCCCGAGGGTTTGCCTTCAAATACGCTATCAGGCCCGGAAGCCGATGAAGCGAATTTCCACACTCTAGTTCTGAGCATCGGTGAAGTACGTGCGCCCTGGTCCCAGGTTCCACACCGCACAAGCAGGATAAATCTGCCTGAATATTGAACCGTTGGTAGTACTCTCCAATCGGTGTGTGCCCCAGAATGCATCGAGTCATTCTGGTTGTCAATGAAAGCGACCCTGCGGTCAGCTTTAACCATGTCCCTCCCTTGAGGTACAATGGCTGGAGAGGGCGATCTTTTAGATCTTGTAGCTCGTAAAAGTGCCTGCCTCTATATGATGGGTCTTGGAAGCGTGATACCCACGCATCCTGCCCTGCTTTTGTGGCTTCTTGCCAAAGCCTATCCAACGATGTTTGGGGCACTGCCCCCACGCCTACGGGGGGCAGTCCTCTGACAAATTCATGAGCGACCTGGTGAATACTCCATTTCGCTTTTGAAGGTACTTGGATGAAGGTCACCTTACGATCATCTCCTCCTGCAAACCAATCAGATAGCGCCCTACATACAGCCGGAGAGTGACTCTGTCCTGAGTGTATGGACGGATCAATTGCCCGCTTTGCTGCAGCAATGCAATCAGTAAATAATACAAAGTGGTTGCTTTCCCCGCATGACATAGCCATGTAGGAAATTGCCACCCGTATAGCATAAAGCTCTGCGTCTGGAGCTGTAACAGCACCTGAAGCGTACCTGGTCTGGTGAACCAAGTCTCCACTTCTGTATATCATGGCCGCTGAAACGGCCTGATGTCTGGGGTTGTGTGGCACCGAAGTGTCGGTTGCTGCAACAACCGTATCAGGATCATCTTCGAGTATCTCGAGTTTACGATCTAGAAATGTAACCCACTCAGCTAGGCTTTCAGACTCGGATTTCTCCTTGTCCTTGGCTTGCTCAGTGAATGTGAAGCGGTCAGGATACCTATCCCGCAATCTATTGCCAGGGTTTGCATCCTCGTGAGTGGGATCAAACTCCTCGGTAAGCTTAGTGGAGACCTTGTCGATCTCCATAACAGTGCCTTTGACTTTCTTTCGGACTGCTTCCGTCAGAGTGGCCAATGACTTGGGATGCGGGATGGCGTCTTTGACTTGTGCTGCCCTAAGTAGAGATCTTTTCGGGTGTGTGCTCAACAAGGTGGCTACCGTGTAGTCAGCCCTGATGGCGAGTTTACGAAGGTGGATGTGAACCGGGATGAGGCCCGCAAGGGCTTCAACTCCGCCAGTAGGCGATGTGCAGAATGCGCCTGTCACCCAAATTGCTGCTTTATGCTGCACAGTGTTGAGGGATTTAAGAGCAGTTTTGCTCCTAGATCCTTCAAAGGAGCTATGTGGCAATTGGTATCACACACACACAGTATAAGAGTAGTATCGCACGTGCTCATGGAACGGCAGTTTGCAGTCAAAGTCGAACAGTTTCTTTGGGTTGAAGGGGAGTGTTTCCCGTGTACGGGGCAAACTCCAAGTCTAGGGGTGGGTCATATCGATCCCTAGCCCTGCTAAAGTGAAAGAGTTCAGTTTTATCGTGCTCCAATAGCAATCCTACCGCCGTAAACAGGGCGTACAGGATCCCATATGCCCTCTTAAGGGAATGGTTGTTATCGTCTAGCGATTTGGATTGGGCTACCACTGTGTCATCGTCCACATAAGAAAGGAGGGTGGTGTTCAGTGACACCTCCCGAGCTCTGATTTTGTACACCTTCATTATGGGTGCAATATAGATTGATGATAGGACCGGAGACAGGGCAGAGCCCTGTCCCACTCCCACATTTTGTCCCACTCCCACATTTGCTTCGTTAGGCCCTGATTCAAACAGGTTCCACCTATATCTGGTGGACCGCCCTACAAGGTAGGAGGTGAAGAATCCAATCAACTTGTGAGAGAATCCGAATTTACTCAGTATGTGTAATAGCACATCGTGGTTGAGTGATGGGAAGAATTGGGCAATGTCAAAGGCGACAATGCTCGTCATCTGCCCCTTTGCCCACCCAGCTCTCACTAGGTGGGTTAGATAGGTGCCTGCATCCTCTGTGGATCGTTGGCGGACTCCCCCAAACTGGTTGGGGTGAACAAGGTCAAACTTGATCATGTCGAATTGAAGACGATTGGATATCATCTTCTCTATGAGGTTGCCCACAGTATTCAGCAGCACAATAGGCCGGAATGACTTTGGGGTAGAGTACGAAGGCTTGTTGGGTTTCGGGATAATGACTGAGACCGACTCCTTGAAGTGAGTTGGCCAGCAGCCGATATTGATGCATGCATCCGCAAGCATTAATATACGATGGGCACATTCTGGCTGAGACAGAATGACTTTGAGATGGGCCCATGTAAGATGGTCGGGCCCTGGTGACGAGATGCTTGAGCATGCCTGTAACGCATCCCCGAGCTCTGCATTGCTGAATCTAGACCAACTTCGTTCTGTCATAGATTCTAACTGATCCAGCACAGAGAGGTCCACTTCCCTTCCTGACGCAGAATTGTATGTCCCATGGAGCCCTCTCCACAGATCATCAAGATCATGGCATGGCTGTCCATTGTACTGGATGGCCTCCGCTGGTGGTAACTTGCACTGTTGGATCCATTCCATTGGATCCCAAGGGCGCTTGTTAGATACAGCAATTTCATTGATTCTAGAGTCAAAGAACTTGCGCTTGGAGGTTCGAATGACCCTCCGAAACTCGGTCCAGTTGTCCTGGGACCTTTCATCCCTGTAGGCCTGAAGGGCATCAGAGCACTCTTCGGACCACCAGGGCTTTGAGAATTTTGTTACTCGGGAGGCCTTTGAATGCAGGTCCCATGCTTTTGAGAATACCGAGGCCATTTCAGCTGCCATAGCTGATACACCCTCTGCTGTTTGAGGCTCCAGCCACGTTGATGCCTGGAGTCCATCAATTATGTCGGGTAGGAACTTATCTTCCTCCTCCCCCCCTTTTGGGAGGGCCCGACGCTGTATTTCTGGGATGTCCCCCATATCTAGTGTTACAGAAACCGGGATATGGTCCGATGGTCCCTGCAGTTCTGTCTCCCTCGTGGCCACAATTGCCAGGGAAAGAGTAGATTTGACAAACACCAGGTCTAGAACAGACTCCCTAAGACCTTGTGTCCGTGATATGAAAATCGGCCCCGGATTTATATACCCGGCTCTAGACACTCCAAGTTCCCCCACTGTTTCCAGCAGTGCTGCCACCATGCCCCGGCGCTGTGAGACGCCTGGGTCCCATTCCGGGGAATGGCAGTTGAAATCGCCCGCCATAAGCGAAAGTGAAGGTATGCTGCCCGCTTTGTCTTGCAGAAGTCGGATAGCGGTCCCATTGTCATCAGAGTAGACATTGGCTAGACATTCGGTCTCGCCTCTGTAGAACAGAGACATGACTAGTACATCGCGGTGGTCAATGACATCCCTGCGCATTGCAGGCCTGAGGGCAGCCAGTCTCTTAGAGACGTATGTGGCTACTCTCGAGCGATCTCCCTCATCTTTCTCTGGACGGATCATTACTGTCCAAGATGGGTGATTTGGCGCGCCCATCACTCTCTCCCCTTTTTTTTTTTTTTCTTTTTTTTTGAATCATATTCTCATATACCGGTGTACAAACACAGTCCGGTCGCTATTTACAGATGCAGCATGCCACAAATGCGTAATAACTAGAGCCCCCACTAGAAAGGAGGTGCGCCTCGGTAGGAACCGCCCCTCAGAACGTATCCACAGTGTTTCACCAACACTATGCGGTAAATAGGGTTATATCGGACGCACTGGTGCCCCCTGCTCCCACGTCCTTCACCCCCGCCGCCTAGGCTCGGCAGCAAGGGTCCGCACACCCCTCCGTAGAGTCTACGGGGAGCTGATTCCAGCACATCAGCCCAGATGACTTACCCAACTCCTTCAGCTTCTGCTTGGGAGGGAAAGGCAAACGCCCGAGGGTTTGCCTTCAGGTAAGCTATAAGGCCCGGAAGCCGGTTAAGCGAAGCTCCGCGCTCAAGTTCTGAGCATCGGTAAAGTACATGTGCCCTGGTACCAGGTTCCACACCGCACAAGCAGGATAGATCTGCCTGAATATTAAACCGCTGGTAGTACTCCCCAATCGGTGCGTGTCCCAGGATGCACCGAGTCATTCTGGTTGTCAAAGAAAGCGACCCTGCGGCCGACTTTAACCATGTTCCTCCCTTAAGGTACGATGGTTGTAGAGGACGATCTTTAAGATCTTGTAGCTCGTAAAAGTGCCTGCCTCTATATGATGGGTCCTGAAAGCGCGATACCCACGCATCCTGGCCTGCCTTGGTGGCTTCTTGACGGAGCCTATCCAACGATGTTTGAGGCACTGCCCCCACGCCTATGGGGGGTAGTCCTCTGACAAATTCATGAGCGAGCTGGTGAATGCTCCATTTCGCTTTTGAAGGTACTTGGATGAAGGTCACCATGCGGTCATCTCCTCCTGCAAACCATTCAGATAACGCCCTACATACAGCCAGAGAGTGACTCTGTCCTGAATGTATGGACGGGTCAATTGCCCGCTTTGCTGCAGCAATGCAGTCAGTAAAGAGTACAAAGTGGTTACTTTCCCCGCATGACATAGCCATGTAGGAAATTGCCACCCGTATAGCATACAACTCCGCATCCGGAGCCGTAACAACACCTGAAGCGTACCTGGTCTGATGAATCAGGTCTCCACTTCTGTATATCATGGCCGCTGAGACGGCCTGATGTCTGGGGTTCTGCGGCACCGAAGCATCAGTAGCCGCAACAACCGTATCAGGATCATCTTCGAGTATCTCGAGTTTACGATCTAGAAATGTAACCCACTCAGCTAGGCTTTCGGACTCGGACTTTTCCTTGTCCTTGGCTTGCTCAGTGAATGTAATGCGGTCAGGATACCTATCCCGAAGTCGATTGCCAGGGTTTGCATCCTCGTGAGTGGGATCAAACTCCTCGGTAAGCTTAGTGGAGACCTTGTCGATCTCCATAACAGTGCCTTTGACCTTCTTCCGGACTGCTTCCGTCAGAGTGGCCAATGACTTGGGATGCGGGGTGGCGTCTTTGACTTGTGCTCCCCTAAGTAGAAATCTCGTCGGGTGTGTGCTCAACAAGGTGGCAACCCTGTAATCCGCCCTGGTGGCAAGTTTATGGAGGTGAATGTGAACTGGGATGAGTCCCGCAAGGGCTTCAACTCCGCCTGTAGGCGATGTGCGGAACGCACCTGTCACCCATATTGCTGCTTTATGCTGCATAGTGTTGAGGGATTTGAGGGCAGTTTTGCTCCTAGATGCTTCAAAGAACCATAGCCTAAATTCGTACGTGGCGATTGGTATCACACATGCACGGTATAGAAGCCTTTTATGGAGGGCTGAGAGCCCCCTGGTTGAGTTACCAAGCATTCTCATTGACTGTACAGTAGTGAGAGCCTTGGTAGAATAGTATCGCACATGTTCGTGGAACAGCAATTTGCGATCAAAATAGAACCCCAAGTACCGCCAGGTTTCTTTGGGTCGAAGCGGAGTATTCCCCGTATACGGGGCAAACTCCAGATCTAGGGGTGGGTCGTATCGATCCCTAGCCCTGCTAAAGTGAAAGAGTTCGGTTTTATCGTGCTCCAGTATTAACCCTACCGCCGTGAACAAGGCGAATAGGATCCCATATGCCCTCTTGAGGGAATGGTTGTTATCGTCTAGCGATTTGGACTGGGCTACCACTGTGCCATCGTCCACATAAGAGAGGAGGGTGGTGTTCAGTGACACCTCCCGAGCTCTGATTTTGTACACCTTCATTATAGGTGCTATGTATATCGATGACAGAACTGGAGACAGGGCAGAGCCCTGACCCACTCCCACATCTGCTTCGTTCGGCCCCGATTCAAATAGGTTCCACCTATATCTGGTGGACCGCCCCACAAGGTAGGAGGTAAAGAATCCAATCAGTTTGTGAGAGAATCCGAATTTACTCAGTATGTGTAATAGCACATCATGGTTGAGCGATGGGAAGAATTGAGCAATGTCAAAAGCGACAACGCTTGTCATCTCCCCCTTTGCCCACCCAGCTCTCACTAGGTGGGTTAGGTAGGTGCCTGCATCCTCTGTGGATCGTTGGCGGACTCCCCCAAACTGGTTGGGGTGAACAAGATCAAACTTGATCATGTCGAATTGGAGACGATTAGAAATCATCTTCTCAATAAGTTTGCCCACGGTATTCAAAAGCACGATAGGCCGGAATGACTTTGGGGTAGAGTATGAAGGCTTGTTGGGCTTCGGGATAATGACTGAGACCGACTCCTTAAAGTGAGTTGGCCAGCAGCCGATATTGATGCATGCATCCGCAAGCATTAATATACGATGGGCACATTCTGGCTGAGACAGAATGACTTTGAGGTGGGCCCATGTAAGATGGTCGGGCCCTGGCGCTGAGATGCTTGAGCATGCCTGTAACGCATCCCCGAGCTCTGCATTGCTGAATCTAGACCAACTTCGTTCCGTCATAGATTCTAACTGATCCAGCACAGAAAGGTTAACTTCCCTTCCTGACGCAGAGTTGTATGTCCCATGGAGCCCTCTCCACAGATCATCAAGATCATGGCACGGCTGTCCATTGTACTGGATGGCCTCCACTGGTGGTAACTTGCGCTGTTGGATCCATTCCATTAGATCCCAAGGGCGCTTGTTAGATACAGCAATTTCATTGATTCTAGAGTCAAAGAACTTGCGTTTGGAGGTCCGAATGACCCTCCGAAACTCGGTCCAGTTGTCCTGGGACCTTTCATCCCTGTAGGCCTGAAGGGCATCAGAGCACTCTTCGGTCCACCAGGGCTTCGAAAATTTAGTGAGACGGGAGGCCTTTGAGTGCACATCCCATGCCTTTGAGAATACTGAGGCCCTTCGGTCCACCAGGGCTTCGAAAATTTAGTGAGACGGGAGGCCTTTGAGTGCACATCCCATGCCTTTGAGAATACTGAGGCCATTTCAGCTGACATGGCTGATACATCCTCTGCTGTTTGAGGCTCCAGCCACGTTAATGCCTGGAGTCCATCAATTATGTCGGCTAGGAATTTATCTTCCTCCTCCCCCCCTTTGGGGAGGGCACGACGCTGTATTTCTGGGATGTCTCCCATGTCTAGTGTTACAGAAACTGGGATATGATCCGATGGTCCCTGCAGTTCCGTCTCCCTCGTGGCCACAATTGCCAGTGAAAGAGTAGATTTGACAAACACTAGGTCTAGAACAGACTCCCTAAGACCTTGTGTCCGTGATATGAAGGTTGGCCCCGGATTTATATACCCGGCCCTGGCCACTCCAAGTTCCCCCGCTGTTTCCAGCAGTGCTGCCACCATGCCCCGGCGCTGCGAGACACCTGGGTCCCATTCCGGGGAATGGCAGTTGAAATCACCCGCCATGAGCGAAAGTGAAGGCATACTACCCGCTTTGTCTTGCAAAAGACGGATGGCGGTCCCATTGTCATCAGAGTAGACATTGGCTAGACATTCGGTCTCGCCTCTGTAGAACAGAGACATGACTAGTACATCGCGGTGGTCAATGACATCCCTGCGCATTGCAGGCCTGAGGGCAGCCAGTCTCTTAGAGACATATGTGGCTACTCTCGGGCGGTCTCCCTCATCTTTCTCTGGACGGATCATTACTGTCCAAGACGGGTGATTTGGCGCGCCCATCACTCTCTCCCCTTCCGGGTCCTTAGCTGATGGTGCGTGTCTTATGAGCCGCCAGGGCGGTTCTTGGATAAACAAGATGTCAAACCGATCTTTCAACTCCTCGAGAAGTACATCAAGATACATATAGTTCTTGGCAATGTTAAAACTTAAGACTCTTATCCCTTGTGTCTCAGACATTAAGCTAGACGTGGGGTTTGAGCGATGGGCCTTGTACCAGAACTGCGTTCACGTACCTCAGCATATTTAGCTTCGATCCAGACTCGGTCAAAGCGGTGGCGCCAGAAAGGGCAAGCCCTTTCCGTTGCGGAGTGATTGCCCCTACAATTAGGGCATACCGGCGTATGAGGACATGGCTCATCTTCGTCGGTGGGAGGAATAGGCGGGTTAGCCTTTGGGTTGCCCTTGCAGCAGCCCGCAACAAGCCGATGCTCATCAGCTTTGTGGGGGCCGCTACATTTGGGACATCGCTGCTGCGGAGCGCGGCATGCAGAGCTAGGGTGGCCCCACCTGTAGCATCTCTGGCACAGGGGGACACCTGGACTGGCTGGAGTAGATCGAACTAAACAATTGCGCCCTTGGATGTGTATCGGCTTATCCAAGAGACGCTTTGCACGGGTTCCTGATTGAGAATCCCAGATATTGAAGAACACCGTACAGGTGGTGCTCTTAGCAGAGTTCCGGACCACCCGCGGCAGCCCCGTGAATGTAAAATCATTGTTCAGAGGCGATTGCGCTATGGCATTCTTCACGTCTGAAGCAGTGATGCGGTCACCTGACACAATGTCTTTGAAGTAGGGCACGTCTATAATCTTGAGATACGACGTCGAGGTAGGGAGCCCAACCCAATGGGACTCCTTGTATCTGTCCGGCACGAGGTCCAAAACCCTCCCGCGGATAATGTTCAGTGCGCTTTCATCAGCAACACCGCTTGTAGCAAGTGCCCAGCCCTCATATGCACGAGTTGTGGCCAGGACCTTAAGAGAATGCTGCGCGCTGCGCAGTGCAGCGTTCACAGTAGTAGTGAGGAGGTTGAGGCTCATTTCTGGCACCCCAACATCCTTGGGGAACGACACCAGGACCTGTTTCCGGGTTGGTCCGGGTGTGGTGAATTTCGGAGTAGTCCGGGGCCTTTTGGTGGGCACAGGGTTTCCGGGGATGGCGGGTCCGGGCCTACCCGGTGTCTCGGCCGACGCTGACGCGTTCGCCTGCGCCAGCGCAGCAGGTGCTCGTCGTTCTCTTCCCCTTCTCGCCGCTGCAGCAAAGGAGTATGGAGTGGTGGGTTTAGGCTTAGTGGCCAAGTTGATTCTCGGGGGAGGTCCCCTTGGATTAGGACGCTGGAATGGCACTGTAGGACGTTTCGGGAGCGGCCTTGGGCCCGTTCGAACTGGTTTATTCCCATTATCACCAGTGGGCTCGGTTCTATGTGGGATGAGGACTGTGTCATCTTCCTCCATTGTCTGGTGGTCGATGTGAAGAGGGGAAGAGCTATGGGGTAGCGCAGAGCTGTTCAAGATGCGAGATTGCTGCCGGATGGTGGCCTCTTCGAGAATCCGGCCTGCGATGAGGCTGGATAAGGATGTGGTACTGCTGTGAAGGCGTCGCAGCATCGAGGTTGCGATGTGGAGTTCAGGCTCGGATTCAGACAGCTGGATCCAGTCTGTGATTGCAGTGATTGCATGCGCGGCTACTTCGAAATCCCCCCCTACATCTCCAGGAGACATTACTAGGCTCAGGAAAGAGGATTCAACTGGCGGCTCAGGTGATGCAGTGTTGCGAGGAGGAAGGGGCACTTCTTCATCCTGCAGCATGGGAGTTTGCTCTCGGGGGCTAGCAACCGAGGCAGATCTACGGCTGCTCATGGACTGAGCACGTCGTGGGGCGGGGACACTTGTTAGGTATCTGTCCCGGGCACTAGGTGTGGATCCCTCCCCAGCATTAGCAAGGAGAGGGTCATCGGATTCGGGTTGTGGATGTGGAGTGCTTGCGCGGGTCGGGGGGCGAGATCGCACCCCTCCCCGCCCCTGGCGGCTACCAGGCAGTGACATATAGTTATTCGGGTTTGGTTGGTGCTTTCTGATTGTTCAGATTCGATCTGTGTAGTGTAGAACGTTTTTCGGGTTGCAGCAACTAGTGGTTCACACGGGTAGATGATGGAAGCACCTGAGAAAGAAGCGATGTTGTTCAGATTCGATCTGTGTAGTGTAGAACGTTTTTCGGGTTGCAGCAACTAGTAGTTCCCACGGGTAGATGATGGAAGCACCTGAGAGAGAAGCGGAATACTTCTGTGTTCCTCTGATACAAAGGGCCTTCCACCCCTTGCAAGCCTACCTTTCCTCCACTGGTTTATACCTCACCTTCTCCTGTCAAGACTCCGAGCTACAGAATGGACTCGGCATCTGCATGCTCCCCGTTTACCAGCACAATGAACAGATCTATTGCCGCGAATGACACAGCCGGCACTAATCATAAGTGGTGCCTACCAATACTACACCTGCTTGCATTCTCACTCGCATTAAAGAGTTCCATGAAGACTTCCCTGAGGTTAGGCCTGACCTACTCAAACGCAGGAGGGTCGAGGAGCCAGCCTTTGCCCCTACTCCTCCGGCCTGTGCATCTGGTCGTGGCGGATCCAAGCGTGGTGACAGAGGTCGTGGCTGTGGCCGCGGCACTGCTTCCTCTGCTGCCGTAACCACGTCCCAGAGAGGTCGTCGCGGCGAGAGTGCTGCGGCAGGCAGTGTTGGTTGAAGCACACTGCTTTCTGCCAAAGGCAAAGGCAAACAGCGTGCAACTGAGCCTGAAGATGATGTTATTGTTGTCACATCTCAAGGCTCTTCTCCACTGACAGACATCAACATGGAGGGCAGCGACAATGATATTCCTGCAGAGGAGAGCAAGGCCTCTGTAGGGGAGCACAAGTCAAAAACGCCACCCCGCATCCCAAGTCATTGGCCACTCTGACAGAAGCAGTCCGAAAGAAGGTCAAAGGCACTGTTATGGAGATCGACAAGGTCTCCACTAAGCTTACCGAGGAGTTTGATCCCACACACGAGGATGCAAACGCTGGCAACAGATTGCGGGATAGGTATCCTGACCGCTTCACATTCACTGAGCGAGCCAAGGACAAGGAGAAGTCCGAGTCTGAAAGCCTAGCTGAGTGGATAGTATTCCTTGAGCGGAAACTCGAGTTACTCAAAGACGATCCTGACACGGTTGTTGCAGCTACTGACGCAAAACCCTAGACATCAGGCCGTTTCAGCGGCCATGATATACAGAAATGGAGACCTAGTTCACCAGACCAGGTACGCTTCAGGTGTTGTTACAGCTCCAGACGCAGAGCTTTATGCTATACAGGTGACAATTTCCTACATGGCTATGTCATGCGGGGAAAGCAACCACTTTGTATTATTTACTGATTGCATTGCTGCAGCAAAGCGGGCAATTGATCCGTCCATACACTCAGGACAGAGTCACTCTCTGGCTGTGTGCAGGGCGTTATCCGATTGGTTTGCAGGAGGAGGTGACCGCAAGGTGACCTTCATCCAAGTACCTTCAAAAGCGAAATGGAGCATTCACCAGCTCGCTCACGAGTTTGTTAGAGTGGAGTATTCACCAGGTCGCTCATGAATTTGTCAGAGGACTGCCCCCCGTAGGCGTGGGGGCAGTGCCCCAAACATCGCTGGATAGGCTTCGGCAAGAAGCCACAAAAGCAGGCCAGGATGCGTGGGTATCGCGCTTCCAGGACCTATCATATAGAGGCAGGCACTTTTACGAGCTACAGGATCTAAAAGATCGCCCTCTCCAGCCATTGTACCTCAAGGGAGGGGAGGGACATGGTTAAAGCTGACCGCAGGGTCGCTTTCATTGACAACCAGAATGACTCGATGCATTCTGGGGCACGCACCGATTGGAGAGTACTACCAGCGGTTCAATATTCAGGCAGATTTATCCTGCTTGTGCGGTGTGGAACCTGGGACCAGGGCGCACGTACTTCACCGATACTCAGAATTAGAGCGTGGAAATTCGCTTCATCGGCTTCCGGGCCTGATAGCTTACTTGAAGGCAAACCCTAGGGCGTTTGCCTTTCCCTCCCAAGCAGAAGCAGAAGGAGTTGGGTAAGTGATCTGGGCTGATGTGCTGGTATTAGCTCCCCGTAGACTCTTCGGAGGGGTGTGCGGGCTCTTGCTGCCAGGCCTAGGTGGCGGGGGTGAAGGACGTGGGAGCTGGGGGCACCAGTGTGTCTTAGCCCATGATGATACAACCCTATTTACCACATAGTGTTGGGGAAACACTGTGGACACGTTCTGAGGGGCGGTTCTTATCGAGGCGCACCTCCTTTCTAGCGGGGGATTCAGTTATTATGCATTTGTGGGATGCTGCATTTGTAGATAGCGACCGGACTGTGTTCATACACCGGTATATAAGAATATGATTCAAAAAAAAAAAAAAAAAAAAAGAGCAAGGCCTCTGAAATCGTCGACGATGAAGCTGAGGAAGATAACGAAATGTGTGAGGAAGATGATTGATGTACATGTCGTTCTTCTTTGCAACATCCGTTCAACTGATACTTTGTTTATAGGTCCACCACTCAAGCCTGCTCAACTTCAACTTGGAAGAGGACTCCTTCACTATCACATTCTGAATTGGCTCCGTTTATCATTGCTCCCGTCCGGTGTACGATATCCGAGTCCTAACCAGATGTAGGACTGTTTTCTTGACGGACTTGACCATCTGACGTTCTTTTTTTTTTTTTTTTTTTTTGAATCATATTCTTATATACCGGTGTATGAACACAGTCCGGTCGCTATCTACAAATGCAGCATCCCACAAATGCATAATAACTGAATCCCCCGCTAGAAAGGAGGTGCGCCTCGATAAGAACCGCCCCTCAGAACGTGTCCACAGTGTTTACCATCTGACGTTCTTCTGTCCATCTCTCCCTTGGTCTCAATCCTGGAAAAGCTTCCCAACTGCCTTTGCCTTGTATGACTTATTGTTTTGGTTCAATTTGTTCGCGTCCGCACCTGATATCGCCTCGGCAAAATACATACAAAAAATTTGGCTTGCGACTCTACGTGATGTACTTTTAGTAGTAAAAAAAAAATTGAACGCAATGAAGACTGCTCGACATCATCTTGAACCCTATCAAACACTGTTACGATTGTTTTCTGATTTCAATCAACCTGATGTTGTCTTATAAGTGTACAGTACAGACCTGCTCATAGTCCGCTTCACAGTTGAGTCTCGATTATAGCCCGTGCCGGTACCGGCACGGGTAGACCGCTAGTATTCTTATATACCAGTGTACAAACACAGTCCGGTTGCTATTTACAAATGCAGCATGCCACAGATGTGTAATGACTGAATCCACCGCTAGAAAGGAGGTGCGCCTCTCTAGGAACCGCACCTCAGAACGTGTCCACAGTGTTTCCCCAACACTATGTGGTGGATAGGGTTGTATCATCCTGGGCTACAACGCACCCCCGCCACCTAGGCTCGCCAGCAAGAGCCCCCACACCCCTCCGGAGAGTCTATGGGGAGCTAATACCAGCACATCAGCCCATATGACTTACCCAACTCCTTCTGCGTCTGCTTGGGAGGGGAAGGCAAACGCCCGAGGGTTTGTCTTCAAGTAGGCTATCAGGCCCGGAAGCCGATGAAGCGAATTTCCACGCTCAAGCTCTGAGCATCGGTAAAGTAAGTGTGCCCTGGTACCAGGTTCCACACCGCACAAGCATGATAGATCTGCCTGAATATTAAACCGCTGGTAGTACTCTCCAATCGGTGCGTGCCCCAGAATGCACCGGGTCATTCTGGTTGTCAATGAAAGCGACCCTGCGGTCAGCTTTAACCATGTCCCTCCCTTGAGGTACAATGGCTGGAGAGGCCGATCTTTTAGATCTTGTAGCTCGTAAAAGTGCCTGCCTCTATATGATGGGTCTTGGAAGCGTGATACCCACGCATCCTGCCCTGCTTTTGTGGCTTCTTGTCGAAGTGCCGTCTTATGAAGTGGCAATGATTGTGGGCCATGAAGTTGAAGTGCGTACCTTAAGTCTGTGTCTCATATTGCGGTCAACTCACGTAAAACAAGGTATAACATGCGATGGAGTGGATATGGTGCAGATGAGGATAGTTATGTGGCTGAAGAGCAGTTGACCAGGTCAGTAAACTACTCCACAAGCACACTCTCCTCTGGTCTCACTTGATTTGTCTTTAGAGCTCAAGACCTCATCAAAGAGTACTGGACAAGAGATCAGTATGAGCATGACACCTCCTAGGACTTGGACCGTGGCCACAAGGCCCTGCAAAAGCTGTTTGACAGCTCAAAGTCACTGGCTAAAGAGATCGACAAACTCGCAAATCTCAGTAATAGCCTTTCTGCTGCTACACCGGGATCTGACGACGTCTCGCGTATCGTGCAGTGCGGTCACTTCCTCAGACAAGTCAGTATCAGCGTCGAGGGCAGCGAGGACTTTGCGCAGGAAATCATGGAGAGCGTCATTCCGGCATACGCTGCTGCAGGCAACGTGATTGTTGCACCTGTGGAGAAGCTCCACACTCTTCGCAAAGTGGAGAAATTCGCTCTCAACCAGGCTCTTGGTCGAGCGTATCACTTCATATACACCTGGCACACAGACTATGGCCCCTATCTTGTAGATGCCCTTCTAGAGTCTGGCCTTCAAGGCACTCTTGCTGTGTCGTTCCCTACATTCGCAGCATGTGTCTCTCACCTCATCTCTTCGGCCAACAGAGTGGTAGAGGAGCTCAGGAGTGGTGGAAGAAGGTCGTTTGAGAAGCTAGACCTATCCATTGTCACTGTCACTTTCACCGTCGAGATGCTTACCCCTTTCCTCCCCGAAATCTCTGATCCTGTCGATCTCAGATTGACATCTTACTCCGTTCGAAGCGACTCTCAGAGAACCCTCAAAGAGTGGTTATCGCCGTTGCTCCAAAAGTTCCTTTCAGAGCATCTCCTATACAAGTGTACTAGCACTATTGCAAATGCTACGGTCGCACACTCTCCTGATGAGCGGGGAGGGGTGTGATCTCGCCCCCCGACCCGCGCAAGCACTCCACATCCACAACTCGAATCCGATGACCCCCTCCTTGCCAATGCCGGAGAGGGATCTGCACCTAGTGCCCGGGACAGATACCTAACAAGTGTCCCCGCCCCACGGCGTGCTCAGTCCATGAGTAGCCGTAGATCTGCCTCGGTTGCTAGTCCCCGAGAACAAACACCCATGCCGCAGGACGAAGAAATGCCCCTTCCTCCCCGCGACACTGAATCACCCGAGCCACCAATTGGATCCTCCTTCTTGAGCCTAGCAATGTCTCCTGGAGATGTAGGGGGGGATTTCGAAGTAGCCGCGCATGCAATCACTGCCATCACAGACTGGATCCAGTTGTCTGAGTCCGAGCCTGAACTCCACATTGCAACCTCGATGCTGCGACGTCTTCACAGCAGTACCACATCCTTATCCAGCCTCATCGCAGGCCGGATTCTCGAAGAGGCCACTATCCGGCAGCAATCTCGCATCCAGAACAGCTCTGCGCTACCCCACAGCTCTTCCCCTCTTCACATCGACCACCAGACCATGGAGGACGATGATACAGTCCTCATCCCGCACAGAACCGAGCCCACTGGTGACAACGGGAACAAACCAGTGCGAACGGGCCCAAGGCCGCTCCCGAAACGTCCTACAGTGCCATTCCAGCGTCCTAATCCAAGGGGACCTCCCCCGAGAAACAACCTGGCCACTAAGCCTAAACCCACCACTCCATACTCCTTTGCTGCAGCGGCGAGAAGGGGAAGAGAACGACGAGCACCTGCTGCGCTGGCGCAGGCGAACGCGTCAGTGTCGGCCGAGACACCGGGTAGGCCCGGACCCGCCATCCCCGGAAACCCTGGGCCCACCAAAAGACCCCGGGCTACTCCGAAATTCACTACACTCGGACCCACCCAGAAACAGGTCATCGCTTCTTTCTCAGGTGCTTCCATCATCTACCCGTGTGAACCACTAGTTGCTGCAACCCGAAAAACGTTCTACACTACACAGATCGAATCTGAACAATCAGAAAGCACCAACCAAACCCGAATAACTATATGTCACTGCCTGGTAGCCGCCAGGGGCGGGGAGGGGTGCGATCTCGCCCCCCGACCCGCGCAAGCACTCCACATCCACAACCCGAATCCGATGACCCTCTCCTTGCTAATGCTGGGGAGGGATCCACACCTAGTGCCCGGGACAGATACCTAACAAGTGTCCCCGCCCCACGACGTGCTCAGTCCATGAGCAGCCGTAGATCTGCCTCGGTTGCTAGCCCCCGAGAGCAAACTCCCATGCTGCAGGATGAAGAAGTGCCCCTTCCTCCTCGCAACACTGCATCACCTGAGCCGCCAGTTGAATCCTCTTTCCTGAGCCTAGTAATGTCTCCTGGAGATGTAGGGGGGGATTTCGAAGTAGCCGCGCATGCAATCACTGCAATCACAGACTGGATCCAGCTGTCTGAATCCGAGCCTGAACTCCACATCGCAACCTCGATGCTGCGACGCCTTCACAGCAGTACCACATCCTTATCCAGCCTCATCGCAGGCCGGATTCTCGAAGAGGCCACCATCCGGCAGCAATCTCGCATCTTGAACAGCTCTGCGCTACCCCATAGCTCTTCCCCTCTTCACATCGACCACCAGACAATGGAGGAAGATGACACAGTCCTCATCCCACATAGAACCGAGCCCACTGGTGATAATGGGAATAAACCAGTTCGAACGGGCCCAAGGCCGCTCCCGAAACGTCCTACAGTGCCATTCCAGCGTCCTAATCCAAGGGGACCTCCCCCGAGAATCAACTTGGCCACTAAGCCTAAACCCACCACTCCATACTCCTTTGCTGCAGCGGCGAGAAGGGGAAGAGAACGACGAGCACCTGCTGCGCTGGCGCAGGCGAACGCGTCAGCGTCGGCCGAGACACCGGGTAGGCCCGGACCCGCCATCCCCGGAAACCCTGTGCCCACCAAAAGGCCCCGGACTACTCCGAAATTCACCACACCCGGACCAACCCGGAAACAGGTCCTGGTGTCGTTCCCCAAGGATGTTGGGGTGCCAGAAATGAGCCTCAACCTCCTCACTACTACTGTGAACGCTGCACTGCGCAGCGCGCAGCATTCTCTTAAGGTCCTGGCCACAACTCGTGCATATGAGGGCTGGGCACTTGCTACAAGCGGTGTTGCTGATGAAAGCGCACTGAACATTATCCGCGGGAGGGTTTTGGACCTCGTGCCGGACAGATACAAGGAGTCCCATTGGGTTGGGCTCCCTACCTCGACGTCGTATCTCAAGATTATAGACGTGCCCTACTTCAAAGACATTGTGTCAGGTGACCGCATCACTGCTTCAGACGTGAAGAATGCCATAGCGCAATCGCCTCTGAACAATGATTTTACATTCACGGGGCTGCCGCGGGTGGTCCGGAACTCTGCTAAGAGCACCACCTGTACGGTGTTCTTCAATATCTGGGATTCTCAATCAGGAACCCGTGCAAAGCGTCTCTTGGATAAGCCGATACACATCCAAGGGCGCAATTGTTTAGTTCGATCTACTCCAGCCAGTCCAGGTGTCCCCCTGTGCCAGAGATGCTACAGGTGGGGCCACCCTAGCTCTGCATGCCGCGCTCCGCAGCAGCGATGTCCCAAATGTAGCGGCCCCCACAAAGCTGATGAGCATCGGCTTGTTGCGGGCTGCTGCAAGGGCAACCCAAAGGCTAACCCGCCTATTCCTCCCACCGACGAAGATGAGCCATGTCCTCATACGCCGGTATGCCCTAATTGTAGGGGCAATCACTCCGCAACGGAAAGGGCTTGCCCTTTCTGGCGCCACCGCTTTGACCGAGTCTGGATCGAAGCTAAATATGCTGAGGTACGTGAACGCAGTTCTGGTACAAGGCCCATCGCTCAAACCCCACGTCTAGCTTAATGTCTGAGACACAAGGGATAAGAGTCTTAAGTTTTAACATTGCCAAGAACTATATGTATCTTGATGTACTTCTCGAGGAGTTGAAAGATCGGTTTGACATCTTGTTTATCCAAGAACCGCCCTGGCGGCTCATAAGACACGCACCATCAGCTAAGGACCCGGAAGGGGAGAGAGTGATGGGCGCGCCAAATCACCCGTCTTGGACAGTAATGATCCGTCCAGAGAAAGATGAGGGAGACCGCCCGAGAGTAGCCACATATGTCTCTAAGAGACTGGCTGCCCTCAGGCCTGCAATGCGCAGGGATGTCATTGACCACCGCGATGTACTAGTCATGTCTCTGTTCTACAGAGGCGAGACCGAATGTCTAGCCAATGTCTACTCTGATGACAATGGGACCGCCATCCGTCTTTTGCAAGACAAAGCGGGTAGTATGCCTTCACTTTCGCTCATGGCGGGTGATTTCAACTGCCATTCCCCGGAATGGGACCCAGGTGTCTCGCAGCGCCGGGGCATGGTGGCAGCACTGCTGGAAACAGCGGGGGAACTTGGAGTGGCCAGGGCCGGGTATATAAATCCGGGGCCAACCTTCATATCACGGACACAAGGTCTTAGGGAGTCTGTTCTAGACCTAGTGTTTGTCAAATCTACTCTTTCACTGGCAATTGTGGCCACGAGGGAGACGGAACTGCAGGGACCATCGGATCATATCCCAGTTTCTGTAACACTAGACATGGGAGACATCCCAGAAATACAGCGTCGTGCCCTCCCCAAAGGGGGGGAGGAGGAAGATAAATTCCTAGCCGACATAATTGATGGACTCCAGGCATTAACGTGGCTGGAGCCTCAAACAGCAGAGGATGTATCAGCCATGTCAGCTGAAATGGCCTCAGTATTCTCAAAGGCATGGGATGTGCACTCAAAGGCCTCCCGTCTCACTAAATTTTCGAAGCCCTGGTGGACCGAAGGGCCTCAGTATTCTCAAAGGCATGGGATGTGCACTCAAAGGCCTCCCGTCTCACTAAATTTTCGAAGCCCTGGTGGACCGAAGAGTGCTCTGATGCCCTTCAGGCCTACAGGGATGAAAGGTCCCAGGACAACTGGACCGAGTTTCGGAGGGTCATTCGGACCTCCAAACGCAAGTTCTTTGACTCTAGAATCAATGAAATTGCTGTATCTAACAAGCGCCCTTGGGATCTAATGGAATGGATCCAACAGCGCAAGTTACCACCAGTGGAGGCCATCCAGTACAATGGACAGCCGTGCCATGATCTTGATGATCTGTGGAGAGGGCTCCATGGGACATACAACTCTGCGTCAGGAAGGGAAGTTAACCTTTCTGTGCTGGATCAGTTAGAATCTATGACGGAACGAAGTTGGTCTAGATTCAGCAATGCAGAGCTCGGGGATGCGTTACAGGCATGCTCAAGCATCTCAGCGCCAGGGCCCGACCATCTTACATGGGCCCACCTCAAAGTCATTCTGTCTCAGCCAGAATGTGCCCATCGTATATTAATGCTTGCGGATGCATGCATCAATATCGGCTGCTGGCCAACTCACTTTAAGGAGTCGGTCTCAGTCATTATCCCGAAGCCCAACAAGCCTTCATACTCTACCCCAAAGTCATTCCGGCCTATCGTGCTTTTGAATACCGTGGGCAAACTTATTGAGAAGATGATTTCTAATCGTCTCCAATTCGACATGATCAAGTTTGATCTTGTTCACCCCAACCAGTTTGGGGGAGTCCGCCAACGATCCACAGAGGATGCAGGCACCTACCTAACCCACCTAGTGAGAGCTGGGTGGGCAAAGGGGGAGATGACAAGCGTTGTCGCTTTTAATATACGATGGGCACATTCTGGCTGAGACAGAATGACTTTGAGGTGGGCCCATGTAAGATGGTCGGGCCCTGGTGACGAGATGCTTGAGCATGCCTGTAATGCATCCCCGAGCTCTGCATTGCTGAATCTAGACCAACTTCGTTCTGTCATAGATTCTAACTGATCCAGCACAGAGAGGTCCACTTCCCTTCCTGACGCAGAATTGTATGTCCCATGGAGCCCTCTCCACAGATCATCAAGATCATGGCATGGCTGTCCATTGTACTGGATGGCCTCCGCTGGTGGTAACTTGCGCTGTTGGATCCATTCCATTAGATCCCAAGGGCGCTTGTTAGATACAGCAATTTCATTGATCCTAGAGTCAAAGAACTTGCGTTTGGAGGTTCGAATGACCCTCCGAAACTCGGCCCAGTTGTCCTGGGACCTTTCATCCCTGTAGGCCTGAAGGGCATCAGAGCACTCTTCGGACCACCAGGATTTCGAGAATTTTGTGACACGGGAGGCCTTTGAATGCACATCCCATGCTTTTGAGAATACCGAGGCCATTTCAGCTGCCATAGCTGATACATCCCCTGCTGTTTGAGGCTCCGGCCACGATAATGCCTGGAGTCCATCGATTATGTCGGCTAGGAATTTATCTTCCTCCTCCCCTCCTTTAGGGAGGGTGCGACGATGTGTTTCTGGGATGTCTCCCATATCTAATGTTACAGAAACCGGGATATGGTCCGATGGTCCCTGCAGTTCTGTCTCCCTTGTGGCCACAATTGCCAGTGAAAGAGTGGATTTGACAAACACTAGGTCTAGAACAGACTCCCTAAGACCTTGTGTCCGTGATATGAAGGTTGGCCCCGGATTTATATACCCGGCCCTGGCCACTCCAAGTTCCCCCGCTGTTTCCAGCAGTGCTGCCACCATGCCCCGGCGCTGTGAGACGCCTGGGTCCCATTCCGGGGAATGGCAGTTGAAATCACCCGCCATAAGCAAAAGTGAAGGTATGCTGCCCGCTTTATCTTGCAAAAGACGGATGGCGGTCCCATTGTCATCAGAGTAGACATTGGCTAGACATTCGGTCTCGCCTCTGTAGAACAGAGACATGACTAGTACATCGCGGTGGTCAATGACATCCCTGCGCATTGCAGGCCTGAGGGCAGCCAGTCTTTTAGAGACGTATGTGGCTACTCTCGGGCGATCTCCCTCATCTTTCTCTGGACGGATCATTACTGTCCAAGATGGGTGATTTGGCGCGCCCACCACTCTCTCCCCTTCCGGGTCCTTAGCTGATGGTGCGTGTCTTATGAGCCGCCAAGGCGGTTCTTGGATAAACAAGATGTCGAACCGATCTTTCAACTCCTCGAGAAGTACATCAAGATACATATAGTTCTTGGCAATGTTAAAACTTAAGACTCTTATCCCTTGTGTCTCAGACATTAAGCTAGACGTGGGGTTTGAGCGATGGGCCTTGTACCAGAACTGCGTTCACGTACCTCAGCATATTTAGCTTCAATCCAAACTCGGTCAAAGCGATGGCGCCAGAAGGGGCAAGCCCTTTCAGTTGCGGAGTGATTGCCCCTACAATTAGGGCATACCGGCGTATGAGGACATGGCTCATCTTCGTCGGTGGGAGGAATAGGCGGGTTAGCCTTTGGGTTACCCTTGCAGCAGCCCGCAACAAGCCGATGCTCATCAGCTTTGTGGGGACCGCTACATTTGGGACAACGCTGCTGCGGAGCGCAGCATGCAGAGCTAGGGTGGCCCCACCTGTAGCATCTCTGGCACAGGGGGACACCTGGACTGGCTGGAGTAGATCGAACCAAACAGTTGCGCCCTTGGATGTGTATCGGCTTATCCAGGAGACGCTTTGCACGGGTTCCTGACTGAGAATCCCAGATATTGAAGAACACCGTACAGGTGGTGCTCTTAGCAGAGTTCCGGACCACCCGCGGCAGCCCCGTGAATGTA
The DNA here is from genome assembly GCA_029532415.1 of Marasmius tenuissimus. Classification (NCBI taxonomy): domain Eukaryota; kingdom Fungi; phylum Basidiomycota; class Agaricomycetes; order Agaricales; family Marasmiaceae; genus Marasmius; species Marasmius tenuissimus. The sequence goes on along the minus strand of JAQOTA010000054.1, from coordinate 3,214,319 downwards.
AAATCGTTGTTCAGAGGCGATTGCGCTATGGCATTCTTCACGTCTGAAGCAGTGATGCGGTCACCTGACACAATATCTTTGAAGTAGGGCACGTCGATAATCTTGAGATACGACGTCGAGGTAGGGAGCCCAACCCAATGGGACTCCTTGTATTTGTCCGGCACGAGGTCCAAAACCCTCCCGCGGATAATGTTCAGTGCGCTTTCATCAGCAACACCGCTTGTAGCGAGTGCCCAGCCCTCGTATGCACGAGTTGTGGCCAGCACCTTAAGAGAGTGCTGCGCACTGCGCAATGCAGCGTTCACAGTGGTGGTAAGGAGATTGAGGCTCATTTCTGGCACTCCAACATCCTTGGGGAACGACACCAGGACCTGTTTCCGGGTTGGTCCGGGTGTAGTGAATTTCGGAGTAGTCCGGGGCCTTTTAGTGGGCACAGGGTTTCCGGAGATGGCGGGTCCGGGCCTGCCCAGTGTCTCGGCCGACGCTGACGCATTCGCCTGCGCCAGCGCAGCAGGTGCTCGTCGTTCTCTTCCCCTTCTCGCCGCTGCAGCAAAGGAGTATGGAGTGGTGGGTTTAGGCTTGGTGGCCAAGTTGATCCTCGGGGGAGGTCCCCTTGGGTTAGGACGCTGGAATGGCACTGTAGGACGTTTCGGGAGCGGCCTTGGGCCCGTTCGAACTGGTTTATTCCCATTATCACCAGTGGGCTCGGTTCTATGTGGGATGAGGACTGTATCATCGTCCTCCATGGTCTGGTGGTCGATGTGAAGAGGGGAAGAGCTGTGGGGTAGCGCAGAGCTGTTCTGGATGCGAGATTGCTGCCGGATGGTGGCCTCTTCGAGAATCCGGCCTGCGATGAGGCTGGATAGAGATGTGGTACTGCTGTGAAGGCGTCGCAGCATCGAGGTTGCGATGTGGAGTTCAGGCTCGGACTCAGACAACTGGATCCAGTCTGTGATGGCAGTGATTGCATGCGCGGCTACTTCGAAGTCCCCCCCTACATCTCCAGGAGACATTACTAGGCTCAGGAAAGAGGATTCAACTGGCGGCTCAGGTGATGCAGTGTTGCGAGGAGGAAGGGGCACTTCTTCATCCTGCAGCATGGGAGTTTGCTCTCGGGGGCTAGCAACCGAGGCAGATCTACGGCTGCTCATGGACTGAGCACGCCGTGGGGCGGGGACACTTGTTAGGTATCTGTCCCGGGCACTAGGTGTGGATCCCTCCCCAGCATTAGCAAGGAGAGGGTCATCGGATTCGGGTTGTGGATGTGGAGTGCTTGCACGGGTCGGGGGGCGAGATCGCACCCCTCCCCGCCCCTGGCGGCTACCAGGCAGTGACATATAGTTATTCAGGTTTGGTTGGTGCTTTCTGATTGTTCAGATTCGATTTTTTTTTTTTTTTTTTTTTGAATCATATTCTTATATACCGGTGTACGAACACAGTCCGGTCGCTATATACAAATGCAGCATGCCACAAATGCGTAATAACTAGATCCCCCGCCAGAAAGGAGGTGCGCCTCAATAAGAACCGCTCCTCAGACCGTATCCACAGTGTTTCCCCAACACTATGTGGTAAATAGGGTTATATCGTCATGGGCTATGACGCACCGGTGCCCCCTGCTCCCACGTCCTTCACCCCCGCCACCTAGGCTCGGCAGCAAGGGTCCGCACGCCCCTCCGTAGAGTCTACGGGGAGCTAATTCCAGCACATCAGCCCAGATCACTTACCCAACTCCTTCAGCTTCTGCTTGGGAGGGAAAGGCAAACGCCCGAGGGTTTGCCTTCAGATAAGCTATAAGGCCCGGAAGCCGGTTAAGCGAAGCTCCGCGCTCAAGTTCTGAGCATCGGTAAAGTACATGTGCCCTGGTACCAGGTTCCACACCGCACAAGCAGGATAGATCTGCCTGAATATTAAACCGCTGGTAGTACTCCCCAATCGGTGCGTGTCCCAGGATGCACCGAGTCATTCTGGTTGTCAAAGAAAGCGACCCTGCGGCCGACTTTAACCATGTTCCTCCCTTAAGGTACGATGGTTGTAGAGGACGATCTTTAAGATCTTGTAGCTCGTAAAAGTGCCTGCCTCTATATAATGGGTCCTGAAAGCGCGATACCCACGCATCCTGCCCTGCCTTGGTGGCTTCTTGACGGAGCCTATCCAACGATGTTTGAGGCACTGCCCCCACGCCTATGGGGGGTAGTCCTCTGACAAATTCATGGGCGAGCTGGTGAATGCTCCATTTCGCTTTTGAAGGTACTTGGATGAAGGTCACCTTGCGGTCACCTCCTCCTGCAAACCAGTCAGATAGCACCCTACATACAGCCAGAGAATGACTCTGTCCTGAGTGTATGGACAGGTCAATTGCCCGCTTTGCTGCAGCAATGCAATCAGTAAACAATACAAAGTGGTTGCTTTCCCCGCATGACATAGCCATGTAGGAAATTGCCACCCGTATAGCATACAACTCCGCATCCGGAGCCGTAACAACACCTGAAGCGTACCTGGTCTGATGAATCAGGTCTCCACTTCTGTATATCATGGCCGCTGAGACGGCCTGATGTCTGGGGTTCTGCGGTACCGAAGCATCAGTAGCTGCAACAACCGTATCAGGATTGTCTTCGAGTATCTCGAGTTTACGATCTAGAAATGTAACCCACTCAGCTAGGCTTTCGGACTCGGACTTCTCCTTGTCCTTGGCTTGCTCAGTGAATGTAATGCGGTCAGGATGCCTATCCCGCAATCTGTTGCCAGGGTTTGCATCCTCGTGAGTGGGATCAAACTCCTCGGTAACCTTAGTGGAGACCTTGTCGATCTCCATAACGGTGCCTTTGACCTTCTTTCGGACTGCTTCCGTCAGAGTGGCCAATGACTTGAGGTGCGGGGTGGCGTCTTTGACTTGTGCTCCCCTAAGTAGAGATCTTGTCGGGTGTGTGCTCGACAAGGTGGCTACCCTGTAATCCGCCCTGGTGGCGAGTTTACGGAGGTGAATGTGAATCGGGATGAGTCCCGCAAGGGCTTCAACTCCGCCTGTGGGCGATGTGCGAAACGCACCTGTCACCCATATTGCTGCTTTACGCTGCATAGTGTTGAGGGATTTGAGAGCGGTTTTGCTCCTAGACCCTTCAAAGAACCATAGTCTAAATCCGTACGTGGCGATTGGTATCACACATGCCCGGTATAGAAGCCTTTTATGAAGGGCTGAGAGCCCCCTGGTTGAGTTACCAAGCATCCTCATTGACTGTACAGTAGTGAGAGCCTTGGTAGAATAGTATCGCACATGTTCGTGGAACAGCAATTTGCGATCAAAATAGAACCCCAAGTACCGCCAGGTTTCTTTGGGTCGAAGCGGAGTATTCCCCGTATACGGGGCAAACTCCAGATCTAGGGGTGGGTCGTATCGATCCCTAGCCCTGCTAAAGTGAAAGAGTTCGGTTTTATCGTGCTCCAGTATTAACCCTACCGCCGTGAACAAGGCGAATAGGATCCCATATGCCCTCTTGAGGGAATGGTTGTTATCGTCTAGCGATTTGGACTGGGCTACCACTGTGCCATCGTCCACATAAGAGAGGAGGGTGGTGTTCAGTGACACCTCCCGAGCTCTGATTTCGTACACCTTCATTATAGGTGCTATGTATATCGATGACAGAACTGGAGACAGGGCAGAGCCCTGTCCCACTCCCACATCTGCTTCGTTCGGCCCTGATTCAAACAAGTTCCACCTATATCTGGTGGACCGCCCTACAAGGTAGGAGGTAAAGAATCCAATCAGTTTGTGAGAGAATCCGAATTTACTCAGTATGTGTAATAGCACATCATGGTTGAGCGATGGGAAGAATTGAGCAATGTCAAAAGCGACAACGCTTGTCATCTCCCCCTTTGCCCACCCAGCTCTCACTAGGTGGGTTAGGTAGGTGCCTGCATCCTTTCTAACCGCCTCCAATTCGACATGATCAAGTTTGATCTTGTTCACCCCAACCAGTTTGGGGGAGTCCGCCAACGATCCACAGAGGATGCAGGCACCTACCTAACCCATCTAGTGAGAGCTGGATGGGCAAAGGGGGAGATGACAAGCGTTGTCGCTTTTGACATTGCTCAATTCTTCCCATCGCTCAACCATGATGTGCTATTACACATACTGAGTAAATTCGGATTCTCTCACAAACTGATTGGATTCTTTACCTCCTACCTTGTAGGGCGGTCCACCAGATATAGGTGGAACTTGTTTGAATCAGGGCCGAACGAAGCAGATGTGGGAGTGGGACAGGGCTCTGCCCTGTCTCCAGTTCTGTCATCGATATACATAGCACCTATAATGAAGGTGTACGAAATCAGGGCTCGGGAGGTGTCACTGAACACCACCCTCCTCTCTTATGTGGACGATGGCACAGTGGTAGCCCAGTCCAAATCGCTAGACGACAACAACCATTCCCTCAAGAGGGCATATGGGATCCTATTCGCCTTGTTCACGGCGGTAGGGTTAATACTGGAGCACGATGAAACCGAACTCTTTCACTTTAGCAGGGCTAGGGATCGATACGACCCACCCCTAGACCTGGAGTTTGCCCCGTACACGGGGAATACTCCGCTTCGAACCAAAGAAACCTGGCGGTACTTGGGGTTCTATTTTGATCGCAAATTGCTGTTCCACGAACATGTGCGATACTATTCTACCAAGGCTCTCACTACTGTCCAGTCAATGAGAATGCTTGGTAACTCAACCAGGGGGCTCTCAGCCCTCCATAAAAGGCTTCTATATCGTGCATGTGTGATACCAATCGCCACGTATGGATTTAGACTATGGTTCTTTGAAGGGTCCAGGAGCAAAACTGCTCTCAAATCCCTCAACACTATGCAGCGCAAAGCAGCAATATGGGTGACAGGTGCGTTTCGCACATCGCCCACAGGCGGAGTTGAAGCCCTTGCGGGACTCATCCCGATTCACATTCACCTCCGTAAACTCGCCACCAGGGCGGATTACAGGGTAGCCACCTTGTCGAGCACACACCCGACAAGATCTCTACTTAGGGGAACACAAGTCAAAGACGCCACCCCGCATCCCAAGTCATTGGCCACTCTGACGGAAGCAGTCCGGAAGAAGGTCAAAGGCACAGTTATGGAGATCGACAAGGTCTCCACTAAGCTTACCGAGGAGTTTGATCCCACTCACGAGGATGCAAACCCTGGCAATCGACTGCGGGATAGGTATCCTGACCGCATTACATTCACTGAGCAAGCCAAGGACAAGGAAAAGTCCGAGTCCGAAAGCCTAGCTGAGTGGGCTACATTTCTAGATCGTAAACTCGAGATACTCGAAGATGATCCTGATACGGTTGTTGCGGCTACTGATGCTTCGGTGCCGCAGAACCCCAGACATCAGGCCGTCTCAGCGGCCATGATATACAGAAGTGGAGACCTGATTCATCAGACCAGGTACGCTTCAGGTGTTGTTACAGCTCCGGATGCGGAGTTGTATGCTATACGGGTGGCAATTTCCTACATGGCTATGTCATGCGGGGAAAGCAACCACTTTGTACTCTTTACTGACTGCATTGCTGCAGCAAAGCGGGCAATCGACCCGTCCATACATTCAGGACAGAGTCACTCTCTGGCTGTATGTAGGGCGTTATCTGACTGGTTTGCAGGGGGAGGTGACCGCAAGGTGACCTTCATCCAAGTACCTTCAAAAGCGAAATGGAGCATTCACCAGTTCGCTCATGAATTTGTCAGAGGACTACCCCCCATAGGCGTGGGGGCAGTGCCTCAAACATCATTGGATAGGCTCCGTCAAGAAGCCACCAAGGCAGGCCAGGACGCGTGGGTATCGCGCTTTCAGGACCCATCATATAGAGGTAGGCACTTTTACGAGCTACAAGATCTTAAAGATCGTCCTCTACAGCCATCGTACCTTAAGGGAGGAACATGGTTAAAGTTGGCCGGAGGGTTGCTTTCTTTGACAACCAGAATGACCCGATGCATCCTGGGACACGCACCGATTGGGGAGTACTACCAGCGGTTTAATATCCAGGCAAATCTATCCTGCTTGTGCGGTGTGGAACCTGGTACCAGGGCACACGTACTTTACCGATGCTCAGAACTTGAGCGCGGAGCTTCGCTTAATCGGCTTCCGGGCCTTATAGCTTACCTGAAGGCAAACCCTCGGGCGTTTGCCTTTCCCTCCCAAGCAGAAGCTGAAGGAGTTGGGTAAGTGATCTGGGCTGATGTGCTGGTATTAGCTCCCCATAGACTCTTCGGAGGGGTGTGCGGGCTCTTGCTGCCAGGCCTAGGTGGCGGGGGTGAAGGTCGTGGGAGCTGGGGGCACCAGTGTGTCTTAGCCCATGATGATATAATCCTATCTACCACATAGTGTTGGTGAAACACTGTGGATACGTTCTGAGGGGCGGTTCTTATCGAGGCGCACCTCCTCTCTAGCGGGGGATCCAGTTATTACGCATTTGTGGGATGCTGCATTTGTAGATAGCGACCAGACTGTGTTTGTACACCGCTATATAAGAATATGATTCAAAAAAAAAAAAAAAAAAAAAGACAGCACTTCGAGCTCTTCTTTGTCATCATCCTCTTTGTCATCATCTTCGTCCTCAACTTCAGACTCCTCTTCAGGATTGAATGGTCTCCTGCCAGCAGAAGAAAGGGGACGTTCCTGAGCACCCGTGCTGTGAGAACTGGGTGATGGTGCACGAGAAGCTTCCTGAGACGATTCTGCCAGGTGCTCTTCGTCAGCGCGGGGCTGTTTGGACCGGTGTTCAGATGTTAGATTGTTGGAGGTTTTTCATTTCCCTCTATTGTCATTGGTCCGCAAAGCTGGATAAGAAGACAGGACGGCACCAGATCCAGAAAGAGACGCCTGGTTTGGCTGAACCGGCTTTACAATTATTGCCAAGCCCTGAATCATATTCGTTATCGTCACTACTCCGTCGCTTTGGTTCTCGAGATACTCTTGTTGCGCTTGTGCTTGACCAAAGCGATATTGATACTTCATCATGGAGAGGTAGTAGTCGTCTGAGCGAACGTGATGACGGACCCATGCAGCCCACATCTCAGCAAAGAACTCCTGGTTGTCCCACGGATTATAATGGAGCACACCATGCTCAAGAAACGGGAAGCTCGGATGGGGAAAAGTGCGGCTGACAAGTATCGTCTCTCCCGACTCCTCATCCACTCTTCAACCTCGGTGGTCTCAGGTGGGAACCAAGGTTTCTCTCTCCGCATTACTGCTTTGTTCCACCAATCCATTTCAGAATCCTATCTCAGCCTCGTGCGACAGTCTTCCACCGATCCCAATGCAGGACTTCCCTGCGAGCTATACCAATGGAAGTTGTTCGAGGGGCCTGAGGAGTTCAATGTGCGGTCATAGTCCATCATCGGGACATCCCGGTGACACAAGTCTTGAGAAGGATAGCAAACGTAAACCACTCTGTTCACGGGTTTGACGCTGTTAATCTGCTCAGCAAGCTGTGCGAGTCCTTCTTTGCGAACTGAAGGATGAACAGTTGGAGCAACGCCGGAGTGCAAGTCATTCCCCTTGAACCAGAGAACAATCTTGCAGGTGCCATCGGGCAAAAGATCCAGCTTGGCAAAGAGTCCAAACCTCGTGAGAATGAAAGCTCCAGGATCGCTCCCTGAGACATCCAATAAGCAAAGAGTTTCAGCACACAGGAAAGAATGCTTACCAGGCAAGATCACCAGCATCGTCCAACGACAACGGTCGTCATGGAAATCAACATGAAATCCACCCTGTATCGCACCTATCTCCTCCAGCATCAGCAGACGAGTTGTTGAGCTGCACTGAGGTAAGCCCTATGGGAAACAGACCACTGAACAAGTAGACGTTCAAATCCACAGCTCGGAAAGTCGTGACCAAGTACTCTTCCTTCGACAATGCTATTGGAGCCAGCAGCTGGTATAGCCTGCTCAGATTCTGTAGGAGTGGCAGCCGGATCTCCTTTGCGGCAGAGATATCTGACTGGGACGCGGGAACACCCAAGCCCCTCCTAGACGGGTGCTTGCCTGGCTGGATGATCCATCAAACGGGCGCACCCCCTGCATTGGCTTCGGGCAATATTTGCCAGTTGTATGATTGTAGTCGTCATCGTCAGGATAAGCGTGATGAGGGAGGATGACTCTCTGCAAAAACTCAACATCCGCAGATCCATCGAGGGGAGGCTCATACGGCATGGAATAAACTCGTCGAGCACGATAACGGTTGTTGTCTTTTAGGAAGAACGTTCGCCCTTTCGGGTAATGGAAGCCAGACGGGGGCGTTGCCTCAAGTTTGTTAGGTGCAAGGACAACTGGGGCAGCAGGGACGGTAGGCGGCATAGATGGAAGTATGGTTGGCCCGTAGACCCTATATTTCTCGTCAAGGGAAGCATGGCGACTGGTATCTATCAAATCTGTTTTTAAGGCCCACTGTCGGGGATCTAAAGACATTCTGTTGAGACCAGATGCTATTCGCGAGATTTTGTTACTCACCATTTGAACACTTCTCCATTTGTTCTCTATACCTCGGACACCAGCCAAAAGCTCAAAGATGTACCTAGGAAGGGAGGGAGAGTTAGCTTTGTGAAGCGGGATATCAGCCCGGGAGATCAGGGTAAGGGTGCCATGGACCGTCTGCATCCGTGGAAATGCAGACGGTCCATGGCATCCTAACCCTACCACTTACCCAAAAAAGGAAACCTGAGAGAAAAAAATCCCCAGGGCCTGCCAGGGCAGTCTGGCTTGATCTGCATCAGAACCCATTATAGGCCATATAAAAGGTGATGTAGCTTACCTGTCCTGTGGAGGACAGAATGCCCTCCAAAACAGGAGGAGATGGTGGTGGTACAAGGGAGAGGGAAGGCAGCCACACGGCAGCAATGCGTCAGCCTGCCATGACTCACACAGATTAGGGTTAGCTAGGGTTTATTAGGGTTTATTAGGGTTCTTGCACATTTGTATAATAGATGATTCAAAAAAAAAAAATCTTCATATCAACCAAAGGGGGAAAGTCCATTTCCAAACACCGACACAATGTGCTCAGATTGGTGGAAATGGTGGCAAGAGGTGAACCCAAACAGGCGACAATGGATAGATGACCAGCCCTTCCTGCTTGAGGAAGTTGATCAGGATGGTGGGGATCAGGAACAAGACTGGAAGTATATACAATGGCTGGGCCCCAATGGCATTGTCTCTGGGATTGCGGGAATATGTTTCTGTTGCTGGGCTGTCAACACTATGCCTGTGAAGAATGGCTGTGAGCAGAGCCACAAGAGGGAACTCCAGGCCAATGTTGAGAAGGCCATACAGGATATATATTATGTAATTGGGTCATTCTATCAAAGCTTTATGACAATCTACTCAATTATCACCTCTAGCCATCTGCAAGAACTCAAGAATTCTCTTATAGTCAATATGTAAGGTTTTAGTTTCATCTCACTGTGCATTTAACTAAGCTGGCTCAATAGTTCATTCGATACAATGTATCAAGATGGACTTATGCAGTGGTGAGTATGTGGTCGTGGTCAACAAGCACAAACCCCTGACAACTTCGACCCACAGACCAATCATAAGCTGTCTCCCAAACTTCCCTTCCATTTTTTCCATGAACTCAACATGACCAAGACATCCCTATTGAGAACCTCTTGTCACCTGTACCTCAATCCCAACCCACCTATCTCCAAAGACATCAAGCCAAGCATCTTTCTACATAGGTGATGGGATATGCTTCACTGCATTGACATGTTTGTGATTGACAGGTAAAACCACAGCAAGTGTATCCTCATATCTCATGAGAACACGGCCAGCTTTCCCAGTATTACTTCCTGTCATAATTATCACCCAGTCGTCTTTCTGATGGGGCTTCAGAAGATGCCAGACCTGGGCAAGGTGTTTGCCTTTAAAGGTTTTGCTGTTTGTGATGCACACCTTCCTCCTTCTTTGCTTGCAACAAATACTCCTCGAGTGTGTCATTCACAAAAAGGCAGGGAAGAACACAAGGATTGGTGATCTGTGCACCCACCTTCATGTTCACAATAGCCCTCTGAGGTTCCACTCACTGGCTTCCCACCATCAGGTGTTTGAAGGTAACATTCATCCCACCCTGAGCCACACTGTTTTGTCAATAATGGGCAGAAACAAAAGGATTTTTGACATATCATTGGCATCCTCTTCATTGCTGATCTCAAATCATTCCTCAACTTCTAAATCCCCTTCTTCATATGCATCCTCCCCATTCCTTTTGCACTTCACAGATGCCATTAAACATTGGGTTACTGTGAGGTTTTTGTAAAGAATGTAGAGCTCAGTCAACAGTAAGGACCTAGACAGTTTCAAAGGACCACATCAGTGGTATGTCCATAACAATATGACCGAGTCACACACCGCATTCGAATGTCAAAAAACAGATTCTAAATCTAGAACACCAAACAAGCGAATGGACCTGAACACATTGGGAATATAGAATCCTAGTAAGTAGTGGCTGAGTATCTGTAAGAACACAACGTACCAAGCAGGTCCCAGTGTTTCACCGAAGCCAGCCCATCCATAGGTAAATCTGACAGTCAGCATCAAGTCCTGGCAATGTGAGTGACCCTGTATATCTTATTTCTGTTCAGTGTTCCTGTAAGGGGACAAGCTATTTTGGGCTATTTGAGCCTGGTGGTGCATAGTTGTCCACTCATTTGGGCCATAGCTCGTTCCCCTGTATGCCGATTCACTAACGGCCATTCAATTCAGCGTATTTGACTCTGTTTTGGTGCCCCTGCAACCTGTTAGTACCGTCCTTTCATTCGCTTTAATATTTGCTTTTATCCCATTGTTCTTATCTCACCAAGTTGAGCACTTTGGTTCATTTTGTTTATTGCTCGCTTTCCTGATGCCAGAAGCTGTTTGGACATTGATCCTTGACCTATTATCTTGATTGTCTATCATTTTTATGTCAATATCTTTATGTGTTCTTGTGCTACATTCATATTGAGCAGCAGTGTCTGGTTTTGTCTACTTTGACTTTCCAGTTTTGGGATATGGATTATGTAAGATAGTATATATACTGGGCAGCTGGGCAGAGGGTTTCCTCAGACTTTTCTCTTTGGATCTCCCTCTGCTGGGTGCGCTTTATGTGTATTTTCCCTCTTCTATTACCAATATATGACTTTGGATCTCCCTCTGCTAGACTTGTGTGACTTGTAGCACCTCTAGGAGAGTTGCCCTTACAGTTCCCTCTTTGCTTTGTGAGTCTTTTTGACTCTTTGTTTGCTCAGAGGTCTCATGTACTGTAAAAATCCACACTATTATGCTGTGTAGAGGGGAGGAGAAATCACTTATGGTGTGAGGTGAACCTGCACTGAGTAGCTGTGCAAGGGCTGGACCCATTGTTGATGGAAAAAGATGTCATAGTACCTGGTGTGGTGTGCTCACAATGTACTCAATGTTCTCGGTTGGTGAACACCTTGGGTGACTTGCCTTTGGTGTTCCGCTTGAGAGTGTCCATGTGTGATTGACAAAGACCTAATAGCACTACATGAATGAACCTTGCAATCCCACTGGTTCAAGTACAACGAAAACCTGATTGTTAGATGTCCGTGTCTCTTAAATATACACAGATACATTGTGGCTTCAAGATAGCTCATACTGACGGGATCAATGGGTACTCAAACATGACCCAAACTGACTGCCGAGGAGAAACAAGGTAGGGCAGAAGATCACCCCATGCATGAACGGTGCTGAGGGCAGTCAAGTAGCGTATATATGGAACATATAACATATGACCTTGTGTTCTGCCCACATCTCTGTGGTATGTTTGATGAATAACAAGACCTCAATAACCTGTTTGAAGAGGTCCTTGTGTTCATTGGACCCATCCATTCAGAACTTGGGTATGACCTGTTCAAGGCTCCCATGTTGCTCACAATGGCTTTTAGAAGCCCTGAGAAATTCTTTGGCTATTTGGCCAAGGTTTTTCTTGTCTTCAAGTTGGCAATGTGCAGTGGTCTGCAATCTACCTTCTAATACCGTGTTCAGCAACTGGCTCTCCACTTTCTCCACTTGCTGTGATATAGGGATCTTTCAGTGCTTTGCTGGATGATGCTAAAGGCAGTAAGCTGACCTTGCCATGATCTGAAATCTACCCCCTGATACTGTTTTCAGTGACCAGCCCTCTGCAGGTAGACATTAAAGGTGGTAAGTTGGTGTTGTGCTGTGGTCTGCAATCTACCTTATGACACTGTGCTCAGTGCCAATCGACTCTGCACCTGTTGTTGTACCAGCATCAAAAAGTTTGGAGGTGGTCTATGCAGGAAGACACTGAGGGCAGTAAGTTGGTGTTATGTTGTGGTCTGAGGTCTGCCTTCTGATACTGTGTTCAGTGATTGATTCTACTGGGGAACCAATGGAGATACATTGGGAGTCCTCCCAAGCACTCCAAGCAATTCGCAGTGGAAGCACGCAGCTGTGTAGGTTCCCTTTCCAGTCCCAAGAGATGAAAGATGTTCTCATCTTTTTTTTTGGCAGGCTCTCAACCACAGGGATGTGAACAGAGGTCATGGCAGAAGGTGTTCTGATTAAATCAGGCTTTTGTTGATCAACTGATGTTCATTAGGCATTGGTTCAGGAATTGCATGTATGTTCAAAACCCATGTTCAGTGTGTTTCTTTGCGCTGATTATGTCCTTTAGGTGGTTACAGCAAAATGGAGATTGTCAAATCACATGAGTCATGCCAAAAGGGTATGTATGATTAGTGGTATTTATGTTAGCCTTAAATCCAACTTTCCAAACAGACATCGAGTTGAGCAAGCACCCAAAGAAGACTGAACATGATGAAGCCAAGGATACTAGAGCGTGGAAGTTCGCTTAACCGGCTTCCAGGCCTGATAGCTTATTTGAAGGCAAATCCTAGGGCGTTTGCCTTCCCAAGCTGAAGCAGAAGGAGTCGGGTAAGTCATCTGGGCTGGTGCACTGGAATTAGCTCCCTGTAGACTCTCCAGAGGGGTGTGCAGGCGCTTGCTGCCGAGCCTAAGTGGCGGGGGTGAAGGACGTGGGAGCAAGGGGCACTAGTGCGTCAGATCCCATGATGATACAACCCTACCTACCACATAGTGTTGGGGAAACACTGTGGATACATTCTGAGGTGCGGTTCCTAGAGAGGCGCACCTCCTTTTTAGCAGGGGACCTAGTTATTGCACATTTGTGGCACACTGCATTTGTAGATAGCGACTGGACCGTGTTCGTACACCGGTATATAAGAATTTGATAAAAAAGAAAGAAAAAAAAAACAAAAAAAAAGCCAAGGATACTGATGACAAGAATCATGGTCAATTGTTTTTTCTGGTATCCCTTGTTTCTGTTCTCCTCACCTCACAGTCAATGTAGGCAACAAGGAGTCTGGTTTGTTGGTGCCACTGAAAAAGGGCTGACAAGATGCCTTACTGCTCATAACACATGCAAGTCTGAAGAGGAGTCTAGCTGAAATGGCAGAGCAGAGCCTGTTGGGTCCACCAGCTACTCTGAAGAAGCTGAAGAAGGACAAGGGAAAGAAGACTCCTGTAATGTCAGGCTCAAAGGCTTATGTTGACAGAATGCCACCCAATCCTGGGCAGAGTCAGTTGAAAAGGAGTGTTTCCACCAATTCCAATCCCAGAAATCACCAGTCCCAGAGGAAGTCAGAAGGAGGCAGTGGAAAGAGATTGTCTTGACCCCTGGTAAGCATCTTGTGTTCCTTCTCATTTGTCCTGAACAGTCTTGTCTGTCGCCTATGTGAGGGACCTGTGCCAATCCTTCATTCTTTGCACTGGTGCCATATGTGCCTTGGCTTCTGTGCTCCCTTCTTCACTGTGCTCCCTTCTTCGTGTGCCCCACACATAGTGTTTGATTCTGCCTGTTCTTCAAATATGTGTTTTTCTGGCATCTGTATTTATGATGAGTCATGTGTACTAAAATTGATAAATGTCATTGATTTACATCCTGCACTCAGTGTGTTCAGCAATACCTATATGCCCTGATGTATAAGGTGAACAGTATGGCAGGATGCTGTAGTACCCTGCTTGTGTTTCTGCTCAGTTATATCTAAGGGTGTTCACTGTTTGCCATGTTCTCACACAACACCAATCCACCTTGTTATATAAGATGAACAGTGTGAAGGGCTCTTAGTAGTGCCTCTGCTTGTGTTTCAGCTTTGTGTGTTCTCAATCTTTGTTTCTCACCAATTCAAATCTGTGGTGTTTTGGGGGGTTGTCCTGTTGTAGATATAAAACTGCTGTACACACACATTTTGTTGCTTCTCAGCCAGTTTATTCAATTGTTTCTGTGGTTTCTTGGCTCTGATAGTCTCAAAATTCTTTGAAAACTAGTTGGGTGTCTTCACTTCTGGTAGAATGAATGGGTTAATACACTAATTATAGTATCTCTGAGATTTGCAGCACAGTGCTGGTTTCTTATCCTTCTTAGTTTGATAGATCTTCAGATGTGGCATGGTGAAAGTTGAGGTGAGGATGTGTTGGTGGAGAGACCTAGGAGCAGTTGGTGCTCAAAGTCCAATTGATGAGATGAAAAGAACATCACCCCTCTAAAGTAGTGCATCTCCAGGAACATCCAGAGCCAACTGTTGCCCAGGTAGGGTCCAGAGACAAGGACCTGTAGTGTCATCATCTGTCATCAATGGTTAATGGGTGTAGATAGGCTGTAGTGGAGATATCAGTTGAACATGGGATTAACATGACTTTTATTGTTGATACCAACCATACAGGTGAACATTGAGGTCCTTACCCTTTCAATCAGCTCATCCAGCTATTCTATTACCACCATAATTTGCAATGTCAATTTGAATGATATACAGGCCCCACACACAAAGTTTCAGAACTGAGTGAGTATGTTTCCATTTATGTTTGATGCTTTGGGATAATTGGGTAGCAAAGCGCATAGTCCAGGCGTTGAATCAGTATGGAATATCCGTGTCTCATCCCTACCTTGTGAGGTCCTCGAAATCTCTCTCGAAAGATATTGTCCGCCTTGCACAAGGTGCTTGTGTCGACCCGACCAAACTGAAGATCCTAGTCTATGACAACTACAATTGGCAGAAGGTGGCATACGAGGCCTCTTCTATTCACGGCACAGTCCCGTATAACCAGGTTTCTGGCCTACTGATCTGCATTGAGGCCGGATCAGCTGCCACAAGGCTCACAGACGTCAGGCGGTTTGATGAATTGGAGGGACGCAGAACACAAATCAACGCCCACTCCACACTTAAAGATATTCTCCCAACAGCCAATGACCACCAGCTGCTTGCGCGACATGCTTCTGTTCATGTTGCTACCATTCTCAGTGAAGAGGTAGCTTGCTTGAGAGAATTTCGAGTGCCGGACTTCTTTGAACCTCACCCAATTCCCCCACACCATACAGAACGCTACTTCCTTCCGACACTTGACCAGGAACAGGCCTCGACCAAGGGAAGTATAGCTGTCCTGGAGGAGTACTTCATAAATGTACTTTGAGTTCCTGAAGAGGTCTTTGAGCGGGTGATGTTCTTTGTACTAGGTGACCACCTGACCATCTGTCGTGACCAGTCAGCCCAAGATCTCCGGGCAGTAGACCGATCACAGTCCTGATTTTACCGTTTCCAGAGCTTTAGAATGCTCAATGGTCTCATGCACGAGTGTATGAACATGATAAAAACCATTGGGAAGAATGTATGGGGGACAAAAACCACTGGCAACCTGGCACTAAGCTCAATTCTTGAGCTCCCATACTTTGAAAATTACAAAGCAGTCAACATACAGAAACACAACTACTGCGCATGGCTTCAGTTTTTGGATGTTGTCAGGCACAGCCTTGTGCTTGCGGCGGTAGCAGTGGAGTCGAAGCTCAGTGATATCAAAGAGCTCAATGACTTTGATATCTCTCAGCAGTCATTTGGCCAGCTGTGCGATCATATAGCGCACAAGTACATAGTGGCTGCCCCAACTGCGCTGGAGGCAGATGGGATAAAGACCAAACTCAGAGACTCCCTATGTGGAAACGCTGTTCTCCTTAGTTTTGATCTCATGTCAATGCGGGAGATGTGACATGCAATCAAGCATGGTCATCCTACCCGGATACACACAGTACTCAAGTACTGGGCACCTATGTTCTACGCTGGAGGAGGGTACAACTATGCACAGGAGACAATGGAGCTATTGCATAACCTTGAGCATGATTGGCCCTCAGACTCAGTGCAGATACTTCTCTCCAGAATGCTCTGTAATGGACACGGGCGGTCCAACAGTTTCCTCGAGGGCGACCTTGTTAACGAGCACTACAACGATAGAATTAAGGAGCGCGCTCACAGGACAAATGCATCTCCTGCTACTCTCAGCCACCATTCTCCAACTGCGGGCCATCTACAAGAACTCTCCAATAATCTTTTTGAGGATTTAGGTGTTGAGGCACTGAACCAGAGACACCATCGTGTAGAACAACATGGGGATGTTGCAAAACTCACCAGATATTTCATCTCGCAACTTTCGCTATTCCGTTTTGATGAGGACCGCGAAACAAAACACAAGATGGTGGATCTCTTCGGGATGGGAATCTATCGAATTTCTAGACCTCCAGGTGGGCATGCTAAACACCTTATTCGTCAGAAATTGCGACTCCGCCGGCGTGGCAGTCTTGAAGAAGATATTGATGAGACAGAAGCAAGGGAAGCTGAAATAGAATTGGAGGACTGTACGATTTTGCAGGGTAATCATGACTATACTATACTACAACTGAACGTGAAGATATTTACATGGAAGTAGACCAGATACACGAAATTAAAGTAGGCTCCTGGGCGAATGAAATTATAAGTAGATAAACTAACTGAGCCAGTACAAAGATGGTAGGGTTAAAACCTGATTATTTGCTCACTGGGAGCTAGTTTCTGGTTTTTCGTGGTTTTCGTGGTTTGTGGGTATCCAAGGTGTTAGCTGTCACATCCCAAGTGATTGAGGTGAATGATGTGAGTGCTTTGCTCTAGGTCTGAAACAGTCTTGATGGACCTTGCATTCGCAGCAAGATAATCCATATCGACATCCGGAATGATGCTGTTTGGGCCATATTGGGGATATTGAACTCTCCAGTTTTTCCTCCACTCATCCAAATGGTATGTTTTGAGAGCCAAAAGGACTTGTTCACGGTGAGGTACTGAGATTTTTATAGCTGCAGACTGAACTTTGGCGGACGGGTCAGTTGAAATCCACGTCCACTGCTTTTGGGGCAGGAGTTGTGGATCACAGACCGAACAACATGTGCATTGGACTTCAACTGAGTCGCCTGGCCGTGGTAGATTCTCCATGAAATGATCATAAATCAAGGTAAGACAGGTATCAGTTGGCTGGACAAGAGTGACGAGACCAGCATCCTGGCCGGTGCCAATGAGATTGCGAATATTCCCGTCCTCCGGCACCATAGATGTCTCCACAATGAGATAGCCAACCCCAGTCAGGACAGTGCCATTATTTTCATTCTGGACAAGATGCCCCCTTTGCTGTTCCCAAGTAGCTAGTGTCAAGCCTGATACCTGTAGTTAACGACCCGCCGCACTCCTATAAAATTCATTCCAACACCAACTTTCTCAGTCGCAAGAAGAAACAATGTCCTCTGGTCGCGAAAATTGCCGAGGGCTGATTCCTCGTGTTCATTGGTGAGCCCAGCATGAAGAATCTCCACCAGGTGGGGTGGAAGATCCTCATCTTTCAACCGCTTCTTCAGCCACCAATACATCTCGGTAAGCAGGTCCGTGTCGTTGCAATAAATGAGTGTCTTCGAGATGTCTTGGAGACAGAGACCTGGGGGGACAAGGAAAGCAATATCTTGGAAACTGTTTATTGCATACTGCATGTAAACAATCAAAGTCGACAACTCGGGACGGTAGTTTCCCAGGTTGATGATGCGTGGGTCGCTTCGAAATCCTGCATCCTCGCAGAGAGAATCTCTATGAATGGAGGGAAGTGTGGCAGAGACACCAACAAACGGAACGTCCAAAAGGAACTGGCACAGCCTTTTGAGTCGCATATATGATGGCCGCCAGCTTCTATCCTCTCTAACTTTATGTGCTTCATCAAAAAACACTGCTGAAACCCTTGACCGCCACTGCTCTGAGTAAATGAGCTGTGCAAAGCGGGGACTCTCAACCATTTCCGGGCAAGCATAAATAACAAGCATATCTGAGGATGCTGCTTTCTTGAAATCGAGTTTGGTGTGTTTGGAGCGAAGGAATACAGCCGCAACGCCGTCACCATGGTTTCTAGATAATTAATTTAGGTGATGAGGCTTTGTGTCTGAAGCTAAGTTGTTTGAACCCACTTCTTTTCTGACTCAAGTCCCAAGCTTTGAAATGGTACAATCACAAGTGCGATACCGCACCCTCGAGCCAAGAGATGCATGGAAAACAATAAAGATTTCCCATGGCCAGTGGGAGCAATGACACAGATGTCATGCTTCTTTTCCAAGACATAGTTTGAGCACTCCATCTGGAAGTTCCACAACCTCAGCCCAGAATCCAGAAGGTGCTTCTCATGAGCAAGGTGATTCCATTCAATCTCGCTCAATGGTGCAAGGTTGATTATATCACGTACAGCACCCAAAGTCAACGCTTTGCATTTCGATTGACCAGGTTGAGAGAGGGAATACAGCGTGTATGAGGGAGGTCTCGCGGTTGTAACATAACTATTTACATATCACTTGAGTACAGGCTGAGCCGATGGTATCAGCTGAAACTGAGGGAGAGTCGAAGGAGATGGGGTATGGGGAGGAGTAGGCCAATGTGAGGTGTCATTATGATGTTTTTGTGCTTGAGTGGGAGTTTGTGGGGTAAGAGGGGTGTCTGATTGAGATGGAGAAGTGCGAAGCCGTTGAGGAGGCCAGCTTGCAGAGGTATTCAGGGGTTGTGTATGGCTCGGAGTGGTTGGTTTCACGTGCATATTACAATTTAATAGGGTAATATATTGATAGATTATGACTTTGTGTAAAAGACAGGCATAGTGAACGACTAACGCCAGAGGAGGGAGCGTGACGCCGACGCGTCTATGAGAAAAAAGAGGGCAAGAGGTGGTTTACGTTATCCCCGACCAGACTGAACACAACATCCCCGTTCCCGAGGGATTTGATCCCAGACCTCTACAACTGGGTTTCCTTTTAAGGGTGGTTGTAGAGGGATGGTAAGTGAGACTACTCTCAGGCCATCCAATCTGAGACTAGGGATCAGGGGTGAAGAAGATAGTTATTGAGCAAGTATACCCTCAACATAGCACAAGCTAGGCAAGCAGTATGGACAAAATGGACAAGCTGGGGAACTATCTAAAAGTGACCATGAGTATATATGACAGTCCCAAGCTGTATACTGATCATGGGAATGAACTGTAAAGGGATAAATGATGTATCTGTGGATCTGATCAAAGGGGACCATGTACACATCAGTGGGAAACACAGGTAACAATGTATCAAGGAAAGAATGATATGGAACATCATAGAATGAAATGGGGATCATACAGTGATGCTGGGACATGTATCTGTGTGAAAAGAAGTGGAAACAAAGGGATGTTGACCAAGGGACTGGAAAAGTGAAGAATAGTGGGCAGATTCATAACAACAACAATAAGCAAAATCGTCTCAACCTTGGCTAGCTACTAAGCTCTTGCTAGAGTATTATTTAAGTTGATTGATCCTTACCCCTTTTCTCTTTTGTATGCTTAGAGTGCCTTGAATTTGGCATTTTAGCATTACTGAGATGGAAGAAGCTCAGTAAACCTGTATTATATGATTGTATTTAGATAATACTGACATGAAGAAGCATTGTGGACACATTCTGAAAAGTGGTTCTCTTAGGGGTGGTGCAGCTCCTTTCCAGGTAGACACTGCACCAAATGGCTCAAATGTTTCAATCTTGTCTGGTTGAAAAATATGCACAGCCATCGGAGAATCCACCTGCTGTAGTTGTCTGCCTTCAACTGAAGTCTTCCAAAAGCTTCTGTGTGCTGCTTATGCAGACAAGTCAGAGGAATTCAGGACCAGGTCTATTCAACAACTTGACTATGTCCAAGATATAGAAGCCTACAAGTGTGTAGAAGCTGGTTGTGACATTATCAAAGAGGCAATCAATAAGTTGCTATGTGGTAGTGAAATGCCATGAGCTGGACCTGTTTAATGCATATAAGAACTGGATGGAAATCATCCCTGTAGAGGTGGTCACCCCCTCAGATATTGTGATGACAATTAAGAGGGCTGTAAAAATGGACAACTATATGCTGTATGGTACCCTAGAATGGGATGAACACATCAAATCTGATCTATCCAGCTTGCTGCAATGCCAGTCATACATGCCTCTTGTCCCTGTCACATGTATGTGAAAACAGCAGCCAAAGCCCACTTTCAGGCTGTTGGGACAAAAGTGTCAAAACTACAAGACCTGACTCTGCAGCATATTTACTTGGAAGTGGTTGGATGTGTTCAAGTATAACCAATGGGAGCACATCATTGGACTTACACTCCCATAGGGCACTCCATTGTTACAAATTCAAAAAGCTGCAAGAGTCCCATACACTCGATAGATATGCCAACTTCACTATGATGATTCATCTCTTTCCTCTTCTTAATCACAGTGGAGAATCCTATTGCAGGATTCCCAGTTCCACTTCATTCTGAGTTGAAAAGAATCCTCCTTAAACGTCAGAGCAGAGTGCAAGTTGGGCTAAGGATAGTATCCATGGAGAATAACATTCCTGACCTAGGTAGTGCTAACAAGGATGGATGAATCTGACAATGAGGATGAGAATGAGGATATCTTTGATGATGATGATGAGAGGGACCTAGGAATGGTGATCAATACTGACATAGTCAAGGAGGACAAGTTCAAGGTAGAGGATGAGCCTAATTATGAGAATCACCAAGATGTACACCTTTTTTGAATGTCATGGCTTCTATTCACTGATAGCCTTCTGAAGCATGTTGCAACAACACTCAGCTTTGCCCACTGAAGAGATTTATCATCACTTCACATCTCCAGAACAACAATGGTCAAGTCACTGAGCTTGCTCAGATTCCACACAACATTGTCACAATCCTAGAACTGCTGTCTTGAAGATCTTGGGGCTGAGGGGGAAATATTCAACCATGTATCAGTGAGTTGAACAGTAATCTTTGCTCAGGGTACTACTTACTCCTGACAAGAGCATATATGGTATCTGACTGTAGGTCAGCAGAATCTTTTTACCTCACTGAGTGGTACAACCATCCAGCTGTTGCGTATTGTGGGCCTTCAGCTCTGCAAAGCACATTTTGATCTCAACATATGTAGTGAGCACATCTCACTAGATGGGCAGCCAGTCTGCATCAAAACCTTTCTCAATTCTATAGGTACCCTCACAGAATCAACTTTCCAGAGAGTTGAGGCAGATATTTTATCCCAAGAGTTCCCTACAAGCAGACTAATGGGCTATATTAACAACAGGATCAATTAGAGGAAATTGCGTGCTTCACAATGGTTTTGACAGAACAAACAACATAGCATGTGCTCAATAATGGTGTCAAGACTTTATGCTACCTCATCCAGTGCACTTGTGGTGGTGGGCTTACAGCACCAGGTTTCAATATCTCCTCTTCAGGAATGAACAGTTGGTTGGCAGCTCCATCTCAGTCCTGCACTGGCAGAGACATGTCTATCATTCAGACTCCAGCTGTCACAGTCAGTCAGCTCCTGATACTCATTTTTGGGATCATCTCCCCCACTTTAATTGGGAATCATGTTATCCTGGACACAAAGAAGCTTGGTATTGTGCATATGGGACATTCATTGAGAGTGGTGTGTGTATGCCTGCCTATAAGCTCTCTGCTGCCATAGGCGCATCATACATCCCAGATGATTCAGTTGACACTAAAGCAGAAAGATTTCCAACAATCAATGACTACTCTACAGGTCACTTTTCATACAGTCTCTAGGATCATGGAGCAGAACAAAACAGGCATGAAATTGATCCATGAGATGTTTGGCTGAACCCTGGAGACTGATCAGAAGCCATATATTATTGATGGTCACAATACACAAACTCAGATATCTGTAGACAGGCAGATGGACATGCAAACACTTTCTCACAAGTAGCACAAGCAAATTGATCTGCTTCATCCAGATCTACATGATAACTCCTAGACAGGCAATGA
The DNA here is from genome assembly GCA_029532415.1 of Marasmius tenuissimus. NCBI lineage: Eukaryota > Fungi > Basidiomycota > Agaricomycetes > Agaricales > Marasmiaceae > Marasmius > Marasmius tenuissimus. Next base: position 3,192,163 of record JAQOTA010000054.1, on the reverse strand, counting down.
TGTACATGCTATCCCTGTACTATTGATTTATAAATGAGACCCTCTGGTTCCAGCCACAGTAAGGAGAAGTCTGGGTCTGAAAGCATCAGCTCATGAATAACTTTCCTGGATTGTAAACTCAAGATTCTCAATGGTTGTTGCAGCTACTGATACTACAGTGTCACCCAGTCTTAAACATCAGGCTGCCTCCATGGCCATGATATACAGAACCTGAGACCTGCTTTATCAGATAAGGTACACTTTGGATATTTTAACAGCTTCAAGAGTCGCAATATGATGCAGAGAAAGAGCTTGGAGCAGGGCAAGATAAGAGAAATGTAGAAGACCTCAGTGGCTTCACAAACCACTGAGGTAGTATGGGATTCGGTAGGTAGTTTATATACTGCATGGAAGTATAGAGAGAATATAAAAGAACAGGAAAGAATATACTATGCATGATGTAGGTCCAACTGTGCATGATGTATGTAGGAGTAAGTACAATCACAGAGGTTAAGGGTTATGGAGCTATGTGAGTAAGACAGGGCAAAGGGCAATGATATTATACAATGATAGAAGCACAGCAAAGTCCAGCATGCACTACAGGTGGCCAATCTGAGGTTGCCATACTGGAATATTGACTTCAAGTACAGAGTTATATGCTATACAGGTGGCAATCTCTGGCATGTCTATGTCATGCAAAGAGAGTAACCACTTTGTTGTTTATGGACTGCATTGCAGCAGCAAGTGGTAAATTGATCTGTCCATAACATCTGGGTCAGAGTCATTCCCTGGCTGTGATGGTTTGCAGGAGGAAACCAAAAGGTCAACTTCATCCAGGTTACCCTCAAAAGCAAAATGGAGCATACATTAACTCACCCATGAATATTTCAGAGGCTTGTCCTGTGGCACTCCTGCTGGGAGACAGTGCCACAGACTTTGCTGGAGAGGCTCTGGCAGGAAGCCACCAGTGCAGGCCAGGATGCATGGGTATCACACTTCCAGGACCCTTCATATTGAGGGAGACACTACTATAAGCTGAAAGATCTTAAGGACCAACCTCTACAGGGAGATGGAGTAGAGGGCACAGATGGAGGCTGAGATTGAAGAGATGATGAGGGAAGAGGGGACAGAGTGACAGAACTCACAAGTGATGACAAGCGGGATGAATTGGTTGAAGGGGCATGAGATACATTTGTTGATGTTAGCAGGGATACAAAATTGTGGATAGGAACTGAGGTGGAAACAGGTCCCAAAAGTGATGAGAGAGTCAAACTTCCAACAAATGGGAGAATCTATTGTTCAACAATGGTTGTACTGGTACTCGGGGGTACAATGCTGCATACATTGCAGATCAACCCGAACAATGGCTTGTTGCTTGTGTGAAGTTGACAAGTTGCCCTAGCCGTGATGTTGAACCCAAGTAACAAGGGGTAGAACTGACATATTCCAAATGGAGGGATACAGCAACAACTTTGAAGGCTATTTTTGCCTCAGTGGACTTCGACAACTTGAACCTGAGGCCAGTACATCCATTTTGGAACAATCTCTGTCATTGCTCCATTGTGCACTTGGTCATGCCAGATATTCACCATCAGCTTCACAAGGGGATCTTCCATGACCATGCCATTAGCTGGGGAACAAACTCGTGAGATGTGGACAAAAGGAAGGAAGGAAAAGAATGAGAAGTCAACACATGCTATCAGACCATGCCACCTCATCCTACCCTCCACCATTTCAAACGGGGCATCATTGACCTCACAGTGGACTGGAAAGGAATTCAAAAACATGGAAAAAACTTTTCTGGGAGTCCTTGCCAGTGCTACAGACCCAAAGGTTATCCTTACTATTTGGGGTGTGTTAGACTTCATCTACCTGGCACACCTCAAGAAACATACTGATGAGGCTTTCAAAGAGCTCAAAGGGCCATGGCACACAACCCATTCAAATAAAGCAATCCTCCAAGAACTTGGCATCTGCAAACACTTCAATATCCCAAAGTTCTACAATATCAGACACTTTCCTGACCATATTTATTAGCCTGGTAGTTTTGCTGGTTTCAACTTGGAGATCTCAGGGCACCTTCATATTGACTTTGCGAAGATGGGATATCAAGCATTGAACCAGAACAATTATACAAAACAGATAGTCAAGTGGTTGAAGCAATACAAGGCAATTTTCCAGTTCATTGTATATCTTCAGTGGGCAGTGACAGGTAAATGGGGATGAAAGTGAAAATGAGCTGGATGATAAGCTTGTTGACAGTGACAAGAAAGACAACAACAAGATTGTTGTGGATGGCAACAAAGATAACAGTAATTTACTTTGGGATGATGAGGCCAATTTAAGTCAGGCCAGTCACTATATGATGTTGCTCAACACACAGCAACAACAACAGTTGCCTCTCTCAAACACAAACACTATGCCCCGCATTTCCTTTACTATCATCTACAAGAATTCATGGACCTCCACAGATTTCAATTTGGAACTGTGCCAAGTTAGGTCTTCAGCCTCTACCAATACTTGGATTATCTGCTGACTACAGCATTCTATACACTTCAAAACACATTCCAGCAAAGCAAGAATTGGATAAACTACTTACTCCAGAGAAACCTGAGAAGTTTAGCACAGTATTGCTATTGGTACAGTATGAACCCAGGAGAAGCTGTCAAGACAGAAATAATACATATAACGCAAATCCATCTGCTGGTACGTGCTTTGTGTCTTGACTGAATGGTAAAGCCCAAGTGAAACCATTTCAGGCCTCCACATAGCTCGTCTTCAGGCAATTTTTCGTTTTCCTGAACAGCTTAGACAAATTAATAAGTCCCCGGTCTTTCTTGACCTCTTTCATCCACTTTCAGAACTGGTTTCAGAACTCCTCATGTTCAAGGTTGCAATATAAACACGCTCAAATAAAAAAAAATCAGACATTCTCCCTCTTTCTTCCATAAAACAAACCTGCCACCTAATCCCAGATTACAGGAAACAGGTTTCCGCTCTCTGGACACTGGCAACTATTTTGAACCAGGCATCCAATTTCTATCTCAACCCATATCTCCACCTTTAAGAATTCCTACTGTTATGGTTCTGGTACAAAATCTATAACACTCAGTATGCTTGTAGGCCCCAAAAAGAAACCAATGGAATGGAGATTGAACAGGGGTAGTCTTTTGGTAGATACTTCAATATACTACATTTTAAAACTGGAGCTATATGCCACTTCCACCCTTCACATCAGCTTGAGTGACTGCCTCTTTGTGCTCTGACACAACACAAGTCATGAAAGTCTCTTTGGGTGATTTTAGGTCATAGTGAGACATGGAATGATGAGCACAAAAACAATGAGTAGTGCAGATGTGCTACTAAAGGGCTTATTGGCTAGTTAGCTTTTGAAATGACAGCTGCAGATACAAAAAATCAAAGAAAGATATTCATTGGAGCAGACCAGTGCTAGTGGGGTCTTGAGGCTAGATACCCCATGTCCTGTGCTATTGAGGACACATATCCCACAATCTATTCTATGGAGTGCTATGGGTGCTATGGAGTTGGGCTGAGCTCCATAGCTCAGAATGTGGTCCCTGATGAGGGTCCTGTTATTCATTGGCTTCAGAGGCCAATTGAGCAGAAATTCACAGTTTGCAAAGGTCATTTGGAGTGTCAAATGATGTTTTCATTGGTTAGAGATAGTGTGATTTTGAATACAGGATCCAGACAAGTTGGGAAAAATACCACCAAGTAGTAAGAGGAAACTGTTCCCAGGTGAGAGAGGAAGGAAGGGTCAGATGCACTCATTTTGGTTAGCCAGAAGGTCAATGAATATATCTGAGTCCACATCCTCTGTCTGTCTCCCAATGTTCTCCCACAAAAAGTCCACCTTCAACCACCAGCACTTTTCAGCCTCTTTATGTAATATGCAGCCTAGAGAGAGCAAAAAAAAGAAGAAAAAAAAAAGAAAAAAGAAGAAAAAAACACAAAGTTATGCACAGTACAGGAAACATAAGCACTACCCTTACCTTTGGGCCATGCAAGATGGGAAGTTGCCAGATGTCCAGCTTCTGAAGATATTGGGCCTCAATGTGTGGCACCCCCTGATGTCTAATTTTAGTGAGTCTGGTGTGGAGATACTGAGATAATGAGGGAATGTCAAGGTTCAGAGGACCCAGAAAGAAGGTTCTGCACTCATAAGATATCTAGCAAACACAATCAAGCTGTGATGAACAGAGAAGTTGATGGCAGCAAGCAAGAAGCCTGAAACTATGAGCCAACCACTGTGGCAATTAGTAAAATCACATAATTTGTGAATTTTCATTCAATCAATGGACCACAATTCCATTAATATTCCTCAGACATCGTTCAAAACTTATATATAGGCAAGTCTATAATTAATCCACTAGCTTAGAGTGTTGAAGGCTGACTATGACTTTGTGTTGTGGCTCTAGGAGGGTACTGGCCCATTACCAGGTGGGCCATAATATGATGGTACATCCAATACCAAAGAGCTAAGTAATTGCCTCTGCAAATGAAGGTAGAATTTGATTGACTTTAGACCAAATCCTATCAGAGGTAGTGAGTAACTGTCAAAAACCACAGAGTTGACTCTACCTACTCTGCATAGTCTGCTGGGTTTCCCTTCCAGGCCTTTCCTCTCTTGATATGCTGTTACTGCTGCCTGGTGCATTGTCTCAAGTACCGACCTCTGCTTTCAACTCTTCAACCTCACTGTCCCACTTTGACTGAGCAAACTCATTCATCACTTTGAGGCGGAGCTTCTCTGATACTCAATGCCACACTGGCTTCCAATGTTTGTCTCATGGGCTGCATAGACAATTGTCCCAGTATGTTGTCTGGTAGAACCGCCACTCCTGCAGTTTCCTTGGATAGAAGACCGATATGTCAAGCATATTCTTGATGATTAAAGAGATTCCAACTCAATTATCTCTCTTGCTTGACCAGCAATAGTGAGCCCAGTTTGTAAACTGCTGTTCAGCAGTTCCCCACAATCACATTGAAATGGCCTTAAAGAAATTATGAAACAGCCTACCTCATGCAGCTTAGCATGAAAATTTGCTCTATCAGCCTCCTCTATGGTCCTGGTGTCCCTAATGAATGTGTTGATGTCTGGGGACGTGTAGTCTACATCTGTGGTCAGAAGGATCTCCAGCTCTAGCTTATATCCCCATAGCTCAATGAATTGATTGGTAGCTTGTGTGTACATGACTCTGTGACTCTCTTCATAAACCTCTTTGTAGGCTTCACTTGACACTGTTAGTAAGCACTGCAAGATGGCTACAGAGAGGTACTCACTGTCAAGCAGCTCAAGCTTGGGACTCTTGGGCCATGTCACACATTCATGTCTTTGACTTTGTTCATTGGCAGAACCACTGGTGTGATGAGCCGGCATGACACCTAGCGCAGAGGACTACAACATGGCTACACTACTACTTACCAGAGAGGAGTTTAGAGAGATAGAGGCAAGACATAGAAGCTCAAGCACACTGTAGATTCAAGTAGAGAACTACAAGCTTATATACATGTAGAGATAATAGTAGATACCCTATAAGGATGACAATAGAAATTGTACATATGAGCATGATGGACAATATACAATGGAACAATAGCGAATGCATTGTCCCGCATGATACAATGGCGGGAAGAGTGAACCAGGACTTCAGATATACTGGGATCTAATAACAGTCCACGGATTCGACACACCCCCTTGCTAAGTGCAGCTGAAAAGTGCATCTGAGCGAATCAAGTAGACAAATAGATTTCAAGTCCAAGGTGATCTCTGAACCGTAAGAACTTCTCATGACCAAGATTCTTTGTAAACATGTCTGCAGGATTATAGACTCCTTCAATGAAGAACAATTCGACTTTGCTATCTTCAACACACGAAATATAGTGATATCAAATATCAATGTGCTTGGTTCAGCGTTCTTGAACCGGATTAGATGCAATAAAGATAGAGCCTTGATTATCTCTGGAATAGGACCCAGGTCAATTCCAAGTTCAGAGAGTAGCAATCTTATCCATAAAGCTTGATGACTGCAATCTGACAGTACCATATACTCAGCCTCAGTGGAAGAGAGTGCTACAGTCTTCTGGGCGTGTTGTAATTGCCACAAGAAGATGCCGCCTGCTAACTTAAAGAAGTAGCCAGTGATCAAATGGCGTTTGGTAGGACCGGCAGCCCTTTCTGAGTCTGTGAATGCAAGAAGACCTCCATCAGAGTCACCATCATAGACAAGTGAATAGTCTGATGTACCAGTAAGATAGCGGCAGATATACAGGGCTTTATTGAGGTGTTCCTTTGTTGGATTAGAAGAGAACTGGGAAAGCTTTGTGACTGCATAGGCAATATCAGGACATGTGCCCAGCATAATGTACAGAAGCAATCCAATCACAGATTGGAACTTGGAGCGAATGGCAGGATTGACTGGACCATTGTTGGGAGTTGGACATAGCCAGCAGGTAGGGGTGTTGGAGCTCCCTTCGCATTTTGCATCCCAAAACTTTCAAGGACTTTCTTCAGATAATCCTTCTGGTTGATCATAATCTTATTGCCTTTGCGACAAATGCTCATGCATAGAAACTTGCTAGCATCGCCCATATTGCGGCATTTCCATTGAGCTATGAACTCGGCTTTCTTTTTGTCAACAAAAGTTTTGTTAGGACCTATGAAGAGTGCATCATCAACGTAGATGATCGCATACACAACTTCACCACCCTTCAGATCTTTACAGATGAAGAGTCCAGCATCAGAAGTTAGATGTTTGAAACACAATACTTCCATGGACAAGCTAAGGGTTTACCACTACTCAAGGGTAGCTTGCTTCAGTCCATACAATACACAATCCAGCCATAGTACCTTACATTCTTGGCCCTTGACTTTGAAGCCTTCAGGTTGTTCCATGTAAATCTCCTCAACAAGATCACCATAAAGAAAGGTGTTCTTTATAAACATCAACAGAAGTGATATACCATTTTTGAGAGCCGCTAGAGCAAGCATCATGCAAACAGTCTCATAACAAACAACTGGTGAGAAGATCTCATCAAAGTCTACACCTTTGACTTGAGAGAAACCCTTGGCAACAAGTCTAGCTTTCTTGTGACCATTCAACTTAATGTTGAAGACCCATCTATTTCTGATGGCTTTGCGACCTTTAGGCAAGTCACAGAGTTCAAAGACCTTGTGCTTACAAAGTACCTCAAGTTCTTCGTGGCAAGTGTTCTTCCATTCCTTCTGTTGCTCGACAGGCAACTTAAGAATATCACAAAGTGTCCACTCTCTAATGTTAGAAAAGTCAGGAGTATCAGATGTTGGAAGTGAATTGTGAACTGAAACGGCATTATCCAACAGATAAATCACGAATCCTACTCCCCCTTCTTGGGTCAGTCTTTTGACTACGCTTTCTTCCTCATGCAACTCAGTGGTGCTTCCACTAGGTTCTGGAGCAGGTGGAGGCAGAAGTGGACCAGAAATCCCCTTTTTACCACCTTTGCCTTTCCTAGATCGCAAAGAGCTAGGACGATCAACTGGATGCGAAGGTTTCTTATCTCCAGTGATGTTTCTCCAAGTTTTATTATTCTCCAAGTTTTATTATTCTCTAAGTCACAAATAATGTCTGAGGGTTTATTTGAGATCTGCTGTTCACCAAATATGTTACCAGGTTGCGTTGTACCCGTCCACTGCCTCATACCATGTCATGGACCAGCCACTGCTGGTGCAGGTAGGGGAACAATGGGTTTGCCTGGAGGCATTGGAGGACCAAATTCAGGGAGTGGCAATTCCCCTGGCGCAGGGCCACCTGCAGGTTTGTCAACCCAAGGTTCTGATCTCTTAGACGGTTCAGAGCAACGTCTGAGATCCGGAAATAGAGTATCATCCCAATCGTCATCAGAGTCTTCATCTTCTGAAGGAATGTTGGGATTTTCACCCAAAGTAAATGGTTCACTACCAACTGGTGTGAAGCCATGAGTTTTGGCATCAGGACACTTGGGATACGAGGTTTCATCAAATAGTGCAGTGCTACCTTTGAACACAGAATTATTACTTCACATGAACAGGAAGCCCTTCATCCCTTCTTGGTAGCCAATAAATGTCATTGTTATGATTTACCCCTACTTCCACCAACAAGCACCCATACAGACACCCTCTCCTGCCCAACTCACCTCTCCCTTACCACCTTTCCCACTCATTCAAATATCTCTATAGATGACTCCACGGAGTAAGTGGAGCTATGCATCCAGACCACAGCTCCAGACCATGCCCAGTAGACATCTCCACATACCACCCTGAGTCATAATATATGAACAGCCGCAACGACTCACACCACTCCCACGACAACTCAGTCCAACTACAATCAACTCACACGCCTGTGACTCAGCACGACTCAGAGCGACTCCAGACCTAGACAGACTCCAGTATATAAGCTCAATGTACATAAAACCTTTCCTTAGCTTAACAACTTGGTAAATATACTAGTAAAAGCCCACCTCAACCCTTGACCTTTGACACTTGACCTTCGACCCTCAACACTTGACCTTTGACTCTCAACCTTCAAACCTCGCCCTCACTTGAAGAGTGACTTGAGAGGCCACCAGCCATGTCCTGTTGTATTGCTTTGTTAAGCTCTCCTACTCTCACCTCACTTACACCAGAAGATCACCCACCCTGGCCAACCTATCCTTCAAACTTTGACCTGAATACCAACATCTACTCCAACAAACCAGAACGCATCCAAGAAGACCCCCATTTCTTTCACCTCAAGTGGGTAGCGTCCCATAGACTCGTCTGGGTTGTCAACAACAACAAGTGCAGAGTTCAAACACAGTACCACCTCCTCAACATCACATTCCTCAGAACAGACAGGACCTTTATTATCAACCGGCTCATTACCATTGCCCTGAATCAGTGGGTCTTTGAACCAGAACAAGTATTCCTGCAAACCCTCAGCAGAGACGACTTTGTACTTCCCCCACCCACAGAACTCTTTGGATTCCCCTTGTACCCCACCATCTCCATCTACAAGTTCCCTTGACAACCCCCACCAGCACCCCCGTTGTATAGCGCCACTTGCAGTGTATAATGAAATCTAACTCGTAGGTCAAATCCTCCCAACACTCAAGAGTGTAGCTGAAGGGTGTGGGAATCAGGGATTGGTGTTGATCATAGGTTCCGCTCTTAGCCAGACTGCAATAGTAGGCTGAAGGAAATCTGACTCAAGAAACTATCCAACTAAGGTAGCTTCACCTCTGAAACCAGTTCAGAGGTCAAAAGTGGGGTCCAGAAGAGAGGTTTATGGGTTGTTTTGGGGAATTTGGAGTTTGTTTGGTGCTTTGGAAGTGTGTTCTTAGGCTTCAACTAGCTTCAGAACCACTTGAACAGCGAGGGGCAACAAGACAATCAAATCAAACAATGGCAATAGGACTCCAACCAAGTCTGTCAATAACCAAAGACCAACTGTCAACGTTGAACAATACCCTTAGCCCAATTAGCTTTGGAAGTTCAACAATAGCTCAGCCAGTCAAGTCGGCGTTGCAGACAAACAATGCAAAGTCAAGATTAAGCAAGTGTTCAATGGATTTTCTAGTTTTGGGCAAACCAAGTTCTATTCCGTTCTAATGTCTCTCCAGAAGTGCTCCTGACTCAACTAACTACCCAACAAGTGGAATAGCTTTGTCTCCTCTGAATACTAATTGTACGGATTGCTTGGGGATTCTTGATGAAAACCCCATTGCTTATTTACTCTAGGATGCTCTAATTCTACCGAATCGTACAAATATCGGATAAACCATGCCTCAGACGCATAAACTACCTACTTTGGAATATACTTGGAGAGTTTTGTGTTTAATCTACGCTTTTGAACCCCAAAGTCAAAACCAATAATTTGCTTCAGAAGTATTGTCAGCCTCGAACATTCTCTAACATTCTTTTCTTCCGGGTCTCTCCTATCAATGGTTCCGTTCTGCCTATCTGCCTCTGCAGCATTGATCCTCCGGTTCCAGACTCTTCAATCATCATAAGTCATCCTGTTCTGTCTGCCTCCGAAGCATATACTCCCTTTGTCTGAAGCAAAGTACTTGCCTCCGAAGTGCTACTAGATGCCTCTATTCATCGAGTTATCCAGCCGCTCATAGCCAGGTCAATGTCCTTTCTATAGCTTGGATAGTTCTGACGTCCTGCCATCCATATGGCCGCCCCACTATATCCAATCTTGGTACCTTGGATACCAGGTAATAGTTCAATGGTTCAGCCAGAACTCCTACTCAATTCTTCGGTACACCATTCCTTTCTTTCTTAGTCCCTTGCCTTCCAGTGCAGTTGAGCTCTGCGTTTTGCTACCAGCACCAACTATGCCCTTAGTACAGTCAATATCTCCATGTGCAAGTACAAGGGAGGTACGTCAACGGTGCAACACCTCCAATCACTTCTTGATCATTGTTTAATGCCCAGTGCCTGGTTCAGATCCACGCCTCCAAAGCACTAATTTCCTAGTTTCCGAAGTAAAATTTCCACTTCAGCGGCAAGTTCAGAGGTCAGTAAAAGCAAGTGCTAGTTTGTCCCAATTCCTTGCTTACTTTCCCCCCGAGCGCACTATGGCACACTTGCATAATATTGAAGATCACTTCCGCAACTTGCTCTGTAGTAAGTCTTTCGATTTTCTAAATTCCGAGGCGGCCTTCTGACTTCCTCTCCAGAGTTGTATAAGCTCTGGTGGTATCCAGAAGATTACTCTGATAAGATCAAGGAGCGCCACATCATTTTACCCATTCCACTTGACGCAGAACGAGAAGCTATCCTTGGAATCATCTTCCAGCAGTTCTTCCTCAGTTGCCACAGATCCATCTACTGGGGCTACATGATTCATGATGACATGATCCAGGACAAAATTTATCTCTGTGAGGATTGTTACAATTTACCTCTATTCTCACCAACAAGCGCCCATACAGATGACTCTCCCTACCCAACTCACCTCTCCCTTACCACCTTTCCCACTCATTCAAATATCTCTATAGACGACTCCACGGAGTAAGTGGAGCTATGCATCCAGACCACAGCTCCAGACCATGCCCAGCAGACATCTCCACATGCCACCCCGAGTCATAATACACGAATAGCCACAACAGTTCACATGACATTTGCAGCCACCCCACAACAACTCAGTCCAACTACAATCAACTCACACGCCTGCAACTCAGTAAGACTCAGAGCGACTCTGGACCTAGACAGACTCCAGTATATAAACCTAATGTACATACAACCTTTCCTTAGCTTAACAACTTGGTTAATACACCAGTGAAAGCCCACCTTGACCTTTGACCTTTGACCTTTGACCTTCAACACTTGACCTTCGACCCTCGACACTTGACCTTTGACCTTTGACCTTTGACCCTTAACCCTTGACTCTCAACCTTCAAACCTTGCCCTCGCTTAAAGAAGTGACTTGAGAGGACACCAGTTGTGCCCTACCATATCAAGGATACCTTTGACCACTTTATTCCTCACAACGCCAGGTCTGTCATTGACATGGTCGCCAAGTCCATTGCTTGAGTTGGTTTCCTCGACTTCAAAACCGCTCATACTCCTGGAGCCGTTAACGCTTGGATCGATGCCATCGTCAGTTGTGCTGAGTGACCAGCACCTCTGAAGCTTGACTATACCAAGCTCTCATTCTTCAAGTACTCCCCTGTCATGGGTCATTGGCTCTCTCAATCCTTTTCTTTCTATAATCCTATCTTATGTGATCCATTCCATACCAGTTATCTAGACCATGAAACCTTCATTGATTCTTATTATCCTGAAGACTCCGACGTAGATAATTACTTCGGCTGGGACAAGGTAGCTCTAGCCAATATGGATGACTAGCGTAACCTGTAGTATCCCTAGTATACTTGAATCAATCATGCCTCCAAAGCGAGGCCTCGACCTTATACCAAGCTTCTGAGGCTTGACTTAGTCTCACCTTCCGACCATCCACGCTTCTGCAGTGACTTCCTCTGTCTAGCTCTACTAGTATGGGTCTTTGTCAAGTCTGATTCTATTATTCTAATCCTTAGTACAATGCCTCTGAGCCACTGGAGATATTCCCTTGATATGACTACAGGTCCTAGTCGTGCCTCAGAAGTGATACTTTCTTCCGTTATATGACTCCTACAGTTTTCAGAGATAAGGAGAGACACCTCTGAGGCGCTATTCTCTCCTTATGCTAGGATCTGAGCCTTTTACCAGCCACTCAGGACTCGCTCTAGTACTCGTATTACCTAGTCATTTCTTATCTGTTTTATGCTGAAATCGCACAAAAACAAGGCTCCGAAGCTGCTTTTTAATAGCAGGCGCTACATCGTCTCTAATCTACGTCGCCAATTCACCAATCTATGTCCCTGACTCACCTATCCTTTCCCCCATCTCCACCCCCATCTCCACCACTACAACCCTCAATCACCAAGAAATCCAATAGAATTTGCCCATCATTGCACACAATGCCTCTTCTAAAATCCCCCCAATGGATATCCTGTGGCACATATCAGTTGTTGATGACAAATACCTCTTTCACATCAACAGATACTTTGCATGAGTGTCTTAGGCCCTCAATACAAAAAACAACAGATACAGGTGGACCTATTGCACAAAAAACAATCGAGACTTCTTTTCACCAGAAGAAGCCCTGTTCTCGACTGACCCCTACAAACCTCTTCCCAAACTGGCCACCCCAATTCCAGTGAAGGAAAAGAAAGAGGAAGAAGAAGAGGCCGACAACCAACCCTAACATGTCTGCCACTGTTACCGAAATCAAAACCAAAGTAAAAGAGGGAAAGAAGCTGGTAGGCATCCCTCCTTGTGGCAAAACTCCCCGCCCAGATAGCCCAGACGACAGTGACCCTGGGCCTGACCTCCCTCCACCCAATGATCCTGACGATGATGCAATCAGCGACAGTTTCCGGTCAACTACAACTAATGGATTCTCCGAACTGAAAGAAAGGGGAATCAAACCCGAACACTTGAAGGGCAACTGTGACAAAACAGATTGCTTCTGCTACGACTTTGGAAGATACCTACAATTCAACATCATGTTCTACCCTAAGCAATCTGAATGGGTTGACCTCTTCCTGTCCTTGATCAATCATCCCTGGGCAGATGCTTGCAGTCTTGAACTGGAGAATGACCACTGGGACGATAGCATTCCCCAGGACAAGAAACAGTGGACAACTCTTGCAGACATCCACCATTGATTCCAACAAGACTTTGGTGTGTAAGGAAGGAAGGGAAGGTCACAAGTGGTACTAGAAGAGATATCCATGTCTGGGAATTTGGCAAAGCTGGAGGAGTACATTACCGCTTTTGAGCTTGTCGCCCCCTTCACTGGGTACAACAATGAGGCACTTCTCCAGTTCTTCAAAGTAGGAATGAACCCTGGCCTATGCCAGGCAGTTGAAGGGATGGAACCTGAGCCTGAGGGACTGCAAAAATTCATTAGAGCAGCAATTCACAAGCAGAACCACTTTGAACAGCAACAGGTAGAATCCAAGCTATGGAGGAAGCCAGCAGCCATCCCCATAGTTAATGTTTGAGCAGTGCCACTTGCCCGTGCCCCCCAACAGACGACTCCATCCTGAAACCCATTTAATGGTACCCTGGTAGGAAAGCTCACCCCGGAAGAAAGGGAATGATGCATCAGGGAAGGACGCTGCTTCAGATGCTGGCAACAGGGCCACAACACACCACAATGCCCCTTGAATACAGTACCTACAGCACAACCCCAGGTAGCAACCAACAACCCTTTCCATTGTAACCATGCCCCTGCTGTACGGGCCACCACATCTCCCACTCCCACCTACACAAACCTGTCTCCCCCTGCCCCTGCTGATGGCCCGGTCGCTTCCATTACCTGTATGATTGGCCAACTTTCCCCAGAACAATCCACTACCTTCTTCTCCCAATTCTCAAAAACAGATTTTTGATCCACTCCCCTGCCACACTGCCAGAGGGAGTTGTAAATAGAAGTACCTACGACTTGCCAAATATGACACATATCTATTCAAATTACCCGAGTGAAGTTAGGATCCCAGCCCTTACCAGAAACAAAAGGACTCCTCCCATCGTTCTAAGAATTGAATTCATAGGCAAAGTCACAGGGAAAAAGATCGGTGCTCAAGCATTACTAGACAGCGGAGCAGAAGGAATATTCATTAATGACTGGTTCGCCAGAAATCACAACTTCACACTAACCCGAATCCCACAACCATTCCCAATCCAAAATGTAGATGGTTCGGAAAACACGCTGGGATGGGTGAAATACTGTATCAGACAACGCATGAGGATACATGCCAGCGAAGGAAGTCACCACACAGAGGATATAGATTTCTATGTTGCAGATATCAGAGACAGCAACTTGATACTTGGAACTGGCTGGTTGAAAAAACACAATCCCAACATTGATTGGGAAAAACATGCCATCAGCCTGGACCACTGCCCAAACAACTGTGACCTGAAAAACCCACCAATTGTCAACATTGACACCCAGAAGACAGGGAAACTGCAACCTATAAATAAGATAGCAGGCAGTTGGAGGATGGTCAAACAGAAACACTCCCATACCCCTACCTTGAATGAAGAGCTTCAATGTTGAACATGATGGATATCATGTGATACATTGTTGACATGTTGTTTACGTGTCACATGCTATTTATAGAGCTATGTCTCTATGCACTTGCGCTCTCATGCAAGAAGTATCTACATAGCTATTGCTTCACAAATGACACTGTAGATACTTGCTACGTATGTAGTTGCATCAGGTATGATGCTCATAGTCCTTAGTGTGAGGCACAACAGACTTTAGTAGCTAAGCAGGCCAATAGGACTGCAGACACACTCATTGGTATTATGACTATACGGCTAAATACCTATTTCTAGTAGTAGTTCCATATGATGGTAATGACTCTCATGTACTGAAACTTGTGTATAAAAGCTGGTATTCCAATGCCTTAAGCCTTAGGACAACCTACTTGATTATCACCTCTCAAGCATCTCAAAGAACTCTAACTACTAGCTCTATAAGCTTTCTAACCCAAGGTGAGGTTTAGGACATTATAACCCACTGTGCAGTTTGACTATGCTGGCTCATCATTCAACAACTCACAGAAGAGAGGAGAGAAGCAAAGAAACTACCCCACATCCTGTACACGGAAGATGAAGAGGAGCGGTTCCAGGTCCCTGAGGAATGGGAAGGTCAAATGATTGCATTGATATTAGGAAAGATCCCTCACAAATATGAGGAAATGTACCAGGAAACCCCAATATCAATAAAAGCAGCCTCCACCAGATCCCAACAACTGGCAGAAGAGCAACACCACGATCGCCAAACAAAGACCAAGGAAAAAATTGTTCCCCACCACTACCACAAATTCCTGAATGTTTTTGACAAGAATACATCTGAACGGCTACTGGAAAGGGGAGAATGGGATCATAGCATTGACCTAAAACTGGAGTTCACACCACAAGCAGGGAAAACCCACCCCATGGCCCTGGTGGAGCAGATACGATTGGACAATTTCATCAAAGAAGAGTTAAGGAAGGAATATATTCGACCATCCAAATCACCCAACTCAAGCCCATTCTTCTTCATAAAGAAAAGAGATGGCACCCTACAACCAGTACAAGACTATCGACACCTCAACAATTTTATAGTAAAAAATGCATACCCTCTCCCTCTGCTATCGGAACTAGTCGACAAGCTAAAGGGGGCAAAGGTATTCTCAAAAATTGACCTAAGATGGGGATACAACAACATATGCATACAAGAGACAGAGATGAGTGGAAAGCAGCCTTCAAAACCAACAGAGGGCTGTACAAACCAACATTCATGTATTTCGGCCTTACCAACTCCCCTGCCCCCCTGCCACCTTCCAAGCCATGATGAACGCAACGTTCAAAGACTTCATTGACACAGGGAAAGTCATCATTTACATGGATGACATCCTGATCTTTATCGAAAGTCTCGACAAACACCGTAGACTGGTTCAACAAGTACTACAAAGGCTGAAAGACAAGGATCTGTATGCCAAACCAGAAAAATGCTTGTTTGAACAGGAATTGAGTTCATATTGAGCCAGCATAGTAAAATGCACAATGAGATGAAACTAAAACCTCACATATTGACTATAAGAGAATTCTTGTGTTCTTGTAGATGCTTGCTAGAGGTGATAATTGAGTAGATTGTCCTTAAGCTTTGAAACGCAAAGTCTCCAGCTTTTATACAAGAGTCCTTGTCTATCTACAAGTCATAGATCATAGGTAAGTGAGAATATAGCATATGGTACATATTGCATATCAGTAAGCATAAGTGCTCAAAGAGCAGAGTGAGTAAGTAGGCATAGTCATACTAGCTTTCTATCTAAGTAATCTAGAGAGAAAGCTCAGTCAGCTTTGAACGCTATTGGGTGCAAAGCTGAATCTTGTTATAAACCATAGAGATAAGGTGTGAGTACTGACTAACTACAGAGTCCGTCTGAGTAAGTACAGGATCTTTCATATGAGTGCAAGTGTCATAGTGAAAAAGTCTATAAAATGTTAGACACGTAAACAACACGTCAATAAAGTGTATCACATGGTAACCACATGTTCAACAGTTCATAGGGCCCATTGTATCCCACAACAAATTAGCCATGGACCCAGTAAAGGTTGCAGGAGTAGCAGAATGGCCAACACCTCACTCAGTAAAGGAGGTTCAAGTGTTCCTCAGATTTGGGAACTTCTATCGCAGATTCATCGAGGGCTTTTCAACAGTCACACACCCCCTATTTGACCTCACAAGGAAAGACCATGGGAATGGACAACTGAATGCGAGGAAGCCTTCCTTTGACTAAAAGCAGCCTTCCTAACCTCCCCTGTATTGATCATGCCAGACATAGGGAAACCCTTCCAACTCAAAGTCAATGCCTCAAACTATGCCACAGGAGGGATACTTTCACAACAAGGAAACAATGGCAAATGCATCCAGCAGCATATCTATTGAAATCACTGTCAGAAGCGGAACAAAACTACGAGATTCACAATAAAGAGTTACTCGCAATCATACAAGCACTGGAAGCATGGAGACACTACCTGGAGGGAACACCAGCACACATTGAGATCTGGACAGACCACAAAAACCTCGAATACTTCCGTACAGCCTGCAACTTGAACCAGCAACAGGCCTGATGGGCCTTATTCCTCACTAGGTTCGATTTTGAGCTAGTCCATAAACCCAGAACCACAAACAAAAGCAACCCCTTATTGAGAAGAGCAGACTACAAGCATGGGACAGACAACAACAACAAAGACAGAATCTTACTAGACTCCACATTCTTCTGTATCAAAACCCTTAGGAAAGGGACTGTGTTGGACTTAGGAGACCCAGAGCTCCTTCGACAAATCAAGGAATCACCAAAGAGAGATCTTGAAGTACATCAGGCCCTTGAAGCACTATTACAGGGAGGACCCAAAAACCTTGTGAAGCAACTCCAAGAATGGATACAGAAAGATGGCCTAATCCCTATACTGAGAAAAAATATATGTACCAGCAGACGAAGCACTACGAAGGGATCTTGTGAAACAATTCCATGATAGCCCAATCGCAGGACACCCAGGATGCTTTAAAATGTATGAACTCCTAGGACGAGAATATTGGTGGCCAGGGATGTCCACATTCGTTAAAAACTATGTGGAAGGATGTGCCAAGTGCCAACTAACAAAACTGGACAACAACCCAACCCATGTACCATTAGTCCCAAACAAAACACCTGCCAGACCATTTTCCATAATGACTGGCAACTTCATCACTGACTTTCCTCTCTCCAACGGTCATGACTCTATACTTGTTGTGGTCGACAGAATGTCCAAAGCGGTAGTGCTCATCCCCTGCAACAAAACTATTGATAGTGATGGCACAGTGGACCTCCTTATTAAAAACTTATGGTGGCGTTTTGGACTATGGGATAAAATGATCTCAGACCAAGGGCCACAATTCGCAGGCAAGGTCATGAAGGGAGTCTACACAAAGCTGGGAATAGAATCTGGACTCAGCACTACCTACCACCCCCAGACAAACAGAGAATAAGGCTCAGATCCTAGCATAAGGAGAGAATAGCGCCTCAGAGGTGTCTCTCCTTATCTCTGAAAACTGTAGGAGTCATATAACGGAAGAAAGTATCACTTCTGAGGCACAACTAGGACCTGTAGTCATATCAAGGGAATATCTCCAGTGGCTCAGAGGCATTGTACTAAGGATTAGAATAATAGAATCAGACTTGACAAAGACCTGTACTAGTAGAGATGGACAGAGGAAGACACCGCGGAAGCATGGATGGTCGGAAGGTGAGACTAAGTCAAGCCTCAGAAGCTTGGTATAAGGTCGAGGCCTCACTTTGGAGGCATGATTGATTCAAGTATACTAGGGATACTACAGGTTACGCTAGTCATCCATATTGGCTAGAGCTACCTTGTCCCAGCCGAAGTAATTATCTACGTCGGAGTCTTCAGGATAATAAGAATCAATGAAGGTTTCATGATCTACATAATCGGTAGAGAATGGATCGCATAAGATAGGATTATAGAAAGAAAAAGATTGAGAGAGCCAATGACCCATGACAGGAGAGTACTTGAAGAACAAGAGCTTGGTATAGCCAAGCTTTGGACGCACTGGGCGCTCAGCACAACTGATGACGGCGTCAATCTAAGTGTTAACGGCTCCAGGAGTACGAGCGGTTTTGAAGTTGAGGAAACCAACTCAAGCAATGGACTCGGTGACCATGTCGATGACAGACCTGGCATTGTGAGGAATGAAGTGGTCAAAGGTGTCCTTGCAGAGATAGATTTCGTCCTGGATCATGTCATAATGAATCATGTAGCCCCAGTAGATGGATCTGTGGCAACTGAGGAAGAACTGCTGGAAGATGATTCCAAGGATAGCTTCTCGTTCTGCGTCAAGTGGAATGGGTAAAATGATGTGGCGCTCCTTGATCTTATCAGAGTAATCTTCTGGATACCACCAGAGCTTATACAACTCTGGAGAGGAAGTCAGAAGGCCGCCTCGGAATTTAGAAAATCGAAAGACTTACTACAGAGCAAGTTGCGGAAGTGATCTTCAATATTATGCAAGTGTGCCATAGTGCGCTCGGGGGGAAAGTAAGCAAGGAATTGGGACAAACTAGCACTTGCTTTTACTGACCTCTGAACTTGCCGCTGAAGTGGAAATTTTACTTCGGAAACTAGGAAATTAGTGCTTTGGAGGCGTGGATCTGAACCAGGCACTGGGCATTAAACAATGATCAAGAAGTGATTGGAGGTGTTGCACCGTTGACGTACCTCCCTTGTACTTGCACATGGAGATATTGACTGTACTAAGGGCATAGTTGGTGCTGGTAGCAAAACGCAGAGCTCAACTGCACTGGAAGGCAAGGGACTAAGAAAGAAAGGAATGGTGTACCGAAGAATTGAGTAGGAGTTCTGGCTGAACCATTGAACTATTACCTGGTATCCAAGGTACCAAGATTGGATATAGTGGGGCGGCCATATGGATGGCAGGACGTCAGAACTATCCAAGCTATAGAAAGGACATTGACCTGGCTATGAGCGGCTGGATAACTCGATGAATAGAGGCATCTAGTAGCACTTCGGAGGCAAGTACTTTGCTTCAGACAAAGGGAGTATATGCTTCGGAGGCAGACAGAACAGGATGACTTATGATGATTGAAGAGTCTGGAACCGGAGGATCAATGCTGCAGAGGCAGATAGGCAGAACGGAACCATTGATAGGAGAGACCCGGAAGAAAAGAATGTTAGAGAATGTTCGAGGCTGACAATACTTCTGAAGCAAATTATTGGTTTTGACTTTGGGGTTCAAAAGCGTAGATTAAACACAAAACTCTCCAAGTATATTCCAAAGTAGGTAGTTTATGCGTCTGAGGCATGGTTTATCCGATATTTGTACGATTCGGTAGAATTAGAGCATCCTAGAGTAAATAAGCAATGGGGTTTTCATCAAGAATCCCCAAGCAATCCGTACAATTAGTATTCAGAGGAGACAAAGCTATTCCACTTGTTGGGTAGTTAGTTGAGTCAGGAGCACTTCTGGAGAGACATTAGAACGGAATAGAACTTGGTTTGCCCAAAACTAGAAAATCCATTGAACACTTGCTTAATCTTGACTTTGCATTGTTTGTCTGCAACGCCGACTTGACTGGCTGAGCTATTGTTGAACTTCCAAAGCTAATTGGGCTAAGGGTATTGTTCAACGTTGACAGTTGGTCTTTGGTTATTGACAGACTTGGTTGGAGTCCTATTGCCATTGTTTGATTTGATTGTCTTGTTGCCCCTCGCTGTTCAAGTGGTTCTGAAGCTAGTTGAAGCCTAAGAACACACTTCCAAAGCACCAAACAAACTCCAAATTCCCCAAAACAACCCATAAACCTCTCTTCTGGACCCCACTTTTGACCTCTGAACTGGTTTCAGAGGTGAAGCTACCTTAGTTGGATAGTTTCTTGAGTCAGATTTCCTTCAGCCTACTATTGCAGTCTGGCTAAGAGCGGAACCTATGATCAACACCAATCCCTGATTCCCACACCCTTCAGCTACACTCTTGAGTGTTGGGAGGATTTGACCTACGAGTTAGATTTTATTATACACCGCGAGTGGCGCTTTACATCGTGCTCCCTTGAGTTTATCCACAAGTTCTGATATGAGGGGTAGTGGGTATTCATTCTTGACAGTGCCAATGTTGAGCACCCAATAGTCCTGTACAGGTTGTAGCTTTCCATCCTTCTTTTTGACAAAGAAAAATGGACTTGCCATTGATGACTTTGAAGGATGGATATATCCCTTCTCTAAATTCTCCTTGAGGAATGAATCAAGTTCCTGCTGCTCATTGGGTGATAGAGGATATGTCTTGCAAGTCTTTGGTTGGAAATCTGGCTTGAGATCAATGGCATGATCCCAATCTCCTTGTGCTGGTAACTGTTCTGCTATCTTCTTGTCAAAAACTGATAGAAATCCAGAGTATTGCTCCGGAACTAGTTCCTCAAGCTTCTTGGGAGTTTTATCAGCAGCATGGTGTTTCTCTGCTAATGCTTGTGCATTTGTGAATGCTGCTCGGATATTCATAGTAGGACTGTCCTCAAAATCTGGTTTGCTCACTGGAGAGTCCTCTTTTCCAAAGACTTGTTTCAATGCTCTAATTACCCAATCTCTAGGCACCTCAACTTCTCCATCATCATCTTCTGTGAACAGCTTTGATGGTAGTGGGGGATGTCCAACAAACGAACAGACTCGTCTGCGACTTCCAGCAATCTTGGTAACTGGAACTGGAACACTGTCCTCCTCTTTCCAAGTAACCTTGTAGTCCTGATAGAAACAAGGAATTGTTGATTTGGATGCCCAAAATGTTGATTTTACCTCTGACTTGGTGCAAACATTCTTGACAGGTGGATTTTCGCAAATGCATGTGGGAGGACATCTAACCATATCCACCTCTCAGTTCATCCAATTGATCTCTGGATTATACTGCTCCAACCAATCTGTTCCGAGTATAACATCATGATCCCCAATATCTGTGACATAGAATTCAGCTGTTTCCTCATGGAATGACAGATGGTCTTGAGAATAGATACAAAGCTTTTGTCGGGTAAAATATCGAACCCATCCAAGGACATTCTCAGATCCATCCACATTCCGGACTGGAAAAGGGGTTGAAACAGGAAGAAGAGTGAAACAATGTTTTCGGGCAAAAGTTGAATTAATGATGATCCCTTCTGCTCCACTATCAACAAGTGCTTCTGCGTCGATTTTCTGACCGGTAATCTTCCCTATGAACTCAACTTGTAGTGTAATTGATGGAGTCTATCTGTTTCTGGTGATTGCAGACATTCTCAATTCTGATGGAAACGATTGCTCACAGAGTAGGTTCAATATATCAAATCGATTCGAAGATAGTCCAGTAAGTAATAGTACAACTCCTCCTAACGACGTGGTAGGGGAGGAAATCAAAAATCCTTCTTGTTGCCAAGGTCCCTCCAATGTGCAGCAGTGGCAGCCTTGGTTTCTGGGTCCAGCTTCTGAATATTGTTGAATGTCTCGGTGATTTCTTTCATATAGTCAGGGGTAGAGAAAGGGGAAGTGGTAGCAAGATTGTTCATAGGGGTAGAAGAGAAGGATGGTGATACAGAGAAAGATGATGGAACAGAGGATGAAAAAGATCCAGGAGTAGTGGCATGGATATTAGTGCCTGTGGGACGCTGGATAGGAATGAATTGTCCTAATTGCTGGTTGGTTGGTGGAAATGTAGGACATTCATATCCTTGATGACCTGGTTGTCGACATCTGAAGCAAAGTCCTTTATCAACACACCACTGTCGTTCCTCAGGAGTCAGCTTTTTCAGAGGAATAAGGGGCAAGGATGCACCTGGAGCCTTAAAGGCATTGACTTCCTTTGATGCTCCAGCATCTGCAGCAACTCTACCCATTGTTACGAATCACCCTACTGTTTTTCCCTTTCCTTGGTCCCAGGTCTTTCTTCTATGATTTTCCCTTCATTTCACCTTGTTACATGTTTCCAGCATCACACTTTGGTTCCCATAGATCATCCCATGATGTCCTTCATCATTCTACATGGTTTCCATCTTGTTACTGATGTACAAGTTATTCTTTGATGTTCTACTTGTTTCTACAACATTCCTTTGATCTTGATCATTGATCTTTCATTTATCCTCTTTGACCTTCGTTCCCATGATCATAGTACAGCTTAGTTCTGTCATATATACTCATGGCCTCTGTAGATAGTTCCTCAGTCTGACAACTTTGTCACATAGTGCTTGTTTCCAGCATGTACTGTGTAGTCTATGTCCTACTCACAGTCTATCTATCCTTCTTTGATCCCTTGACCTTGACAGTGGCCTGAGGGGCTTCCTAGTCACTTGCTGCGTTCCTGACACCCGTGGTAGTAGATGTGGTAGTTGTTTGGGAACAAGTGATATAGTTCCCCAGGCGAGTGTTCTTCCAGCGTGCAGCTTCTGCCCTGCGACTCAAATACTCATTCTGCAACTCTACAGCTCGCTTCTTGTAACCCTCTAATCCCTTTGGCCTTGGGTATGTCCCAGACACCCAATCAACTAGCTTGGGATGAAGTCCACGCTTGAAGAAGAGCAAAAGTGCCTCCTCTCCCAGCTTAGAGACAGCTGCATGTTGTTCAAATTTGGAAATGTACTTGTTGATGTCAGCCAGGTCCCCAGTCATGGTGATGGTCTCAATAGCGGTCTGAGCCTTGCCTTTGGGATCAAGTGGAGCAAAGTCCTTCTTGAATTGTTTCAAGAGAGAATCGAGGGTTGGCCACTTAACAGACTTCCTAGAGGATGATGTAGAGCTTGCAACTCCAGTTTGTTGGCCTGCAGGATCCACATTATTGTCCTGGTGGTCACTGTCACTGCTACCCCAATCACTTCCTTCATCATCACTACCCCATCCATATATCTCCTCCATACACCTATCTGCCCATGCTGCACCAATATCTCCACCTAGTAATGAGAGGAAAAGCGCTTGTTGGTCCACTACAGTGGGGTACCTGTCTTCATTCAGTGCAAGGTAGTTTCTGAATTTATTGACAAATCTGTTGGTCTTGACATGGTTCCCTTCCCAGTTCTCAGGCTTGACACCTATCTCACTGGGAAAGGAGGTACAGGCAGCCTTATCCGACCCTGCTCCCAAGTTGATTGATGATTCTGGTCAGGATGATGGACGATTGTGGGTGGGATTGGTAGTAGCTGGTTGATTGGGAGATGTTTCGTGTTCTGACATATTGGTTGATGGTGAGGACTCAGATTTTGGTTGAGGAATTGGTCTAAGGGGAACAGGACTAATATGTTCTTCTTTGATAGTTGGTGACGTACGGGTTTGCTCTGGAGAAATGAAGACGCGTAACTCTCTCTCCTCAGCAGCTGTCAACCAACAGTTCTCTGCTTGTGTTTCTCCAACAATATACCAGCCATGTTGTCTGTTTGAGGTGGGCTGATCTAGCCAGTCAACTTCTTGCCGGACGTTGGCAAGTACTGCAAAAAGTCTCTCTCCGTCTCCAGGTTCAATCCGATGTGGTAAAGGAAAAGGGCGGGGATACTGAGGTTCTGGACTTGGTTCTGGACTAGGTGCTCTTGCAGTTTCTCGAGGTCCTCGTTGCCGGGAGGGTGAAGCAATGTTGGGCAATGAGATTATTCAATGAGGATGAAGGAAAGAGCACGAGCTTGGAGATTAGGATATAGAAGATGACCAGAAAGTGTGAAAAATAAGTTGGAAACAAAGGTAAATTCTCTTTCAGGAATAATAGCAGGAATACGTTGTGCAAGAGTGGGTAAAGGGGTGTCAAAGAGTTGAGTAATGCAAAGGTGGCCTTGGTATAGGATAATGGATCTGTGAATTCAAAGACCCTCACTAGTAGGTACTGATTGTAGAAAGTGGAGTCTTCACCTGAGGTCCACACTGCACGGTGTGTATTAACCCAGCAATTGTTATATCTCTCAGGACTCCGGAGTATTCTGTGACCAAGTTCTTCACGGTTTAAGGTTCTGCTAAAGGATGGGGCAATCCCTGGGTAGGGGTATGCGTCAATATGTGCCAGTGTGCCAACAAAGTGGGGTGAGAGTAAAAGGAGCTTGTCCAAGTGTCACAAATGGCCTCTGTGAAGAAACCTCTCAAGCCACCTGAACTCACTTAGAGATAAGACTAGTTGATAGAAAAGTAAAAGAGTAGATTGAGCAGCCAAAAGCTCAACCCAGCACAAGTGCTACAAGCAGTGGGGAGACAAAGTGGACAAGCTGAGAAACTACCTACAGAGACCATGAGTATATATGAGAATATGCATCACAAGGAGTGAATGAAATGATGAGAACTGTCAAAAGTATCCATGAGAGAAAAGCGGGGAAGTCAAACCAAACATGTATAGTTGTAACCGATGGTAAGGTATGAGAAAGAGATCAAAAGATGATTGTTCCATGATGAAAGACCAAAATAACTGATATGGCCAATAAGTAAATGAGGATGACAGGTGCCAATGCTATGTCAATGGGAGAATTGATTGGAATGACTCTGGTGATGGTAAATGGCAAGATCCAGGGAAGTAGGGCCGGCACCGGGGTGGACAGGACAAAAGAATAGTGGCAGTTTGTGACAGATGTGAATCAACTATACTCCTACAAATATTCCTGGTCTTGAATGGTGGAAACTTCTGAGCCCAGGAACTTCTTCCTTTCTCAATTCCATTTCATGATTGGTTTCATAGCTTTGAAACTCTACTCTATGCCCCATGTAAAACAAGAATATCAACTTGTCCCAAACTTTTCGAATTCAGATCCACTGGTGGAACCAGCTGTCTTACCAAGTATAATAGGTATACAAGCTATGCTAGTCATCCATATTGGCTCAGGCTACCTTGTCCCAACCAAAGTAATTATCTATGTCAAAGTCTTCAGGATAGTAAGAATCAATGAAGGCTTCATGATCTAGATAGTCAGTATAGAATGGATTGCATAAGATAGGATTATAGAAGGAGAAGGATTGAGAAAGCCAACAACCCATTACAGGGGAGTACTTGAAGAATGAGAGCTTGGTATAATCAAGCTTCAGAGGTGCTGGGCACTCAGCACAACTGACAATGACGTCAATTCAAGTGTTGATGGCACTGGGAGTATGAGCAGTTTTGAAGTCAAGAAAACCAACTTGAGTGATAGACTCAGCAACCATGTCAACTATTGACCTGGCATCACAAGGAATGAAGAGGTCAAAGGTGTCTCCACAGAGATAGATTTTGTCTTGAATCATGTTGTAACAGATCACATCGCCCCAGTAGATGGACCTGTGGTGACTGAGGAAGAAGTGCTGGAAGACAATTTTAAGGATAGCCTCTTGTTCTGTGTTGAGTGGAATGGGTAGGATGATGCAGTGCTCCTTAATCTAGTCAGAATAATCTATTGGATACCACCAGAGCTTATACAACTCTGCAGAGAAGAGGAGGTCAGAAAGCTGCTTCAGAACCTAGAAAATGTTTTGACTTACTATAGAGCAAGTTGTGGAAGTGATCTTCAATGTTATGCAAGCATGTCATGGTGCACTTGGGGGGAAAGTAAGCAAGGGATTGGTTCAACCTAATACTTGCTTTTATTTGCCTCTGGACTTGATGCCAAAGTGGAAATTCCACTTCAGAAACTAGGAAATTAGCACTTCAGAGGAGTGGATCCAAACCAGGCACTGGACACTAAACAATGATCAAGGAGTGATTGGAGATGTTGCACCTTTGACAAACCTTCCTACCACTTGTACATTGAGATATCGACAGTACTAAAGGTGTAAGTTACACCAGCTAGCAAATGCAGAGCTCAACTGTACTGGAGGGCTAGAGACTAGAAGAGAAAGGAATGGTGTGCTGAAGAATTAAGTAGAAGTTCTGGCTGAATAGTTGAACTATTACCCAGTATCCAAGATACAAGGATTGGATAGTGGGGCCTCTGAATGGATGGCAAGGCTTCAGAACTATCCAGGATGAAGAAGAGATATCAACCTGGCTATGAACAGCTGGGTAGCTTAATGAGTATAGGCATCTAATAATACTTCAGAGGCAGTACTTTGCTTCAGGAGAGGGGAGTACAAGCTTCGGAGACAGACAGAATGAGATGACCTGTGACAATTGATGAGTCTAGAACCAGAGAATCAATGCTGCAGAAGCAGATAGGCAGAACAGGACTGTTGATAGGAGAGACCTGAAAGAAAAGAATGTTAGAGAATGTTTGAGGCTGATGATACTTCTGAAGCAAATTGTTGGTTTTGACTTTGGGGTTCAAAAGTGTAGATTAAACACAAAACTCTCCAAGTATATTTCAAAGTAGGTAGTTCATGCTTCCAAGGCATGATTTATTCAATATTTGTACAATTAGGTAGAATTAGAGCATCCTAGGGTATATAAGCAGTGGGGTTTTCATCAAGAATCCCCAAGCAATCCGTACAATTAGTATTTAGAGGATACAAAGCTAATCCACTTGTTGGGTAGTTAGTTGACTTGGGAGCACTTCTGGAGAGACATTAGAACAGAATAGAACTTTGTTTGCACAAACATAGAAAATCCATCAAACACTTGCTTGACCTTGACTTTATATTGTTTGTCTGCGACGCCGACTTAACTGGCTGAGCTATTGTTGAACTTCCAAAGCTAATTGGGCTGAGGATTATTGTTCACCGTTGACAGTTGGTCTCCAGTTATTGACAGACTTGATTGGAGTCCTATTGCCATTGTTTGATTGATTGTCTTGTTGCCCCTTGCTGTTTGAGTGGTTCTGAAGCTAGTTGAAGCCTAAGAATGCACTTCCGAAGCACTAAACAAACTTCACATTTGCTGAAACAACCTATCAACCTCTTGTCTGAACCCCACTTTTGACCTCTGAACTGATTTCAGAGGTGAAGCTACCTTAGTTGGATAGTTTCTTGAGTCAGATTTCCTTCAGCCTACTATTACAGTCTGGCTAAGAGCGGAACCTATGATCAACACCGATCCCCAATTCCTGCACCCTTCAGCTACACTCTTGTGTGTTGGGAGGATTTTGTTACAAATCTACCCACTATTTTTCACTTTTCCAGTCCCTTGGTCAACATCCCTTTGTTTCCACTTCTTTTTACACAGATACATGTCCCAGCATCACTGTATGATCCCCATTTCATTCTATGATGTTCCATATCATTCTTTCCTTGATACATTGTTACCTGTGTTTCCCACTGATGTGTACATGGTCCCCTTTGATCAGATCCATAGATACATCATTTATCCCTTTACAGTTCATTCCCATGATCATTGTACAGCTTGGGACTGTCATATATACTTATGGTCACTTGCAGGTAGTTCCCCAGCTTGTCCATTTTGTCCATACTACTTGCCCAGCTTGTGCTATGTTGAGGGTGTACTTGCTCAATAGCTATCTATTTCACCCTTGATCCCTAGTCTCAGATTGGATAGCCTGAGAGGTTCCCAGTCACAGAGGCCGTTCATGACAGATTTGACCTGCAAGTTAGATTTTATTATACACCACGAGTGGTGTTTTACAACGGACTTTTAGGTCCTGCCACACCAACTTCCTGCCACGTCACATTCAAACCAAGACCCATTCAAACCAAGACCCTGAGTCAAAAGCTGAACAGAGGACTTGGGATGGGCTTGTTTAAACCTAGCCTTGTTCTACTATCAGTGTAAGCAGACAATTGATGGGTGGGTTCCAAGTCCATAACCTACAACAGCTCAGATGAAGACAAGCTACAGAGTTTGGGGAGAGGAAACCAATGTTGGAGTATATGGCCCTGTTAAAAGACAGAGAACTCACCCAACAGCACAAAAACTTTGGTGTTGAGAATGGGAGAGAGGGAATTGACGCTCATTGCTGCCAGTCAGCTGAAAGGATAGGTCAGGCTGGTAGCAAAGTGATGAAGGGACACGTGTCCTGCTTTCATGGGCAGATGCATGATAACACTGTCTACACACAATTTTTTTGTTGGCATACAATATTATTCTAATGACTACATTACATTTCTTATTTATCGAAACTCCACCAATCTCTCGCCATGAGGAATCAAGTTGTCCTCAAGTTGATCTCACCTGAGACCATCTCAGTTGAGACTCAACCAAGACACCTTCTGCCCCCAGTGTTTGGGTCAACCCAAAGACTGGCAGTCTGCACATACAACATGCTCTATTTGGGTCTCAAACTGACCCATATCTGGCAGATTCTTCCCCACATCTTGTTTTTGATTTCAGCTCACCAGTACCAGACTCTGCCAGTGGTGAATTTTTAAAAAGCCACCAACTAATCACTGACCCTACCAACACCAGTGTATACATATGAGTGTGGCTAATCTATGATTATACTCTAGAGATGATATTATGGTACTTGCTCTACTATACTTCAATGTGTGAC
This sequence comes from Marasmius tenuissimus, assembly GCA_029532415.1. Lineage (NCBI taxonomy): Eukaryota > Fungi > Basidiomycota > Agaricomycetes > Agaricales > Marasmiaceae > Marasmius > Marasmius tenuissimus. The sequence continues at coordinate 3,163,216 of JAQOTA010000054.1, read as the reverse complement.
AACATCAATCCTCTACTTTTTGGCTTGAGGCAATGTCTTTCTATACGCCTCCTCCATGTCCTTCTGAAGGTTAGGTAAAACAGGCATGTGTGTCTAGACCAAGTGATATCAGTATCAGCACTCTGGAAGAATATCCATACTCACCTTGTACTCCATGCTGAATTCACCCTTCCCTTGTGTTGACCCACGAAGTTGATTTGAGTATCCAAACATGTCATTGAGTGCAACCTCAGCTATACAAGTGAACTCATCATCCCGAACTTCACTGTCAATGATAGTGCCGCGCCGAGTGTTCAAACCACCAATAACAGCACCTAAACGCAATGTTCAGCCTTGAGATCCTGAGACTCGCGGAACACAAAACACATACTCTGGAATTCACCGGGAGCCACCACTTCGACAGTCATGATAGGCTCCAGGATGACAGGACGGGCGGCATTGTATACTTCACGGAAAGCACCGATTGTCGCGAGCCTGAAAGCCAGTTCAGACGAATCCACAATGTGGTATCCACCATCCTGAAGAACGAGACGACATCCAGTGATAGGGTTTCCTGAAAGCGAACCCTTCTCCAGTGCCTCGTAGAAACCCTACTCATAACGTCAATAAACAAACTCTGACCACTGTTGAACAACAGGATCTCACCTTCTCAACGGCAGGGATAAAGTTGTTCGGGACGGTCCCACCAATGACATCGTCGAGGAATTCCTTGTCTTTGGGCGTTCCGCTCTCTCCCTCAACGTCGTTCTCCGGATCCAACGGCTCAATATACCCAATGACCTTGGCGTACTGACCAGCACCACCAGTCTGCTTCTTGTGCGTGTAGTTGAAGTCCGCGCGTTGAGTGATGGCTTCACGGAACGCAACACGAGGTTTACCGGTAGTACAGTCAACGTTGTACTCGCGACGCATACGCTCAACGTAGATTTCGAGATGGAGCTCTCCCATTCCGGAAATGATAGTCTCCTTAGAGGTGGAGTCGACGTGTACGCGGAAGGTGGGGTCCTCCTTCTGGAACCGATTGAGAGCACGAGAGAAGTTTGGGGTTTCAATGCCGTTCGACTTGATAGCCAGAGAAATGACAGGCTCCGGAACATACATAGAAGTCTAGCGATAGGCGAACATCAGTATAATGAATGGATAGAAGGAAGGAAGACCTACCATCGAGTAACTAGTCGAGCCGTCGGTGAAGGTATCACCAGTGGAACATTCGACTCCGAACATGGCACAAATTTCACCAGGGCCAATCGACTCGATATCCTCCATTTCGTTACTGTGCATACGCGCAAGACGGGAGAGTTTGACTTTCTTTCCAGTTCGGGCGTTGAAAATGGTCTGGCCTTTCCTGAGGGAACCTTGGTAAACTCGCATGTAGGTCAACTGTCCGAATCTTCCCTCCTCGAGCTTGAATGCCAAAGAAACGAGTGGGGCATTCGCAGCGGGAGTGAGGGGAACCTGGGGAGAATTGGCCGGCTTTGAAGTGTCGTGGGCAAGAACTTCGGATTGAGCTGGGTTGGGGAGGTACGCACAGACACCGTCAAGCAAAGGTTGGACACCGGTGTTCTTTATCGCTGAGCCGAGGAAAACGGGCGAGAATTTGAGAGAAACCGTCGCGCGACGAATGGCATCTGCAAGCTGGGCGTTGGTCGGCTGTTCATCGGCAAGAACCAGGTCCCCAATTTCTTCGTCGACCTCGGCAAGTTGTTCAATGAGCTCTGTACGTTTAGCCTTGGCCAGGTCAAGTAGTTCTGAGGGAATTTCCTTGGGTACGACGTCGACACTGGAAAGGAAGGGAGTATGAGTTTTCATGAAGGCCAAATCCCAGACGGTTCGGGCTGCAGTACTCACCCTTTGGGTCCCTCGTTGTAAAGAGCACGCCAGTGAACGAGGTCGACAACACCCTTAAACTCGTCTTCAACACCAATGGGAATTTGGACGGCAGCGGCGGTCATACGAAGTTTGGTCCTAATTTGCTGAACGATACGCCAGGGATTGGCACCAGGCCTATCCATCTTGTTGACAAACGAAATCCTTGGGACATTGTACCTCCGCATCTGCCTGTCGACAGTCGTTGTTTGACTTTGGACACCAGCGACAGCGCAAAGAACCAGAACAGCACCATCCAAGACACGAAGAGCGCGCTCTACTTCAATAGTGAAGTCGACGTGCCCCGGGGTATCAATAATGTTAATGGCGAATTTCGAAGTCTCCTTGTCTATTGGATTCGTGGTTTCCCAGTCACAGAAGGTAGCGGCACTCTGGATGGTGATTCCCTTCTCTCGTTCGAGGTCCATGCTGTCCATCTTGGCTCCGACATTGTCCTTTCCGCGAACCTGCAAGACGAAATTAGTGAGCAGGTAGTGGCCAAGCTAGTTCAATATGCCAACGCACCTCGTGTATCTCTCGTATCCGACCAGTATAGAATAGTATACGCTCCGTTAATGTTGTCTTTCCGGAATCTATGTGTGCAGAAACACCAATGTTACGCTGAAATTTGAGCCGTTTTCTGTCTTCGTCGGTGAGAGGATATGAGGGAGTTGGCGGAGTGACAGGTTGTTCGACCTTTGCAGCTGTGGCGGCTGAGGCCATCCTGCGCCCTGAGGAGAGGAACGGCCTCGACAGGGAGGCCAGTTTCCTAGAGAACATGGTGGTAGTTTGTGTTCCCGTACAGAACCGAGACGCGGAGAAAAATTTCTACAACTTCTATTTCACGCGCTTGGGCGCCTAAATTTGGCCCTTCATCATCGACCGCGACGACGAGCACGACCTCGAGCACGACGAGAACGACAATGGCTCAACATGTCAAAGAAGAGCCCCCAATGAACTCACTCACTCCCACACCATCCAATCCAGCGACCCCCGCACCAGCTGCCCCCGCCACGCCTGCTCCCGCTCCTGCTCCTGCAACGCCTGCACCAGCAGGTGCTTTCTGGGCCATTGATCCAGCACTCACAGCCCAATCTCAACAAGCGCAGACACCCACAGGGACCTACCCATACAGCTACTATCCTGGCTATTATCAGTATCACCATCCCCAAGCAACTCCAGGAACACCTACACCGGCAGCGCCAGTAGCAGCAGCGACGACCTCAACAGCAGCAACCACGACAGCACCCCCAACTTCGACAGCCAATACTGCCACTGCAAATACGACAGCGAGCACCAGCAATACTACTGCCAACAACAATGCTGATTCGAATGATATTGCCACCCTGAACGATGCTCTAGGAAGTGCTGGTGTTGATTTACGCGTACGTCCTGGATCAGACCTATATTCATCCTCCAGCTCACCATCTTTCCAACTATGTCGCAGGCCGAGGAGGAATCCCTACAGCGAACCACAGATAGCTCCTCAGGTTATCGATCCCATCTTTCTTATAACTCCTCAACCTACACCCAAGACCGGACACGCAAACAACCTGCCACCCCAGCTTTTAACACCACTTTTCTCGGGTCAACCATGCGAAATATCGCAACCTCACACAAAGTTACGCGTATACCCGAAGATTCCATCAACTACATGGCTCTTGCCCTTCGCGCTCGACTGGGAGACCTCCTCACCTCCATGGTCAAAGCCGTGAATCACCGAACAGACTCCCAGTTTGACCGCCCCGCAACCATGTATCCTGTTCCTCCCGTCGATCCTTCCAAAGGTGGCGTTATCATTTCCGAAGACGGCACTCAACAAATCGTAGACAGCACGACGGGTACACCAGACCCAGTCCCAATGTGGAGTATCATCATCCGGAGCGACGTTGCCAAACAGCTCGCTGCCATTGAGAAGGTTGAACGAGAGGAAGAATCGAGAATCAGGAAAGAACGCAAAGACAGGGCGGAGCTTGCTGCCTCGCATGCTGCCGCTCTCGCTGCACAGGCCCAAGGCAACAACCCAAACAGCGCTGGCGATGAGGATGGCGAAGCTCCCAAAAAGAAGAGGAAGAAGGAAGGTCCCGGTGTGACGGCGAGGAATATGTCGGAAGACGTTAGGAAAAAAATGTCCAACGCGGTTGCCAGTCAGGCCGCCGGCATTGGGGGGAGATACGCCTGGATGACAGCTGCGAACGCGAATGCACCTCCTCCGCCAAAGAAACCTCAACAGGCAGCATCTTCCGCCTCCACATCGACACCCACCAACACAAATACAAGCCAAAATACGAGTTCAACATCCTCGACATGGGGAAAGCCTTACACTGCGACTACAACCAAAAGCGAGACGCCGGTGGAGGAGGAGGACACCAAGGCTTCCATTACGATGAGAGACGCCATGTTTGTTATTTCTACGGAGAGAGGCCACGGAGGAGGAAGAGGGTCCGCAAAAGGTTGGACTTAGCTGCAACAGCACGGACGTGAAACGAGAGCCTCTTCATCTCGGTGTACTTCTATTCGTACTCTCAGCTAGAGCTTATCTTAAGTTCCAGATGTAGCAAATGATATTGATCATATATATGAACCTCGTAGTGTACACACCCTCGTCATGATTTTACCAACCACGGTTTGTTGGCAAGCGTCCACTCGTCCAGTATCCTCCAGAAATGCGCGACAACACTCTTGTCGACGTGCCTTCGATGTTGATCAATCTGTGTCGGATAGTTAGCCAGCTCGGTGCATCGAGTCTCCCTGAGAAACAAACCTTTAGCTCCGTCACGTTCCAATCCCTGATCTTGGGATTCGGGGGCTCAGAAGTCCACGACATGTAGACGCCTTTCACTGCGAGACATCCTTTAGCAAATTTGAACGGTTCAAAGCTCCTGCTTTTAACTCACCATGATGAAAGAGAACCTTCGGCTCGCTCCATTTATACGGCCTAAACTGCCATGCCTGGCCCGTGGTCATCACGCAAACAACACGATCCCAGGCGTCAGCCCCTCCGAACTTCGACAAGGCCTCCGTCGAGTCTACCACAACGTATCTGTTGCCGGCCAGATACCATCAGTACAAAACTCTAAACTGATCCAGCGAAATAATACACGCACCTGCTTTGCACCGCTGTCTCCTTGCCGCTTGAATCGATATGGGTCAGCTTCCTGTATATCGGAATCATGTCCTCTGGGCGGGAATTGCCTTCTGCACGAGCTCTGGCCTGTGCTTCAAGCGACGGTTCGAACCTATTGAACAGACGACTTAGCAATCGGAAGACGTAGACAGACGAACTTCACTACACTGATTCTTGGAGGAACCGCTTCACGTTGTGCATTGTGATGAGAGCGGTTGGCGAGGAGGAGATCATGATTATTGGGTAACTTTGTTTGGCTTTGCGAGCTTGCATCTTCGGGTCTAGAATTTGCATATCAGAAGATTTGAAACGACTCTGTCCGGATGGGAGAGCGTACCTTGTACAGACGTTGGAGCAGCAGGCGCAGCACCAGTACGACTAGCATCCCTCATTTTCTTGAGTTTATCTGCGAAAGCTTGTCGAACCGAGGAAAAATTCTGTTTCCTACATTAGTACGAACTCGTGGGTTATAATGTAAGACTTACGTTCGTCTTATTACCCCGCAAGACTGAATCCTTATCCCTCAATTCAACCTCCTGCAACTTGATCTTTTTCACAATTTCCGCATCGTGAGGGTCGGCCACATATTTTCTCTTCGCAGGTGTCGCTGCTGAAGACGTAAGACTTGCGCTCGGTTTCGCCGGTGTTGCACCTGGAAGTGTACGCTGGTGCGCTGACCGAGGGGGTGTTCCAGGGGGTGTGGTAGACACATAACCTATAGGTTGGATCCGACCATGGTCCCCTACTGTTCCCTCTAACCAATCAACAACTCCCTTCCTCTCCGTAACACTCACGAATCCTGTCAACAATCCCCCTTCCCTCGCCTGTTTCATGTACTCTGCACCAGGAGAGTTTTTGTGAGTCCATGCAAGATACAATGCCGCCAGACTGTATGTATCGCGAGACGATGACGAGGAAGACGCTCCAGAGCCCGTTAGAAATCGAGTTGATGTAGCCTTGGGAAACGCATGCCCGGAGATGACGATGTGTGTCGCAGAAGAAAGTGAAGAGCACGGTTCTGAGTTTTGAGCGAATGTTATAGACGATTTGTTCTGTACCGCCTGTCGTAGAGCCAAGAGAGGGTCTGATTCTGCCATCTTTGAGCTACCGGCTGGTCGGTGCTCGAGTCCAAGGGAAGAGGTGTGTGACGAGCGTGACTGGACGCGACTTTCCTCCATCCTCAACCTTCCTCCAAAAATTCAAGAAAGGTTTGCACCATGTCAGGTCAAACACCAGTTTTTGTTATGAGTGGGTAAATATTGTCTCCTCTCAGGATCGATGTTCACGATGTCTTTCTCGCAGACACGACGCCTGAACGGCAGTCGGGAAGAAAAGCTCAAATATCGAATATCACCGCTGGAAAGGTTATTTATTGCTTGCCACTCATCCTGACTTGAATATGTCTAATTCTATAACAGACCGTTGCGGACGTCATCCGTACATGCTTAGGTCCTAAATCCATGTTGAAGATGATCCTCGATCCAATGGGAGGCATTTTGTAAGGCGTTCACAATTTTTGTCGTTCTGTGCAATCTTCACACAACACCGTCAGATTGACAAATGACGGTAATGCTATTCTCCGTGAAATCGATGTTGCACACCCTGCCGCGAAGAACATGATCGAGCTCAGTCGGACGCAGGACGAGGAATGTGGAGATGGGACAACAAGTGTGATCATCCTTGGTGTGTTCTCCGTTTTCCTTACCAGAACGTTCCCATAATCATCAAATTCTCAGCCGGAGAAATTCTTGCGCAATCCCTATCTCAGCTCGAAAGAGACATACATCCCGTCGTTATCATTTCCGCCTACAACAAAGCTTTGAAGGAAGCGCTAGAAATCATTCAACGGATATCGGTGCCCATCGACGTTAACAACGATGAAGAAATGCTTTCACTCATCAAAACCTCCATTGGCACCAAGTTCGTGATGCGTTGGTCCGATCTCATGTGCAAACTGGCCCTTCAAGCTGTCCGCACCGTCGCGCACGAAGAGAATGGTCTCAAAACCGTGGATATCAAACGATACGCGCGGGTTGAAAAGATTCCTGGAGGTGAAATCGAACAGAGTCAAGTGCTGAACGGCGTCATGTTGAACAAGGACATCACTCATCCCACCATGAGGAGGCGGATCGCGAACCCAAGAATCATATTGCTGGATTGTCCGTTGGAATACAAGAAGGGAGAGAGTCAAACGAACATGGAGTTTTCGAAGGAAGCCGACTGGCAAAGAGCTCAGGACATCGAAGAGGAGCAAGTGAAGGCGATGGTGAACAGAATCCTTGAGTTCAAACCAGACCTCATCATCACAGAAAAGGGTATCTCAGGTGAGTTTTCTGGTATCTTTCGCTCGATGTAAAAGTATTGAGTACGTTCCTGAAGATCTTGCCCAACATGTCATGGTCAAGCACAACATCTCTGCGATCCGACGCGTACGCAAGTCAGACAACAATCGTATCGCTCTCGCTGTCGGAGCCACGATAGTCAACCGAGTTGAAGACTTGAGAGACGCAGACGTCGGAACCAAATGTGGCCTGTTCAATATCGAGAAGATTGGGGATGAGTCAGGCTCCTTCCTCATGGCACTCGCGACCATACACTCACTCCCTTGTCCAGGTACTTCACATTCCTCACCGAATGCAGCACCCCCAAGGCATGCACTATCGTTCTTCGCGGTCCTTCTAAAGATATCCTGAACGAAATTGACCGCAACCTCGCCGACGCTATGTCTGTTGCACGAAATGTCGTCTTCAACCCAACGCTCGCCCCCGGAGGTGGTGCCACTGAAATGGCGATCAGCGTAGGTCTCCAGGCGAAGGCTCGTAGTATCGTCGGCGTTGAGGGGTGGCCGTTCAGGGCAGTTGCTGATGCAATGGAGGTCATTCCGAGAACACTGATTCAGAACGCTGGAGGGAACGCAATACGTGTGCTGACCGAGCTTCGGGTTCGTTCTTCCTCCCTGTCACGCTGTTCTTCATTGACGTGAGTCTGTAGGCTAAGCACGCCAATGGCGAAAACTCCTGGGGTGTAAACGGAGAGACCGGGAAGATTGTGGACATGAAGTCTTACGGACTGTATGAATCTGCTAGTGTCAAGGTGCGTCTGCAACAGCTTTGGGTTTTCAGGACATGCGTATTCAAAGGAACTCTAGATCCAAACGTTCAAGACTGCCGTCGAGGTAAGGTCATGATTGTAGTTTTCCTTCTTGATCTCTGACTCGTGTGCAGGCTGCCCGAATGTTGCTTCGTGTTGACGATGTCGTTCAAGCTGTACGAAAAGACCGTGAGCAGAACCAAGGTCCCCCGCCCGAGGAGATGATGGAGGGCTGAGCTCAAAGAGGTAAATAGAAGAGACATGTATTCATTAGACGGCCAATGAACAGGCATCGATTCTTGCGGGAGGTCAAAAGACACGATACTAGATGGTTTACCAACGGCCGACACACCAAAATTCAAGCGCTTCCAAGTTCTAGGTATGTGACCCGAACTGGGTCAACATGAAAGCATTGATTCAACGATATCTATATAATGTATACAAAATATGTGCGACTAATGAGAGTGTGATTATGACATGAATGGAGTGAGTGTATAGACGAGGTGGATGACGAGGAAATGGAAAATGCAACTAAGTATGTGACTACTCAAACCTCCAGGTGGTTCGCACGTGTTCAATCTACCACTCGAACTCCCTAACGAACAATCAGTGAAAGTCAAGTCAGTAGGAGGGAAAGGTACTCACCCAGTACATTTTGAGAACAAATAGTCCTTGTTATTGACGTGGATCATGCCATCCTTCAGAATGCACTTCCATTTGTTTTTCACTCGTGCAACCTAAATAATGGTGAGGAGATTGAAAGAGTCTTATGCAATGAACCCTAACCTTATCGTATGTACAGAAGACAATGTCCGCGTCGTGCACAGTACCTTCTTCAACTTCATCGTCTTCACCTTCATCGGAGTCATCAAGGTCACTGTTGATCGCCTCATCGCCAGCACCGGATGTGGAGGCAACCTGCGCCTGCGGCTGAGGTAGAGATGGATGGGTCGACCGAGGAGCGAACGAAGGAGGGGAAGGCGAGTCATCAGAATCATCGGAAGGTCCGTCTACCTGAGGAATTCGGTTCCCGTTCGTGGAGCTCGCGCCGTTCGTAGTGTTTGACTTGGGCGGGCTGGGCTGCGGTGAATGACTTGGGGCTACGTTGGGAATGTATTGTCGCCCGAGTGGGATGCCAGCACCTGCTGCCGAGCCATTGGCCGCCATGGTAGGGGGTGGCGCGCCAGTGTGAGCAAATGAGAGCACGCTGGTCTGGCTACCGTATTGTGGCCGCCCGACGCCATTTAGCGAAGGGCCTGGTAGCGGGGGCATCGAGTACTGCATCTGACCTGGAGCAGCATGAGGGAAGCGGGGATCGGCTGGTTCCGACTTGACTTGACCAGGACCGGGAGGTGCCTGGTAGTAGTGAGTGCTAGGCATCAGAATCGTATGTGCGGTGGCAGGATATGGGTGGTGCTGTGGTTGGCCAGGAGGCTGTTGAGCAGACTCAAAATCCGCGACACGGGATTCCTGTAGCTTCTGTCGCCATCTCTGGAATGTTGTATGAGAAAATCAAGATGATCGTAGATGCGTTGCTTAAAAGCTCACCTCTCGTAGCGTCGCGAAGACGTCGTCCCCTACACCATACTCCTCGAATTCTGGCTTGATGCCATTCATCACATCTTCGATGACGGATTGATATATTGTGGGCTCATGGGGAAACTCGATTAGCTCACGAAGAGCTAGAAGTGCCCAAATGACTGCTGCTCACCACGATTTTATTCGACATTTTGACTCAGGATTTTACACAGGCTGAGGCGTTGCGGTTTTCAAGGGTGTACAGATAACGTCTTCGCCACAAACTTCAGCTCTATCGATTATTCAACGGCTTCGGTGAGCTTCTTCAATGCTGAGCGCAGGCTGTTGAACGACGGCGACGAGGGCGGCGACGACGAGCACAGCGGGGGGCTTGCAGGCTGTGGGAAGAGAAAAGAGAGGCTGCCTTATATACCAGGTGCCACCTCATGCATAACCGCCATTTCAAACTCCGACCAAGCAGTCAGCCCATTCGGCATTTCCCGAGCGCCTGACCTCATTCCGCAATTATGAGCTTCCAAGACGTTGAAGCTGGTATCCAGCGTTCCTCAAATCCTTCTGCGGGTCCTCAATCTCCAGAAGATGCTGCATTTTCCTCGTTGCAGTCTTCCCTCTCACTACAAGTGTTCAAAATGAACACCAATGTGCAAGGAATACTCAAACTGGTCGACCAATTGGGCACACCCAAAGACTCTGCCGTGCTCAGGAAACGATTGTACGTACGCTACTTTGCGTCTCCTTGGGCAAACTGACCTGAAATATTCGACACAGACACGACTTAACGGACAGTACGCGCGCGATGGCAAAGAGGGGGTCAGAGGATCTGAAGAAGTTGACTGCGCAACAGGCATCCTTGGTGTGTTCTCGGTTAAGCACCTCAATTGGAGTCAGAAACTCATTTTCCCGCAGCCTCATCAGAAGACAGCTCTTCAGAAGACTTCGCATGACCTCCAGATGTCTCTAGTGGCTTTCCAGAGAGCGCAGCAAGTCAGTGCGGAGCGACAACGGACTGTTGTTCAGGGAGTCAAGCTGGCAGTTGATGATGAACAGACGTACGTGTGAAACGACCTATATTCCATCATCATTGCTAACTATAGCTTATAGTCCCGAAGACGAGCCGGGAAGCTCGCTTGAACAGAGACAAGCTCAATTACTCCAAAGCCAGTTATCTCCTCACGAGCTGGCCTACCAAGAATCTCTAATTCAGGAGCGAGAGGCCGATATACGAGAGATTGAGACTGGCATTCATGAGCTATCAGAAATTTTTCGTGATCTTGGAACTTTGGTTGAACAACAGCGTCCTATGCTTGGTGAGGAACTTGATATTCCACAAGTCAAGCGACAAGACTTACTGCCATTTAGACAACATTGACTATAACATCTCCTCAGTGGCGGCCGACACTGAGAACGCTGCTTCAGAACTCAGGACTGCTTCTGAGCACCAACGTCGAGCGGGTCGTCGTGCTGCTTGTCTCATGATTATCCTGGTCATTGTCGTCGCTATCGTTTTGCTTGCTGTAAGTCAAGTCGCTCAAATCTCTGGCTTGTTATCGTATTGACGTTCATTTTAGGTTCTATCATAGTCGCCGACGGACTCCCATTTTCCTAGACTATACCCACCTTAATATTATGGATTATGTTCTATATACATACACTCCTCCCACATACATCCTCGGTGAAGGAGCTCTGTATGAATCTTAAATGTTGTGCCAATGACAGTTTGTAGAACAAGACCGTGGGGCCTACCGCGACGGATATCATGACCATCATTATACGAAGATAATCGGTAACTACTAGCTCTAATCTACACGGACATGGGGATGCGCTATGATACAGTTGGGCGTGAATAATACGTTGCAAGAATGAAAACAATGCAATGAAAAGCAGGCAAGCAAGGTCACAGAACCGATGGAGTAGGGTGAGTGGGATAGGGTCTCGGCGTCGCTCAAACTCGTAACATCGTTCGGGATTGGATATGTTAGATATAAAGATCATATTTTGTCTGAGATCTAACGCATCGGGTCAATTAGCGTTCTTTCTGCAAGTACAGAGGGCACACACCTCATCTCAGCTATATCAAAACTTGCGAATGGTCAACCATGATGCCTTGCACCCGGTTAACAACAGCTTCAGGGTATTGTCTGTGACGGCCAAGTGATAAGAAGAAGGTTGTCAATGATTGTTGCACGCGCGACGAACCTAGTTTTCATTCTGTCCACAAGCGCAAGCGCTCTATCGCGATGTCCTGCACCGAGCTCAGCACGAACTATACTTTCCCAGGTCGAAGGCTGGAGCAAACGTTGTGAGAATGAGTGATGGATTGGGTCACAGAAGCTGGACATACCTCTCGGTACACGGGCTCCAATGGGCTCACGTCGTTGTTGACTTTGGGCCGAATATCCTCTCCGTTTCCGTTAAGATGAGGTCCGACGTGATTGTGCATTCCTGCCACTCCGACGGGAGGGTCGATGGTACCCTCGAAGATCTCCCTCGACCTCTCGATGTCTCCAACAGCACTATAGCCCTTGATCAAGCCGTTCACGACGTAAGCCGTCATATGGATACCACTCTCATTCATGAGCTCCACGTATCCCGGTGCAAGATCCATGCGGCGATGTGCGACCAACACGTTGACCAATGCTTCGAACACGAGTGCGTCAAGAACGGAAGGGGGAACGGAGGAGAAAACGCTTTGAGCCGAAGCAAGGTCCTTCAATACACAGCCGTACGCGTTGATCAGGGTTGCATAGTGTGTCGATTGCACTCGCAACTTGGGGTTCTCGACGAGAGCCGCAAATGTAGCTTGGAGCGCGGGGACATCGATGGGCTCAAGAACGTATGTATCCATCAGGAGCTGTAAAAGAGAACGTTGAGAGATACATATCAATGCGTACGAAAAAACAGAACAGACGAACCTTGTAAGTATATTCCGTTGGAGTAACACCGCGACGTTGCATTTCTTCAAAGTACCAAAGTGACCGTTCCCGATCCGGCTTCGTGGTGGTGTAAAGCTGCATCATCGTGTTGAAGGGGGGAACTCGTGGCCTGAACGAGACTTGAGTGGACATTTCCTGGAAAAGTATCTCCGCACTGGCGACATCTCCAACCCGCGCACAGGCGCCAATGACAGCCCCGTAGGTGATAGGGGTAGGCGAGAATCGAGAGGCTTTCATCTGCTCAAACAACTCAAGAGCCTTGTCCGCCTTCCTCGCCTTCGCAAGCTTGCTGATGATGTTGTTGTAGAGATAGACATTGGGTTCGACCCCATGACGAATAGCCTCTTGATACAGTTCCATGGCGTTGGAAGTATCGTCGGTCGTATCCTTGACGTGCAGTACCAATCCTCCGTAGGCGTCTGCTGAGGGAGCTCCACCCATCTCCAGCATCCTCGAACGATGAACATGAGCCTTTTCGGGTTGTCCAGCCTGGCAAAGAGCAATGACCATTCCGTCTTCGATGATGAACCAACTCTCGCTCTGCATCTTTTTGTTACCCTCCATCGTTTGCAGCATCTTTTGACCGACGTGATAAACGTAGTATATCCGATCAAGTTCTCCCGCACGGCCAAATGCGGCGGCCAGTTGAGAGAGCGTCGCGGGAGAAGGAACCCTCCGAAGTTGAGTAACATTGCGCTTGAGCAAGGCGAACAACTCGTTGGTGAACGGACGAGTGTTGGCATTGGTCAAAACACGCTTGCTGAGGAATTCGTTAAGCGTTTTCGTGAGTTTCAGGTCGATGTAGATCGAGTCCGGGATGTTATCGTGCTCCTGGACTTCGGTCGCGGGGACTTCGAACGACACGAGCGGCGAAGTGGGCGCAGTGCTGGCTTGCTCACTGCCTACGCTGCTTTCAGCGCTTTCGAGGGTAGTTTCCATAGCTTGAGCGATGTAATCCTTCAGCCCACCGACCTCAGGGAGGTAATTGTGAACAACCCGGCGGATCTCGTCGGTAGTACGACCGTTGGCAATGGCATTCACCAAACGACCTTTCACCGAGACCGGCCATTCTGTCGCCCATTCCTGTCCAGCTGTTGCCAGCTTGGCGTCGTTGAGCAGGCTCAGCAGGCCTCCGAAATCGGCATCCTCGGTACCAAGCTCTTGTTCGGTGGCAAAGTCGATGAGAGTGATCCAGTCTTCTGGCTTGAGAGAGGTTATAGACGGTACGGATGTGATCTGCGAAGAGAAGATTGAACATTAGATTGATACATAATCACACCGCATCAAGGAAACACAAAACTCACTTCACTTGCTTGTCTCCTCTCCCGACCGTAGGTATTCAACAAACCCGCTCCAAGACCCACGAAGATGGGCAATCCCGCTCTTTCTACTGCCCGATGCAGTGTCAGAGCTTGGGGTAGCGTACACTGTAGTCCGTGAAGTCGATAAACGAATGGTTGCAAGATCCCAAAGAATCTCCGTTTGCACTTCTCGAGGTCCTCATTCAAGGTCCGAATTTCCACCAGTGTGCTATTGGAAGGAGCTGTGCCATCTTGGGGAAGTGAAGCATCCAGGGTCCTGATGGACTCGCGGAAGCGTGATATGGCATCGCTGAGGCTGGAAACTAAGACTAAAGCTCTGTCGGATTCGCCTAATGACAAGAGAATGTCCAGTTGCCTTCCAGTAGCATCACTCATTCCACCACGAGTCAAAGATCGGTCAGATGTAGTCGGGTAAAGGGTGGACAGTGAGTCGAGGCATGAAAGGGCCATCGCTTTGATTTCCTCTTGTTCCGACGCTCCGTCGTGAGAGGAGGAGATCTTGGCTAGACCTTCCGCTCGATCCAGGCTGGCACGCGCGATGATATACTTCTGCAGCGGCCCAACCCTAACATTATCCTCCATTTCGGCCTGTGTTAGCCTTGAGACGAGTGAGGTTAGGGTCTGCAAAGCGTCCCTCCCTTCACCGAGGTCCCCGAGCTGGCGGTAATTGGTGGCAGTCATCACGCTAGTCTCGTTCTCTGCCTCGCGTGCAAGAGCCTCCAACATTGTAGTCCATCCCAAGCTATCGGGGCGAGTTGGGAAGGAAGAGAGGGGCTCTAGAGCATGAGTACCTTTCGGAGAATAGGGCTGTTCAAGAAGGCGGTTGAACCATGACAATGCTGTCGGCAGGTCAGGCTGTCCGCGTGCGACAGGCGAAGGTGGCGAGGACGAGAGGGAGGCAGGTGATTCGGCAGATGCTGTGACTTTCGTCGGGAAGTCGACAGGACCTTCACCTGTGCAGAATCCGCTGATAAGGGTGGTCATCGTGGAGATTCCCGGCTGAGACGACTCGGAGGTCAACATCGTATCCAGCATGTCCACCGCCATATCAGCTCTACCACACCTGAAGTAGGCCTCGATCAACGAATTGTGCACAAGGATCGCATGCCTTTTGAGGTCGGTAGTCGATAAAGATTCGGCGGGGAAACGCTCCATGAAATCGTCGAAGGCATCCTTGCACGCATTCATTTCACCACCCTTACCCAATGCCTGAATGAGATGGGCGTACATGAGCGGTGTTTGCTCCGCCTGCACAGTCTCCACGACTTCCCAGACTGCAATGGCACCCTTGAAGTTGCCATGGGAGGCACATATTCGAAGGAGATTTTTGAACAAGAACTGGGGGACGGCCTCGGCAGAAGGGTCCTTCTCGAGCATGGCACGGAAGAGGGAGAGGGCATTGGGAAGGGTAGATTGCAGTTCCTGCTCGATTCGCACAAACGTTTGCTCGACTTGCTCGGTGGTCGGGGTCACCCATCTCGCTTCGACCTGCCATTTGGCAACTGCTCGTGCGAGTTCACCATGTCTGTCTATGAAAGCACGAATCATTGTCAGGTAGGTGTGCACATCGGGATTGAGGTCCTTCGACAACAGAGCATTGTAGGTCTGGAGGATGAGGGTGAGAGGTTCGCCCGAGGCTCTGGTCTCGTAGAGGGCCTTGAGAGCCCTGTTGAAGTCAAGAACGTCGGGAACGATGGATGTATCATCGAGGGATTTGAGGAATGAAAGCACAGCCTGGGTGGTGTACTCCTTATCCTTGTTGGGCGCAAGGAACCGAAGGCCAGTATCAGGAGGGGGTGGGGTGGATGATCTCTTCGGTGATTTCGGGGGTGAGAGGGATTGGGGCGAGGATGGCTCAACAAGTGCCTTATGGTCGTCTAACGAGGTCTGCTTGGGGGACGCAGACGGGGGTGGAGGTGCTTCCATCTCAACCTCGTCTGAGAGCTGTTGAGCTGTAGTACCAGTTGCAACGGTGCTACTGCATCGCGCTTCGAACACATGCTTAGAATGAGAGTGAAGCTGCTGGATGGACTTGAGCACGCTCAGACGACGCTCGTGCTGAGACTGAGAAAGACTGCGATCGCGCAGCTGATGCCGCTGAGAATGACCGTTGCGTTGCTTTTTTCCGGTCGAGGGGACACCTGCTTCCTCTTGGTCTTCAAGTTGAACAAAACTTCCGTCGTCCACGGCGATGGTAACGTTAGCCTGGGTTACAGCGCGCGACGCACCCTGGAACACGAAGGTCAGTTATATTGACAAGATATCAAGAGAAATTTACTTGCATAGTAGCCATGTGTAAATCTGCTCCCTCTTGAGTTTCCGTTGTTGCTGTTGAAGTAGCCAGAGCCTGGATTGCCTTTGGCAGATGAGGTACCAGGAAGCTGTAGGACGTTCCGGAAGGTGTGTGACTGTGTGTGTACAGCTGCTGCGGCACGACCCGTCGAGTGTATTAGTGTTGTGGCGACTTTGGGCAACATTTTGCCCAGTTCATGGACCCGCCAATGGCGATTAGGAAGTTGAGGACAAAAATACCTCTGACAAACCAACATCAGTATTGCCTGTAATTTTGCTGTAGGAGAAATGAGATACCTGTGGTCTACAGTGCCTGTGCAACACCGAAAAAGGTGTGCTGAACGTTATTAGCAGCGAGGTGTAAGATGGAAGACGACGGGGAAGACGTGAACGACAATTTGTCAATGACAACTCCGGGCCTGTGGAAAAATTAGAAGATCACGTGCTGGCAGGGTGGACGTATCCCTCCGGCATCTGAGTCATCCAAGGTCGTTCCGACTCGTTCGTAAACTATCGGATGCTTACCCTCCGGATTCTATCGAGCCTGCACATCAAGTACGTACTGAGGACCTCCTTCTGGTTACAAACTTCAAGTCCTACGAGTACCTCCGACTGGCGTGGAAAGGAAAACCTGGCACCGAGCAAGACCTGGAAAGTTCTTCAAGCAGTCCCAAAACAGGCCTCCTTTCGGCTTCAAGTGGCTACGGCTACGCCTTTGAACTATGTATAAGACTCGCCACAATTCTTTCTTCTTTGCATGTGTATTGTTCACGGTACTTCCTTGGCTGCCCACGCTCGAAGGTAACCTGCTCAGGCGGAACCCGGTGTACTATACCGTGAAATTTTCTTCTACGCATAAATCTGGCAGAAGATTGAAAAGGTGGGCGGAATGTATCTTCGGGGTCCTCGGAATCGAGGACTCCCAAAACATGAAGCGGAGGGACCAGGATGTTGTCCGTTCGAGTATGCAGCAAGGTTGATAGCTGAAACTACCCAATCACCTGATCCCTGTTAGAATGGAGTGCCTATCTTTCGTGCAGGCGGTTCAGCGGTTCAAGGGAAAGAACCTACTGCCAGTGCCGATGGATGGAGGATGGTTGTTACCAGGCCGCGCCACAGCCGAGCTCAACTAAGTATATCAAGTACGCAGTGACATTCCACCGCGGTTCGACCTTCAAGAACTGGTTCGCAATCCAAACGAACCTTTCCCACCCATGTCGAACTGCCAGTTCGAATCGTTACGCTCTCACTCAACTGCAATATCAATTCACCATAGACGTATGGGTATAATCATCACTCGGTGAAGGTCTATCACCCCCCGGGCCCCAAGACGTCCTGATTTACAGTTGCCAACAATTGATCTCTTTAATGTCATCACTGATCCTGAACGCCGAATGACAAT
Organism: Marasmius tenuissimus; assembly: GCA_029532415.1. Taxonomy (NCBI): domain Eukaryota; kingdom Fungi; phylum Basidiomycota; class Agaricomycetes; order Agaricales; family Marasmiaceae; genus Marasmius; species Marasmius tenuissimus. The sequence goes on along the minus strand of JAQOTA010000054.1, from coordinate 3,145,645 downwards.
TCACTGAGGCGTTCTCGGAATCAACAGGTAACCCTGTATTCTGGATTCATCTTGGTCACAAGGTCCAACAGGGAAAGCTTATCGGTCTGCTGCACTGGTGCATTCAATCAAACCTCTTCATAGCGCTCGCCTTTATGACACGACTATATACGAGTCATGTCACCCACCTCTCGCAGGAAATAGAACCATCACTCCTCTATCTGTGCCTTGGTCAAGACGTCATTTACACACTCTATATCTCGGAATTCGAATTCGCGAGTCCCACTTGAACTCTGGAGTCGCGTAATATGTCGCGGAGAATCTCCAACTCCAACCTGCCCACCCATAGCTACTCGAGGCCAGATCAGCACACAGCCCGTACATCGCCTTTCTACGCACTTAGTTACCATCCAGCTTCTTCGCTCGTACAATGCGACGGGCATCGCATCGACCAGCATAGATCAACGATTGGGGGATGTTGTGGGATGATGCGCTCCCTGGCAGATAGGCGGTGTTATAGACATGTATGTACGGTTCAAAATCCCGTTGCGTGCGGGGTTACAATTGATGGCTCACCTTCCTTTCGGGGGGGCGGCCCCTGCCAATCATCGCAGAGGCGCTTAATCTTCCCGCCACAGAATTCTAACGACTACTTCCAAAGATACTCACCAACTTGCCTCTCGATACGATTGTGTGTTCCGAGTCGGGCCTAGTCCCGAAGTACTCAATAGTATTCAACAACCCAATTACAACAACCGCTAACCTGAACCCCAATTCTGTCTCCATGAATTGGGTATCATCCCACACTCACCTCCGGAAATCCGTCAAAATATTTCGTCCCCTCCTCTCTCCCAGTCCATACCGATTGAACGTTTGGTTGTCATTATTCAACTTCAAGGACAGCTCCCTGACTCCCTTTGCTTCACGCATTGTCGTATCCGCATTCACTTCTGCTGAACCTCATGCTCATGATCGCGATCACACACGATTACCATCAACACTCCTGCGGGAGTCCGTCACCTGGCATACCCAATGATTAATTAAATCTTTCTCGAGTTCGCCTTCTCATAGCTCGAGTAGCGAAAGGCGGGACGCGCATTGGGAGGGTTTGCTTTCTGTCGGCGGAGGGAGGCTGAGGCCCGCAACGTTGTCCTACCAAGTCCGAGGGTCTCCCGTGCGCGTCGTATGGTTGAGCGCCCATCTAATCGCTGGTTTGACTCACACGCACCCACTGATCCCCGATTACCTGACCTGACCTCCTAGACCAACCTATGAATGGTCCTTACAGTATCTGGAATCGTAATTGACGAGTATCTATCTATTTGGCTGCTTTGGCCCTCCGCCACAATGTAGGGACGATGCGGCCCGTCATTCAAACCCACCCCTATCTCCGAGCAAAACAGGGGGGCGATGAGGCCATTACTACTTGCGACATTCGCGATGTCCTCGCTTCATTCTCACTGAAAGTGCCACAAGGGCCTGCCCTCGCAACTGCCACCCATTCTTCCTGTCTCTCGTTTGTGTTGTGTTTCCAAGTCCAGCCCCTGCAGGATCGCCTTTTCGATGCTCCAACGGCTCGAGAATTATCACATTGGTTCCAATCATTGATGCCTTCAATTCGAACTACCTTCCAGCAATGATAGCGACCCACCTTCACCCGAGTTGTGGCCCGGGAGAAACAAACATGAGCGCTCCACAGCTGCTAGTAACCTTAACGTCTGCGCCAAGTCGTTCGATTTCGACTCTTCCTGGGCGCTGTTCCAGGCATGATCGGTGAGAGGAATCGTGATTGTGCACCCTCTCAAAGTTATGGCTCATTTCCATATCCGTCTAAATTCAGGGACACCAAGCACACCCCGAAGAACGCGAAACCGCGAGAATGCCACCGAACAAGGGCTGTAAATCAGTATGAGGCCTGAGGGTCCACCAATCGAGAGGTGACGGGACGAATTCTAACCCCGCGCCATTCCGCAATCCAAAACGAAAGCAAATCCTCCACATAAGTACCCCAGGAACACAGATGCATCTCGCCCGGGGTTGAGATGGGTGGGAAATTGTGCTTTGCTTGGACGCTTTCACTGTGAAAGTCACTCAGGTACCAGGCCCAAGGGGGTGATCATGAAGCCGACGGTAAATGTAATCCTTGTTAAATATGAGCATGGAATCGAATGAACTCTGCTCAGTGCCAGGGGTAGCCGGTAGCTTCTGACAATCCAAGCGCTTTCTCCGGACCTCGCTCCTCAGCCCCAGCTCGAAGTTTTGAGTCGGCCTCGGAAATTGATGCTTGTCGGCAACTTCCGGTGCACTTGCTTTTGCCCGAAACTTTCTACCTCGAAATAGCCACAAATCTAAGACGAACGTATGTCATCGACCACTTGCCCGCCCCATCTCGGCAGTCAACTCTACAGATCTTCTCCACCTCCTCGAGGACCTCGGTTGCCTCTTTCTCGCTGAAATCTTTTAGCCAAGAGCTCCGAACAAAGACCTCCAACCAGCCCTTCAGTCCCGCCGGAAGGGGCGTTAATCTCGGAACCATCGAGATGTGCTGCACCTCAAAGCCATTCTGTGTCAAAAGCTACGGCAATTCTATCATTCAAGAAGCCTCTCAGACAGCGTGCCGAAACCGACCTTGGAGTACTCTTCTGTCGATGGGAAGAACCATGGATCAAGGGATTCTGGCTCATATCCCCTGCGCTTCAACACTAGATGAAGTGCTAACCGGATACCTACAGAGACCGAGTCTCGTCAGCGTCGACCTGCGTTGGGACTTTCTTCATCCTTTTCTTACCTATACAATTCATGAAACCTCCCATCTCGCCCACAAATCGACCACCTTGTTTCAATACTCGTTTGGCACTTGCTATAGCCCCACGAGGATCCCGCTTACACCAATGTAGTGCGGCATTAGTGAAAACGGCGTCGTAGTCCTGCGACGGAACTCCCAATGTCTTCGGAAATTCCAACTCCTTCTGGATATCCGCAATGAAGCACCTTCCGAAGCCGTTCTTCTGGGCTTTCTCTATCTGATTTTGCGCTCAGTAAGGGCACAGCGAATACCGGGCAGGCCACAATGCATTACCATGTTCTCGCTGAAATCAACACCGACAACAAGGCCGCCCCCGGCGTCACCTGGTCGTCCCACAATCCCCTCAATCTCTAGGGTTAGCTCCCCACTACCACACCCAAAATCGAGTATCTTCTCCCCACTCTGGGCAGTCAGGAGCTCGAGAACAGGAGCGGTGTAGGCCGGTGAGTATACGAAACTGGCGTTCTTGTTGTAGAGGACTGCAGACCACCCGGAGTTGTCAGGAGCATCTGATGCTTGGTCCTGGGATCCAATTGGAGCCATGGCAGTCAAAGAAAAGGAGAAAGGGTTGAACTGGGGCGTGTCCCCCAGGCTGCAGGTCCTTTTATCATGGACGCCGCATTGCCGTCGGAAGATAGTCCGACAAGACTTGTGTTCGGCCGATTGGGCGTCCAATATCCAGCTCTTACTCTAGTTCCGAGTGGCGACATACAGAAAAGGCTTTGTCCACTATTTACTTCAGGATGCCATACAGTTATACATAAGGTTACGGGACTTGGTTATCGTTATTACATTACACAAATAGAATTCAGACTCTCTTGCGCAGTTTCTCAAGCGGCCTTCTTGGGTTCCGAGCTACCAGCGACCTCAGTTCCAGTAGCCTCAGCCCCAGTAGTAGAGCGACCCTTGTCAGAGGCTATCCGTTTGGCTTCCTCGTGGATGTCGAACACCTGTTTGGAGGTGGACGTATAGAAATCCCGTACTTTTTGGCCCATGGGAGAGGAAAGGGCCCTTGTGTAGTACTACGTGGTAAGAGTCAGCTCCATCGAACATTGTTCGAGATGATGCAGTCCTCACATCGCTCGCGGTCTTGGTTATGCCGCGCTGCTCATCAATGGACTTCGCCTGCTGGGTCGCAGCTGAGACAGTCTCTTGAACTTTGCCGGATATAGTCTTCTCAGGGCCCAGGGCTCGAGCCCCAAGAGAGCTGTCGAGACCTTGTATGTATGAAAGGAAGCGCGACGAAATGCCTCTTTGGTCTATTGTGGAAACGCGTGAGCTTCCTGTAAGAGGATACTCGAGGGTCCCACTCACTATCGAGCTCGATCGCACGTTTGAGTACGTTGTCTGACAGCGTATACCCTTTGGCCAGGTACTCTGCAGCAACTGTACGGGTGTCTCTGAGTTAGTGAGAAACATATATAGAGATAATACACTGACTTCCAGCCCTAGGCTTGTCAGACTGCGAAATGGGTTCGGTATTGTCATCTTTGTGAGGTTCGTCTACATGCTCAACATCGGATGTAACGGTGAGAGTGGATCCCTCGAGAGTTCCGCCATTGAGCTATAGTACACACGGTATCAAAACAGAGATAAAATCGATAGTTTACTAGGCGATTGACGCACCATGAGAGCAGTGTTCGCTGCAGACGGTTTCTCAAAACAGATCGTAGCTTCAGTGCCTTTGTGTTCGATCGAGCTGATTCTGCGCGACGCATGAGCAAGGAGCAATCGAAATAAAAATCGTACACGAACTTTCCACAAAATCTAGAGCTTGGTTCAGTACTTCGATCGAAAAGCAGACAGAATCGTAGACACAAACGTGAAGAAATCCCGAAGCTGAGGCTCAGTGGTTGAAGCACTGATTCCAGTAACCTTAACGGCATTATCAGCACAGTGGCGGCATATAAATTTCTCAGAAAGGACATACGTGAACAGAGTGAGAGGAGGACATGGTGGTTGTGGAAAGAGAAAAGATTGGGCTAGTCAGAGTGCTGCGTTGGGTGATATGACGAGCCCTTTTGATATGACGTTGTACTTTGGGGCAAATCTTTATCTCCAGTTATCTAATCTCACATTACCCCAGATTCTATATTGAATTGGAAAATCTTCGTAAATTGAGCGCTCACTGCTCGTTTCTTTTTCTCTTCAACGTTCAACGGTCTACATACACGAAGACTGAGCGTTCCTCTGTTCTCTCATTCTCCATTCTATCATTTTGCATCTCGACTGGGACAAACAAGCTTATTTTCATTTCTACGCTGGTTGCCGGCGGCTGACTGCGCCAAGTACGCGTGTACTTGAGGAATCAGCCTGACCGCTGCGCCTTGTTGGAACCTCGTGGTTGTGGGTGGTGAAGGCCCTCAAAGACCCTATAGCAGGGGGAAATCTCAACCACAAGGTACTGGGTGAGTCTGTGCTCGCCCTCTGTATATTCTCAGTCGCTCACGGCAATGCTCGGTGGCAGATTGCTGTTCGTTGTTGTCATCCTAGTTTCCTCGTTGTGAGTAACTAGCTATGTACGTGTCTTCTCCTAAAATGCGTTCTGACAGGGAACCTGTTCTATAGCATCGACATGGAGCGCTCGATCCTATATGCGTCCCAAGACCTCATAGGCACCACTAAGCGTAGCCTGGCCACTAGTATTCCTATCGAAATTCCTTCCCGTGGTCGTTCCCCATCATCCCTCTACGCTTCCCCGAAAAGCATCTCACGAACACTCTCACGATCTCCCGAACTAATCTTCGAGATGTCCCCAGTTGGAGTAGAGCCAGCGAGTCAATTATCCTCCTTCCGTCCCTTGTCCGTGTCCGTCTCTCGATGGAACGACGAGGTTTTCTCTCTAGCTGGAAAACTCTCCGAGTGCATGGGTGACGATCGCCCGCCCTCACCTCAACTTGAGCCCAGGATCCGGCAGAGTCAGACCTCGGCACAATCCACTCTGGACCTTCCAGTCTCTGTCGGCAAACTCGTCGGTCCTGAAGGAAGTGTAAAACCCGATCTCATTCAGGCAAAGACTTCTCCGGTCATTAGGACGTCTGCGGTTCACAAGGTCGCGGGATTCCATCCCGAGATTCCTACGTCTGATTTTCAATCGAACAGTCATCTCAATTCTATCCCCACGCCCCCACCAAGGACTCCTCTTACTCCTTCCAATTCCAATCTTGGAACCGCACTACCCTGGCTACTCCCTGGTACACAGGATGGGGAGGACGATGAACTTTATCTATCCCAATCACCCACTTTCTTCGATTTCAAGAAGTTTCTCCTCGGCCGTCTGGATAAACGTAGCTCTAGGACCCCTTGAACCACTGACCGACGTGCAGGGCGAATGGTGCTTTCCAGTCTTGCGTCGTCCAGGGGCTCACTAAAACGCATAGCGGCTAGATGACCGCGTTCTTCCTCATTCTCTTCATTGCATTATAGTCCAGATCACCAAAACATACCCATGTCTCGTTACCCGCATTGCATTCCTTCTCATCCCAATTGTGCATATACCTCCCGCAAATCAGTTACCCACTCGTCTGTATTGTAGTCTCATCCTCAGGGTATGAATAACACTGTCTCGCCAGCTCGCTTTTTGCACTCCATAGACTTACTCTGCATATCGCCACCCCTCGGGCTCCTTCTAGACGCACCTCATTGATGTTATCCCACTAGAGTTTTCTTTCATAGCTATGCATCATGTACCGCATATGTTCTCGCCTCGCAACGAACAATCGACTCAACGCCTTCGTAGCCTCGTTCCCGTCCCTAATCCCATGATAGTCAACCGTCCTTTGCCTAGACTACTTACGGATGAGTGAACGTGCATCCTCGGATCGTTCGGCGAAGGTTCCATCCTCCGAATGGCACACATGCCATTGGCGTATCAAAGCGTATCTGTATTCTAAGTATCCATCATCTGATGATCGACACGAACGATACTCCGACAGGGACACAACCTGGTATCCCATCAACGAGCGCTCGTACAGCCATTGGTCGTCTTCATCACGATTGAAAGCAACCAAAGGGTGATATGTGGAACATGAAGTGACTTGCGGAGACCGCCATATCATATATCATATATCCAAGGGATCTACAGGAAAGACAGCAACAGCGATGTGAGTTTCGTGGAACTTTTGACAGCCAGGATCATTTACGGATTCGGCCACAGTCGTACAACTCTCCAATAGTGGATCATCCCTTCATCGAAGTCGGAAGGACCACCTTCCATATATATGTTTGGCCTTGCAGGATAATATGACGGGAGTCCGCGAGTAAAATCATGATTCGAGGCTTTCGGAGCTACCGCCTTGAGGCGACCTCATCGTAAAGATATCGCCGACCCAGGTAGGAGGGTCTTACGAGCGTCCAAGAAACGTCCGGAGCGGCAGCCGGTTCAATTGCACAAGGAAATACTTAAGAATTTGACATCGGCCATCGGGGAGTAGAGGGCAGGCAACCGCATAGCCTTTTCAACTGTCTTTTTGAGGGAGCTATCAATCAAGGAGCTCGGAGTGGTATGTCAAAAGTTCGCCATCTTAGCCGACGTCTCACCTGTCAGAGACCAGGGCAGCCTCAAGAAAAGTGCGCACGTCGCTCCAAACATAAAGAAGAGAGGCAAAAGTCCGTGAAAGTCAATCACAACCCTAGTGACGGCCGATTGCGACCTGCGGTATGAAAATTACTTACGTGGAACAGTGTAAGAATTTGTACGAAAAGGTTCCGGGATAGGGTTGCTGGGTGTTTGAAGCTCACCACACGCGCGCCCTATCTTTCTTTCTCGTTCGCTGAGAATTCCATCACAGTAACCTTGAGCACCGCCATATGTCACCAGAGAATGAACGCCTGAATGACAGAAAGAAGCAGCGAGAGAGAACTTTGACTGCTGGATCAAAGATCGACTCGAAACAGACAGAAACACCTCTCAGACGATAGCGGGATTGCATCAACGGAGAAATATAACTCGCTAGTGACTTCCAAACCTTCTTCCAAGGCCATATGATGCATGAACCCTGTGACTACTTCAATACCAAGATTCATGGGAGAACCGCTAGGTATGGATTGTATTTCTGGCGAAGCGGTGAGTCGTCAGATCTTAGAGGAGACGTGTCACGACAGAATACATCGCAGTCACTCTCCGTGGCCGCGGTTGGACAGGTGTATAGTCAGAATGATTGACCCCAAAGCTGCAAATATATATGTTGATAGACAGTTGTCCCGGTTCGACTTCACTAGCCTGGGTCGAAATAATCAGCCTGGCGTCCCGTGCAAGATTGCTGGACGTTTTCTGTCCGCTGTCCGCTGTGCAACAAGAGGCGCCTTCACATCGTCATCGGCGAGAACCTTCGTCGGCTTAAGATTCCGGCGGAGAAAGTAGTGGTGGCTTCAGGGTCTGGTTATTCAGTCCTAGGTATGGAATGGCAGGTGGGGAGAAGGGTCTAGCCAAATCTATTCCCAAACCCCGTGAAACGAGGATGCCTACGCAGAATCTCAAGTCCCAGGAGCCTTGAGGTCTTCATGGCGTGTTGTTCTCTATCGCTGTACTTACGTGAAGGATTGGGTGAGGGCGGCAAAGGGACTGATACCGCAGGAAATGACATTTATGACAGATGGTGGGGAATGAATGTGATACAAGGCCCGTGAGATTGCCGGAACAGAAGCGTCAGCAGTCATAGAAGTTTCTGAATAGTTGGAGACTTGCAGACAGAAGATTATGAACTGGCACGGGTCCGTGACAAGTCGGTGGTCCGAGTGCTGCAAAATTAAGCAAGATGTGAAAACCGCGGGTCGAAGGAAACTGACGGGGATGAAGCGGACTTGATTCTATTTCGACCCCAGCAGATTCTTACCTGTAGCTCATTGAAACAGCCAGGCTTGACTCCTGGACCGAAATAAGTAAGTAATCCGTGTGGGGAGCCGCCGGGAGCCATGGGACTGGGACGAACTGGTTCTTTTTATGAAGGGTTCATGACCGATACGCCCGAAAATCATTTTGAGTAAACGGGATCCAGAAGGAGTCGCTCATGATCACCTAGCCATGAAGCAACCTTCAATGGGCAAATCGAAGCTTCGAGTGAGCTGAGGGTAGCCGTGGGCGTCGCGAATAGACAACATGTACAAATAAGAGTGGGTCGCCACGGTCACGTGGAGCGTGAGGTTGTTGACCTCATACTGACAGCACCCACAACATCAACGAGCGTTGCTTCTCGTCGTTGGAATTGTCGCGGACAACGTCCACGGCGATGGCATCCTCTCGTCCAGCATGGCAGACAGACGAGCTCGAAGACGAATGGATTGACGCCGAGCCCTCAACCGTCAACGAGGACGACGACGACGAGAATGACTATCTCAACGGCACCCGTTCTATTTCTCTCACTGCACCGTTGGTGACAATCATACACACTACCACTCACGATTCAAACGACCTCACATCATCATCTATAGCTTCATCTTCATCTTCACCATCTACATCTACACGGCCTGCTGGAGGAACTTTCCTCGTTCATGAAAGTGTCGCGAACGGACCTTTGCTGCCTAAAACGCCAGGGAGAAATAAAAAGATGAATATCAAGGATTTCTTCAGTCCTCTTCCCCTTGAACGCATGTTCGAACCACCTTCACCGCCGCCAGCTTTACCTCCGTCACATCCTCCGCCACAATATAAATCATCTCCCGAACCTATCTCGAGTTCTGCACCCATACCATCTATCACCACATCACAATCTTCGAGTAATACACATTCAGACGAGATTTTGGCAACAGACCTCCCCGGAATGTCTTCGTTCGATGGGCGCAAACCCAGTCTCGGTTGTCAATTCACTTTCGCAGCCCCTAAAGAAGGATGGTTAAATCCGAATGCTAGCAAACTATATCCACAAGCCGAGAGTACACCCGGTCATCTCAACGCTCCTGGTGGCGCCCCACCTTCTTCAGATCCTCCTCTACGCCTCTTCCAGTTCCAATATGACACTTTCACTCGTGATCATCTTTCTGCTATGGTCGACTCGATCGCTGTCAACACGGGCCCGGGTTCGGGCACGACCAATTCACCTACCACTCCCAGCTACGGTCTTTCTAAGGTTTCTGAAATTCCTAGCAGTACCGACGTTTCGCATCTCAGAAGTGCCAAACGCCTCAAACTCAGTCCGAGTACCGATTTTGAACATGTCAAGGACAGTGAGAAACCGATCTCTATCGCGCGACCGAGGATCTACGGAAAGGAATATGTCGGCGCGTCGCAGTCGCTCATGCAGGCGATCAAGGATGCCCGCGACTACTCCACAATCTCCACGGTGGTTAGTGAGAAGCGCGATGATCGTGATGAGGTGGAGGGACGTAACACTTCGAGGAGAGAGGGTGGTAATAGGTCTGTGATAATCCATGGTAGCTATTCCTTCAATACACCCGATTTCTTCTCAGTTGATTCTTGCTCGTAGACATCACACAATCACCCGCATCCTCCATTCCTACGCCCAAAGCACCCCCGGTGGGTTGGAGTTCCTCCCGATTCCGTGAACAAGGCGCTGCGTTATTGGCTCAGATTAAAGACGACATGCGAGGCCAAAAACGTATCTTCTCCGGTGAAAGCGAGTATTCCGTTATCAACCAGTCGGAGGCGAGTTCGCATTTCGGTGCTGGCTCGGAAGTTCGCACTTCCGTTGGCACACGCCAGTCGGAGCGAGCGCAGAGAAGTGCTCGTCTCAACCAATCACCTTCACCCGCCGTTACATCACCAGGCAAAAACAAGTCCAGATCGGACTCGAAACAGTCTACCCTCCGCCGTCTAGGCGCAGCCCATCCAACTGATGCCGAATTATCCCAACGTATGTCCACACTGTCTGTCCAAAACAGACACGTCTCTTCCACTTCCGCTCCAACACAACCGAGACGATCGGCAACCAATACTGCACCCGTCGTCCCTGAACAAGCTTTGTCCACTTCAACCGCACCCCCCTCTCACCCCTCCTCGTCTATCCGCCACAGTACGACAGACGATTTGAATCGATATGTATCGTCGAGCACAGCATCTGGGACCACGACACTTACTTCAGGCAGCGTGCCTTCCTTTGTGAAGCACCCAGGGCCGGCGCAAATCAGGACTATTGCCCCAAGTGACGTTCCTGGAATACCGGAGCGAATCGGTAATCTGATGTTCGATAAGGTGTTGATGAAGTGGGTAAAGAACAGTGCTACAGTAACGGGTGCTAGTGACTATCTTCCGCCGGAGGAGGTTAGCGAAGATCCTTTCGGAGATATCGAAAGTCTAAGGGACGATTCGAGGGGACGGAGTATGTTGGGTGACGGTGCGGAGCATGAGGATGAAGAGGAGGAAGATGGACCGGAGGACCAGTCGTTCGGTATTGGACACACGGAGCTGAGTCGGGTCGAGGAACAGTCTGAAGTTGAGGACGAGGAGGAACTGGTTCTAACCAGCTTCGAGACCGACGATGCCTCCGCGCGAATAGTGGATGTTATGACAGGCATTGAAGACGACGACGCCAGAACGACGGATTCAGAGGCTGGTCAGGACGAACTCATTGCTGACGAACACTCCGAGTTAGTTGAAGCCACAGTCGAAGTGATCGACTCTGAAAACGAGTCCGATTTGACGACAACGCCACCCCGTGACGTTTCTGTAAAACCTTCCTCTTCTTCTGTCGTACCAATTGTCAACACTATCCCCGATACACCCAACCGTCCACAATCGCTGCAGCCCTCTTCTTCTTCTATCCGTTCTGTCCTGAAAACCCCTGGTGCCACGCCCACGTCAGCCCTGAAGGATTCGAGTGTAAAGTACAAGACACCACTCCGCCACCCCAAACACCGTCGCTCTGTCAGCTTTTCTGACGGAAAACGTGAAGGGCCTATTCGTGGGTTGGGCCGAAACGGCGAGGACGACTCCGAGCTCGATTATTCCGAAGAAGCCGCAGATGCGAATCACACCGTACCATCTGCACGATCGAAACGGATTGCCGATATGATGGCGGCACTAGAGGACTCTGATAGTGACTCAAGATCAGACCAATCACCTTCCAAAGCTTCGTCCTCAGGTGCTTCGCGGCCTGAAGAATTACAACCCCTGGCGAAACGGCAGCCAAGCTCCGCCCCTATCAACAGTAACGCTTCAACATCGAGAAGTCCCAAGAGGGTGTTCTCCCGGTCTGATGCGTTCCGGTCCCCCAATAAGACCGGCAACCAGACCTTCCTTACCGAATGTTCGTTTGGTGTCGCCCACGACCGTCTTGTGCAGGTAATAACGGACGTGGAACCATTTGAACCCCATTGGGAGCAACTGAGTGCCATCGATTTGTCCGGGAAGAACATTGAAAGCGCTGCAAGGCTGAAGGAGTTTTTACCAAAGCTTGACTCCCTGAAGATGTTCGTCATTCCTCCTTTGTTTCGGCTAAACGGGATCCGGTCGTTAACTCAGCTCATTTTGCTCATAGGAACAATAACCTTCTCTCGTGGCTTAGCGGTATCCCTGGCACGGTCCGGACACTATCTGTCTCGTCAAATAGGTAGGGAAGACTGATCAACATAGGTAAATCCTTGTCTAACTGCGTTTGCTTTCTGGGGACAGCCTTACAGCGTTAACCTCTTACCATCACTTACTGAACCTCGAGAACCTGGACATCAGTGGGAACGAGATCGAGTCATTAACTCGTAAGTGGGCCCGGTGAATTTCTCCTATAGGAAGGCCGAAGCTAACCTTGATTTCGAATCCCCAGAGTTATCGTGCCTGCGACATCTAAGGGAACTGAAAGCTGATGGAAACAAGATAACAAGCACGGACGGGCTTGAAGAGATGGACGGACTAGTGAAGTTGAGTCTTCAAGGGAACTCCATTAGATCGATTGACCTCGAGAGACATCGATGGTACGTACGGTCGTCGCTCTCGTATTCAATGATTGGAATGATTTAGCTCCTCTCCACATTCTTCCTCCCTCCATGTGATCCTTCTCCCCTTGCGATTCACAGGAGCCGAATGGAAATGCTCAACCTGAGCCACAACCGTTTGGATAGCATATCAAAGTTGGCATCGCTGCCTTCTCTAATTGTCTTAAACTTGGGTGAGTGACGATGTGAGAACACGAAAGTTAATTTCGTGTCCCTTCCGGCTCGAAACCCGTACTAATTAAACTTTGTTTTTCCCTCCTCTTTTACCGACGCAGACAACAATTCACTAGGGACGATAGAATTTGGTGGGGCTATGCCCAGACTGAGGATTCTTCGCGTTAGTGGAAATCGGTTGACCGTCCTGAACGCGAGCAACGTCGTCAACCTACGGACGCTCTACGCGGACAATAATTCGTTGACTCAGATCCTGCGATTAGAGCGTCTCTCAAAGCTAGAGAATCTGAGCGTACGAAATCAGGGTGGTCGGGGATGGTATGTGGTTTAGCGATTTATGGACGGTAGAACGGTATACTGACGCGGAAGGGTCCTGTAGCCAACTCGGTGGTAGAGATACGCGCGATGTAAGGCGTCTCTATCTTTCCGGTAAGCACGCAAATTGTTGTCATGGAATGATACCGTTGTCTCATGTTACCGCGGGGGTTGGGACTCTATTCGCCACCTCCTCATATTTGCACAGGTAATGGACTAGGTGCTAGTTTCTTAACCGACTCATGCTACAATCTGGTTTATCTGGAGTTGGCGGCGTGCAGGCTGACCAAACTGCCGGAGGGTTTGAAAGACCTAATACCGAATGTCCGGGTGCTCAACCTCAACTATAACTTCCTGGAGGATGTGAGACAACTGGAGGGACTGACGAGGCTGGTCAAATTGACGATCATTGGGTCTCGACTCAAAGGCACGAAGGCAATAATACGCTTGCTGCAGCGAATGCCGGAGGTCGAAATGCTGGACCTGAGAATGAACCCATGCACGTTGGGATGGTACCTACCCCTGCTCGTGAAGGATGTTCCTGGAGCACTCCAGCCATCTGAAGGACCCCCGGGGGGACGGAAGAATGGGAATGGTGGGCCCGCATGGCAAGACCTGGACAGCAAGTTCCGACGAGACTTGCCGAACGATTCGTATATTGGGCGACTGGCGTATCGGGGGCTGGTGATGGAGGCGTGCCCGCGAATACGAATGCTGGACGGGATAGAGGTGACGGAGAAGGAACGAGACAAGGCACACAAACTGCTGGTGGGGATAATAGGCAAGAAATGACTCCTCGACACCGCGACTGGAGTGCGCCCGTACATAGTTGCTAGATAGTTTAGTTCTTTAGTTCTTTGTTTCTGTTGAATCGATGTGCGCGATATCGACGATGGATTGGTGTGCGACTAGCGAACTGGTTCGAGCTGTTCCGGGCAAATGGTTTGGGTTGGCTCGGGCGGGTGCCTGAGTGTTGTGGGATTTAATGTACCGAATGCGGCAAGCGAGGTAATTTAACCATAATTATCAAGTTTGTGTATTGATTTGGGATGATTAGGTAAGGAACGCAGATTGGCGATCGCTGCTGTTGCTTCCTTGTTTGGACATAAACACGGTGGATATTTAATAGAGTATTTGGACTTACGACGCAATTAAAGAGGATTTATCCAGTTTATTCCCTGTTATTATATAGGGTCCTTTGTTGCTCACAAAAATTCCCTTTACTTTTCTGCTTGCCCGCCAGCCACCATCTTTCTTCTCGACCACCATCATCGTCTCCGACGCCTACACGAGCCCTCAAGGCTGTTATGATTGACGACCCCAAGCAGCTTTCTCTAGGCGAGCTCAACTCGTATAACGTTCAGCAGCTGCAGTTTGCCCTGTGAGTACCCAGTTCCCCTGTCAGATCTGTCACCTCTCATGAAAACTGTCATCTTGACTAGCGAGGGCCCAAAATCCGCCTCTATCGAATACCTGTCTCCAGCCGCTTCACCTGCTATAATGTTCGTTAACGGTCTTCCAAAAGTTACCTGACAGTTGGAGCTCATTGCCCTTTTTCCCATCTTTCAGTCCGACAGACCTCGATTACGGAGACAGGCGAATGTCCAGCTCGAATACTTCAACAACAGATACGGAAAGCAGTGTCCTTTCTCGTCCCGACAAGAGGCCCTTGAGTCCGTCTGACGAGCAGGAATCGAAGCGCCTGCGCGGAGATCAACAGCATTGGGAGGACCAGGACCACTCGAAGGACCATTCTTCAGTGGCTTCGGAGCAACCCGTCGACCACACCAGAGTCCAGTTGCCCTCAATTCTTGCCTTTGAGGACGATTCAGTGCGCCCTACAGACTACCGTCGCGCGTCTTTGCCCACCATTCTTCACGAGAGTCGTATTCGCCATTCTCCATATCCCCATCCAAGTCAGCGCCCGACTTACGCACCAGCCACTCAGTCGTCCCTCTCGACGTACACGTTCCCGCCAAACAGTGACGATGATAACAAGGTCGCGTCGCGTCCCAGGCTTTCAGCGGACACTTCGTTTGGCGTTCCCCCTTATGATTCGTCCTACCCGAGCACCGGAACTACTCCGTCCAGTTCCAATTTTTCCTCCTCAAATTACAATTCCCCCCTTTCCTCAGGCTATCGTGCTCCGGGGCTTTCCCCATATTCCGCAGACTCAGAATCTTGGACTTCAAATGCCTCTGGAATCGTGAGACCCAGCTCAACTCCGGGCCAGCTCTCCAGCCCGGCCGTTAAATACGACGAGACCTTACGCCACGCGTCATTTAGCGCCTCAACACAGGCACAAATGTTCGCAGGCTCGGCTGAGGCTCGTATCTCGGGTCATCAGGATCGCAGACCTGGCATAAAAACCGAATGGTCCTTCCCCAACCAGGACTACGTTCTTCCTCCCACTGCCCCTCATTATTCTTCCTCTATGCCCGCCAACCCTAGCACGTCGCCATCGCGCTCCCCGCAGGCTCTCCCCGCCTCCTCCCTATGTGAGCGACCTCAGCGCAAGAGGGGAAAGCTCCCCAAGGAGACCACCGATTTCCTCAAGGCATGGCTTCATCGCCACTCCGACCATCCATATCCGAGCGAGGAAGAGAAGAAACAGCTCTGTCATGCTACTGGGTTGTCGATGAGTCAAGTCTCGAATTGGATGATCAACGTGAGTCTTCTCATCATTGTCGTTGTCGAACATTATTAAGTCATTCACCTAACAGGCGAGACGTCGTATCCTTGCTCCAGCAAGACCTTCCACAAACCCCACCACCACCGCGCCCTTCCCCCCTACCTCACGGAGTGCTTCCTTGTCGGGGCTGCTCGACCACCCCATGAGCCGTCGTGCTTCACTACCCGCTGATTCCCTTCACCTCTATCACCCATTGTCTCTCCAGTCAATGCCGCCTCGACATCCCGGTGATTATATGGGCTCCAATGGACGTCCCCTACTCGGGCTCTCACAATCGGGTTCCCATCAACATCAGATGGGACCAGGTGGTCTCGATTACAATGCTTCGCAAAGTCGTAACGTCGGAAATATCTACCCCAATGCGCTTCCACAACAGCCATATATGGGGTCCGGCGTTCCTCTCTCCGCACCGCCGACACTCTCGAATAACCCTTTCACTTCGTCGGGCTCTAGTGGGGGCACTGGGTCGATGTACTCGAATGGTAGCTACAGTCGGGGTCAGGGAAGTGGTCAAGATCAACAATACTTTGGCGATGCACCTAGCCATTCCGCTGGCTCGACGCCAGGTTCAGGATATGCTACACCGCAATAAAGCAATTGTTGTTCTGCGGTGACAGTTTCGTTAGCTTTGCTGTCGTTGTCTCTGCCAACGCATCCAGCATACGTCAAAAAATGTTGTTTATATCCAAACAGTGTGTATATCCCATCATTATCTTGTTCGTTCGCTCGAGTTATTTAAGCCTTGACGAACACTAACGGTCGTCGACGGACTCCTCAGGTCTTGTCTTGCTGATGTTTCCTTTCTTTTCGTTCTCGCGTTGCACTCGATATCCTTTCAAGTTCTCATTCATTCACGGTTAGCCGATGTCGCTGTCGCCTTTCCATCATTGTCCAACTCTTTGACGGCGGGCATGTCCCTTTTCTGATTACCCTTTTTGCCCTGTCGAACCCTTATTACCCGCTTTCTCAATTGTTGTTGCCCGGCGCGGGGCTTCATCGTTCCCCACGCCCACAACTCCACACCCTCTTTCGTCGCTGTCAGTGTTTAGAGTCGTCGCGTTTTTGTATTGCTTTTTACCCCCTCTCTTTTCCACCCCTCTTCTCGCCATCACTAAGGTCTTTCGTCGGCTGTATACCATGCAAAGTGCTCCATATACTTACTTTATATATTATAATATGTATATGTTCCAATACCGTACCTCACATGAACGTATATAAAATCCTGATAGTTCTTCGGGAGCGACCGAAAGTCCCATACATGAAAGAGCACGGCGTCTACCTTTCCGAGGAAGGAATTGCGAGATCCTAATCACGATATGGCTGGAACGGGCAAGGGCTAGCGTTATTTCTCCAGAACCTTGCGAGATCACGGGTAATGGAGGGAAAATAATGTGATAACAGTGCCACCAAATTGCAATGGCAAATTTTTTCCCTTGTTCCCTGATTCCCATTGATTTTTAGTAGAACCAGAGTCCCCTTCTTGCTGTCGTAATTCAGTCGTCTCCACTCCTTCCGCCGTCCTAGCCGTTCGATGTACGATTTGACCCGGATTCTTGACGCGATTGTGGCCTCGGAGTCATCGTCCCACCTTCGTGCGTCCTGCCATGGGGAGGCGACCGGGGAGGCATTGTCATTGATTAGCGAGGCTTTACCGGCCTCTACTCAGGATTTAGCGTATAAGATTTCGATATTCCAATCGTCGGGAACAGTACCCTGGGACATGAGAAGTTCCTTCGCCCCCGAACTGAAGCAGGCCAATACCTCAGGTCCCCACTACACGGAATCGCCTGATTTTAAAGACGGGTGGATTCCTGTGAGCTGTGGGTACATACCATCCTGTGGGCTTAATCAATCACAAGGTCCCTGCGCGCCCCTACTCGTAGGTAGAATATGAGATAAATTAACTAGCTTTGTATTGATTTTGACGCTGAATGATGGCTGATGATGCACACCAGATGGTGATCATCCCAAGTTAGCAGCCTAGCCTCCCTCAGTCGCGCCGAGGACCAACAGCTGTGCTCCCCTGCAGCCCGCTCCATGCCTGCTGCCCACCGCAGCTGGGCAAATGGGTATCTGTCGGTATTTCGAGGCCAGCAAGGTTTGATCCACCGACTAGAGTACTGGTTACTGAGTGGTAAGTACTGATTCCTTTAGGATGGTTGAGGTGCATTGCTGCCAGCTGGCCAGGCCCGATAATCATACTGGTCGCATATCGACCGAATTAATTGGGATCAAGGACGGTAAGTCTCCCCTCCGAAGTTCTCGGTGGCTGACTAGCCTCCTGCGTGCGAGGACTGTCGATCCATGTATCATATCGATACATCTTCGAAGTCAAACAAGCCATCCATCTATAATTATCTATTAGATGATACAGCATCGAATCGAAGCTTGAATACCGGAATACCGAGGCGTTTTTGTTGCTCTTCCTGACAAAGAGTTCTTGAATGTTGATACCCAAGTTCATGTCATGGAAGTTGAGAAGCAACGTTCGACACACACCGATTCTGATGACACCTTGCAGAGAACTCAGCTCGAGCACACCCGCCGTCGAGAAATATAGCCCAGAGGCGACTCTATGCTTGAACTCCACTCGTCTCTTCGATGATCACCATGATGGAAAGGCAGCCCCGGAAGGACGCGTCGCCGCGTCGGTGGCACAGCCAACCTTCTGACCATCCAAAAAAGGCAAATCATATTTCGAACTGATTCACTTCCACAACCTCCGGCGAACCACCCGGCGGAAGACCGATCCAAATGTGCCCCCGTTCGACTAGCTTTTTTTGACTGATTCGGAAGCGCGCCGAAGTGCGATGGAGACTGTTCTCTTATTGCCTTCAAACTGAAAGTCTGAAGGTAGCTCGACAATCGGCGACTCAAGCACAAACACAGCTCGGGACGTCTTCCGGGCTCTTTCAATTGTGCACTGGACATCATGACGTTTTCTGCCTTGAGTCAAGGTGTGAAATTTCGTCTTTCATTCATTCTCAAATGGACCCCGCTTTGATGGTATGGATTGTTCCCACAAATGGTTTAATTATCGACAGCCTCGAGGCCCGTGGCACAGCTGCACAAACCTTCCTCGTCGGCGAGTGCTTGTGCTCTCTCTTTCTTCCACCTGCCCAGAGGATTCGTCAGAATCAAGAAAACGGAACTCCTGCGGCCCTCCGACTCGGGGGATTTCTTTTCTTGTGATACCTTATATCCCCGTGTAAAACATTCCGAAAAGGACGCACGACCGGCGTCTATTTCCCCTCTTTCTGGCAAAAGGAAAGATCAGGGGTTCGAGTGCAGGGAAGTTGAAGGTGGAGGGGCAGTGTGCCCGAGCACTCAGTTGATGTATAGAAACGTATATATTGCCCGCACTCGCATTCAGCTTTGTATAGAACTAAGCGGGACTCAACTGGCCACCTCAGCTTGACCTCAGCCAGGGCGAGAAAACTTAAATTCCACTTTGCCTCGGGAGACCCGTACAAGACCCATAGGATCGGGTGCTCGGATATCCAATTCAGAGGCCAATCAGGGTCATAGCCGACTCGATTTTTGAAATCCGCTCAGGGGAGGCATCGGACTCCGGAGGCAAGAAGGTTGGATAGGAGGTCGATGGTTACGATGGTGAACGGTATCATTTATTACATATGACTTCAAAGAATATTCATATCAAGACTGAGCCAGAGTTCAAAGGAATGTCGCTTAGGGAGGTGTTGAATACACTAGCACTTACCACTGAATAGACTCATATCCCGCTGGACCAGGGAGGAGTTCGCAACGTATCGATAGCGTGTTGAAGAGACTCAGGACTGACGGAGTCCAGTCCTCTGGCCTGAGGAGAACTCGGCGAAGCGAACTTTGTGTTGGGCCCGTGATGCGCACAGACGGCAATTTCGCAGGATTGATCAGTTCATTGCCACTTGTATTCGGAATTTCCCGGTGATAGTACCTCAAAGTTCACAAAACCTGAGGGGCTCAGCTCATCCTCAGTCTCGACGCCGCATGCTAGTACAATCCCGTGGGAAGAACAGGCTGTACTAAGCCAGCGACCCGACCGGCCTTCAGTGCTTCACAAGCGTTATTCGGAGATGACTCTTGAAAATATGACAGGAGAAAGGGAATGTTTCTAAACCCGGGCATGGAGCAAGGCTTTTCCCGATTCCCAGTGTTCCGTCAGCACAAACGTGTAACATCACTGCCGACATAATCTGTAGAAACCTTCTTTCTCAATCATCTTGCACTAAACAATTGAAAGAACGTGTCGCACATACCGAACTAACATGGACTGGGCGACGATCTGGACCCGGGCTCTGTGGCTCTCTCCATGTTCGTCCATCACACCACCAGTCAAGATAAGGAAAAGACACCGCGTGTGGCCTTAAGCAACCATGAGAAGGGATTCCGATGACACTATACTTAGGGGCTTGATTGGTGGGAACGGAGGATGGGACGCTCAAATTTCCGAGGACGTTGTAATTCCTCACTCAACGGACTGCTCTACTTGACCCTGCGTGCTCGGGAAGGGTGAGGGTATTAATTTCGTGTTGGCTGGCGTAAGTATATGTGCAAGCTAGCTCCGAAGTAGACTGTCCTTAGCAACGCGTTCAATGGCGACCTCCAGCTCCCTCTCAAAGTTGTTCGCGTCCTCCTCCACCATTAACTGGCTATCCAGATGAGCCGATGTATTCACATAGTATGCATAGCGCATTACAATTCACGACCTGACTCCACGAGCGGCGAGAAGCCCGGAAGCTCACCGTCATTCTTCATTTGGCCCTGGGCAGTCCCTGCAAACATATGTAAGTGCATCCTCAGTACTCAGTCCTTAACCCGACTAACTCCCTGTGTACCCATTAACCGTACCCGAGTGGCGACATCCAAACCAATGGTTTTAAACGTTTATCCTTTCTTATCCAACCCCCCATTCAACTCCCGTGAGTATTGCAAGGGCGATCAAAGCCCAATCTGCCGGATACAGACAGAGGGATCCAGAAGGAGAAACAAGACCAACAAACATTCCTCCCGAATCTGAACGAGAAACGGTCACCAGAACGCCCAGGTAATGTGTCCCATTCCGTCGACATTTCAGGTACGACGAGGAAACAAACGAACGCCACCGAGAACTAATCAGGATCTACGAGCTAGACGGGACAACTTGTCAAGGTCTTGGTCCCTGGATTTACTAACCCGCTTCCGAGGTCCAGAACAGTGTGCAAAGGGGTAGATAGCGAGCGGCACGCACAAGTTCCAGCAGATGGTGGAAAATCGGCCGGAAGCGAGCATTTTACTGTATGAGAAATACACCACCATCAAGATCGAAGTCGCAGTCTTGCATCCCCGACCTGAGCCGACTGCGCTGACCGAGGTAATGGGACAAGACGGAAGAATCTACGATGAAACGCAGGTTCTCCACAATCACGGTGATGTGGGTGATAGAACGAAGATTATCTTATTGATTAATTGCATGAGCCATATGTAGTCAATCCCGACAAACGGCAACAGCAGCGGGCTGAGACGAGGTGGCGGCGACGGAAGTCTCCAGCGTTGGCAGCGAGTAGTCGCAAGTCAGTTCGAGACCGCTAGAAACATCAAGGCACTAAATACGACCTAAAGACGATGGGGAAGGGGGAGACTGTCAGTCTGTCGACGCTCGACCACCACCGTCGTCATCTCCGAGCCCGCCGATCCAGCCAAATGAGTCCATACATCAATCTGACCTTATGATTAGATACTAAATAGCTCCTCGAGGCCCCAGTTCATCATCCATGTCACCGTAGCTGTGCCTGTGAGTCTATGATACAGCGAGTTGTTGTAGAGCAATAAAGCGAACAGCAAAAGGACAAATAAGTACTGTAGGAGAGAGGCCGCGTCCCGCAATACTTCCACGGACCGATTGCCGCCGACCTTGTGCTCTGGACGGAGCTTGGACTTCGTATGGAAGATCGACGCACCAGTGTGATTGTAACTTGCAGTACACGAAGGCCACAAAACCCACTCCATATCCGACCGATAGGAGGAGGGACGCAAAGAATAGCTTCCCAACTCGTGGGAAACAAGACCAACCAAGCTGGACGGGAAGAATCGAGGGGGCGTCTCGCCAAAGCCCAGAGCACAAATATTACAGGGGTTGCGAACCTAGAGTCATGAGAACAGGTACTGGTCCTTGAAAGTGTTGACACATCCAAAGTGACGAGCGTCGGGCCCACTAAAAACCCTAAAATGCACTGCTTTAACCCGAGGGTCACCTGGGCGAGTAGGTATCTGTATTCATCGCGAATATTCTCCGTCTCGGAGGGATGACACGGTAAATGAAGGAATGAGAAGGGGATGAGAGAGGGTGGGTTGCACAGGTACCAGGGGTATTGAACCATCGATGGTCCGTCTTGGTCCGTTCACCCGCCGTACGTATGGGGTTCGAGAACAAGGTTCGGTGAGTGTGAAAGTCGACGTCCTGACCCGGGTTGGGCATTGTGATAAGCATGAATAAGAACTAACGGTCCAAGGGGACCCCAATACATACACCATCACACAGTCCGTTACTGACCTTCATTGAGATGTGCGGGGAAGAATACTTGAACAGTTACCCCATACACACGAAACACCAGTCGGTGAGAAAATAACGCCAGCTGACCCCAATTCAGAGCAGAGAGAATGGACGGAGCAGTGCAGGATAATACTTTTTGAAGTTCGGGGGTCTTCAGAATTCAATCGACCAAGTGAACCAGTCTGTGGCCAGAGAATTCAGCTACCAAAGTTAAGAACGAAGCGAGAATCGGATTGGAAGGTGGCAAGTTAAACTAGGTTCGAAGGCGCCTCGGAGCCGGCAACCTGTGAACGGAACCGACGCAGAAGTTGGAGTCCTAGATCGACTGCTCAACATGCAGCCGAGAAGAGAAGAATAGAGCGGAAGAATTGGGGGGGATGAAGCAAATGGCAGGGTGCGTATGCAGTTGCTGAACGGGACCGAAGATCAGAGAGGTCTTGGCGTGGGCGCGTACTTGAGACGAGTTGGAGCTAAAGTACCCAATCTACAGAGAGGAATGGGTTGAATACGGTCTGTCATTGATGACAATGGCTCCTAGGTGAGCTGCATGTCAACGCGGCCTACAAACTGACTGACAGGAGACGTTTAATCACCGGAGTCTGTGTATTTGTACCCGCTGAACATGAAATGTCTCCTGCATTCCGGTCTGAGTACCGAGCCATTTGTCAGGCCTGGGGAATGGGGACTCATTTAATGCGCCACAAAGGATGAGGAATCGGAACATGTTCGAGGAGAAGAATGCGAACCCTAGAGTCTTGAGCATTGTTTGAGACCGCAATGTTTGGACTGAAAACGGACCGAACGACCTAACTTGTGCCCTCCCTCCCTTTCCTTTGCTCTGAAGAGTTCGACGTGTGATGGTTTGCGAATATTCGACGTGATTCGCCGCGACGGAAGTTCTCAACGAGAATCCGGTGTTCTAAGCTTCCCATTACTCCTATTATCGCAGTCAAGTCAAAGACCGTGAAGTAATTTGATTACCGAGCTTGCTTCCTCCGAGACGTTCAACAATAACGCGGACGTATTGAAGGTTGACACGCTGGAAGCTGAGTCTTATTGACTTCATAACGGTCTGCAAGATACAGTATCGCTGTTTCGCTGAGGAATCGTCGATTTCGTTGAGTTTTTGCTGGTGACCGAGATGGGCAAACTTTCAACTTGGCTGGCGTGATGAAGGCAGCCGAGAGACCTGTTACAAAGCATTTTCACACGCCAATCGCGACTGCAAGTTGACCTCTTCACAATGTCTTCACTTGCCTTGTATCTTGTATCAAGATAGTCTTGTTTCTCTAGCTCTGATCATCGTTGAATGCATAGGCTAGTCTCTCTGGTACTCGCGACAGGAAATTCACTCCAGTTCACACCTGTAACCTGCTTTCTTCGTGTTTCCTCGCGAACTCTAGTGCACAATTGCAAACATGACTCCAGACATGTGGCTTCAAGCCGTGACTGCTAATGTCGGTACTATCAACACCAGTGGACACGATGACTCCGTCTTTATGGGATGATTCGGAGGTCTTGCTAGCCCCTCACACGGAACGGTGACAAAATACTTTGTCGGTGGGATCTCTGGTGCCTCCCTTCGAAGTTCGTCGACTCCTTTGGCCGGCATAGACTCGTACCATTGGATACCTTCATTCTGTTACTATCCCAGTATCCTTGACCGGTGGAACGCTGACGCCCAGTCCTCGGTGGTATTACTGAACCATCAACCGAGACTATACAGCACCCGAATGATCTCAGGCTTCCCCCGGTCTTCATCAGCTCCGCACCTGGACGGCCGACCAGTCAAAGCTCTCAGACACTGTCGGAATTTGAGGAAGTAAGCGACACTCAAATGTTGATCAGCACCGCTAGTCCCGCTCACCAAGCAAGTCAGCTCCGTGGACTTGAAGTGTAATCTGAAGCAGCGTAAGCTGAATGCGGACTCGTACCCGGAGCCTCGTGTTCTAGTGCCTTCACTAAGCACTTACCAATAGAACTCTCCGTAAATAACATACACAGACGCCTATATATGAACGAACTCGTACGCTATTCCTTGTTTTTATCTCCTCGGGCCTCATACTCAGTTTCCACGATTTTGTTCCGTCTCCGTCCGTCGGATATAAAGCGCTACATCACAGTGACGCACTTGCACTTGACTCTTACCTCCACGCTCAATACCCGATATTCGATATGGGCGACACCACCGGTACTCAGGTTGTTGAAGACTCTCAGCAGGGGCATTCAGGTCACCTCACTGCTGCTCAAGAGAAGAGTCTGGAAGAGTTCAAGCAGAGCTTGCAGAAGGAAGGGTTGTACAACCCAGGGGAAGAGTCAACGGTACCTTCGCGCGATGATGCGACTCTGCTGTAAGTATAGACACAACTTCTATTCCTTGATCATTCAGATTGACAGATTGCTTCAAGCCGGTTCTTGCGTGCGAGAAAGTTTGACGTGAAAGGAGCCTTGAAGCAGTATTCTGACACACAACGATGGAGGAAGAAACACGACGTGGACAATCTATTTACCACATTTCCTGTGGACGAATTTGAAGATACCAGAAGATTCTATCCCAGATGGACCGGTCGTAGGGACAAGGTGTGTCGAATGTGGCTGACCTGAATACTGGAGAGAACTCAGGTTTTATTCAGGATGGTCATCCAGTATATGTCTATCGATTGGCCTCAATTGCACCTCTACAAGAAGAGCTTCACTCAGTGCCTTCAGCCCGTCGCTATCAGAGAATGTGATCTATAATGTCCTTGTTCTCCCCAGAGTTCCATCTCACCTCATCCCTTCTTTTCCCTCGTAGAATCGCCCTGTATGAAGCCATGATTCGGTTTACCATGCCCTTATGCACCCACCTCCCGCACCAAACCGACATACCAATCTCCTCCTCAACGTCTATAATTGACCTCGAACAGGTAACTTTTGGTGCAATGTGGGCTTTGCGCAATCACCTCCAGGAAGCATCAAAGCTCGCCACCGCGAACTACCCAGAAACACTGCACACAATCGTTGTCGTGAATTCTCCCTCGTTCTTCCCGACCATATGGCGCTGGATCTCCGTGAGTTTCCTTGCACTTGAGGCGATTGACTCTGTAAAAGAATCACTGACTTCCCGTCCTCTAACGCAGGGTTGGTTCGATGAAGGCACTAGAAAAAAGATACACGTTCTGGGCTTAGATCCAGGTTCAGTTTTGCGCGAGTTGATCAACCCGGCCGACCTACCAAAAACCTACGGTGGCGAGCTAGAATGGAAGTATGAAGACGACCCCAACTTAGACAGTGAAACGAAGAAAGTTATAGAGTGTATGCCGAAGGGACCATACACCTTCGTCAATGGCAAAGCTCAGGCGCTCTCCGAGACCGCCACTTCGACTCAATCCGATTCTTGATACACACTCACTCGAACTTTGTACATACATGTGTATTATTTGTCTACTGTACATATACCCATGGGCAACGGTGTAGAATAGTGCGACTACTGGTAGTTAGGATTGGAAGGTCCGCAATGTAATAATACTGAGCATCACCAATAATGATATAGTCTACACACAAGCAAAGAAAGAAGTCGTCAGTACTCAATACTTGAAGCATTTTGTCTTGAAAATCACGACATCTCGTCGTCCTCGGGTTCATCAGTGACACCATCTTGCGACCAGATTTCGAGGAACTGGACACGTCAAGTCAGTCGTCCGAGGCCACATCAGAAAGCTCACAACATACCCGTGTCTTCTGAGCCTCACAGTCCTCAGTAGTGATGATAGGTTTGGTCGCAAACGGGAGTCGATCCCATGATATGGGTCTATCGTTACGCTTGGAGGTCGGCTTGTCTCCTGCGGCACTTTTCTTCCCGGGCACAAACTTCGAGCATTTCCTGAAGTCGCCGGCGGGTCATGACGTTGTTTCGCTCTCCACAAGATGATCACTCACTCTTCCGATAGGCCATACACACTTTTGAGATGGGCTTTCAAAAGCATCACCATTGCAATGATCACTGATGTGCGGTAGTGTGGCAACTCGACTGGAGGTCGTTGTGCTTCGGGTACTGAGATAGGACCTGTGACCTCGACGCCTTCCATCGGGGCTGCTTCGCCTTCACCAGGGTTCCCTGTAAGCATCTCTTGGATTTGTAGAACTTCGGAATCCGAATTCTTCGATTCGGGTTTCGTGGGCTTTGCTGCGGGAGCCGTAGGTGCACGTAAGCTGGCCAATAGATGTGATGGCGATAACAGCTCTAGGATATGCGTGCCTGCAGTCGACAGCACGGAGGTCAAGAACCTGATGATAGTAAAAACCTCCTCGGCTGTCTTGTAGTCGAACGCGGAAAAGTTCTCTGCCATATAGCGGGCAAAATCAACATCCTCCTGGAAAGCACGGTCAACCGTAGACCAAAACATTGTTCAAAAGAACACCCACCTGCGACGAGTGGTAATTAGAATTCTCCTGGAATACCTTCACTAATGCTTTTAAGAAATCCAAGCGTGACTGTCGCTTCTCTCGGACGAGGGAATACCACCGTTGCAGGACCGCCAACGGAGTCGGCTGAAGTCGATATCCTCGCACCGCATCAGGTGCTACCTTGCGTTGATAGTCAAAAGATGCTTTCGCACTGACGATGTACCTCGTATTGAGTAAGGAGGCATGCTTTCCGTGTAAGATAGCGTGAAGTGCACTGGCGCGATTGCTCAGAGACTGGTAAGAACTCGTTTCCAGTGCGACAATCACCGGGAAAGACTGGCCAGCAATGAGCATGAGTATTGGAGAAGCATCTAGAATTACCGACCTGCAAAGGATGTGCCAGACCCTGCTTGACAGTGAAGGTCAAGATATCGATTGCCGATCCCTGAACCCCAGTGTTGAGAGAGAGAGCTGCATCTAGAATGTGGCTCATATATCGCTGGACCACGGCGGAAGCAACTCCAGAGTCCGCAAAGCCGTCAGTGTTGCCGACCAACTCGTCCATATTGACATCGGCGGGCTTGACCCCGCGTTTCAGCCCCTCTAAAAAGCCTTTGGTGAATTGAAGATATCGGTAGAGAGAATGCTCACGAACCCTTCTCCTTGGCAGAATGTTTGACCGACTCAGAAACAAGGAAGTCTTGAATGATCTTCAGAAGGCGAGCTTTACCCTCCTCCTCGGGTGACTCGAATATCGAATCCATGATGGCCGCAGAATTCTCCAAAACCATGAGCGTGGGTTGTGCACGGAAGAGGAAGCCTGTGCGCGGAAGATTCCTTGAGAAAAGGACATGACATCTGGGATATGTTCGTACCTAGACATTGCAAAACTCGAGGACGAAGGTTGGCGTCGTCGTATTTTCCGTGCAGGGAGAGCAAGCTGTTATAGATATGTTCGATAATCGGACCCTGCCAGGAGTTGAATATATGAAAGCAAAGACGGTTCAAGACTTAATGCTCACTTCAGATATGGCGTTGAGGTTGGGTGCCAAAGTCGGCTGGTCGAGCCGAAGCTGGTCAAAGTCGCAGTGTTCCGAGAGGGAGGACACAAGGTATATCAGAGTACTGAGTGCACGAGCATTGTTGGCAGCTAGCGCCTCCCCGGCAGGCCGGTTGATAGCCTCCTGTAAACGGGCTGGAGCGAGACCTTGAACACCAGGCAACAGCCACTAGTCATTCACAGAGGACTGACCATTGCAAGACTTCAACAAGGCGACCAGCCTCTGGTAATCGTGGGTTAGATATCGAACCACAACACATATGCAAGCCACTGTTTCTTGGAGTGCCTATAAGAGGTTGAGCAATCAAACTCAAATAGAACATACCAATTACTCACGGCAACTCCCCCGACCTGCGAGGGTTTGATGATCATGGGCTGGAGAACTGTCTGCAAGTCCTGCCCGAACTTGGTAGTTCTCGGCATATGGGGGATCGATGCACGGAAGATCTTCAGTAAATAGTCTGCAGTGGCTTGTTCCTCCATCTGATACAAGATAAGTCTTTCGCGAAAGATGAGTTGTGGGAAGTGCTCACATTTGTGGGGCTCTTTAGGAAAGGAAGAAGGGTCGATGCATGAGCGGTTGTGATGACTCCCGGATAAGCTGAGGTCAGAAGATATATGGTTCGTATGCAGTTGATAGCGGTCTGTGGAGTATTAGTGTCTCATGCTTGAGGATGAGTTGTAGTCCCCTTACAAAGCCGGGCAAATCACAGGCATCCACTAGACTGTCGATCAGCACACTGCACATCTCCGCATAGCGAGTATGAAGCAAAGCCGCTTCGTTGCCTTCCTTTTCGGCCATGATCTTATGCAGTAGGTCTTCTAGCGGGGACTGTCGGTCCCGGAAATTGGCAGAAACACCCATGATGATAGCAACTTTGGTGACCAGCGGCGTCGTTTCCGGGATCTCCTGCGACAGAGCAGTTGACCTTTTGGACGGCGATGCGGGTACAGACGGCGTTGAGCTAGGAAGCCACAGCTCTTCAATGGTCTTGATGGCCAGCTCCTTGACAGTATCATCTTCGTCCATCATTCTAAGCACGAACCGAGTAGCGATGTCGACCTGGCGGAGGACATCATTCGTAACAAGATAGAATGCCTTCAGCAACTTGATGACCCTCTTCCTGACTGCGAGACCGGTGTCCTAGAAATCCCGAATCAGCGACGACATTATCTACACAGGAAGGGCGTACCGCGATGCGTTCAGCAATTCTCTGGTAGTATTCACTCGCCACTTCGGGTGCCTCGATCATATACTTGCCAATTAACTCTACCGCAGCATCCCGTACCGCGGGTGAACCATCGAGTAGTCGTCCCTCGATGGCGCGCCGAACTCCAGTCTAGAACGGGAATCATGATGAGTGGGTTTAGTTCGATTTGTATTGCGCCATTCGTACCGTGGAGAGGATAGTGGCATCGCTCGTTACGATCTGACCAAGCGCCCTCAAAGCCTTGGTCCGCATAAAGATAGGCGACGCGTCCAGGGCCATCAGGATCACGTTCAATATCGGCTGGAAGAAAGCTTTCATCATATGTAACGAGCCGGCTTCCTCAGATGTGCGGTCAATGCGATCGATTTCCTCCGGGGTGCTAAGCCACTTGTAAGCCGTCATCTATCAGAGAGATATCTAACCTTACCCAACGTCGAACACATCAGTTGCATGGTCCTTCCAAACGCCCCTCAACGCGTCCTTTACCTTCTCCCCGAATGCGTGGAACT
Organism: Marasmius tenuissimus; assembly: GCA_029532415.1. Lineage (NCBI taxonomy): Eukaryota > Fungi > Basidiomycota > Agaricomycetes > Agaricales > Marasmiaceae > Marasmius > Marasmius tenuissimus. The sequence continues at coordinate 3,116,099 of JAQOTA010000054.1, read as the reverse complement.
TCGCGAGGTCCTTGATGTTCAGGTCGTCATCGCCATCGGCAGACAACCGTCCATTAGCTGCCTTCAGTGCACCTGCCAGGTCATGTCCAAAAGTAGCGGCACTGAGATCCTGGGCGCTCTGATGGTTCAAGAAACTCGGTTAGAGATATCAGCAATCACTGGCCTATTATCGACTCACATCATAAGCCTGATCCTCAGATGCTCTCTTCTCCAAGTGGGCGGCCACATCCTGATGAGCTGCGACAAGCCTCTGTAACTCCTTCGCATCATTCTTCTTTAAGATATCATCCAACGTCTTGAGGACCCTCGATTTTTTCTCATCGCCACCTTTGCCCTCTTGAAACTTGAGGTAACTTGACCTAATCTTTGCGGCGATAACTCCCAGATGATCCAGGGCCATGGTCTTGGCAGCGTTGTTGTCGGATTGGTTTGTCTTAACGTCGTCCAGGGATGAAATCTACGCGGAAGTGTTAATAACAAGAGGCGTTCAAGGAGGAGTCAGAAACTGACCATGAACTTGCACGCTACAGACAGCAGAAGACCAGCAGCTGGCCACTCGGGCCAAAACAGAACAACCAGCAGGTCAGATATAAGATTATCGAATATCGTCCTGTATTCCGCCTCGTTCGAATTCTTGGTCGCTTTGTTCTTGCCAGACCTTCATTCGCGGTATGAGCAGCCATAAATCAATGTCACGGACAAGAAATTCATTACCTCTGTGTCAAGAACAGGATGATGGTCTTCGCTGCCTTGGTAGCGGGCTCTAAGCCTGAGCTATAGAGGCGAATCTCCTGCAAACACCTATCTTCAATAATCGGGCAACCCATCGAAAGAGTAACTCACGTCATGATCGTGCTCATCTAAAAATGGCTCATCCCGCTGACCCTCCGTGAAGCTAGTCTGCGTTTTCAACGCAAACGTTTGCTGCCTAGCCTTTGCAATCTTCTTGGCCTGTATTCGAACATCGTGGGCTGAAGTTTGGACGAGCTGAAGTAGGAGAGCAGAGACTGTTCGTATTGAGCGACCCCCTCGAAGTCTGAAAGGCGTGTGAACGCGTTTCCCCCAGTGCGACAACCAAAAGTTCTCACCTGAACTGACCAGCTTTCTGCTTCGAGTCAGAAAGCTTAATCAACGATGACAAGGTTTCTTCAATGATCCACTGCCGTTGATCCTCACGGCTAGCAAAAATCTACGAGTAGGGCGGTTAATCACGGGACCCAATTCGAAAAAAAAAAAAAACAACCCAGACGAACCTCGCGTATCAGAGACAAAGCATGTAGCCTCAAGCCCCTCATAGCGCTCTTGCCGAACGTCTTTGCAACCATCCCTTCCTTCTCCTTCTTTCCCCTGCCTTCTTGAGACCCGCCATCACCCTCGATGAAGAATGGTCCGATAGCGATATACACCGCTTGAATGACAATCGATTCCGACATCGCGACGCTCTCTGAACCGACTAGTGTGTTGATCTTTGGCAATATAGCCGATAACGCCTGGAACAACTCTCCCAATAGCTTCCGGTGAGTTTGGAGTTGTGGCGAATTGTACTTGACAACATGGTACAGCAGCGAAGTGCTCGGTATCGAAGTCAGGTTGGTCTCGGAACAGCCCTCCACGAAAGGGTAGATCATCTTGGTCAGTTGATTTTTCGTGGCGGTAAGACATGAGGTGATGATCTCTTCCGAATATAGCTTCGTGAGAGGTTTAGTTAACGTGGGCGCATTTAGAGGAGAATAGACTCACCTGTTTCGTCAACCTATCACTACCCAACAACGCCACAATGCATTCAGCAGCCAAAACGCTATCCTTTGCGATGTCCAAGACTCTCGTGAGATTCTCGAAGTCTGCGTCACTCGGGCCCTGCTCCTCGGGACCAGCACCAACTTCCTGTTCGCCCTCGTCGGCCTTCTTCTTCTTCCCTGCGGCCTTCTTGGTAGGCGACTTGGGTGTCGAAGTCGCCCGATGTTGACTAATCGCAAATGGATCCAGGTCTTCCCCGGCTTTGACACTCCTAGCTAGCGTCCTGAGTAACCGTGATAGTATTTGCGGCTCCATGTCCGTCATTCTTCCCCCCTTGTTTCGAGGAGTAGCTAACGCACTCGCGCCACCATGTCGACCGCGTTTCAAAGGCCTCGACACATTGGCGATATACTGCGTGAGCTTGCGTATGATGGGAGGACAGAGTGATGGTCTCGAATAATCCGTTGAGTGGGTAGAGAAGTAATGTGTTACGAGGTCACCAGCTTCAGCTTCGGACGGAAGAGAGTCCTCAGTGGAGAAGATATCATCTATCAGTGTCGATAACTTCTGAAGAGCGGCTACAGAGGAGAAACAGATTCGATGAGTTTTGACGCATGCATACAGCTCGAGGAAACATTACCATCTGGTACACCACCCCGACGAGCGGACGATTTCACGGCGTCGACGAGTGATCTACCTTTTGACGGACTATCCTGCTCTGTCCCATAACCTCCCAAATCATCAGGTGAATCGTCTGTTTTCATTCCATTATCCTCGAGAATTGAGGGAGAGGAGATAGACTTTTTACGAGAAGAAACAGGTGTAAGCCACGGTTTGTGAGGAACTTCAACATGGTCTAGAGTCAGAGTTCTCCTCACCGATCGACCAGTCGAGGGCGGGACAGATGTAGAGGCCGAACTAGAAGGAGTCGCAGGTGCCGTTGAAGAGCTCGACGAAGGCGTCCCTAAGCCAAACACAGAGGCCGCAGACGGCCTTTGGGTTCTCGTACTGGACCCCTCGGTTGCAAAGTTTCGCTTTTTGAACGAAGGCGAAGAGAGCTCGACGACAGGCTTGCGCTTCCGGGGAGTGCTGAAATTGGAATGGCTACCAGACTTGGACTTGAGCGCCAGAGGATCAGGACTTTCTGAAGGGACAGGATTGGTACGGGGAGGAGTAGCAACACGAGTGTTTCTCTGCTCGGCAACTCGCATTTCGCGTGTCTTCTGGGTCAGAAAGTCATCGAAAAATTGACCCGATTGTGCAGGTGGCTGAGGCTTTGGCAGACGAGGTATGTGAGCTGGGGCAACGGGACCCAAAGCTCCTGCCAGTGAGGAAGAGGATGATGAAGGAGGTGGGGGAGGTGTTGGGTATGCGGAAGCTGCTTGGGTATGTTGGAACATTGTCTGCGCCATATATGAGGAAGGATATGTAGAAGGAGGCCATATATGCGTCGAAGCTGGAGGATAAGGATACGATCTGGCAGCAGGGTGAGTGAACCGAACGCATATACCTAACATTTTCAATTAGCAACTCACGGGCCTGCTTGATCCTGTGCTTGATCCTGCACCATCCTAATCGCATTCCCAGCTGTTTGTCGCCAGTAGCCATTGTCATTGGCTCTCTGCGGTCCTGTCATATACCTAAGTTCTTGAGCATATTCGGTATATGGAGGAGGAGGTTGTTGAGTATTGGGCCCGGGATTGGTGGGGTGACGATGATTCGAGTAATATGTTGGATTAACAAAGGAGGGAGGTGCAGCATTTATCGACATGTGGTCCAGATGTCGTGCAACTGAAAAAATTCAGACGTCGTCGGGGAAGAAAAGACAAATTAGGGGACCACGATGAACTCACCATGAGATGCAGGCGTTGCGGAAGCCAAAGGGTATGGTGCCAAAAGGCTCTGGGCATTGTGAACGGGATTCTGAGAGTGACTTTGGGGACGATTTTGACGATTGTCGTTGTTGTACCAGCCGTACCCGTTGTGCGCCATGGCGGCGAGCACGAAAGTGCTGATATAGAGTGTGACACGAACGACGCGCCCCAGCACGAGGCCCACGTTGGTCACACCGTGACAGGCACGAAAACGCGCTCTCCTCGTTATCAGCCACGACGAGCTCAGACCTAAAGTGGCAACAACGTTGTCGATAGCCCTTGGATGTCAGTGTGGCTACTATATTTTGCGCTGTGAAGCGCGACGTCAACGTTCACTTGGCGGCAATTGCCACAAAACCGGTACCTTCAAGAGTCGACAGGGGTCGCTTCCCTCTATAAACCACCATGGCCTATGTTTCGCTCTCGTAAACTCATCTTCATTAATCTCTTCATTTTGTTTCTCTTTTCAATCTGTTGTTTCATCGCTCGTACAGGAAGGACGTGCGCTCAAGCAAATCCCTTTTGACCACCAAGTTTCTTCACCAATTCAACCGGGCCTACAATTCCACAACGGCAGTCTTCTCTTGTTCAAATTTCACGGGATTCCTCTCCATTTCCGGTCACTCACACTGTTTCTCATACTCTCGGTATGCCTCTAGCTCATCTTCTGACAATGACTCGTTCTGGGCAGTCAGACAAGCTGGACCATCTCCGGCAAGTTGTCTGCAGAGGCGTTCACTACGTCGTAGCCGACGATCCTTTACAAGCTCCAGATGCTGCGTTCGTCTATCATAGAGGCTCAAGATCGCCTTTCAATCATTAGTACTCAAGAAGCAACTCGACTCTTTGGAAACGGCGCACAAGTTATCGACGCGATGATGGTTCGTGCCATGAATCTATTTGCTTTCACCCGACTTATTCCTCGTCCTCCAGTTCCTCATCAACGACCCTCCTCAAGTGTACGCTTTCCGGCACATCTCTCTTTCATGCGCGCTAACGTTCGACCAAGTCTAGCCCACTAATGCCACTGGTCTGCCGAACTGCTGTTCGGTCTCTGGTATGACTACTCCTTTCTCGACGTCTCAATCGCTTCAGATGGCTCCACCACTCTACCGTCACCCCATCGCATGCTTTTCAATCGCCGCAACAGCACCCATTGGCGTGACTACGCCAACATGAACCAGCTCGTTCTAAGTACGGACTTCCTTTCCATTACTATGGAGTTCTCCGACAACTGACGCGATCGCTCCGAGATGGGCGTACCCGTAGTCTTTGAACGTTGTCTATCGCGCCGCCGATCGTTCTGCTGCCATGTTATCATCCAACCATCAGCCCTTTCAGCGAACCGCTTCCACCCCGTTCGGTTTGGTTGGAAGCAAGGAGGCCAATTGCTAGAAGACTACGAGGAACAACGTGATCAAGGCTGGAAAGGGCACGACGGACACCGCGGCTGTTGCATTGTACTCATAGCATAGGCAATGCCCTCTCCATAATCCATCAATGGTACTGTGGTAGCGGAAATTGTTCACGAAATGGTCTCTGGCGCGCGCGCTCTGATTGACCAGATCACCTTACTACCTTTCTATTTCTCGCCTCACCATGTATTAGATTGCCGAGAGTGCACTGATGTACATCGCCGTGTACAATATGTCGCTGTCATACTAGCCATCCCAGTAGAACTACTCGGTAGTATCGAACAATACAGCTCTATTATGGACTGCAATCGAATCGGTTCACTCGAAATACCGGTTACAGTTAATTCCCCAAGGGTTCTTCCTGTAAATCCCCAACACCGTATACGCATCCATCTTAAATCCAATAGGACGCTCGAACCCAATCCTCCTCAACGCTTCCCTACCACTGTAGACCTCCTCCGCGTTCGAAAAGTCGTCCACATACACCGAAATAACGTGCTGATCATCTCCCTTGTTCGGGGACACCCTAGCGTACCTGCACCCTCCGGGGTTCGCAGCTTCCCCGAGGCAGACGAACCTCACAATCCGTTCCCAAGTCGCGTCGACCTCCGCAGTCGTACAAAACATCATCCACTTTCCCTTCGTCACTCCATACGTCTTCGCCAGTTCGTCCAAAGACGCGACAGTCAATGTGATATTCCCATCGCGTCTATGAGCATCCGCGAGCTCTTGGAATGCCACCTTCATCGCTTCCACCTGACCAGGATCGTAGGCTGACGAGCATCCACCGTACGATCCACGGCTGACCGAAACCCACTCGAATTGTTCACCAGTGACTTTGCTAGGTGAGAAATTGCAGACAAATTCGGAGAGGGAATAGAAATCAGGATTTTCGGGATGAAATTCGCAGTGTATGGAGTTATCGGTGGTTACCGCCACGCCAAACGGCATTGCATTTGGAGAACTTGAGGGTAGGGTATCGTTCGTCGCGAAGGTCATAGGCGTGAGTGGCTGCTCGGAGAACTGGTAATGCTTAACACGATATTCAAGTGAAGATTGAATGTCAGAGTTCACCTGCATGTCTACGGCCATATCCCTTTGACTAGAAAAGCCACATCCATCTGGATTGAGGCGCATTTGATTCTAGAAGTCGCATACATTCGAGTTGAGTAAAAACGCGGTATAAGATCACGCGTTGAAACCATACAAGTGATTGGATGAGACCGAGAGGGTCAGCATCTTCGCGTGAATGAAACTGAAGCATCCACAAAGGTTGACGGGCAGAACAAGAGATGGAAGTAGCTGATGAAAAAGGTCAGGGCTTCACTGGTGGTTCTGATCCCCCAATCTTGTCTTCGCTTACCGAATGGGGTCGGAGAAGCAAGCACGTCGCGTATCTATCAAGAATCCTTTGACTCCTTTCTCGCTTCCTATAAGTTCAACCTGATAGCCAATAGCTACACAGATCCAGGTATTGGCGTTGCAAGCGGTCAATAGGAAATAGCTTGAATTGATACAGTATATTACATCCCAGAATGCCAATCCGAAGCACGAACACCTATGCCGTCCAGACTTTTGCAATGAGTTCCGTGAGACCTGTACGACATTACCTGTGAGTAGTGATCCTTAAACTGGAAGAATAACACGACTCACCGATGTCGTTCGTGTTGAATTGGTAAACACCAACCATAACACCAACGGTGGCGGCTCTCAGAGTCCAGGATGCGATGGGGCCGACGACGGGGAACTTCCTTTTGTGGAGGTAATCAACCAGCATCGAGTCGAACTATAAGAGGGGCGATCGGTGAGTACGTATGAAATGTAAGAGAACGTGTATGTCGTACGCCGATGTGACTGTGAATAATCAAGCTGATACCCAGAATTCCATCCAGAATAGGGTAACTCGAACCGCTAGTAGCGAATGCCGCAACGGTCATAGGGATCAGCCCGGCAGACAGGAGCCTCTCGAAAGCCCAGTGGTAAGAGCCGTGAGTTCTGGATGGTGGTGGAAATGGAGTAGGCGTGTTCACGTCTCCTTGGTAAATAGCTAATAAGAATAGGTTTCTTGAGTCGTCCAAAACTCAGAAGTTAACTGTTGCTTGTGACTTACGACCACCAGGGACATATCTGAACTCAGGCAAGGGTGCACCACCGGGAGTATGCTTCAACTGGCCCGTTTGGGACTCATGTCGGACTAGCAAACGCTTTGGTCGGTAAACTGAAGGGGTGAGATCAATTTGTAGAACATACGTTGAATCGCTGATCTAGCAGTATTGAGCAAAGAGCGTTGAGCGAGTGCTCTAGGGAAATTAGACCGGAGAACGAGAGAGGAAGCCATGGTCGACAGAAACGAGGTTGGCGAGCACCGTGAATGGGGAGAGTCGGAGGTGAAATCACAAGGCTCGGATTGGACGGATGTCTTTACCGGTTGACCGGAGCATTGATTACCAATTATGGACCGTGTCCCGATCCCCGGCCGGCAGCCGTAGCCAGCCACCCGCAGCACTGCCTTAGCCTCGCCTGACAGAATCATCATGACGCTAAACGCCGCTATACTCACAACTCCATCATCGTATTATTGTCGTACCATTTGTCTCTTCGGAAAACCGCAGCTTTAACAGCTGTTGGGGTGCTTATTCCCTGATCATTAAAAGGATTCACACCAGGAATTGCTACCGATAACGACCTCACACGACAACCACCATGTTCAAAAGCGCAGCAACCAAGATCGCTCACAATTCTACTCTGCCTTCACTTGCTGGGAACTATGACCTCAAACCTTTACAAGATCTGATCAATGCGGAGAAGGTGGTTCTATCATCGTGAGTGGAAATTGGATAGTTCTCTTGTAAAGGAGCTAATTGAATCCGGATCATTCTCGCTGGCAGATTACAGAAATTGAGTGCCGACTTTACAAGGGCAGCAGATGCTCTTCGAACCTGGGGTATGGGGGAGGGTGAAGACTTGGGGGTACGTCTCGCAAGCACTGATCATCTCGATTATTCTCATAGACTGGTGAAGGATACTCTCAGTGCTTCAACCAATCTTTTACACCATTTTGCGAATGCTCTTTCGCAGTATGCCACCCACGAAAATACCATCAGAGAGCACATGAAATCAATACGTACTCGTGAAGAAGCCCTTGACGAACTCAAGCGACGACGCAGAGCTTTGGTCACTAAGGCAGATACAGCCGAGAGGAAGTTGAGCAAGATGAGTCCGGAACACAAGAATCTACATTCGCAGACGGATACTTTGAACCGGCTGCGGGATGAAATCAGGTCGATGGACTCTGAAATCATGACAGAGGAAGCCGCTCTTGGCGATTTCAAGAGATCGAAAATGAAAATTATGCTGGGATTGAAGTTCGGTGCACTGTTGGAGGCCTGTGAAAAAGGAACGGTCGCTGGAGAATTTGGAAAGCTGGTAGCAATGGTGCGCGTTCTGAAGTCGTCAAGCGAGAGTTGATGTCACTCACATTTCTCCAGGAAATCCCGGATGAGGTGACTCAACCAGGAATGGCAAGGACAATGTACATGGGTCATCAGAAGGTGTACGGCCTGTTGCAAGAAGCCCAACAGTGCATGGGTGAAATTGCTTTCTCCACCGCACCTACCACAGAGCCTCGGCAGCCCCGACCACCGCTCTCCGAACATGACAATCAGCCAAGTGGGAACTATGATTATAACGAAACCTACTCGCCCCCGAGGCATGAAGGCTCCGGCGGGTCCCCCCAAAACTACCTCGCATCCCCACAAACTATGGGTTCGGGCCACTTCATGGACGCGTCAGAGATTTCTACTACCGGCGGCCGCTCTTCAGCACCCACGAGCCCGACAACATATGCACCTCCCTCGGGCCCTCCGCCCCATGTTTCAGCTCCTCCATTCCCCAATCCCGATATGAATCAGGGCTTCCGAGGCTCCCAAGAACTTGGGGCTGTACCGTCACACCCGTCTGATCCTAATCTTCCCTCTGGCGGTCGCTTTGCCACATTCCCCGTCAGAGGCAACGCTCAGGGCAGTCAAAGTGGCTACCAGCTACGGGATGGTCCGCCGATGTTGAGTGGTGGTGGTGACGGACCGCAGGATGATTCCTTCTCTTCTTCGATCGAGGCGGCTCTGAACAATAGTCAGAACGGTCGCCCCAGTCTTGACGGCCCACCACCTTCTTATACAACCCACCAGATGCACTCGAGTACATCTTCTCCGCCCGAATCTCCTTCACGTGGGGTCCCTCCGATGCAGATGGACAGTCCATGGGCAGATCAGCCCTCAGGCGCACCACGGGGGCACGAAAGGAGCAGGGCAATAACAGAAGATGTTGAATCTGAAGAGGGTGGATTGGCTTACGACAGACTTGATGCTCAAGCAGACCGACAACATCAGAGGAACGACAGCGAGCCGAAGCATGTGAGGTTCGGTGAAGTCAGCGATGTTGACGAGGAATTACAGAGGCGGCATGAAACCGAGAGGCAGCCAAACGAAGGACCATCCGGAGATTCGGTGGCACCAAAATCGTCCTCGAGAAGAGTTCCACCACCAACATTCAACCCAGCTGAGGAAGAGAGAGAGCTCAACGCAGCTGCGGCCAGAGAGATCAGCCGAGAGTTAGACGCACTGAATTTCAGTGCTCATGACAGTGCTCGTGGAGGCAGACTCGAAGAAGGAGAAATGTCGCCTACCACCCTGGCAAGGAATGAGTCGTTTGGCTCCGCCGGTGTTCTCACGAGCAGAGGAGACGTATCGCCTCTTCATCCACCTGTTGCCCCCTTTACACAACGCGGACCTTCTCCACGACCAGAATCCACCCCAAGTTCCCCCATTCAAACATCCTCCCCAACGACCGGGCAGTCGCCGTTGAGCAGTGGTCCTCCAATCTCGCACGATCGCGCGTCAGAACGTCCCTTACCTAGTCCCGTTATTCCCAAGGCACCGTCTCCCATCTTGCCCCCGAGTATAAACGTTCCCGATCATAGGTCGAACTCGTCAATATCGTCGTTGCGGGGTGCCTCGCCTTACCAATCTGATATGCCGAGATCCCCTCTTGGAACTCGGTCAACATCTTCACTTGTCGGTGATAGACCCGATAGAAGTCCAGGTAGCAGTCCAGCACCACCACCACCGGGTGCACGAACGATATCGGCTGCAGCATTCAGAAGGCCAGCCAGAACGGGAAGTGATGCGCCCTCCCTTGGTGGTGGGATCGGCGGCCCAGGCTCTGGAATACCGGAAACGACTCCGCTACATCTGAAGAAACGCTTACCAGCCTCACCTTACCCATCCTCCCGCGGGCCAGACATGGGAGGTTCTCCTCCAGAGCCTGCCGCCATGCAACAACGCGTCCCGAGTGGAATTCAAGGTCATGGTGGCGCTCAAGTAGAAGAACCGTATGACTATATCTCAGCTTATGGTTCGTCGGATGCACCTTCCGGTGGTGGTGGTGGAAGCCCGTTGCAGGCTGACTATGGAAGCTTGGGGCGAATGAGAGTTGCGAATGATTACGGTGGCTCTTTACCTCCAGGGGCATCGCCGCCAGCACCGGGAGGATATGGAGATGGACGATTTGCAACGAATCTGGAAAATGATTCGCTGAGGTAAACTGAAGAGTCAAGTATACGGTGATTTCTTTGCAGGTTTTGGGCATGCACTAAGTATGCTTTACTATGATGAATGGGATCCTTATAATGTGTAATGTTTTAAATTTTGGTATTTATGTTAAATTGATCTTTGATCATATTTTTCTCCGACGTTGCGACGATGAGCAGGATTTCGGTGGGCAGTGGCGAGCCGCAATTATGTGTAATACTAACGGGTTTGTCTCCCTGACCCTAACCCTGACTCAGGCCAGGAAGAAACGTGCACGTGATCTGTTACCTCAGACTTGCCGCTGTGACGCCAATGTAAACTCAAACGTTTCGACGAGAACGTTCATCATTGCTCTACCCATCTCTATCCTCCCATCGACATGAGCATCACACCATCTGCGGAGAACCCCTACACTATTCTTCGTATCAAACGAAAACGCAATGAGGAACCTCTCGATGCATTAGGCAAGTCGACACAGTAATAGCTCGAGAGAAATTCTAACCAAACTCCTCATGATCACAGTTATTGAATCGGCACTACCGCGAAAGAGAACAAAGGGTGGCAAGGGCCTCTTTCAGTTTGCACAGACTGTCGAAGATAACGTGTGGCAAGATGAGAAGCAACAAAAGGAGATCCAAGTGAGTTGATACAGCCTTGAACGTTTTGCGCGTAACCAAACAGTCTACATTGCAATAGGAACAAATTTCGCGACTGGCCCGAGCAGAAGAAAGCAACATGCCAGCTTCCACTGTGATACCTCCAACTCCTGCTAAGCCGCCACCAACAAGCGACTCAAACCGACGATACACGGTTGTTGAACGCGAACATTCGACCATCCAACCGAAGTGGGACCCGTCGCAGCCGTGCGTTGTACACCTCCCTCATTCCAACTCGTCCTTGAACATGTCACCTTCTAAAGTCCTCCAGTGCTTTCTTCAAAGGAGCTGCAAGCCCGATCTCAAAGTAACGACTTCAAGATGTATGATGCAGTCCTCGAACGCAGTGAGGAGCCAGAGATGGATCCCGAAATGGAGAACATCATGCCTTTGCTGCAGGCGTATCTGAAGAGCAAGTTTTCTGTATGTGACTGGTCGTGACCTCCGTGTAATGTCAACCCACATCTAGTGTCCAACACACCAGCTGTACCTGCGATGACGGAGGACGAGTCGGACTATGTGTGGGATATCTTCTACCATCGACCTGGCGCTCGTCAAGATTGGACCCAAACCTCAACAGTTGGAACTGTGTATGAACTTCCCTTTTCCCGATCGGACGTGTTGGCTCAGTACGTCGCGTAGTACCGGCCTGCCCCCTCTAGGTAACCCGGACACCGACTCCGGCTCCGAAGACGAAGTTGAAGACGAGGCTGACGAAGACTCCAATGGTAAGCCTCGAAACGTTCTGTGCGAGGCTACACTCTACAACTTCCCGCAGCCGAAGAGTACTACAAGAACGACTATCCCGACGAAGAGGATAGCGACAGTGACTGGAACTCTAGCGGTACGTCTTCTCCTAGCCACCCTGTAACATATCCACCTTACGCCGAGCCATCCAGACGATTTCGATCAACACTCGGACTTCTACGGGGATGACGGGTCTGACCACGAGTGGCGAAACTAATATGCTTCTCATTCTACTTAGAGATCTTTTCTCCATATCTTTCTATGAACTTTTATCTCATTATGGATTTGTCAAGCAGCATCTTGTGTATGTATCAATAGCAATGAGCATGATATTCGTTTTCCGTCGTACAATCACTCGTCATTATACATAAGCATAGGTGTGCCCCCATTAGTAGTTGAGCGAGAAAGAAATACAAAAGATTCATCAATATCACGTCCAGCTCGAATGAAGCGTTCATGCCTTCTCCTAAGCATGGCCGATTAGCATTGAAGAATGAGAGAATGGTATACCCAGTACTCACTTCGGAGCTTACACTGCTCTTGCTTCTGCTTCTGCCCTTCTTTCCGAAAGTGAGTAAACCAAGGAAGAAAAGGACCGACAACATGGCGATGGCGACGAAGAGGGTCAAGCCAGCGCCAAGGAAACCAGCACCGACGGGACTGATGGTCTGGTGGTGAGAGGACGACGCCTGACTCTGTCCCTCCGTTGCGGCCAAAGCTAGCTCGCCACAGCCTCGGTCCTTGTTATTCCCGCAGACCTTGCACCATTCGGGGGTGTTTTTAACGGAAGCTGGCTAGATAGGGAGAGGGAGAGGGGAGAAAACATCAGAAAAAAACGCCGCTAGCTGAACCAGAGAGTCCGGCAGACAAACCTGGAGGTGATCCAAGAATTGCTTGAGCGGAACATCGGATGTGCTATTCATGAAGTTGTAGGTCTTGTACTCCGCATCATCAGTTCCATTCTTGAAATTGAACCGAACCACTGGTGCGCCTCCGTCGGCTGGTTGGCGAACCTCGAGAGCGATACTTCCAGCGAAATTAACTGCCAAAAGGGAAGAGGGAAAACGTCAAGAAGACTGAGTCATTGAACCATGTAGATGAACCTTTGGACTAACCAAATCCTGCCAGTTCCGGTTGTGCTTGCGCGACGCCCGTCATGTTGAATAAAGATAGGAAAGGCTTGTAGGCGGTGGCATAGTATACAAACTTCAGCGGGTCCGAGGCGTTTGCTATGCTATTGAGGTTCTTCGTCACGGAGGGTATCATCGTGCGGAAGGCAACTGATTATGACAAGTGACGTGGGCGGAAGGCGAAAGAGTGGACAGGAATATTTTTATTAGCCAACGGGGAAAGGATGATAGAAGCAAAGCATCGGACGAACTGTTTCCAATCCCATCGAGTTGGGAGTCAGAGAAGACACCGTACTCGTGCCAGTTTGCCAGATGACGGCCCTGTTCGAGGAAAGTAGGCGGAAGGTTGTTCTTGTATTGCTCGTCGTGAATGCTCTCGACAAGCATGAAGTCGAAAACCTGATATCGAAGGAGTTTGTCCATCTTGTCGTCCCAGATAACAGAATTTACTCACGTTCCACTACGAGGAATAATTAATAAACCATCAGCATTGTCAGATCTCGGGACTCGAAAGCATTTTTACTCACCATATTTTCGAGAGTGACTGGTCGACCATCGTTGTATCGCGATAACTGGCTTAGGTATGACGAGGCCTCGTCCGCCTTCTGTTTGAACTCCGGTGACGCGTAGAACTCCTTCGTGGCCTTGTCAAAAGCACCGCACTTCGTCCAGCCTTCGAGGGAGACATCGTTGTCAGGTTCTACAGATTCGACTGTCGTTTCCCATAAGCATTAATCGTCGACTCGAAGAAATGGCGGGAAACTCACTGGAAACATACTGTACAATAACACATAGAGCAGTCAGCATCGTCCTGTATCTGTTGATACGTACTTGAACGTACTTGATAACCGTTGAGAGGACCTTCGACAGTCGTGCCGTTCGCCAGCTTGGTGGTGTACGCATCGTTGGCCGGGAACAAGCCTTGTGTGAGCGACATGGCCGAGTTCTAAACACGAGACAGTAGCCCATGAGGGTTTGTCGTTGAAGGCAGCAGAAGCATTGACCGACCAGGATGACACCTCCTTCACCACCAGCATCCGCACGAACTACAATCGCGTTGACATTCAGCAAAATACCATTGCAGTCAGAAAGAGTAAGAACGTACCAAGAACTTGAGTCAAATCGACGATAGAGCTATTGATCGTAGAAATGAAGTTTGATGCGTTCGCAGTGAGGTACCTCTGCCTCAAGTGTTGTCCCAGTTCAAACTCTTGTTTCTGTGGGATCGGTGATCAACATCGTTCCGTCCTTCGAACGCTCAGATACAGAACTAACATTTCCCAGAGGAGTGATCTTTGTTGCAGTAGGCGTGTAGTCCTGCGGGTTCTGGTAGAAACCTATCGGACGCCACAAGTGAGTCATATAATCCGACATCTCCCCCCGAATCCTTTATACAGACCTGCACGATCTCCATGCCTAGCCATGACCAAAACGCCCAAAATTTTGCTGTCAGACATGTTGAGATCTGCTGAAAGACTCCTTCAAGGGTGATGGGAGGGTGAGGGAACCGAGGGATCCACCATATGATAGATGTGCTTTATAGTTCGAGGGAAATTTACCAGGGCCCAAGGATGCACATGGTCATACCGGAGAAGGCAGGTGCCAAGGACCAGTTGATGGCTATTGGTGCTATTTTTGGTACTCGGGACGCCCCACGCCGTATCACAAATGTGCATCTCCACAGTCTGCAGTCACGGTGACTCGGGAGACTCAAAGAGGGCACGCAAAGGATGTATTTCACGTTTGACATAGTCTGGGCGTAGTAGCTATACGAGGACACAGAGAAGAGGAAATTTTGTCCCATTACACAAACAAGGATGAGCACGGGAAACCATCAAAGGTTTACTTACTCTAGTAGGCATTTCGCTGACAAGGTACCAACAGTCAACGTTTCAACAGTTAAGGGCTCAAAGCCAAGCCGGAGAGAGGTAATACGTCGGAACCTCGACGGCTCTCGACGGGAACCTTTGGGAAGATGAGGTCCTGTTACATAGTTCCGCCGACACTTTCCATGGTCTGGGAAGAAACGCATCATTCATCAAGTCAAACGACAGCCAATCGACAGCAGCGGACTCACGAAGGGAGATGCGGTCGGTCCATCCAAGATCGCCAGTTCCTCGTCCGTGAACGGCAGACGAGGGATAAGAACAGTCCGAATCGGTATCAACAACATGATCACAACAGGGAATCCAATCGCAGCTGAAAAAAGCACGAGATAATTAGGAAATCGTGATCCAGAAAGGCGACTTTTGGGGGTGACCTACCAATCGTCTGGGTGATTGCGAACGTCGCCCCAAAACCAATCAACTGAATCACAAGGAACAGGATAAGCCTCGACTTGCGAACCCGACGCAGAGGGTCATCCTTGGATGTAAGTTTCTTATCCCGGAAGAGGTAGTAGAACTTTTGTGAAATCCCGTTCACGCGTAGGGCGTCAGCCCCCATGAACCAGCTAACAGCGTACAGCTTTCAGCTCGGCATCTACGGAAGAAAGAAGACAAGCAAACTCACAAAAGACCGGCCAATACACCTGCAAGAGAGGTTGGCTGAGTCGCAAGCACGGTTCAAGAGACACGTACCTCTTGGAATCAAGTTCAGAACATGCAAGAAGGGTCCAGTGAGAAGAACGAGACAGAGTGACCCTTGTGCGAGGTTAGAAACACGCTGCTCAACCACGGCTACAGGTTCCTCGCGCCAAATGGGGTCGAGTTCGGGATTTTTCTCGCTCTTCTCGTCTCTCTTCCTCTCGGTGACAAGTAGAGACGTGGTATGTATGGGAGCCTGAGGAATGAGACCGTTGGGGGCAGGAAGGCCGAGCAAACCAGAGATGAAGGTGGTAACACCAAGAAGGAAGAAGTCCCAGTGGAAACCGGGCGGCTTCCGAAGAGGAAACTCTGATCCTTGCGCCATAAGTGACTAAGATGAGTGTTGAGCAGCAGTCAACGCGAGATAGAAACAAGATGCTCTTACCGAGACGTTGTGATCGAAGAAGAAGAGGATCCACAAGACGATTCCAAAGGGCAAGGCAATGCCAACCCATTTGCCGTCGAGCTCCCAGAACTTCACGAGCCATTCACGGCCACCAGCCGGTTGAAAGGCTTTGCCGACGGGTAACGTCGTCGGATTGGCAAGATTGAACCTTCCCCAGTACGCCATCGCAGAGGACGCAATAAGGGCAATAGGCATGCCGTAGTCCGCAAGAAAACGACGAACAGGCCGTTTAAAGAAGTTGCTCTCGGACATACTTTGGAAAAGGAAGGAAGTGACCAGCATGAGGAGGGCAAGAATGATAGACACCATCGACCCCAACTGGTTCCCAGTTTCGTCGGCGTCCTTGAAATTGCGGGTGAGTACCTGGATGCCGTACTGTAGGTATACCCATGCAACGTAGAAGCCGAATGTATCGCAGGAAAATAGTGTAACATAACGAAGGAAGTTGCACCCTGTTTGCTTGAGGTCAGTACGAAGAGACTGCTTAAACCATGCGCACGTACAGTTGAGGATGGCAGTAACCCAATGGATGATTGCCGCCCATAAGTAAACCCATCCGATGAAATGAAGATACACCGGCGGGTCGGAGGTCGTCTCTATGATATCGTATATGACTTTGTTGAATACGGTGATGGGACCTACAACCCGGGTGAATGACGTAGTGAGGAAAACAATGGTTTTTTGCATACCAGTTACACCAGCAATGCACAGAGGTTGAGCACCAAACACCGAAAAGATGAAAGCTGCCTGGAAGGACGCAAGAAGAACCTCTGCTACACCGTATTGATTCGTTGTTTCTATGAGATCTAGAGAGAATGCGATTCCGGGGAGGACACTAGACAACTCAACATCAGCAACTGGAGATAGTAAATCTGAAAATCCTTACTTTGCGAAAAAGATAAGAGCTGTAGCAGGCACAACACGATAGTTCCAGGCGTCTACCCAATCGCTGACATAGTATGGACTCCGGGCTCTAATATCTAGAATCATTCCGGACGCAAGCTTCATGAACCAGTTTATGATGGGATTTTTGCTTCGAGGACGGAGGGTGACCGAGGTAGGTCGAGTTGACGAAGGGTGATGGGTGGCATTATTATCGACACCTGCCTCCCTTTCAAGTTCCTCGAGTTGCATTTGGGACATGATGGGTCGTATAAGAAAAGAGAAGAAGAAGAAAGGAGGAGAGAGACGGTGCAGGCACTGTCAAAGCTGCATCCACAGCGAGCGGATGATGACAGTAACAGAGCAAGCTGTTATAGCTGTTCTCCGGCAGCGTACGGCCTTTCTAACAAAAGTAGCTTGGCAATTCCCCACACTCAGGTGCCCTAACCGGTTCATTTATCATCCTACGATTCACTCCGCATCTTCCGAGCTCTTCGATAGAAAATTTTATTGAGATGTGGCTCAAGCTCGGATTCAGTTTCTCGGGTTCGGGCCGACATAGCTCGAGCGGTCATGTGAGGGCAGTGTAAGCTTGCCGCAGCTTGGACCAAGTTGGACCACCACTGTCATCATGTCCTCGACGGCTGCCTCTACGGGAGGGAGTACCTTCTTTAGCAAAGCTAGAACTACCTTGGCGATATTGGGAGGCATATATGTCGCAGCTGTCGGCCTGCTAGCTATACCCTATTTCCAGACCCAGTGCGTATCCACTTCATTTCGTTCGCTAGAAATACCAAGCTGACTATCAAAACGTGCATTTCAGAACGGTCTATATGAACAGTCTTCGTCTACCTTTCTTCGCAAACTTTGATGCTCCAGAAAAGTATGGCCTCGCACGTATGTTCGCTCCACATCACTCCTTCAATCTGCTTCATGAAAAGCTAATCCGACATTAGTAAACAAAACGCACAACTTCAAGATTCACACTTCTGATAACGAGACTCTGGGGTCATGGTTCATCCTTTCCGAGTCTGTCTACCAATCTCTGCCCGTCCCTCACACTTCACCTCAACCCCACATCGGAAACGCGCTCCGTTCTCGGCCAACGATTCTCTTCTTCCACGGCAACGCTGCTACCAGGGCATTCCATGCACGCATCCAACACTACTCCTCGTTGACTGCGCGTCTTGACGTCAACTTGCTTGCTATCGATTATCGCGGCTTTGGCGAAAGTACTGGCAGTCCCAGTGAAGAGGGTTTAGTACGAGATGCCCGCGCAGCATGGGAATGGTTGCTTGCTCAGGGTGCCAAAGGAGAGGATATCATCATCATGGGTCACAGTCTGGGTACTGGAGTCAGCGCTCGATTGTCCGCACAACTCTCGGATGAGGGCCACGCTTACCGAGCGGTAGTGCTCATGAGTCCGTTCTCGAGTTTAGAAGAGGTCCTCAAGACATACAGCATTCTCGGGGCAGTGCCGTTGATCAAGCCTCTCGCCATGATCCCATACGCGATGAGTGAGTTGTCAGTCTTATCGCGAAGTTATACTTACTTATAGCTCTCACCTCGCCCCACAGACTTCGTCTCGTGGGCCTTGATCCACAAATTTGATACTCTCAGCGTTGTCCCCGTATGTATACTGTGTTTGAAGATCTGGGGTCTTTCCATTCACTGACACGAAACATTCAGAAAATCAAAGGACAAGTAGTGATTGCTCATGCCGGTAAGTCCCTCACTTTTTCCGTGATAATCCTATACCGAAGCCGACGTGCATCCAGAAAACGATTGGGACATTCCATACACGCACTCCGAGGTCCTCTTCAACGCCTTCCTCGAACCTCTACTCCCTTCAGTCGATCTCCCGCCGAAAGCCGCCGCTCTCAGCAAAGATGAATGGTCTTCCTTCACCAACCAGATTACCACCCGGAATGCCAAACGCGATGACATCGTTGCAACCACAGATTTCCCGTACTTTGGTTCGGTCAAAGAGTTCTCTGAGGGCGGTCGCGACATAGTTTTTGTCAAGACGCTCGAGGGCGGACACGATTACATTGGTGTTCAGGAGGGATTGCAGGACATCATTGGGAGGAAACACGGCCTGTTTGGTGGATCTGGGTCGAAGTCTATCGTGAGCACTGCTGCAACTCCGACACCCGACAGCTTGGGAGCCAATCCCCTAGATTGATTAAAACCTTGTCAAGCCTGAAAAGGAGGTTTCTGACGAATTCTAGATATACTAGATCTAGACGGAAGATTTGTAGATGCCTTTCATGACCTTGGTATGGCCCACGCTAAATTATTGCTATGAAGGATGGATAGTTATCTTCGCATTACACTAACTAGTTAGTATGTACGTTACACACCGTTTGTAGATGAACCACTCAGTATCTCAATCTTATGAGACCTTCCTAAACTAAGGTCTTCAGATGGTATATTTATGCCATAGCAATGAATTCCTGCAGACAACGGCTCTCTACTTCTCCGTGATCAACCTTTCGAAGGCTCGATGTGATACTTCCGTATTCGGTTTCCCTCTAGCCTGCCAGAGGTTTCCGCAGTCTGACCCGAACCAGTCGCCAAGCTCTGCGGCTCAGCACCCTCCATGTAAGGATGATGCGCGAGCTGCGATCGAGGCACTGGTGGTCTCGTTCGACGGAGCGGCTGCACACGTTCCAAGATCGCGAGGGTTGGAGCCTTCTCCAGTCCAAGGGCCGTCTCCACAGTCACGTAGGAGAGTTTCGAAGTAGATGTCGGAAATGGCTGGTAAGAAATTGGAAGGTGAGTGAGGACTGTCATGTCCAAAAGAGATTGCGTTCGACTCACCAAATGAGGAACTGTTGATTCCCTTCTTAACCAATCGGTTTCTACCGCTGCGAGTTGTGCTCGTTTGCGCCTCTGCTGCGAGGCTTTGTCGTCGTCTTCAATGTCTGGATCTCGATAGCTGTTGGGAATTGGTGATCAGATGTTACAACGGGGATGAACGGGAGTGTCATTCATACCATTTTGGCGGTTTGGATGCAGGAGGTTGCAACGATATCGGAATCGCTTCAAGGGTAGACACGAGCCTCAGCGCAGCTATGTATGAAAGAAAGTCAGAGCAACTCGTGAGCTAAATTGTGGCTACTGCACGTACGCAGAGGTTCGTCAGTCGATCCTTTCTCTCCTTTCTCGGTCTCCGTGATTTTCCTTCTTTTCTTCCTGTGTTCACTAAGGTCCTCCAAAGCGGAAACTTGAAATTCCAGTGACGCTTGTAAGTTTTCCTTTAGCTCGTTCAAAAGCTCCAGTCGATCGTGATTTTCGCAACGGTCGTCGCTTGAGTTATCGTCGTTTTCATCGTATGAGAATACCTCATTTCGAGAGACACGTTTAGATGAGATGGGGCGTAGATGAGGGTTGGTGAAGCGAGAGGCCATCATTGGGGAGGGTGACAGGTGCTCATCACCTTCACATGAGCGCTTGGGTACCAAATACCGGTCCGGTTAACCGGAACGCTTTGAGGTCAAGTGAGGCAAGGAGTACTAGTCGGGGTTGTGTGCAACCCCCATGATGCATTTTCGTCGCACAAGACTCAGCCCATAACCCTCATGACCAAAGTTGCAATCGTAACGGGAGCTTCCTCAGGTGAGCTGCTCAACGCTTAGAGCTCCCTTTGCCGCCACAGTACTTACGGTTCTGTGAATCGTTATAGGAATCGGACGGCACACTGCTATCGCGCTCAGCAAAGAAGGATGGAACGTCGTTATAGCAGCAAGGAGGAATGACCCCCTACAAGAGACAAAGAACCTCATGATACTTGACAACCCCGGAAGATGTCTCGCCATGGCAGGGGATGTCACACAAGAAGCTTTTGTAAAGAACCTGTTCGAGGAAACCGTAAAGACATTCGGTGAGTTCTCCGGTGTTTTGCCCTATCTATAGCCCAAAGTCTCTGAAATCAAACTATGTAGGGCGGCTTGATATGCTATTCAACGTGCGCTTATAAGCCCCAGATTCCGCTCACAGTTCTCTATTGATACCGTGTACCGACTAGAACGCAGGAACTGGGCATCCCCAAGTCCCAATAGAAGAGATCCCACTGGGAGACTTCGAGAACGTTCTCAGAGTCAACCTAGTGGCACCTTTCTTATGCACCCAACACGCTATGCGTATATTCAAGTCCCAATCGCCCCCCGGAGGCCGAATCATCAACAATGGTTCCGTCTCTGCTTACATCCCGCGGCCTTTTGCTTATGGTTATACTGCCTCCAAGCATGGTCTGACTGGACTCACGAAGACCACTGCGTTGGAAGGTCGACGGTTCAATATCAGCTGCACACAGATCAACATCGGTGAGTTGAAACGTCCTCTTCCCCTCCTATGCTTTGCTGACAATCGAGCGACCAGGAACCGCAATGACAGACATGGGCGGTAAAATGCTTAATGGTGCCCTCCAACCCGATGGAAGAGTTATTCCGGAACCGGTCATGGATGTGGAACCCGTCATCGAATCTATCATGACCATAGCTCGTCTTCCTAATGAAGTCACGGTGCTGGAAACGACGATCATGTAAGTCACCGACTCCAAGAATGCCTCGGGCTGCGGATCACGGATGGCTGATTTGCATTACAGACCTACAGGCATGCCTTTTGGTGGAAGAGGTTAACGAATACAGTACCTGACACTCTACTCGTTTGTGCTGCTGGCTCACAGCTCCGTAGCGTTTGTTAGTACGCACCTGATAACTGTATCAATCAAGGCATCATTCTTGAGTCACTCTACGCGTGAACGAGCAGCGTCTGAAGCCTATTCAACCAGGAACGCGACTGCCATACTCACGGGTTTGACGTTGGATACGCAGATTAGGCAAGAGAAAGTCGCATCCAAGGCCCACGGCTACTACAGAAAGCCTTCTCACGGCGTTCCGACATGAGAAATTCCTGCCACCCTGTATATGTATACGACTCCCACTCAATGGACTCATGATCACCTTCAATCGATACCACGACGAGCATCCATCATGACCACCACCACAGGCACTGGCAAAGTTGCAATAGTAACGGGTGCCTCGGCAGGTACATCCTTCGTCTAGGACGCATTGACCTCTGAACGCTGAATCAAGGTTCAAGGTATCGGACGAGCGACATCAGTTGCGCTCAATCAGGCGGGATGGAATGTTGTTGTCACAGCGAGGAGGGCCGATGAGCTCGAGAAGACCAAGGAGTTGATGAAGGTCGACGATTCAAGGCAATGTTTAGCTGTGGCGGGAGATATAACGGATGAATCTTTCGTCAAGACTCTCTTTACCAAAACAAAGGAACAGTTTGGTGAGGAGTCCTTACGCCCGTATCGACAAACTTTTCGATGAAGCACCCACCTCCGGTATAGGTCGTCTCGATTTGCTTTTCAACGTACGCTTCCCCATTTCTTCAGGTCGAATCCGTACCTATGATGAATTCGATCCCGCTCGATGCCTCTCAGAACGCCGGGCTGGGCCAACGCCAAGTTCCCATTGAGGAAATTCCCGTAGAGGTTTTCCAGAAAGTCGTGACCATCAACCTCGTCGCACCTTTCATATGCACCAAGGAAGCCATGCAGCTTTTCAAATCCCAGTCGCCTCCGGGAGGTCGTATCATCAATAACGGCTCCATCTCAGCAATCGTTCCTCGTCCTCTGTCCTACGCGTACGCTGCGTCCAAGCATGGATTAACTGGGCTCACGAAGACCACCGCCCTCGAAGGACGCAAGTATAATGTTGCCTGTACCCAGATCAACATCGGTGAGTAATGTCTATGTACAATGTGGTCCCCTTCGTCCAAAACCTGGTAATTTACACGCTGTGTTTCAAGGAAATGCGGCTACTGCTATGGGCAGTCAACACACCGGGGGTACTCTGCAGCCCGATGGGAGGATGGTTGAAGAACCATCTCTGGACGTGAAGCATGTTGTGGACGCCATTTTACACATCGCCGGTCTTCCGAACGAAGTTTCCGTCCTCGAGATGACCGTCCTGTGAGTGTTACATCGAGTCTGAGGGACAGGCAACGTCATGAAACTCAACGCGTTCTTAGAGCTACTGGGGCACCCTTCGTCGGTAGAGGTTGAGAAAAAGCATGATGTTCTTGGACTATGCTGAAAAACTAACTATGCGTGTCTACTACTAGAGTGCGAATGTATAATACTGCTATGCGACGAAAGGGTCGGCGTGAATATGACCTACTTTAACATTACATAGTAAGAATTACAACCTGATACGGATACAAGAGTGTATGAATGAAGGTGGTATGGTGATATGAGTCGGAAATATGGTGAAAGCAAACAGACAGCAAAAAAAATAAGAACCCGATCCGCAAACCACGAGCAGAATAATAAAATTACACCGAGGGGCCCGGAACAGACTATGATGAAGAATTAGGAACGTCCCCGACCTCTGAAGAGGTAGATGTTTCTCTCGAATGTAACTCCCGCGCCTCCCGCGCTTCCCGCGCTTCGACTGCTAACCAGCCTCCAAATTCCCAATTATATCCAGGACAATAGCGATCCCGTTCCCTCTGTTCCAAATCCACGACTCCGGTCAAAATTTTGTTCATCCTCTTGAAGTCTATGGGTTTTAATATCCATCCGTCCATCCCGGCGTCTGAAAGCCTTCCACGTTGATCCTCGAAGAGGGAGGCTGAGACTGCAAAGATGGGAATCCGTCCATTGAGTTGGCGTGAAAGGCGTATGCTATTCAGCAACGGGCTGGGTAAAGCAGAACCTCCTTCTAGCGCCTTTTCCACGAGACGAATGCGCTCCGACGCTTCGTAACCATCAAGGATAGGCATATTGATATCCATCAAAATAGCGTCGAATTCTTGATCAGATTTGACTTGATCCAAGCCTTCCTGGCCGTTGGTGGTATTCACGACTGTGTGACCGTCCATACGCAGTCGCTTTGCAAGAATAGTTCTATTGATGTCATTGTCCTGTTTGGAGGGTGAAAATGATCAGGATGGGTCGCTCATATATGCTGAAGCGTCTACCTCGACAACCAACACCCTGAGCTTGGCCTTCTCTACTTTAGGTAGCGTGGGGGGTACACCTTTCGCTTCGGTCTTCGAGGCGCCTTCTTTAGAGGAATGCCGCCTGGGAATGTTTGGTCGAGTATCCACGGAATGTCGAGGACTTGCTATACCTCCTGCAATAGATCGCGAACGCGAGACTCCTGGAGAGTCAGGGAAGGGACGAGAGATTCCTGGGGGCTCGACCTCGCCAGCACCTACTCTGACCGCGCGTACCGGAACATTGGAATCAGTTACGTCGAAGGACCCGTGCTCGGAAGGGGCTTTAGAATTGAAGTCGGAAGGCCCAAGCGCGGACGTGGATGCAGACGGCGAGCTCGCCTCGGAGTTCGCCTTGGAGTTCGCCTTAGAGTTCGCCTTGGAGCTCGCCTTGGACATATGGCTTGAAGAGAGGGCCTCAACTAGAGAATCGATCTCGTGTTCTCCTGAACTGGAGGAACTAACACGAGACCGCAAAGACGATGAGAGCGACGAGCTGCTCCTTGACGCGACAGACCTGGCCTTCTCGTCGACCGTCAACGAAAGAGGTATGAGGAAGGAGAAGCGACTTCCTTCAGCAACCTTGGACTCCACCCGAAGTTGTCCTCCAAGCTGTTCGACTATCCTCGCCACGACAGCCAGCCCAAGGCCTGAAACGGGATGAGACGCTTTCGTAATTCGTCGGGAACAAAGACTTACCAACGCCAGGCTCTGAACTTGTCTTGGGCTCCGAGGACTCCACTTGTTCAAACTCCCTGAAGATGCTCTCCAGCTTGGTGGGTGGAATACCACAACCAGTGTCAGCAACAACAATTTCCACTGCCGTTGAGTTGGTAGCTCGTAAGCCCGCTGGCTCACCGTACGTGGTGCATCGAACGCTGATGGTCCCACGCTGCGTGTATTTTACTGGCGAGGTTGGTCAGCATCGACCCAAAGACGTAGTGCATGTTTGGGCTCACGAGCATTGGCGGTCAGGTTCTGGACTACCGTCTTAATCTTGCGGGGGTCTCCAACAACCGTTTCAGGGACATTTTCGGTCTGCACCTTAAAGTCAAGGCCCAGTCGCTTAGCCTCCTTGCTGTACAAGAAAGTAGCGTCCTCGATTGCACAACGCAAGTCGAAAGGTTCATTGAATGACGTTTCGTTCCCACTTTCCAGACGGGTGAGGTCCTGCAAGGGGTTGAGCTTCCTGGTGAATACAACCTCTTTGCATGTCAACTCACAAGCAGGTCGTTGATGGTGAATAATAGGCTCTAGACTCAGTTGCAATCAGATCGTGTCCATGCAACAGAGAATATCAAAACTTACTTTTGAGGCCGTGTAAGAATGGCTAAGGTTATCTCGTGTTTCACCATCCAGAGGACCATTAAGGGCCATTTCCAGGTAACTAAGGAATCATCAATCCCAAACCATGCTCAAAGAAATTTTTTTACGAACTTGATGATGTGATTCAATGGTGTGCGAACTGTGAACATGTCAAGAGTGCACTGTCGAGTCAAACAGAGCTACCTACCTTCATGGCTAGCATTAGACAGCAACAAGTTGGTTAGCTTCGTGGTCGCTAAAGCATTCTCTTTTTGCCGCCAGACTTCGATGAACTGCCGAAAAATCAGCATATAGCAAGCACCAAGCCATCAACGCAGACCTTTCCGTAGACTAAAGCCAGCACCCCCGCCGTCTCTAGCTGTTCATCTGTCCATGCTCGACTTCTACCCGCCAGTTTCTCGGACCATATCTTGAACGATTTGCGGGGCTCTAGGGCACCGTTGCCTGTGGTTCCCTGTTTGTAAGGCTTCCCAGCCCAATGAACGTGTCTCGGCTGCCCCCGACGCAAAAAGGCTATGAAGTCCCTCCCTCCGCTTGAGAGAGGAACGTACAGCAATCCAGCGACTACTTCCAAGCCAGTAGACAAGTTCAGGTCAGGGAAGTCGGCAGTCACAGCTTGAGAAACCTGTATCGAGCTGTACACGGGATGAGCTTAATCGCTATCTATCAGAGAGAGCGGAACTCACTTGTATTGCTTCAACCGCAAGTACTGCGACATGATCAGAATCTCTTGACCATGCTCATTGGGACCAAGGATTTTTGCGCCGTCACCGATGACCAGAATACCGAAGTCGGCGTCGAAAAGTCCCAAAAGATCGTCAGCATTCGATACAATGTACCCGGTCTGCAAAGAGGTACCATCAGTGAACTATTGCTTTGTCCGATGATTATCAACAGCTTTTACCGGATGATTGTCCGAACTCATTGTGTTGATCTAAAACAATTGCACCCGACAAGTTTGATTCAACGTAACGAACATGCCGGATATAGATTTTGCGTACCAGTTTCCGTGTATGAAGTCTCTGTGCGTAACTCAATCGTTCGATATTCCTTGAGATCGACTGGCTGAGGAGCCGTAACATCTGCCGGACGGGGAAAGAAACTCTCATCCCATGGGGACCATAAGAGTGGCACGCTACTAAACCCCACAATGTGCCGAAAGCCATGATCGACTGAAAAACGCGTGTGAATGACGCAACAGACGAGAGAATGCCGAGATCCTTACTACAGACATGGACGCTCGAACGCCCATGTTCCCAAGATCTGGTGAAACCTGAGTTCCGCATCTCAATCAAGAACAACGAAGGATCCTCACATTTGACGTGGATTGGACTCATGGCGCGGAGATAACAATGTGTCATGTTCAAAGGAGAGTCCAAATCCGCCTTGCTTCTCACAACCAGCCGTGCCGTCGATTGATCGCGGTCATATAAAATGCGGACTTTGTCTATCACACAATTGAGTGAAAGCACAAGAAAAGAAGTCGAGGCAACGCACTCAGCTTATACAGTTCCCTGGCCTTTTTACAGGTCGAATCAATTCCGGGTCGAACGGGTTTAAGTAACAAGGCGAACTCACCTGAGCGGGAATGTCGCTTGCAGGAAAGTGGAGGCCCATATAGAGATCATGCGTCTGACTCCAGTCTACCAACTCCGCCACTGTCTGCCCATTCCACATCTCGTCAAACTGGTAAACAAGAACTCGATGAAACTGGGTCAAATCCTTGATAAGTCCCACGACAATCTTCAAAAAGGTGTCTAGATCAGGCGCAGCTCCGAGCTGGTCATTTATCTGGGCCATCACTGCGAATACGTCCATCATCCCTACGCCTCCAGCTACATTTGCGCTCGCGTCTCCTCCAAGAAGAGACCGCCTTTGAGCACGTCTTTTCATTGGAGTTTGACCGTACCCAGGCGGGCTCTTGGGGTCAGTGGGACCAGGCATCTTGGATAATCGCCGTAATCGTTCGAGGGCCAGAAGAGGCTTCGACCGTGAGGTCGTACTTTCGAGGATTTCTTCGGTGCTCGGGACCCAATCATCATCGCCATCCAATCCATCCAAGGTGCTCACCTTCTTCTGCACCCGACGACCAGATTGCGCTTCAAGAGGTCCCAGGCGGGCGTCAGGTACTATCGTGTCTTCTGACCCGGACCGTGCCTCAGGTAATGAAGGGGGAGAGATTGCGGAGTCAGGTATGGGGGAAGATTCGGATGAAGCACTCATTGAATCTGAGAGGTCAATATCCGCGGAAACGAGTGTTGTTGATGATCCATCAGTAGAAT
This sequence comes from Marasmius tenuissimus, assembly GCA_029532415.1. Lineage (NCBI taxonomy): Eukaryota > Fungi > Basidiomycota > Agaricomycetes > Agaricales > Marasmiaceae > Marasmius > Marasmius tenuissimus. The sequence goes on along the minus strand of JAQOTA010000054.1, from coordinate 3,088,454 downwards.
TTCCGGGGGTGTCAGTGCTGCTTCCACCACCTGAGGAACTAGAACCCGATGCACTATCCGAACTCGAATTTCCACTTCCAGCGCTCCCCGGAGAACCTACCCCAGAGAATTCCGAAGTTGTAGAGTCGGCCGGGACATTTGATCCCGGGGGCGGGTATAAAGGGTTTAATGGATCGACTTCGAGCTCGAACTCCATGATGATCAGATCATTCTTGAAATTAGCCGGGGTTTCTGAATAGGGACTCGGTTGTGGTCGATGCATGGCTACCCAGCATGTCCACCTTCGCCGACCACTTTGTGCACCCCATGGGTCGTGTGGAGCTGCTGTCGTTTCATTCGGACGGCCTGTGCTGGGTGCTCCGAAACCAGACAGGAGAAAGACATGCGGAGCATCGCGCTCCGAGTCTTCCGGCTCTGATGCAGAGGGATTCATGGGGTTGGGGTTGGGGTCGGAAAGGAATTGTATGTTGTCCCACAGGAGCGCGGCTTGCGAGTCGGGGAGGGTATCAGTGAAACACTCGAGGGAAAAAAGGTATTGGGGGGATAATCCTAGAATTTCAGTTGAATTCTGGGGATCGCGCGGTCAGCTATCACTTGGACGGTCAAAGGAGAAAGAAACGCACTTCCGATACTTGGCGTACAAACAATCTATCCTCCAGTTCTTGAACAGCAATCAGTACCCCAAATCCTTGGACTGCTCCTGGCGTCCGAATAGGCTACAAAAAAAAGTTATAGAAAAGGAAAACGTCAATACATAAATGGGTCCGACTGCTCTGCGATTGCGACAAGTACCTCGTCCTCGCAAGCCGCCAATTCGCCTTCCCTTCCGGTTATAACGTGATTGCCATGTTCATCTAGGTGGTGTCGAAAACGAACAGTTGCGAGAGGTGCTACAGATGAAAGCGATGATGTAGACTGGGATGAGGGCGGGCGTTCTGGGTCGTCGAGACGTTCACGACTCTCGCCTTCTTCCGGCGTGTAATAGTTGGAGACTTCGCTGCTGCTTGCATTGCTCTGTTGCCCCGAGTGTTCCGATCGACCTTTATCTCTACCGCGGGAATCTACTTTTGAGCTTCGCGAACTTGCTCTTGATGAGGAGATTGTGGGAAGATGGACTATTCCAAGCTCCCAGGGCCGTTCGTACTGTGGACTGGGATCATTGTATGGAAGCAGGGAGCTACTGGTGGAGCTAAACGCTTGGCTGGCAACGAGGGGAAGAGGAGGAGGGTGTCGTGAATCGTAGTGGTATTCATCCGGAGACTGAGGTGCACTGATATCAACCGGGAAGAGATCCGAGGCAAAGAATGGAGAGTCTGATTTTTCGGAGGGTGAAGCCACGCCAGAAGACGGTGAACTGTTGCTCTGTTGGGTAAATGAACGTGGTGAAGTTGGAATTTCGTCTCCAGCTGGAAAGTGCCTGAAATTTGGGGTCGACTTGGGATCAGAAGCTTTTCTCGTCGCGTTGTTGGGTGAATTCTGGCCGCTTTGGGGAGACTCGTCGAGCCCAAATGTCGCAACACTCTTCGATCTACGTGCTCGAACTGGAAACTTGCTGCCTGTCGACACGGAACGTGTAGACTGGTGGCCTGAAGATGCACCTTGAGCGATCGCGGCATCCTTCGTGTCCGCTCCTGGAGCTGAACGGCGTTCAACGACATCAATTTAGGCAAGAAAAAAGAAAGCTTTCCCGTTCACGCACCTGGAGATGACAGACCCAACGTTGCTGACCTTGCCAGTTCAGGTGTATGATTCGGACTCGGTGATTTGTTACCTTGAGATCGTCGATGCGGTTGTATGCCAGAAAGTAAGGATTTTATGGGGTATATGAAGGAGGGCGGTGAGGAAGATTCAGTTGGCGATGAGGAAGACATGGTGGTCGAGGACGAAGAACATATCCCAGATAAATTCAAGTTGGCATGGACGAGTCTCACATTCAGCGACCGAAGAAGCACTCGACTCAAGCAATCTCTACCGAGCACTGCTTAGTCAGCAGCCACAGACGTCAGTGTCCCACGATTGTCTGACAGTGGGCAGTGGGTTGGGCGTGAGAATCGGTGACGGTGAACTCTTGTAAGAGGGCTTGTAGAGGCAGCAAAAGGAGACAGGATACCGGTCCCGGTCAATTTCAAAAGACAAGACCTGCACTTGCTTCCTGATTCAGATCTCACATGGACGTTCCGACCGGACTGTAACTATCCAAAAGTACAAACAACACAAATTTAACCGACACTCATATCTTCCACGTCTAGCGAGTTCTCTGCAGTGCCGGTTCCGTCCGGTTTTGTCAACCATGAAGGTGGCTTCTCGAATAACTCCTTCGCTTGTGGCACGCCACGTCTATACTTTTCCTGCAGCCGCTCGGACTGAACTCTAATTTGTTCCTTCACCTTGGCCATTGCAACCGCCTCCAGGGTTTGCGCGGAAGCGGATTCCAACGCAATATTCAGGAGTTCCATGATGTACGCATTGATAGGGTCCACCGACAGCGCCTGCCGTCCAGTATGAGCACATCGTCATTCGTCAGTGCAATGAACCAACTCACCTCATGATATTTCACGATCGCGCCTTCCAGATCGCCAGTTAGGTGATTCACGAGGCCCAGGAACCCAAGAGCGAGCGACTGCTGGGGATCTAATGCCAGCACTTTACGGTATGTTTCCCGCGCCTCAGGATAGCATCTGTTTCGCGAGCGTCAAATCGACAACTCGGCAGTAAAGCTCACACCACTCACTTTAGCCTCCGGTAACAGGTTCCCAGATTGATATAGGTAGTAGTCCACGTCTGCTGAGAGCTCTGGGTCACTTCAGCCAGCGACAGTGCTTTCTCAAACATCTCAGCCGCCGCCTTGTACCTGGAAATGTATCAGCCGAGACCTAGACGTCATACAGAACATCGCTTACTGTCCATGATTGTACGCCATTACACCTCGTTCATTATATACAAGTGCATCTCCGTCACACATTGAATGAGCCGCCGCGAGGGCCTCATCGGCGAGTTTAAAGTTCGAAAGGACGATTTGTTCCATTCCTACGAACGTCAAGGGAATGTGCGATCTATTGCCAATTCGTCAGCTCGGCTGAATGAAACGCCTGTCGTCTTCACTCACCCAGGAAACATCCTCGCTGCGGTTGAGTATGCCGTGACTGCGTGATCATGCTCGCCTTCATTGGAGAATGTGTGGCCAAAGGCTATCCAAGCGGGACCAAACCGGGGGTCCATTAAGGACGTTTTGCTATGCATGACCAAAGTCAGGACAGGGTAGTGGACTAGGGACTGCGGACGAACTAACCTAAAGTATTGTCGTGCGCTAACCCAATTCTTGTGGCTCAGATACCACACTCCAACCGCATACCAGCTTATGGGGTTCTCTGGCTCACTCTCGACCATCTCGTGTGCGAGTAGGAAGAGTTTAGAGTGAAGGTGCTTGAGGTGGTACATACAAGCAAGATGCAGAGGCATCGTGGGATTGTGTATCGTCACTAGGCTCAGTATACTATGAATGCAACACCGTCAGCGAGTGAAATTATCGGAGAACGAAAGGAGATACCGAGATGTAATGACAAAACAATCCGACCACCGGAAATTAGTGTACAAGGCGTCTGCAAAACTGAACAGAAGGTCCGGATTATCCCCAAGGCCATATTCTTCGACCAGCCTTCTGCGTGTCAAGGCTTGTTCCTCGACATGTTTGTACTTTCTTAAGCGTGTCGTGTACATCATTTGGATAAAAGAAGCGTCTTGAGGTGTCTGGGAAGAATACGAAAGACCCTGGACAAACTCCCATTCTGTTTGAAGACGCCAGTCAGTGTCGTAACGTACAGGATTGACCAGAAACGTACCTTCTTCAGGCGAGAGCATCTCCCCACTGACCAGTTGGTCAAACGCGTCGTAACATTTGACGTCAAGTGCTAATGCCTCCATGAAACAGTGCTTCGCCTGATCCGCCTTGTTCATTTTGAGCATTAACAAACCTCGCAGATGGCACATGGATGCTTCTATCTGGATCAAGATGAGGCATAGACAGGCAAGCAAACGATGCATAATCACCTTGATTCCCCCGTCAATATTCGGTACCGTGGGCCCGCTGCGTCCTGGCTCAAAGCCTCAATACGGAGCGAAAAGGATGGTCTTCCGTGACATACCGGAGTCCCGGAACGGGTTCGCTTCTCCCAACATCTCCGTGGCTCCAGCCCAGTTTCCCTGGCGAACCTGGCATTGGGCGGCAAGGTATCGACACGCTACACTCATATCCACTAGCCTTGAGACAGGTCCATGTAGGTCTTCTGAGTGATCCAGAACTCCAGTTGGTCCCATCGGTATTCGCGAAATTGGAATGGTGGATGATAAAAGATCCTGCTCGCGCCCTTTGCCTTTGTATGATGACATATCGCCATTCGTCAGATTGAGAGGGGGTGTCGCAGGAAGTCTAGGAGGGGATGTTGGAAATGCGCGAGTGAGCAGCCTCTCTGCACGCGAGTACTGATGCTGCATGAAATATGTTTGCGCAAGCCAAAACGCGTCGTTTGGATCGTCTAGAACGTGTCTGTGTTAGCTAACGGAGCTCACGGGTGAGCGATATGCAAGACTTGCTAGACCAGGTCATGATCTTGTCTCCCCAGAAGGCTGCTGTTTCGTATAGATGCTGCATGAGAGCATCGTGCCTCCACAGTCTCATTCTATCAATCATTCCCCACTCATATTCGTCCTCGTCGTCTGCATCGTCCTCCGAATCTTGGAAGACCCCAGTGGTGTCATTAGCAAGTGGATGTGGGTGGCGACCTCCTGCGATGCTTTCTTTCGTCTTTCTTTGGCGACGCGGCGATGACCTTAACGGGGATACCTGAAGTATCGAGCGATTCGGGTCAAGAGCGATAGAGGGATTATGGTGAGAATAACTCGAGTTCGCGTCGTTGTACGTGTCGATGAGATGTTGAGGACCAAATGAGAACGATGAATTTATTGACCCTCTATGACGCGACCCTGACGGTGTTGGAATATGTGGAATTGCTGGAATAGCAAAATGAGCTGAGGGAGGGGGTGTCGAGGTCATCACCGGAGGATGACTGCTGCAGCTTTGTCGTCGTGAACGTTGAGCACAGTTCGAGTTGAGATTATGTAATTGCCACATTGGGAGGTATACCATCAAAAAATTTACATATAGACTCTTCATTCTCTCCATTCTCTTTCAATTGCCCCTTGATTGTCACCCACGACCATCATCATGTCCAGCGAAGCCACTGTTCCTCGTCGCCGAAGACATTCCACTACAACCCGCGACTCGGACGCCACTACAGCACTTCAAAGGCATGCTCGTCACCTCGTAGAAGACCCTCTTCCCCGACCAAAATCGACACCAGGCGAACGGCCTGCTCAACGAAGAAGACAGAAGAGTCCCGAACTGGACGAGACCGACCACAATGTAGAGGAGATGGAGGTTGACCAGGAGGGCACAAAAACTCGCTACGTGGTCACGGGTGATGGCTCAAGTCACGAATCATCGGATGGAGAAGAAAGCTCTCCTGTTTCAGACCATAATCAAGAAGAAATCGCGGAACGGCCTACTCGTCCTCTGCCCAACTCTAAAATACGAAAAATGGCTCCTACGACGGCCCCGGATACTCCTAACCAGCCAAAGGTTTCATCCAGCTTGAATCCCAATGCGCGCCCATTCCCGACTCCCTCGATTACACCACCGAAGCCTCTACGTGAAGTGCCAGCAAACCCTCATATGTTACCGGTTCAGGCTCACGTCCCACGAGGTGGGATCGCTTCTAACACCAACCCTCGTCGCCTGTTTGTGGTGCTCGAGCAAGCGTGCCTCGAGGCCTACCGAATCTCCAGTAGCTCGAAATCGGGACGTCCTGGGAAGGGGGGAAAGGAAGGAGAGGTCAAATACACCTTGTTGAATTGCGATGATCACCAAGGAATACTCGCGAAAACGGGGCGCGATATTGCAGATGCCAGACCGGACATCACACATCAGGTACGAATTAGCTCTTCTATCGATTCAACTTGAACTTTCTGTACCCTCGATTGTACCCCCGCTTTGCCTCCGGAACGGCTATCAGCATCGCTTTACTTCTTGGTTTACTCCACCAAACGAACCCCAAATTTGCCGTCTCGCACTTGCTCAGGGCTAACCCACGCTGTCTAGTGTCTTCTCACATTACTCGATTCTCCGTTGAACAAGGCTGGCCTTCTTCAAGTTTACATACACACCGCCAAGGGTGTTCTGATCGAAGTGAACCCCCACGTTCGCATCCCCCGAACCTTCAAACGGTTCAGTGGCTTGATGGGTATGTTTTCTTCACACGCGCGGGTCGCAGAAACTCAAAAGCCTACCCATTCCAGTACAATTGTTACACAAGCTTTCCATACGGGGCGTCAATGGCTCGGAAAAGCTGCTCAAAGTCGTTAAGAACCCGGTTGTTGATCACTTCCCTCCCAACACTTACAAAATCAGTGCGTCTCAACTCAATCGTCTCTAGAGGATGTCCCTATTGATTCCCATGACATTCAGCTCTCTCCGGTGATGCTCCTATCAAGCGTCTCTCTACGTACCTTCCAACCTTGCCGGAGACCCACAACATCGCCGTGTTCGTTGGCGCAATGGCGCGCGGCAAAGACGACTTCGCAGACGCTCATGTCGATGAAAAGATCGGTCTCAGTGGTTACGCGCTCAGTGCCAGCGTAGCTTGCGGAAAAGTAAGTCTACGTCTTCTACGTAATGTTCCCGAACCCACATTGATCACCCCTGCTAGTTCTGCTGCGCATTAGAGGATCTATGGGACGTACTCTAGATTCCCACCCCACATGTTCCCTGCAGGAACACCATCCTTCCTTGATGTACACTGTTATCTTTTTTCTTTGGGTTGTATCTTTTCCGCTGCTTTCAACCTGCCGATATTCCTAAAATGCCGTGTAATTCTAGATTTACTAGTTGATATTCATCATTCGGTACGCACCCTGCTGCTTTCAACCTGCAGACCCCGGCCCTCTGTAAAAACATACCACTCGCATTCAACACCTTACCCTTACTACTCGTACTTACACCTGCCTACTACACGCCACACCTTACGACCAACAGACATACTCACGTACATAAATGCGTACACCATCCATCACACCAGGCCATTTGGCGATCCAACTCGCTGTAATGGAATGGTCTAATAATACAGAAGTTATCTTTTGCGGATACTCGGAGGACGGGGGACTTTTAATCATTGCCCATTGAAGTCAATCTAAGTTTCAAGCTTTGACTCTATTGCCCATCAACCGCACCCCGACGTCTTGCTCGATTGAAGTTCAAGTTGATCCAAGTAAAACGTTCCCTCACGGCCGTGGGTCTCTAAATCATAGGAGCTCTTGGTAGCTATATCAGCTACCCAGCTCCACCATGATGCATTCCCAGACATGACGCACCGGGGCGGCGGCGTTCACTTATAAAAAGCGCAACGAGAAGTATGATCCTGCGGAACTCCCCCATGCCTTCTTCAAACTCTCCTTCGTTTCTGAAGACGTTCTCTGAAGCGATTTACCTACTCTTGAACACTCCCCTCGTGGATTCGGACAATGTTCAGGAGTCGGGGCATCAGCTCGTCGAAATGACCCCAGTTCGGAGTAGTAGAACCTCTGGGCATTCAATGGAACCTTCGGAGAAGAACGACCAGGTAAGCACACAAACTTTTACACGGTGTAAGGGACCCTGAACTCATGTACTATCCAGGCTGAAGTTTACGTCCATGGTCGGGAGTCATCAATCTCCTCCACACATAGCAGTCTCAGCTATCGTTATCCCTCAGAATGTTGAGAGGATGCGTGGTGATTACTTCTTCAGCTCGTATGTGTTTCCACGGGCTGACCAGTTCTCCTAGGACCCAGAACTCCCAATTCCGGGCTATATATCACGAAACTTCGCGCACACGAACCTACCTTATACCCCAGACCTGTACCTTTTAATATTACTTTACCCGTCCACGGTTGTATGTAACTCATGGCGTCTTTACATGAATACCAGCAGTAATAGCATGAAGACGGACTGGAGTTTGTTTATCTTCGTCAGTCAGAGTGGGTCGAGTTGAACGTGCGGGGAAGGTGCAGAAAATTCTCACGCGCTTGCTCTTCCCGACTACCAAGTTCCAACACCATCCACGAAGCACGATTCCGGACATGCGTGAGCTTGTCGAACGAAAAATCATTCGTCCAAAGTGGTTAGCGCAGTAAAACATTGACATGCTCTATCGATTTCTCGGCGGTATCACATGATGATGATGTCGATGAAGTCCCTTTTATCCTAGCCAGGACCAAAACGGTGGTTTGACGTGGACGGCGACTTACTCCTGCAAAGATGAACAGTTTCTTCAAGAAGGCACAAGAAGCGATTCAGCAGGTTGCAGAGAGCCAAGGCCATCATGATAACAGGGACAGCGGGGGTGACCATAGCTCAGGGGGAGGAGGAGGGGGGGGAGGAAAAACTCTGCAATTGCCCACACCAGTCCTGGATTGGATCGACAAGTACGTCGACAGTGAGTATCGATCATTCGAGGGCGATAGTCTATGAGTATCTGAGCTCATGCTCTGTTCTAGCATTCGCACCATCCATATCGAAACAAGTTTCGGATGAGATTGGTGTCTTCCAAGACTCAACCCTACAATCTCTAGAAGAACACATCAAAACCGTTTTTCAAGTAAGCTCGAATCAACGCCGATTTTGAATACCAAAGGTACTTATTGTAGACGATTTACTAGGCCGTCTTCCGTGGTGACTTCTCCGCCTTCCAATCAGCCAACAACATCGCCGAATTCCGTGCCGCGCGTGAAAATCCCCAGCACGGCGCAGACCTGCCCACTTACAGTTACCCAGAGCCCCAAAACAAGCCTGGCGAACGCTCTCTACCCGAGTACGGCACAAGAGGGCTCCCCTTCGCTGGCAATATCCTCCAATCTTTCAACAACATCCAGCCCCCCACCATCAACCCCGACGCACCTCAGCAGGAACGCAACATCTTCCAATCTGCCGTCAGCAAAGTCACCGATTTCGCCAAAACAGCTGAAGGAGAGTTCGGCGGGAAGATAGCCAAAGTCGCTCAGACGATCGATGAGTTGAATATCGATCCGATGGAAAAGGCAAGGCAGGTTGCACCTGAGCTGCGCGAGAAGGTGGCCAGAGTGCTCACAGATCTGCACGCTCCCCTCTCGGAGAAACTTACAGTTCTTGCCCTGACACAAGTCAAGAACTTCCTCAAAGGCAGTATCTCGCTCGGCGAATTGGGTGAGGGTGTGATGGGTAGCCTGGGAGGGTTATTCCAGGGCTTCCAGAAGTCAAGCGGTTCGGGTAGCGGCTCCCGTGCGATTGGAGATCGCGAGGAGGCTGGTGAGGTCCCGGGTGGTTTTGTTGGACTTTTGAGCAAGAAGCTATCAGAGGGTTTGACGGTGCGTTCCGAGAACCACTTCGTATCATCTTTCCAATCGATTGATATCTTATTCCTGCAGGTCATTCGAGCACATACCCGACAAGATTTCCGTGGTGTGCTTGGGAAGATTGAGGAGGCGCTATTCGACTCTCTGCCGAAGGAGATCTCCGGGCCTTTGATGAAAGTCCTTGGTGGCAACCCCTTCTCGGACGAAGAACGACAACAACAATCACGGGGAGGCGGAGGATTCAACGTGCTGGACGAAGTGAAAGACAAGATCAAGACGATCATCGAGCGGATTCAGAAAGGTCTTCGAGACCGTGTACTCGAAGTCGTTTCCGGAGGGCATAGAAAGGTGAGTTTCTCGGGTTTGTCACATTGAGATAGATCTCAGCCATCGCCCTCAGCTCGAGGATAAGACCTGGGGCAACGTTCAGGACGCTGTCGTTACCAAAGTTAGGAAGTTCGTTCCGGGCATTCAAGTGAAGCTAGACGATTGAGATATCTGTCGCATGCGCTTGTGGAATGGACGGAAAAGATGTATATGTATCCTCGATTGCTATGTTACATTGTAAAAACTAGTACATGTTAGTAAAACGGTGTATTGTCCATGGGCTGACGAACCAAGTATTCAATCACGATCCACTGGCCGTCTGACTCGCTGGTTGGGGATCAACATCCATAGTCCCATCTTCATTCATCACGACGTCTTGAGAGTTTTCCTCTGACGTTGCCTTCGGTGGAGCGGCAAAATGGTTCAGTAGTGTTTGCTCGCCAGTTTGTTCTGGTTTTTCCTTCTCTTCCAATGCTTTCGGTTTCCTTTTGACTGGTTCGGGTGGACGAGCAGATAGTATCTCTGCGAAGATATGGTCCTGAGTAAGTCTTCTCTGTATTGGGATCATGAGGACCCACCCTCAAGAAACATGAATTCGTCTGCTTTTCGAACGACCGTAGCTGTTTAGAAGAGGGATCAGAACGAGAATACATCTATAGGGAGCTGCGGCAAACTCACCTAAATCTTTAGCCTGAACCGTTGCCCGCCCTCCCCGCTCAGCGATACGTTGTCCCTCCTGACACAACCTCTTCACGAATTCTTCTGTCGCTATTGATATAAGAAAGGTGGCATCTCGGGCAATGATAGGAATGTCCTAGGTCTAAGGATCTGCAAACTGCAAGCTGACTTCGAAGGTAAACACAACGCACCTTATCCGCCTTGATAATTTTCTGGACACGAGAGAAGGGAAGCAGTGATTTGCCAGGGTCTCTCGTGAGTTGCACCGGCTGTTTAGGTTTTTTCGCCTTCGTTGTAGTTGTTGTCCCTACGTCGTCAACACCACCCTCCTCGGCGCCGTCTGCGTCTTGTTCTGGCTGGGTCTCCGATATTGTGTCTGGTATTGTCTCTTCCGGCACCGTTTCCTCTGGTATCGTCTCTTCCGGTAACGTTTCTTGTATTGTTTCTTCAGCATGGTCTTGGGTATCCATTTGTGTTTCCTCGTTGGACATCGTAGACGAGGTGATGATGATGGTTGGTGGAAGAGGCGCGTCCGTGACAATACAATCATGTGGTGTGACGTTTCGCTCCTCCAACTCTCGACTCGTGAGTTTCATTGCTTCCTCCAGAGTGTCATTGTCGAACGGCTCCCCGATGATTCCTACCAAATCGCATCTCACGTTCACACGTAATTCTCATAATTCATGCTTTCTGGAGGCGTTCTTATCAAGCATCTTACTCGGCTGCCAATAGCGAAGACAAATGAAAAAGGCTCCACTATAAAGGCCCATAGGTATTCCCTGCCTTGAGACGGCGGGCGACACCAAAACTATGCAAGTGAGGAGCAACAACACCCATTCTTTGTGGTACAAAGACCCCGGTCTGAGGAAGAACTGCTTCCTGGTGGCCTTCCTTTATCTCGGAGCGTACGTTTATAATCCATAACGTTGTATCACGGAGCCCCGATAACAACTGACATATCGATTCTTCTACCACCAGATACACTCTCGGATACGACTCAGTCCTCTTTAATGGCTTGCAATCCATGCCCCAATGGAATGCGTACTTTGACACACCTTCCGGCAAACGACTGGGGCTCATCATGGCCGCCATGTATTTCCCGCAGCTCGTGTGCGTAACGTCGCTGACCGACAGTGGGATTGCGTCTTGACCTATCCCATCGCAGGACACCACCTATTGCAGCATGGCTCTCAGATAGTTTTGGGAGGAAGAAAGCGGCATGGATCGGTTGTTCTAGTGTCGTACGTTGACTTTTAACCACTCGCGGCTCTAACGCTGAAGGAAGCCGCTCACTCAAGATCATAGGCTCCTTTATTGGATGTTTCGCTCTCAACGAGGGTATGCTGATTACGGGAAGAGTCTTCGTCGGTGGTGGTACCACAATTCTCCTCGTTGTTACTCCTTGCTGGATCAGCGAGCTCTTACATCCCCGGTTACGAGGGTGAGCCACTCGTTCTGGTTCATTCTCAATTTCGGTATATACCCAGCTCAAATACTCAGGATCGGTGGGGCACTGCAATATACGACGTTCTACGTTGGAGGCATCGTATCCTCTTGGTGCACGTTTGGAACACTCTACTGGACTGGCTCGGAATGGTCCTGGCGTTTACCGACACTTCTTCAAGGGCTAGGTCCACTCGTGCTCTTGGTCGCCACGTTCTTTTGCCCGGAGTCCCCGCGCTGGCTGATTAGTCAAGGAAAAGAGGAAGAAGCTTTGGATATCTTTGCGACATATCATGCTAATGGAGACAAGGAAGACGAACTGGTCCAGATGGAGTTAGAGGAAGTCATCCGTACTATCCGGCAAGAAAACGAAAACCCAGTGACTTGGTTGAGTCTCATAGACGCGAAGAACCGGAAGAGAATGCTCGTTGCTACCGTTGTTGGCACTGGTGCCGTCGGAAACGGTGGTAAGTTTGATAACTGCCTCAATATCTGCCTCAGTACAGGCCCCGGCGCTGACAAACTGCAAAAGTACTCGTTATAGCTACTCTTCTCCCCCCGGTCTTGAAGCTCGTGGGCATTGAGAGCCCTGTGAAGATCAGTAAGCTCTCGGATGCTTCGAAATAACACTTTGAGGTCTTATCATTGCTCTCAAAGACGCCGTCAACGGCGGCCTGGCCGTCTTCAATTGGCTCGTAAGCATAGCGGGGGCACTCTTCGTGGATAAAGTTGGACGGAGACCCCTCTGGCTCCTCTCAACTGCCTCAATGTTGGTGGCCTATGCTATCATGACCGCTCTCGCAGTGCGTGCTGTTTCGCTGGCCAGGTATATCTTCAAAGCTCATCCTCGGTTCACAGGCGGCCTTCACGCACAAGCCAAACAAGGATATCGGCTACGCCTTTGTTGCTATGCTCTTCTTCTACTACGGAGCTTATGACATCGCATGGACACCCCTTCCCAACCTCTATTGCACTGAAATTCTCCCCTTCACGATTCGCGCCAAAGCAATGTCCTACATGTATCTCGTCCAGAATACCGTTCTGGTGACGAGCGTGTACGTCAATCCTATCATCCTAAATGCTATCGGCGTGCGTGATTTCATATCGCTTTATGCTCTCAGGAGCTGACTCGGGGCCTTTCGCAGTGGAAATTCTACGGTATATTCATCGGCTGTCTCGCAATATACCTCTTCTTGGTCTGGCTTCTGTTCATCGAGACAAAGTAATGTTTATCTATCTTTTTCCTATGGACCGAACTTCTCACCAACGGCATCGCGAACTATAGAGGACGCACAATCGAGCAAGTAAGTACTTTGTTTGACGAGACCACCAGGTCTTCAGGAGGTTCGGATACAGTGTCGGAGAATGAAAAAGACGATCAAAGGGTACAAACGAAGTATGTAGCTACATTGCCGCGGGCGTAGAGCTTGATAGCGCAATCAGAACTTTCGAATTAAAACGCTTTTCATCAAGTACTGGAACTTCTGCTCACTGAGTGTGGTTCGTCGCCTGCTCTCGAGAATAGATTCTCCATGTTTTACTAGCTGAGCATCGAGACTCCGCAGGTGATGCATCAGGGGAGGCCGAAGTGCTCGATGGGAAGCAACCCGGAGCCCGTGGCTGCGAGGTTGATGAGTGTCAAGAACATACGATTTTCCTAATCTGGCACCGCACGCCTATAAAGACATAAAAAAACAAAGACAGTTCGGATATGCAGAAACAATGGCATAATCGGCGCTGAGAAAGGAGACGGAAAGGCTCTTGACTTGAAGGCCATGTTGGCATCGCCCCATCTTTCATCCTTCCATCTCTCCAGCATCCAAGGCTTCCTCTAACAAAGACCGAAAACCGTTCTCATCTAGCTCGTTTAGCATCGCGCCCATTCCGTCTTGCTTCATCTTCTCCTTGAGGGCATCAAGTTCTTCGTTCTTCTTCGCCGCGAAGTCGATAGGTAACGCATAATAACTGAAGGCTGCCGTAGTTTCGTTATGTGGAATCTCGATAGTGAATGCCTCGTCCTTCGGGAATACGGAGACAAAATAAAGTTTGGTCGGTTGTACCCCACGGACCGCGCTGAAACGGAGTATGAGGGACTGCAGGTACCGCCACTGAAAAGATTGGCTGTCGGACGGTGTCGTGATCTTGAACGCTACACTCGCGTTGATGCCTGCGAGGAAGGAAGAGTAAAGTGGGTGCTTGAAGCGAGGAACGTAGTAGGCGCTCGAGGTGTTGGTCGTGACGGAGGGGGAGAAGGGATCATAGAGTTCCATGGTGCGCTTCCCAATAAACAACGGCTCGACGGAGGTGTTCGGATTGTAAGTAAGCATGGTCGACTTCTCCTTGATCGTAAAATCCATGGGAACCAAGTGAAGGGTTTCGTTATTGAGGATATGTCCATGACATTCCCCTTCGAAGTCCCAGCCTAATGCCGTCGGAATCTTGAACCCAACTTCCGACAACCTCCTCATCATTGACCGTAACTTCTCAGTTTGACGCGCCCATTTTTGACAGATGAGGAGGAACACTAAATGAGATCGTAAGTCTCGCTCATCCATGTCTTCCCTACTTCCAGCAATCGAGAGCTCTAGTTCAGCGGGAGTCCTTGATTTGAATGCTGGCCACGATAGATGTAGTGAAAGTTCCCACTTGCGGTAAGTGTAGGTGAGCAAGAGGGAGTGTTCGGACTCGTCTCTTGTTAACCCGATAAGAAGGGAGGTAAGCTGGTCAATTGGGAGCGTCCAGAGGACCTCCTTCACTTCTGCCTGGTACTGGTCGATGGCGAGACTATAGGCTCGGATCCTGTCGCGCTGGGACGTACAGCACTCAAAGATCGTGTGAAAGCGAGATAAGTCAATATTGAAAGTTTGGACCAGTAATTGGCAAAAATCTTTCAGCTGTCCATACGACGAATCACGTAGATCAAAACGGTCCTTGAGCCTAGGAAGTAAGCAGAGTAAGGTCACGAAGTACGAAGGGTTTGTAGGCTTACACTTTCATGATAACAACGATATCCGGTGGGTTCATCACGTAGGTGACAATACCGCCATGCTTCCGCCAACTCTTGAGGGCATACTGACCTCTCGAGTCAGAAAAAGATGCCGCCACCTGATAGGTGGCGTTTGGTGAGGCCAATAAACGGATGATGGCTTGCTCGTGCGTCCAGTCCATATCCAGGAGCATTAAAACATCGGCTATCGCAGGACTTCTGAGAATGAACTTATGGTTAGAGATGTCGTAGACGTCCGAGGGATTTGGACCAAGGATGACATGGATAGTATCATGAAAGAACACGACCACGGGCTCCTTGCGAGCTAAAGCTCTTGCTGGCAAGTACAACAGAAAAACTGATTTCCCTAGATCGCGAAACCTTTAACAATTCAAGGAACATAGGGTCGGTGGGCATGAACTTGCCTATACCAGGTGAACCAGTAACCAGAAGGCCACGCCTCTGTCTCCATTGTATGATCGTGTTGTCATGAACACGTCGACGTTGGATGCACTTCTCAATTTCGTAGTATTCGGGCTGGACCGTGATAATACCGGACGAGGGAAAAGAGGAGGGCAGGCAATTCGAGCTGTATTTTGGGGATAGACGGACCTCAGCGTCGTGAACGAGGTCGTCGCCCTTGCCCCAGCAATTTAGAAACGTTCCGAGGGACTGTTGTGAACAGTACTAAAGCCTTCGTCCTAGATTAACTGTCGTAGTTGCGGTATTTTGTCGTGGAATTTCTTTGCGAGGCGTAAAGATTCGGCGTCCATGAATAATTGTGGGGATTGAGATGGGAGTATGAGAGCAAGAAGCGAAGCCCCTATAAGACTCGGCCCGGTCCGAAGGTCCCTGGTCCCACGATAGAAATGAGCACTCAGGACTCAGTTCGCTTCGTCGTGCGCCTTTTCTTGGACTGGTTTTTTCTCACTCTCCTGCGGACCGAAATCACCACCGAAGAACTCACAGCCCTATTCGTCAGAAGTCGAATCATCGGACAGGTTCGCGCACTGTAGTCCGGTATCTCACAATCTTTCGGGAGGGCCAGGTTCGCCGGAAAGAGGTTCAAAGGATACGAACCGATCGAGTGGTTACGCCGCCATGGAGTCAAGGGACCCATTACAAGATATCATACAACCTACTCAAGATCTCGAGTCAATAATAGCATCGTCGACTATCTTTCACTGCTGTCCTGATTTCGCCTGATCACTCGGGGGCGGGATTTGGTCACCTAATCTATCAACGTCCCTCCGCTATCCGAAATCATCGCTCTTCAAAGGCCCCGAGCTCAAAGAGCTCCTGTCCTCTAGGTCTCATGTTTTTGTACGGTTCGGAAATGATTTTCGTCACCATACACTGAATCGCTCGGTTCATTCTATTCGGCTTGAGCTCCTTAAAACACTTCAGCTCGTCTCCCGTGAGCAAACACTCCATCTTTCAACCATGAACATGAACGACCGTCAGAACTTTCAAGTAGGCTGGAGGAACAATACCCATCCTCGATGGTATAGGGATCCTGGGCTGAGAAATAACTGCATCTCTGTGGCCTTCATGTACCTTGGGCTGTACGTTGCCTTTTTCATGACTATTTTTCATGACTGACGCCGATTCCTGGTCTACTTTAGATACGTCCTTGGATATGACAGCGCACTAATCACGGGTTTGCAGTCCATGCCGACTTGGAACAACTACTTTGGCACACCGTCTGGAAAACGTTTGGGCCTTATCATGGCGAGCGCTGCCCTTCCACAAATTTTGTGAGTAAACTGATAAAGTGCCTGGCGTTGAATTTTGTAATGGATGTCATGAATCCCAACCTCGCGGCTCAGCACATCGCCGTTCGCTGGGTGGATTGCAGACCGTTTGGGGCGGAAGATGGGGACTTGGATCGGTTGTCTGGGTATCGTGAGTTCACCAGTCTTGCTTCCTCCTCCCGAGTACAGGAATTAACTCTACTTTGAAGGTGACAGGGGCTTTCATCGGGTGTTTTGCTTATAACGACGGGATGCTCCTGGCGGGGAGGGCAATTGTCGGGGGCTTCACCCCCATCGTCGTTGTCAGTACAACTTGCTGGATCAACGAACTACTGCATCCCCGTATGCGAGGGTGAGCTACCTATGTCCCTAGACCTGCCGGTCAGCGAAGATGTTCAAATCTTATACTCCAGGGTTGCCGCTGCCCTGCATGCGACAACTTATCACATCGGGACAATAGTAGCTTCATGGGTCTCGTTCGGCTTCCTTTATATGAACTCTGATTGGTCATGGCGCGTACCTACCCTCCTGCAAGGCGCTGGTCCGCTCCTGCTTCTGTTAGCCACTTTCTTCTGTCCGGAATCGCCCCGTTGGCTAGTGAGTCAAGGCAGGGAGGATGAAGCGTGGGGAGTCTTTGCGAAATACCATGCCAACGGGGACAAACAAGACGAATTGGTGAAAGGGGAACTCGAAGAGGTGATATGCAGCATTCGCAAAGAAAAGGAGAAATCTACATCATGGATGAGCCTTTTCAATACCCCAAGCAACCGCAAGAGAATGTTCATTGTCACAATCATCGCATACGGCACCATTGGGAATGGGGGTTTGTGTGCTTTATCTCTACCCTTCGTGAGACGCTGAGAGATCTGACGAAACCGACTTATCTAGTACTAATCACAACGGCACTTTTACCCCCTATTCTACGACTCGTGGGCGTCCACAGTCCTTTGCATATCGGTGCGATTTTCTGTGACCACCATACAGGCTTGTCAATTTGATTGTTCTATTTCGTCAGTCGCTATTAACGGGGGTCTGGTTGTCTTCAATTGGCTCGTCAGCATCATGAGCTCTCTATTCGTGGATCGAGTTGGTCGAAGACCCCTTTGGCTCCTCTCGACAGGCTGCATGGTGGTAGCCTTCGCCATCATCACAGCCCTTGGGGTATGTACCTTTGACATCGTTCCCGCTCGTCACTAAATAACGCATCGTGGCACGTTGCCCTACTTGCAGGCTGCCTTCACCCACACTCCGAACAAATCAATCGGATCCGCCTTTGTCGCAATCCTGTTCTTCTTCAACGGGGCACTCAGCGTTGGTTGGATCCCGCTGCCATTCCTATACTGCACCGAAATCCTCCCGTTCATGATTCGCGCTAAAGCAATATCCTATTTTTGGCTAGTCCAGAACGTCTCAGCGACAGCAAGTGTGTTTGTGTACCCAATCGTTTTGGAAGCCATCGGGGTGTGTTGTTTTCTCACCGGAGTTTCCTGCCGTGTCACTTAATATGAAGTTTTAGTGGAAATTCTATGGTTTCTTTGTCGGCTGCCTTACAGTCTACTTGTGTCTTATCTGGTGTCTGTTCATTGAAACAAAGTGAGTCAAGACCCTACGCAGCCAGGAACTTCTAACAATGCTCGCCACAGAGGTCGCACGATTGAGCAAGTCAGTGCGCTCTTCGATGATACACCCCAGTCATCGCATATGAAGCGGGATGAGACGGGAATGGAAGTGGAACACAAGCAAAACGCTATGCCAAACGGTCAAGGAGAAGAAACACAAGAGGGTTTGACGACGCAGAAAGGTTGGAACCCAGAAGATACCAGTTACACGGGCTCAGAGGTATTGAGAGATGAGGAGTTCAAAACTGAATGATATAGAACGTGATGGAAATAGTTACAGATGTGATCTTATCTTCTGAACCAGCACCTCTGCTTCGTCGTCTTCTAGGAAATCCCTGGACTCAAATTCCATGCGGTGCATCTGGCGTTCAGTCAATGGTACGGCCGGACCGGTCGGGACAGGAGATGGTGGCTCGGAAGTTCCAAACTTGGGAGCCGGGATTATATGATAATGGACCTAGAGAGCGAAATGATCAGGCCAATGAATAGGAGAAATTGAAGGCACAAGAGCGTACATGTGGAACAGCCTGAGCATACTCCTGGTTGCAAACGACATTGAGAGCCGTGTTTTCTAAAGCTTGACCGGACGTAAGGACCTTCCGACGAGAACAAACCTCGTAGACAGGTTACTTACCTTTGGTCAGCGCGTCTGCAACCTTTGAGATTGCTTCTCCTACTGCCGCAGCAAATTCAGGTGGTAGTTCAGATACTCGAGCGCAGTGAACCTTCGGAACGATTAGTGTGTGTCCTGGCCGCAAAGGCATTATGTCTGGTGAAGGATGTACTGGTCAGCATGTGGTGACTACTTTTCTATTCCACAAGCGAGAGCACCTAGGAAGGATACGACTTTGTCATTTTCGTAGATACGAGACGATGGGGACTCGTTACTGATGATTCGGCAGAACGGGCAAGTGGGGTCCTTTGTCCAAGAGGAGTGAAGTTCGCGATTGACGTGGGCCTTGATGATGAAAGAAGTCATCCAAGAAGTGAAGCGCCAAGTGCCCTTTTCGGGCGCCTATGCCAAGACTACTCCCAATGCGTCATTGTGCCGCCGGATAATGGATTGCGGTCCCGACTCCCGTTCTCTAGTCTGCACTCCCGTTATTAAATGTCATCAGGTCAATATGCCTTCGTGTGCCTTTCCACAACGCTGTACAATAGGTCAAACTCCTCATCTTTCTTCTGCTCTGCCAGCACCGTCAGGCAGCAAGTCCCAGAAGACCGCATCGCAACACCATCAGAACACTCTTTAACTCGGTCGTCCTAAGAGAATGCCTCCCAATCTCCTTTTTGTTTGGGGTATCAATGATGGTGGAAGTGGACAGCTTGGCCTTGGGACCACTGCTGTTGAATGTAACAAACCGCGTAGACATCTCTGGGTTGAGGAAATGTTGTGGACCGGTGGATTTGGGCCTCTTGTGCTAGGAGCTGGTTTGGTCGACGTAGCGGCAGGTGGAATGCATTCACTTCTCTTGGATGAGAATGGAATAGTGAGTTCCTCACGTCTTCGATCGCTTATTGAGCTGATCTCGAGAGCAGGTTTGGTCCTCTGGAGTGAATGATGATGGTGCTCTTGGGCGCGTCACGGAGGGTGTTCGTGATCCTACTCAGGGAGGTTCATTCATACACCAGGACATTGTTTCATGTTCATTTCGCCGAGTTCAGACTTTGGTAGATGAAGGCTTCCATGCAGTACAGATTGCAGCCGGCGATAATATAGGCGCTGCAGTCAGCGGCGACGGTGATCTGCGGGTTTGGGGAGCGTTTCGGGTACGTGGACCATCTTGCAGTCTTGTCCATACTCGCGTATCTGACATCTCGTTTATCTTGTTGGCTGATCAGCATGGAGACGGGGAGTGTCTCTTCTCAGACGGAATCTCCCATCAACGCTTGCCTGTTTCTGTCCTGAAACTCACCCGAAAGCTGGCAGGCAACGTCGAGAGATTCGCCTCAGTAGCGTGCGGAGACAATCACATAATTGCCCTCACAACTCATGGAAACGTCTACACCTGGGGAGATGGCGATGACGGTCGACTCGGTCGAAGAATATTGACCCGACATAAGTCCCTAACTCAGCAGAGAGTGGAGGCTATTGCGCCGCGCCGAATAGTACTCGGACCTGGAACACGATCCCGGAAGGCCGTGCTCGTAAGTTCTGGAAAGGCCCACTCCTTCGCAGTTGACGATTCCGGAGGTGTCTGGGCTTGGGGCACGAATACCACGGGTCAGACGGGGACTGGTTACGCACCAGAGGGCAAGCTTGGGAGTGGAGAAATGGTAGACCTGCCCACCAGAGTGATTGGCCTGACTCCCGCAGAGCTCGGACCTCCTGAGAGAGTCGTGTCGATTGCGGCGGGAGATTTCCATACACTGTTCCTCACTTCCGAAGGAGAGGTCTACGCTTGTGGTCAGCGGGGCTATGGTTGCCTCGGCCTACCTGACGAACATGAGGCCTTTCAAGAAAGTGAGCACGGTAGGGCATTTATCTCAACACCAGCGCTTGTCGAATTCCACGATAAAGAACCCAATGACCCCATTGTGAGTATAGCTGCAGGACCTCGGTACAGCATGGCTATAACGCAAGATGGTATACTATATTCCTGGGGGTTCGGTCCACAAGGAGAGTTGGGCTTGGGAGAAGGGATTGAGCAGTCGAATCAACCGAGGAAGGTAACGCGTCGTGAGGGATCATGGGCAGTCAGAAAGGTATCTTGTGGGGGTCAGCACGCCATAGGTCTCTTCGAAGAACGACCATGATCCAATAAATTGCATTGCTTCAGCCCACATAATTGTACAATACTTGATGTGTAGTTAGCTATAAGTACATGATACAATCCCTCAGGTCGCTGCCCTAGGGCTCGGGTAATGCACGTCGGGTCTCAGGAACTCGAGGCCACCCAATACGATAGAAACCCTGTTTCAATCGTGGTGTATACTAGCTTCCGGACGGTCTCCTTCGGTTGAAGTCTGTCCGGTACTGAGCCCACACAGCGTTGATGCACTGTGATACCATCGTTACTTTGCCTTGGACCATCGTCCGCTCCTCTGCATCTCCGATGCTCAGGAATACCCTCCTCCCCGAGAAGCGATCCGGTTGCCATATCGTTCGACACTTCTTCAATAGAGAATTGTCATACAATGACATAGCTTTGATGAAAACAGTCACCTCTCGCTCTGAGAGCCGGGTTGGGAGGAAAGTGTAACGGAGTTGCGTCTTCGTCCGGAAGACAGGCCAAGGGATCTTGTCGAACGATGCTGGGTTGTCTTCCGACCATCGTGAGTCCAGAAACCGATCCAGAGCGATACCGTAGTCGAGGAGAGCCTTACGCCATTCCGCCGGACCTGGCACAGATTGAGTACCAGTATCGTTTTGGCTGGTTGATGGCGGTTGTTGCGGCTCATCATCGTCATGATCGGTGCTCTGATCCTCTTCATCTTCATCTTCTGAACTTGTATCCTCCTCCGGCACCTCTTCCTCCTGCGTCTCTTCCTTCTCCTCATCGTTCTCCTCGGCAGCTGGCTCTTGCTCAGGCTGATCCTCCGGGCCCCGGGATTCTGCGCGTGCCTGGTCATGCGTTTCGGCTTGACTCGCGCTCCTCCGCTGAGTATGAAACCACGCCCTCACTCTTCTCACACCAAGCACAAAGAGGTAGAGGAGATAGAGGTAAAGAAGGGGGTGAGAGAAGGCATGGAAGAATGCTAAGAGCAAGAAGGTGTTGTAGTAACGGCGTTCGGGAGCAGCAGGCTGAGGCTTCAAGTTTGCGTCCGACTCCGGCGATGCTTGCGTCCTGGGCTTCTTCGTCTCGCCAGACAGAGGTTCCTCCATCTGGAACTCGTCTTTCGGGTGATTGTTGAATGCAAAGTTCCTAAACTCAACGAACTTTAGCATGCGTTCTCTGATTTCCAGATGCACCTCGTCATCGTGTCCTCCGGCATCTAACTTCCCTCGAGAGAGTTTCCAATGCGATGGGGGGAACTGATCCTCGTGATAAGTGCACAAGTTGAGTTTGAGTGCTTTGCGTGCTCTCCCGATCGGCTTCTCGCAGAGGTTAAGGGCTTTCGTTAAGCCGCAGCACTTCTGAATCCCAGCAGCGTGTCGTTTCTCGCGTTCTGATGCACGATCGTCCGTGTCGAAAAGCCAGCTGGCCTGGGCGCGATGGTCCTTGCACAACCAGCCCTCTCTGATTCTGTGCTTTACGTCGATGCTGCCACATCGTGCCCCGGATGGCGTCACTCCTGAGCAAGTTGGCCCACGAACGCTCGGCATTCCTAAACACGCGTGTTAGCCCGATATCTTTAGAACCCATTTAGCGATTAAATGCGATTTACCCTCTGTGAACGGGGAGCTGAAGAAGGCGGGGTCTGCGAGGTGGATGTGCAACGTTACCAGTGCCCGACGCGTGTTGTCATTCTCCGAGTACTTATCGCCCTAAAGCTATCTCATCTAGAAGCTAATCGATCCGGGAAGGCACCGGCGCCTCGACAACGTTGTCCTTTTTGCCCTGTTCCCGAGGGAAAAGGTATGAGTCCAGATTCTAGAAGCAGTCAGGAGGACCAGGGTCTAATGCGGCGAACTTACTTACTTGACCATGCCTTTGTTTTTGAGGTCACATTGGGCACTTCGAAGCCACTGTGGAACTTTTCTGATGTCGTTTCACGGCTCGATCGACTTCAGTCTTCAATGACGTGGGATAACAGAAGGACTTGTCTCACAAGAGCTGTGAGCTAACACTTGGCTCTCTTTAAACTTTGGGTGACCGGTGAAAGAATATAGATCGGACTTTCGAGGGTGGAGGTAAGGACGCGTCGACGTCATCGACACTGACAGAACGCGAGGTGCGAGTGCACGTGCCCCGAATGTTACTACTTTCGCACGCTCAATGTTCTCTCGTTCCCTCCCTTCCACCATCCACAAGTTCAGGCTCTTGCAACCTTCAAGATGCCTCAGCACGAAGTCAAGCGAAGTGCTCTTACGATACTCTCCTGTAAGCAGACGACCCAAATGGATGATGGTCGATCCAACCGATCCTTCTTACATATGACCTTCGTGTCCCAACGGGTTTCCTCCAGTGGGATAGGACATCCGCGGATGACGAGATTGTCACGCGAAGTGAAGGCTGGTAGGCAGTCAGATCTCTTGCGGAGGTCAGCACGCCAGAGGCCTCTTCCAAATGCAACAATGACTGGGACAATAATATACATTTTGTTGCTTGAACTTGTATGATTATACAGCACTGAAGATGCAACATACTTCCCGAGATTGTTCGTACTCGTACTTATACCACCACCATCAACACAATTCCCACGATCGACAACGACGAGACATGGTGACGGACAGCGAAGCCGTCTGTTCTATACCTCCGGTTCACGAGTACGCTGCCATTGAGTGCCACCAGAGGCCCCATTCGAGCTGCTAGGGCGGAGAGTATACACGACGACAATGCCGAGGCCTTCAGGCCTGACACCCTCGAAAATTGAACCATTCCCGACTCCAGGCTCCATTGCTCCTCCAGTACAGATACAGGACATACAGGACAGATGCAGGGAGACATGATACCTGGGATATTTGCCACAGCAGGCAGCCCATATGTTAGCGCTAGCTTGCAACCATGACGATTCTCGAAGGCGACCGCTATCATGACGAACGGCCCCAGTTCCGACTGGACTAGGATGCCCACAATATGTGGCCCAGTACCAGCGGCTGGCAAGCATCGACACTCATACATAGAGCTCACCTATCGTTTACCTCTTGGCGACGCTGCGTGTCCATCCTATCATGGAAACTACACCACGATACTCTCTCTTAGTCGGACTCGCTGGGGGCGTCGCTGTCACCCCCCAATGTCTCAGAATACAATGACCCGATTGGCTGACTACAACACGGCTCGGAACAGTTATGAGTCCGGACCGCAGCCTCCATTGCTTCTACTCTAGCCTTGTTACGCGAGACATCGCATTTCTGAATCGTGCCCTTACAGGAAAGGCCCAGCGCGGATTTGCAGCATTGTCCTAGCTGTCCAAACACGCTCGGTACCCTTATACATATCCTCGAGTCTGGACCTATCTCCATGCTAGTCTGGCAATTCTCGACATAGCATAAGATGTCCAGTTCTCGCCGTATCAATACGGCCATACCATGAGTTGTTGCCGACAGGCTTCTTCGTACTGGTGTCGTCCCTGATACGCTGTTGTTCAGTCAGTAGGCACGTCATAGCAACTGTACAACAGGTCCCCTGCATCCTATGGGTCCTAAGGGGGGTGTAAATCCAAACTAAAAAAAAAAAAAAACTACTCCATCCCCATCTCCTCGAACTCGTTGTCAACAAAAACCTAGGAAACACATGTCAGGGCCCCATGAACCTCGAGGTTACCTGGTAATGTGAATTTCCGACCGTGGTGTTGACTAGTTTCCCGATCACCAGGGGAAGAAATAGAAGGCTCCGTCTAACATGGTCGTCTTCGACTAAAGTCCCTCCGCTATGGATTCAACTCAACGCAGCGTTGATACACTGAGATATCATCGTCACGTTGCTTTGAACCACGTCCCTCTCCTCCGGGTCTCTTATGCTCAGGAATATCCCTTTGGTTGAGAACTTGTCTGGGTGCCACATCAGTTGACACTTTCTCAACAGGGCATTGTCGTACTTTGTCATGGCCTTAATAAAATTGGTCACCTCTTGCTCCAGGTCCGAGGGTTGAGTCGTACGGAGGGTGCTCGAATGAAGTTGCGCGTTCATCCGCCGGAAGACGGGCCATGGGATCCTGTCAAACGATGCCGGATTATCTTCCGACCAGCGAGTGTCCAGGAAATGCTTCAGAGCGATTTCATACTCAACGAAAGCCTCGCGCCATTCCATCTCGCCTGGCCCAGATTGAGTGGAAGTTTCGGTTAGGCTGGTCGGTGGTTGTGGCTCACTGGCGTCGTTGGGGGTGCTCTGTTCCTCTCCCTCGCCTGTTCGACCGGTCTCTTCTCCCGATTCCACTGGCGCGTCCTCTGAAACTTCTTCCTGCACTCCCTCCTGCGCTGTCTCTCGCGCTGCCTCCCGTGCTTCTCCCTGCGCTTCCTCTACCGCCTCCCGCGCCTCCTTCTCGGTGTTATCCTCAACCCCTGCTTCTTCCCCAGTTTCTGCCTTAGTCTGATCCTCCGGACTCCTAGGATCTGCACGTGTATGTGCATGAGCTGCTGCTCCACCCCCGATCCTCCACCACGCACGAACCCATGCTCTCCCTCTCTTCACATCGCGCGATACAGCCTCAACAACGATGTAGAGGAGATACGAATAGATAAGGGAATAGGGAATCGCGTGGAAGAATCCCACCAACATGAAGGTGATCAGGAGGTAGAGCTGATACCCGGAAGTGGCCCTCTGCTTGTTCTCTGCTTGAAACACTTCGCTGCAAGCTTGCGTCGTGAGTTCAGGCTCTGCCCCAACAGACGAAGGTCCCTCTGCTGACAACTCCTCTTGCGGGGGGTTCATCGCAAAGTTCCTGAACTCGACGAACTTCAGCAGACGTTCCCTAATTTGCAGATACACCTCGTCATCGTGGTCTCCGGTGTCTGGCGTCCCTCGGGAGAGTTTCCAATGCGATTCAGGGCACTGGCCTATGTGGTTGGTACAGAAGGTGGGTCCTTCGGGTTTTCTATCAGTCCCAATTACTTTCTTGCAGAGAGCAAATTGCTTCGTTAGGCCGCAACATATGCGAATCCCAGTAGCGTGTCGCTCCCTGCGTTTCATTGAGTGGCTATCCGTGTCGAAAAGCCAACTGGCCTGTGCGCGATGCTCCTTGCAGAAGTAGCCGTCTTTGACTCTGTGTTCTACGCTGATTTTGCCACACCGTTCCCCGGTTGACTCTACTCCCGAGCAAGTGGGATCGCCAGCGTTTGACATTCCTGTACACGCGTGTCAGTTCACCGTACTCCCTGGACTTCGTCTGGCGATTTACCCTTTGTGAACAGATAGCTGAGAGGGGGCTTTGGGAAGTGGATGTACGACGTTCCGGTGCGCGATGCATGTTGTCATTCTCCGAGTACTTATTAGAGCTGCCTCATCAACCAGAAGCTCATCGATCCGGGAAGACACCGGTGCCTCGACCACGTTGCATTTCTTACCTTGTTTGCGTGGGAGGAAAGATAGCCCAGATTCAAGAAACCACAGGAAACCGTCAGAAGGGACCAGAGTCTGATGTGACAGAGTATACTTACCTGGCCAGGTCTTTGTTTTTTGAGGTCACATTGGGCACTTCGAAGACACTTTGAAGCTTTTCTGACATCGTTTTACGGTCTCGTTCGATTTTAACGATGCGGGATAACATTCAGACAACGTCAGTTGATCACACGGTGTAGCAGAAGGAAAGGATTTGCCTCACGAGAGCTGTGAGCTTACTTTAGAATTAAACTTCGGGGCATTTGACCGGTGAAAGGATATAGAGTTTTTGAGGTGGAGGATGGGGAAAGAACGCGTCAACGTCATCTATAGAACGCGAAGTGCAGGTGCACGTGCCCCGAGTGTACTTTCACACGCCCAATGTTCTCTCGTTCCCTCCCTTCCACCATCAACAAATTTAGGCTCTTGCCACCTTCAAGATGCCTGAGCACGAAGTCAAACGAAGTGCTCTTGCGGCGTTCCTACCTATATGTGCCCTCATCTTCTGACCGTATGCTCGAGAAATCGAGAGCAGTCAATTCTGACATTATCATATACGACCTCGAGGACAGCGTTTCTCCAGCTGCTCAAGACAAAGCTAGTGCTCGGGATAGATTGAAAGCGTTCCTGAAAGTACGTACATCACTTCTGGACTTGTCATTATATACTCAAGTTGGAGAGCAGGCAAAGAATAACTTACCGGCCTCGAATCGAGTTGCTGTCCGCGTGAATGACGTTACTACGCCATTTTTCGCAGAGGATGTTTCAGCTATCGTGAGTGGTATCTATATTCAAGCTACGATGCAGCTGAACATACCATGGTCTCTCTAGCTGCAAATTCCAGCCGTTACGACAGTTGTTCTACCGAAAGTAAACACGAAGGAGGACTTGCATTATGCATCGAAGCATATTCACCAAGCATATCAGCGTAACCCACGAGAGAACCCTCTTCGGATTGTCTCGAGTGTGGAAAGCGCTAGATCATTGTGGAATATCGGCGACATTGCGGGTTGGAAATCGGAACATGGGGACGTCGAAGGAGGGGTCGTGAGTGGGTTGTTGGTGAGTTGTACCTGAATTCGCGGTCTGTTGCATACTGATCAATTTGTGCTTTTAGTTCGCGGCTGAGGATTGTGCGACTCCGTTCATCTATAAGTGTGCCCATGGATGGGGTCTCTGACACGTAGCTTTCCTGCACAGATTGCGCAGATACGTCTATCGTACGCACACGAAGCCGTCAAGAATTGTTGTATACGCGTTCCCAGATAGCAATAGCGGCGAAGGCATTTGGATTGGAGGCCATTGACATGGTTTGCGTTCACTACAAGGATTTGGATTACCTTAGAGAGGAGTGTGAGGATGGACGTCGGCTAGGGTTTACTGGCAAGGTTCGTGACGCGCTCCATTCTGTGGTATTGACTCAAATGAACAACATTTCAGCAAGCCATACATCCGACCCAAGTAGATACGATACTATCCACTTTCGTACCCACCTCAGATGGTATGTCCATCTCTTTCCGGTTGTGAGACGAGAATATTGACCGCGGAAACTCTTTGTCCAGAAATCACTCGCGCGGCGAAGATTCTCCACAAGATGGAATCTGCACATGCATCGCAGAAGGGTGCAATTGGGCTAGACGGTGAAATGATAGACGCACCGATGATAAGCAGGTGAGCAATATTCTTACAATTGGTTCGTCACTGAGCCCTAACGAATCAATTGTACCAGGCCGAGCGCATCGTGAAAGTGGCCAAAGCGGCTAGTCTGGAGATCCCCACTTTCCATTGAAGACTATATGGTTCTCATGTTGTAAGTAAGATAGGAAAGTACTTGTGAAGATAAGGTCACGGTGCTACTGTCAGTGTGTGAGCTCTATATAAGTTATGACCGGTATGACGTTTTCAGTAAGACCTTTTGCCTCCCGACCTCCTACCACCATGAGAGCTATATTGAACGACACCGTAGTCGCGAATTCTGATGAAACAGTCGTAGTCGAGAACAATCACTACTTTCCTCCCTCGTCAGTCAAGATGGAGTACTTTACCGACTCTAGCAGTGGTACCAGGTGAGTAGCTGGAACCCTTGAGGTCGACACCGTCTGACGCGAGATCTGGAATAGTACTGTCTGTCCGTGGAAAGGGTAAGAACTCAGACTGCTGAAGGAAATAGAGAGTCCTAAGCAAATCTCTGTCGCAATCACAGCACAGCATCCTATTACGACGCCAAAGTTGGTGAGACGACTGTGAAGGATGCCGCTTGGTGAGATGCTACATTGCGACTCTGTTTTTCCTGGATATTCCTGAAGCCGCTTGATGCAGGTATTACCCCAGCACGTTTGAGAAAGCCAAAAATATCGAGGGTTATGTTGCATTCTACAAGGTATGTTCGGTTCAACGATGAATGATGCTCATAGACTGAACGAGCGGCGTCCTAGAATAAAGTTACTATTGAATGAACAAACTCACCTTGTTCCACTCTTAACAGCTCTTAACTCCCATTCTCATTCTCCCATCCTTGTATCCCATCCAAATGTCCATGTACGATAGTGAAGCCAGTGAAGCTCAAAGAAGGGTTATTGAATCCCATGACATAAGAAATTCAAATTCGTTTGCCTGGGTCTGCATAGTGCAGCAACCGTGCAACGGTAACTGCACAGAACACGCGCTTCATTCTTGATGCTCTTGCACTACTAGCCAGCCCCAGCAAAACCTCAAGCGGTATGAAGATATGGGCTTTTTCTCCTCACGAAGAGCTGAAGACGATTATGTGCCGGACGACAAGCACACTGTAGTCAATGTCATCCGTTCCAGATTCGTACGTGTTCCATTGCCTCTCTGAAATTCGTAACGGGCTCTCATAATTGAATGATTTTCGACGTTAGTATGGAAAGAGCAAAGGAAAGGAACGCGAAGTAACAGAACGACCGAGGACTCTATTTCTGCCGCAAGACGTTTCTGCTGCACAGGCACTATCACATCCTACACCCACACCTTCCAATTCCCATTCTATCCGACACGCAGTTTCTATACCTATCCTATCTCGAAAGTCACAGAGTTCGAATACTCCCCATGACCCCCACACCCCCAACTCTCGAAGTCTGAGCGTTCGTCTCAAGTCTTCAGTCCGGAAAAACTTTTCACCCTCAGGTCCTTCGACCTCTTCCTCATCCAACGCGCCTCCTTCGTCCCAAGTTCCAAGCACCTCCCGGATCAGTGAATCACAGGAATCAACGACTGGCTATACAACTGCATCAATAAAATCAGCTTCGCCTCGAAAACAGACTGACAGCGTCACGTACGTTGCCTGAAATGAATGCGAGCGAAAAAGGTCCCGAAATTAATACCTTGCCCCTTGTATAGTGCTACGCTTGCACAGCGGCTGAGCGAATTGGCTGCGGCGAATGAGCAAGGGCTATTAAAGTGAGTGGTTATGGTCGTATTTTGCGCAGGAACATCATGAATTAACGAAAGTTCCCCCTTTGTCTTTACAGTGATGATGAATATCGTGCACTTCGCCAAAATCTGTTTGAGCGCTTTACGAGTAACGCGACGGTCCCGACGGAGAATCCCGTGGTCCCTGCAACCCCGCAGAGAAGGCATCCCAGGGGTCAAATGAGTGCTTCGGAGGGACGAGGTGGGTGCTTGTGTTCATTTCGCCTGACAAATTAGGATTAACCTGCGGACTCCAAAGCCTCGACATCATCACGACCCTCCTCCAATTTTTTCGTGGAGGTTCCCCGATCACCTTCTATACGATCTAAAGCATCCATTCGATCAGGCGTCGCGAGTCTGTTTCGAACAGGGGGCCGCAGGACGGCGTCTGGTTCAACGGACCTGGGCGATACCATGAGCGTGTACTCCTCGACTTCGGTTAGGTCTTCGCAGTACCGTCCACAACCACTACGAAAGAAATCTAGTCAATCTTCGGTCCATACGGAACCGCCCCGTGCGTCGGATACGATATCTATTGCCTCAAGACGAACAGAACGGATACCCCCTTTTGACTTTCAGAGTCGCCCACATACCCCCTCTCGAAGTAGTATAAGGAGGATCGGTGATGCCCCTCCGTCATCGTTCCCGAAAACACCGGTGTCAGAGAAATATTCCCCGAGCGTGCGGGATGTTTTTGATGACGCGAGTTTGAAGACCTCCAGAGATATCAAGTTGGAGATGGAAGCAGTTGAGGGAGAACGAGCAAGGCTATTGGATGCCTTTAATGGATTGGAGGTGACCACCTTGGCCAAGAGGCAGAGGCATCCCAGCACGGCGGGAAGTCGACCTTCGACGATAGTTGCGGTGGACAACTTGGATCACCTCCGGAGTGGGATGAAATCTTCGCCTTCGTCTTATACACCCTCACCTTCGTCCTATACACCCGATTCACCCTCTTCTTCCCATTTACGAGTCTTAGGAGGGGAGAGCGATGTCTTGTCGATTCGGTCTGGGACGTCTGTCGGGATGAACTCGTTGGGGAGGTCGGCTACCTCGAAGAAAGCACCTTCAAAAGCGAGCAGCTCATTACTGAGTAGCAGCTCTTCACGGGGCTCGCTGCAACGAAAGAGTTCGAACGGGAGCGCGTCGTCTGGCCGCGCTGCAGCTGCGAAAGCAAAGTACAGCGTTCCGCCAGTACCTGCTATCCCTCCACATCTGGGGAATTATGTGCATGGGAGTAACTCGAGCATCAATTTGACTCGTAGTACAGGTCATCTTCCGATGACTTCCTTGCCGGAAGATGGCATTGGGGAGGATCCTGTCCCGATGGACGAGGATGATTTAGAGTTTGAGGCCGAGATGGATGACATCAGAAGGAGAAGAGAGGAGGTTTATCACAGATATGAGGCTCGATTAGAGTACCTGAGGGCAAAGCTAAAGGGTGCCCAGCTTCACGAGAAGCTAATGAAGAAGTGAACTTGATCTGCGAAGAGGTGCATAGCCGGTTATGCTGCGAAACCTGTGGATTTTTCTTTATGCTTTGCTCGCTACAAGTTGCTATTGTTCACATTGCTATATGGACTTTTTTGAATTTTCTTGACAGTACATTTGCATTTTCTTACTTGTAGGGGTTCAAAATGGCAGCGACACTTTTTTGGTTACTGGCAGGTGCCACGGACAATGCCGAAATAGGCATCTTGCGTAAGGGAACGATCCAAGCACCCAACCCTTGTTGCTGGACGACGACCATCTCGACCACCTCCCATTTTTCTGCATCGAGCTCATCGTTTCATTTAATCGTCCTCAAAGGCGGGCTCGGCCAAGCTCATAGCCATGTCAAATCTTCCTTCTCCTGCTACCGACGACGGCGAGGCCAGTCAATCCATGTCGTCCACTCCCACGCCCTACAGCCATCTTCATAGGTCCGTCAGCTATGGTGCCCAATGGTCTGCCAATGAGACCCCTCAGCATCATAATCAAGGAACATCGTATTTCCCTTCGTCTTTGCCGACGCGGGGAGGCCCACCATCTCCAACCCTCTTGCGCAGCGTATCCGCACACTCAGTCAATCGTGGAAATAGAAGTACCAGTGTCAGCTCTGGTACCAGGGGTATCAGGGACAGGGATGAAATGTTTAGCGAGGCCGATGAATACGACGACGACGGAGAACGCGAAGCCAGAGATCGCTCGCATACTAGGCGCGGTAAAGCAGCAGCCAACGATGATCAGGAGGACAGCGACGAGCGGGACGACGAGAGCCCTACGCCCGAGGAAAGAGACGATGAGGACCCCATCACGCTCAAGGAACGTCAGTCGTTGATCAACGTCGAGCATCCTTTTGGTCTGCCCATCTGGAAACCAGCTCTTTACAAAAAATCTCGTTCCATCACTCGTTCAGCCGACCAAGCCCTTCATTCAGTTCCTTCCGCCCAGGCAGAACGTCATCTTCTGCCTGGTAACTTATTCTGGGTCGTCGTGTTCGGGTGGTGGTTATCCCTTGTTTGCTTCATCATTTCGGCCATTCTCTACGTCATTCCGCAAGGCGGCAGGGATTATTCCCAGGTCGTCTTCGGTCTGGGCTGGTATCTCGCATGGCCGTTTGGGAAATACGTGGAAGGTCGTTCCGATCATCTCGAAGAAGACGAAAGCTTCAACGAACACGAGAGAACCAGTTCAGGTTCTGACGCCCACACCGTTCGCGGTAACGAGGATGACTCTGGCACCGTCCGAGCTGCCTCTCAGTCTGAGGGCTCTCGTCCTATTCAGTCCGTCTCATTCGAACCCTCTCAGATCAACGAGCGCACGTCTCTCCTGCCCTCATCGCGCGCTGCACCCGCCAAGTCGTATGGTGTTCATCAGACCTCCGAAGCTTCTTCCTCCTCCTCCGTTGCAGCTGCGAAGGAGAATACTACCGCCAGAACATTAGGCAAAGTCTGCTTTTGGCTTGCCTTAATTACCATCATTGCGCCGTTGATGCTCATCGTTTGCCTCATCTGTTGGGGTCTGGTCTTTACCATCCCGATGGCCAGGCTCAACTGGGCTTTGATCAAACACTTGTTCGAGCAGCCGGACACGGTCAAATTCTGTGCGGCACCTCCCGCACTTGTCGTTTCTACTACGACCGAAGAGCCCAGCTCGGACGAGACGGATAGCACTGCTGTATCGTCTCACTTCTCCGTCAAGCACAGACGATTGACGGAAGGCCAAGTGGCACCTGGCTCTTCGGACGCAGCGGTATTGCTCTGTATCTATCGTGCGATGGGTTGGAAGTACTACAAGTACACAATTGGAGGCGTGAACATCATGTTCGTCAACCTTATGGCCGTTGTGTTCTTCGCCATCTTCGATTGGGCCGTGTTCCTTCGTTGGGTAGAAGAACTCGAGGAACATAACAAGCCCGTGCCGAAGCTCTTGGCTTTCGTAGCTTCACAAGGCTTGATCTTCTTCCTCGGTCTCCTTAGTGTCATTCCCCTCTCGTACTTCATCGGTATGGCTGTCGCCTCGATCTCTGCCCAGTCCTCAATTGGTATGGGTGCAGTCATTAACGCCACTTTCGGTTCCATTATCGAAATCCTACTTTACTCGCTCATGTTGACGGAAGGAAAGGGCCATCTTGTTGAGGGTTCTATCATTGGCAGTATTCTGGCTGGTGTGTTACTTATGCCTGGCTTGAGTATGGTCAGCAGCGCTTTCAAGCGAAAGGAGCAGAAGTTCAACGCCAAAAGTGCTGGTGTGACCAGTCTGATGTTGATCATGGCTATAATTGGCGTTTTGGCGCCGACCTTGTTTTATCAGACTTATGGAAACGTGCGTGTTCATCCCGGATACTTCGTACCTGACCCCTTGTGTACTGATGTTCGTTTCTCGGCTCCAGTTCCAACTGATCTGCAAAGGGTGCCCCTCAACTCCTGGCCTTGGAAAGGCGAACAAGCCATGGGTCTGCGACCAGTGCTATTACAAGCACCCTGATCCAGTGGACGATCCTTTCTACCAGGCGACGGTGAAGAACTTCATGTTTTTCTGCGCAGTCATCCTGCTCTTCGTGAGTAACATCTATTTTGCTCTGTTCTTACCGTGTGACTAACAAACCCTACCCCGCCCTCAGTCGTACCTCATCGGTTTATGGTTCTCGCTCAGGACCCACGCTTCGCAGATCTGGCAAAACCCTCAGCATTTGTTGAACCCCCTGGATTTACCCATCCATCACCGGCAGTCAGTGTATCAGAAGTTGGTCCCGCACAGTGTACAGAACGCTGGACATCGTCTTGCTAGGAAAGCCAGCAACATCGCCAGTCATGATGGCCAACAATCTGTTCCTCAGACTCCCGGTGGACATCGAGAGCCTTCTCAAGGAAGTTCGAGAGCCGGTGGACGCCCTGCTTCGCCTTACCTCCCTCGTCGTGTGTCGTACGCACCTTCTCATGCCCATATTCAGCCACCCACTGGTTATACGCCACTTCTTGAGAGCGTGGATCATGCTGTTAAGAACACTGGGCTGCAGTCGTTGCAATTACCGGAGTCGATGACGACGGATGACTTTACGAGGGCCGTTGCCGTCGCCACTGTCAGTGCGCTGAGGCATCAGCAAACGCATAACCAGGGAGCGAGGCTGAGGGGCGCTCAAATGGAAGAGGCTGAGGGACACGGCGGGCACGACGCGCCTTCTTGGAGTCGATTCACAAGTGCTAGTGTATTGTTGGTGTGCACGGCGCTATACGCTGTCATTGCCGGTAAGATTCCTTTCACAGGTTGCAACGAGTAATCCAAGGCTGACATAGTCTCGGTGCAGAAATACTCGTCGACGTGGTTGATGTCATATTGTCCGATTCTGGCCTAGACGAAAAGTTCTTGGGTATCACCCTGTTTGCGTTGGTTCCTAACACTACCGAGTTCATGAACGCCATTTCGTTCGCTCTGAACGGCAACATTGCTCTCAGGTGTGTACATGTTCATCTACTCGTCTGGCGTGTGGCTGATGTATGGAATTGCAGTATGGAAATTGGTTCGGCTTACGCCCTCCAAGTTTGTTTGCTCCAGATACCTGCTATGGTTGCATTCTCCGCGTGGTATGCACCTGACAAGATGGGACTTGTTGCATCTACCTTCACGTATGTTGTTCTTGCTGTTGCGTCGATGATCGTTGCTAAAACTGTTGACAGGCTCATCTTCCCGAGATGGGACGTTGTTGCCATTATTCTTTCGATGTTCTTGTTGACCTATGTCTACATTGAGGCGAAGAGTAACTACCATAGAGGCAGTATTCTTGTTCTGAGGTGAGTTTCCTGACCGTCTTTGGGGAGGATGTCCATTGACATTCTCCTTTTGTTACAGTTACCTCGTTCTCGCGGCTGGTTTCTACTTTGCACCTAGGACGGATGATCTGGATGATGCCGACGAAGTGGGACTGTTCAAGCCGACCTCCGTACAGGAATTCGCCTCTTTGACATTCTGGGAATACGCTCGTTGGTACCTCACCTCGCGGTGAAGGAAGCCCAAATATTTATTATTCGCACTATCGGACTGATAGATAGTTGACTCCTCCTCAATCAAACCCCTCCTTCATGATACTGTAACGACTTCTTTATGACCCCCCAAATTCCAATCCTTATATCTCGTGGAACTCTCTTGTTACTATAATCCATTTTGTCATTGTCAATCGAATTAATAGTACATTTGTGTTTTGTTGCAATGCATGGAAACTTTAAGCTTTGGGGCGTGCTGGCCACGTTGTCGCCGTGCGGGGGCTCTTAAACCTGCTTGTCTACCCCGCGAGCGGTAGTTGTAGAAGGGACAGTATCAGGTTGATTATCGCGAGGGAGTTGGGCTGACCGTCTTTCTGCTGGGCTTATAGGGAAGTGGGACCCGCGGTTGCGAAGCCCGACCAATGTGGATTCGTCTATTAGCACGAGAGACGACCAGGTGAATGAAGGTGGGGATAGTGTTCGGGTATCTTGGACGTACATTGGTCTATCCTCCCGGACGCTTGTTTGCGACCATCTTGTGCCCCGAGAGCGTAGTAAAAGCCCCAGAAACTGGCGGCTACGGCACCAGTGGCCAGTGCTATGTGTTGGATCTAAGTAGAAAGCCGAAGGCGGTTGAGCCTCTCGGACTAACTCTTGTAGCATTCGAACCCACCTTGGCTACTCCGGGTGGCATCCTTTGGTTTCTGGAATCACTCTGGGGTTGATTGGAATTTGGGGGAAGACTGGTGGCAGCGGGACCTATTTATGTGCTTCGGCGGGTTCTTGATGGTATTGCTTGCTCAGCCTGAGGGTCAGCTGCTGTAGGCTACCCGCAGTTTTTGGTGGAATGGTCATGAAGTACAGTAAAACAGTTTGACATACACATACACTTGTTATACACTCATTACATATCGATGCATGTTTGCGGCGAATCAATCCAAGTCTGGCTCCTTCCAATTCAATGCATGTTGTGAAGAGTCTCCAAGGTCGCTTTTATCTCCTCCTTAGTTGACGCAATCCTTCCCAAAGACTCGAGGGATGTCGAAAGTATTTTCCCGATGGCTTCTGACTCTGGAGAGTCTTCGAGAAGGGAGAGCAACTCCTCGAGGAAGTCTCCGTCAATGAAACCATACGCACGTTCATCTGCATCGCTGCGGCCTCGGGCGATTCGGGGTGCTCGGTACCTTCCGAAAGACATCAGCCTTGTGTATCTGCAGGAGATTGAGATGTGACCCACTTCGCATGACTTTCTTCCGTATGGCGCTCTCCCAGTCCAATCTCCAATAGCGCGAGGTCGTTCGCAAGACGATTGTCTGGTATATCGATAATGACGCCAATACGGCCAGAGGACGTCAGGTAGATGTGTGTAGGTTGGATACCTCTCTCCGAAGGAACGATGGAGCCTGCGGGAGATGTGGGTGACGGAACTTGAGCAGTGCTAAAACGTGACGAACCTCGCACAATCTTGGTCACAATTTCACCAAGATGATAGAATCCATCTCGCTTGAGAACATTTCGTCGTCCCTCTTGTTGCAAGGAGAACGAGAACAAGTTCAAATGGTGCTGAATCAAACCCAGGTATGAAAAACCGCAAACAGGAATATAGGAAGGGAACTTACGTCGGCCCCGATGATGCTCTTTTCATCGAATGCCTCTACAGCGAGGGGCATCAATGGCGAATAGTCCCTGGCAACCGTCGCAAGCTTCTTCTGCTCCTTCAGATGCAGCAACGAAACGGAGTGTAGATAGTCGGCCGCAACGAGATGATCGCCGATGGATGCGATGTTGGTGACAAGATATGAATGATTCCATTCTGTGACTTTCTTCAGCGTGGACCCCATGGGATCGTATTCATAGCGGAACACCAAAACCTTCCATATTTATTAGACTCGAGATCGAGAGGAAGGGATTTGACACGCACCGATGAGTTCACAGCAGCTACGAGCAAATCATTCACAACAGCGAGAGAGTAAACTGCGCCTTTCACGTCCTCAGCGGCATGGGTAACGAGAGAGAAATTGTTCGACGACGACGTTCCTGGCTTTGCACTGAATAGGACTATCCGTCCTTCCGAGGGCTCCGTTTCCTCTAACCTGATTATGGCCGTACCCAGGCAGAAGCACGTTATACGGTCGTCGTCTTCCGGGACTGAAAGTGTCAGAGTCGTCATAGACATCGGTATCTCGTGGGGACTACAGTTGAATCGATCGTATTCTAAGCAAAGTAGATACAATCAGAGTCAGTACCGAACTACCCCGAGAACAGGCAAAAAACTTGCCTTCAAATGTTGTATCATCGAGTAGTCTGAAAGAGCCAGATATAACCTCGTCATCACCTATCCTGGCAGGTTCCGTTCGATCAGTAGCTACTCCGAGAATCTTGAGCGCTGGGACATGAACTATCTTGCGTGGGATGTCCAAGCCCAGGGAGACCTATAGTGAGATAGTCGTCAGTGGACAAAGCGTCTCAACGACGAAAGACGCTGCGCACTCCGCGAACGTGCATCTTGTTGATGTCTTTGATCCGTCCGATATGTATACTGGAGTATGTCGTCAAGATAAGCGATCCGGGATAGCTGTTCGTGTTGAAGGCGGACACCGAATTGATGTCCTTCATCTTCACGCTCAGCGATTTGGCTCGTGATGCACAAACCGACGCAAGCACGTACCTTCAGCATGACGGGAGAGTGACGAAGGCGAGACTTGTCCCATTCTAGTATGCCCGACTTGTTCCCCGTAGCCACAACTGTCCGTCGTTCCTCGACTTGGTAGGGAGCTAAAGAGATTTCGTTGGAACCGAGAGGTATAATTTTCATGTCCTTCAACTCTTTCTCCTTCCCGAGGCAGGAGAATGTCACAACGTGGCCGTTCGACAGGCCAGCCACGAGATGAGGACGATGATTGTGTCCTTTCGTAGTGTGATCCGTCCCAAAGTTGTAGAACAGCAATGACTTCACGGTCGCGGGTAGCGTTGAGGACTGCGAGACGTACTTAAAGCCCGAGTCAGCATAGGAGTAGATTTTGATCTGGTTCGTGTGCCAAAAGGCCACAGCGGCGAAAGTTGTGAAGAATGCATCTTCCTTCATCGGGCTGACGGAAACCGCAGATATTTCAGTTCGACGCCAATCTTCTTGTGGGACATGGTTTGGATCTTCTCTGCAGGGCGTTCAGCGAAAAAAAAAGAGACAGTATGGACGGGTTCACCCACTTGTTTCCGTCCCAATAGAATAGCGTGTCTTCCCTGCTCCGCATTGTAAGAACGAGGTGAGAACCCGAGTACAAAGGTTACTTACGAGACCTGTGTGAGTTTTCCACCACGGATCGTGAACGACGCCAATTTACCACCGCTTCTCGCCAATAGAATCTGACTAGGATTGATATCCGCGGCGACATTCGTCAACGCAGAGCCAGGAGCCGAAAGGGCTGGAGGAGCAGGATATCTCAGAGCGTCCCTCTCCCACCACTGCTCCGATTGGTCATCATACTCGAGCAAATGGACAGCTGTCTCGGTCACTTGTACGACGAATGATGCATCTTGATACCCAGTATCTTCCTTCTTTGCCATGTTGCGCACACAGATTGTTGGAACGTCAAGGGCAAAGCTGTTGACTGCCTCCACACGCGTCAAGGTTTCGCCCCCCGAATCGATACGCAGAACATGCGTCGCATCCAGCGTGGAGACGATTACATGACTGTGAGTGCTGCAAGGAAGGTCAGTACAAAGTAAATCGTGGACTTGGACAATCCGGAACTCACGATGAAAGATAGCTCTTTCGAATGGGCCAGACATTCGTCACATTTTCAAGTCCAGTGATCGAGGCAAGTTCGTCAAAGTCTGCTCCCATTCTGACTACGTTCACGGAGCCTGTGTTGCCGCCACCAGAGCAGGTGATTATTTGGGACTAAAAGATGATAACCTCATCAGATACTGAAAGCGCTCGTACATGACGCTACTTACTTGGCCGGTATTATCCACATCAACGAGAGCAGCGTCGAGGACAGGAGCAATGTTTTTGAAAGTATGGAGAACTGTGAGATAGGTGCCTTGGGCGTCTATAACCCGTCCCTTCTTGAATCCACCGTCCTCGTCCGCACCATCGCTTTCTTCGATGTCTCGATCGGCGTCCTTGTCCAGAGTGCTTTTTGTGACCGTCCTGACAGACAAAGGGATTTCAAGTGCCGATTTCGTATCGTTAGAGGCACTCTGTGGATGGATTTTCACAACCTGAGAGTCGCCGAAGTGTGAGCCAATGAAAACTGCCTGGTTATCAAGATATGAGATCGTTTTTGGTGACGAGGTCTGCGAAAGACAGAGTTGATTAAGACGATGGGGAATCTGCCTGAAGAATAGCTCACCTCCCCCAAGGGAATGAGTATGAGCCCCTGTTTGTTCAAATCGACTGTCGAGAGTATGGCCAATCGTCCAAACCTGTCCCCGACGAGAACCTTCTGTCCATCTTGGTCGATAGATGTTACTCTAAACAGGACAATTATATCAGCATGGGGAGGGAGGTACGATCCTGGCGTGCAGCTTACGCTGTGACATCACTCCAAGGCCATTCAACGGTACAGAGTGCCTTCCGCTTCTTATATTCTCTGCTTGGCTTTTTCTCCTTCGCTTTCTCCTTCTCACTCCTCTTTCGTTTCGCACCACTCGTGGGTTCGCTGCAGGCATAAAGCATTATCTCTGTCCCTCCGATGACCAAAATTCCGCCCCAGAACTGAGATTCGCTTTGTGGATTCACAGGAACGAGCTTGGGAATCATGTCATTTTGGCCGGCAAATGGGATGAAATTAGTGGGGATTAGAGCAGGTTTCAGGTGCTCTGAAGGCTCGAGGGAAAGGTCTACCCCAGAACTCCCGACTGTGAGATTCCTCGAAACGAGGTGTGTCTCATCAGAGTGGTTCAAGTGTAGCAACGTCAGCACGTAGTCTGTATGTCGTTGGACCGGCGCGAATGCAAAACTGAGGATATTCAGTTCGGGTATTCTGGACATTTCGGGAATTATGAGAAAGTTGATAGGATCAGGAGGCGTTTAGGACGTACTGAACATCGTAATAGGAAGGTTCTGGCTCCCCATTCTTTATTGCAATCACCTTCAAACGCCCCGTGTAGCAACTCACGACGGCCAACCTCCCGTTTGGATGAACAAGCACATCGTTGCAGTACTCGGCGGCCCTACCACCGCGTTCGTATAGGTCTTCACGAGCTATACAAACCAGCCTTGCGCTGTCCGACTCGAATGATTCGGTATACGAGAGAAATAGTGTCGCGGGATCAGGATGGTCAAGGAGGACAAGGAGATTTGACCGATGCTAGAAATATGGTCTCGCACATCAATACGATCATTTCACGTAGTTGATGCAGATATAACACAGACCTCCGTAACAGGAACTGCCTTCACAGCACGAAGCTTCCCCGTAACTTGGTACTTGCATTCCAATTGCAACTTATCTGGTTGGATAGAATAGACTTCGAGGCAATCGAGTTTGCCGACCACGAGATGCTGACGGTCTCTGCTTGATAAGGAGCATTTGACTGAAGATAGAACAGACGATGAAGGATGAAATGTAGCTGTAACTCGCGTTGGAGGCATCCGATGTGATGGATGAGTCTTGCTCGTCGTGGTGCTCAATGAGCAGCTTAGAAATTGTGCTGCCTGCCGGTGGCCGGCAGCTTACCGACAATGACGAAATTGCTTTGACTGTGCTCAGGTTTGTTCCGAGATCCCCGAGCCCTTTGTACATGGGTAATATCCACGAGCAACACGCTTAGCCATTACCTTCATCTTCTGTGCATTCTGGCTGGCTCAAAATGTCGACAACAAGGAAGAACACGAAAAATGCTCAACGTGTAAAGGCAAAGGCTCCTCAGACAGCCAACCGGCCAACGAAGGGATCCTCAGGCTGGGTACGTCCACGCCCAAACTCCACATATACGCGAGTGCATCTTCTGATTACTTCTGACTAGCTCGGGCCGGTATTCACTGTTCTGGGTCTAATTGCCATTGCTGCAGCGATATACTACGCTAGGGGACGCGAGCAGCAAAATAGATCAAAGCCTGAAACGACTGAGGAACGAGACGCGAGTATCTTCCATGTGCAAGATATACCGGGTAAAGGGAAGGGTGCAATTGCTGCAAGGGATATTGAGGGGAGTGTTTAGTCGCACTCGGTGAAGACCATTGAGAACTAACACAAACTTTTCCTATAGCCTGGAGAGGTTGGTTATTCTGTTACAAAAGAACGCGACGCATGATGATGACCTCTGGATGTTTGCCCCACAGCTCATCCTCCGTGAGGAGCCCTTATTCATCGTTCCGCCGAAAAGTACGTGTTTGTTTCTTGTTTTGTGGCTCATTCGGCCCCAGAGAGAGGGCCGAGGTTGGCTAGGTTCCAAGCCCTCCGTTTCAATTGACACTCTGAGGTGGATCCCGATTTCCCACTGATAGTTTCTGCCCTGCAGTCTCAATGTCACCGTCGGCCTTGCTTTATTCAAACCTACAACGAGTGGATCCCCGCTCTCGCCAGGCATTCTTCAACTTGTCATACGTGAATCTCCCTCCAGACGTCGATCCTGACGTGGATGAGGCGGAGGTTGCGCTCGCGATATTCCAGACGAACGCTGTTGCTGCAGGAGAAGGGGTGGGAATATTCCCTCGAATGGCTCGTTTGAACCACGGATGTTCCAGCGCGTTCAATGCGGTGTATACATGGAGAGAAAAGGAAGGGGCGCTTGTTGTACATGCTCTAAAACGTATTACGAAAGGTCAGGTAGGTCGGAGTCAAGACTTTATTTTGGGCTTTCGTGGGCCAACGTGTAAATGATGGGCACGTCGGCCCACAGACGTGCCTAGTAGCGTCCTTTCTTTACTGATTCGGCTGTGTTTTCATCTTCTGCCAGGAACTGCTGACTACGTATGCAACGATGAAGAAACCGAGAGATTTTCGTCGGTGAGTGTCGGTGCCAGTAGGCGGCCGCTTGCATACGGCCGGAGACAAGAGTTCATCATATTTGTTACAGAGCATATCTCCGAGAGCATTACGGGTTCGAGTGCCAGTGCGATGTTTGCAGCTTGCCACAGGAGCTATCAAGAGCCTCTGATCAAAGGTTAGTGGCAATCTCCGATCTGTACAGCCGCTTTGCGACTTGGGGCCACGAATCAATCGACGGGAAGGAGGCTATTGACGTCGTCAAGAAAATCTGGTCCCTCGGA
Organism: Marasmius tenuissimus; assembly: GCA_029532415.1. Classification (NCBI taxonomy): domain Eukaryota; kingdom Fungi; phylum Basidiomycota; class Agaricomycetes; order Agaricales; family Marasmiaceae; genus Marasmius; species Marasmius tenuissimus. Next base: position 3,045,973 of record JAQOTA010000054.1, on the reverse strand, counting down.
GACGAGGAAGGTTATTTCAGCGAACGAGGACAGTTGGCAGCAGATGCCGCTTGGGTAGCGGCCGCCCATTCGGAGTAAGTGGTGCATCACTGTGTCGTACTAGGGAGACTCTGACAGGTTTAGCGCCGTGGCCACTCGAGAATGGGCAAAACTTGCCATTGAATGGTACAGCTATGAGCTAGGATCGGACAGTGAGCTGACTGAGCACATGAAAACGATCGCGGAGAATCCCCAGCTTCACCGATCGTGGGCAATGCGGGGGTCACTTTCAGTAGGCAGGCCCGATTCATTGCAGACTTTGTAGGATGTTATTACGAGGGGATCGCACCTTGCGACGATTCTAAAAATTAAATGAGATCGATTTGTTGCCTCGGCTTTGCTCACTCTGGCCGTGTTGTAAGCCCGCCATGATAAGCGGAATTGGATTGTATTTGCTCGTCCGTTGGCGGCGTGCGCGGGTGAGAAAATTCGGCTGATTTTGTTAAGATCACACGTTAGCACAGCGCTGACTTGCTCTGCCTCTTGTCCTCTTCCTCCTTCCTCTTTCTCATTTTAGAGGGCCTGCCTCCATATATATTGGCTCTCCGCTCGTCCAGATTCTCCCGTTGTCGGTATTTCTTTTTCTCTATCCTTATTCTGTTGTTAATGCGATGACCAACTCAAATACTTCCTCGACAGTCGTTCTGTCCTCAGCGACAATGGGTTCTACTTCGTCTTCCGACATCTTCATTCTCTCCGTGGGCGTCGTTCTTGCGGCAGTCTACCTTTTCCGGGATCAACTCTTCGCAGCCTCTAAACCAAAGACAGCTGTACCTACAGCACCCAAACTCAGCAATGGCGACGGAGGAAACCCAAGAGATTTCATTGCAAAAATGAAGGCTGGCGTGAGTCACTTCTTTTAATTTCGTTCTTCTCCTCGCTCAACCTAATTTCATTAGAAAAAACGAATTGTCATCTTCTATGGTTCTCAAACGGGTACTGCAGAGGAGTACGCTATTCGTCTTGCGAAAGAGGCAAAGTCCAAGTTTGGTCTTGCATCTCTCGTATGTGACCCCGAAGAATACGACTTTGAGAACCTCGACCAACTCCCCGAGGACTCATGTGTCTTCTTCGTCGTGGCTACCTATGGAGAGGGTGAACCTACCGACAACGCCGTCCAGCTCATGCAGAACATCACCGACGACTCGTTCGAATTCACCAATAGCGAACACAAGCTCCCCGGTCTCAAATACGTCGTATTTGCTCTCGGAAACAAGACCTACGAACACTACAACTTGATTGGTCGTCAAGTAGATGAACACCTCACCAAGATGGGCGCTCAACGTATCGGTGCTCGCGGTGAAGGTGATGACGACAAGAGCATGGAAGAGGACTATCTCGAATGGAAGGATGGTATGTGGGACGCTTTCGCAAAGGCCATGAACGTCGAAGAAGGACAGGGCGGTGATTCGGCCGACTTCGTTGTCTCTGAACTCGAGTCTCATGCTCCGGAGAAGGTCTACCTTGGTAAGCTCCCCGTAACACATGTCTCGGTGTCGACTGCATTATCTTACCATCTACTCAGGTGAACTTTCCGCCCGTGCTCTTACTCGAACCAAGGGTATTCACGACGCAAAGAACCCATACCCCGCTCCTATCGGCGTTGCCCGTGAATTGTTCCAGGATACCAAGGACAGGAACTGTGTACATGTCGAACTCAACATTGACGGCTCCGGTATCACTTACCAACACGGTGACCACGTTGGTGTTTGGCCCACCAATGCAGAACTCGAGGTTGACCGTCTACTCTGCGCACTCGGGCTCTACGACAAGAAGGATACCGTCATCGGCATTGAGTCCCTCGACCCGGCTCTCGCCAAGGTTCCTTTCCCTGTCCCCACCACCTACGCCACCGTCCTTCGCCACTACCTCGACATTAGTGCTGTTGCTAGTCGTCAACTTCTCGGCAGCTTCTCCAAGTTCGCGCCCTCGCCTGAGGCCGAGGCCTTCGTTAAGAACTTGAACTCGAACAAGGAAGACTTCGCCAAGGTCGTTGGTGGTGGTTGTCTCAAAGTCGGAGAGATCCTTCAATTGGCCGCAGGAAACAGCCTCTACGATGCCCCCACCACGTCCAACACCACCGCATGGAGCATTCCCTTCGATATCATCGTTTCCTCCGTCCCCCGTCTCCAGCCCAGGTACTACTCCATCTCCTCCAGCCCTAAACTCCACCCCAACTCTATCCATGTTACCTGTGTTGTTCTCAAGTACCAGTCCGTTCCAAGCGATAAGGTCGGCTTGAAATGGGTTTACGGTGTTGGCTCCAACTTCCTGCTCAACCTCAAACATGCCGTCAATGGCGAAGAAGCCCCTCTTATCAGCGACGTCGGTGTTGACAACGCAGTCCTTCCTAACTACGCCATTGAAGGTCCTCGAGGTGCCTACAAGCAGGAAAACATCTACAAAGTTCCCGTTCATGTGCGCAGGTCAACATTCAGATTACCCACTAACCCGAAGAGCCCTGTTATCATGATTGGACCCGGCACTGTAAGTTCTCTCACCATCTGACATGGTCATACACGTTTGACTCAATTGGACGCATTTCTCTCAATCCCATTAGGGTGTCGCTCCATTCCGTGGGTTCGTCCAGGAACGTGTCGCTCTCGCCCGCAGGTCTATCGAAAAGAACGGACCAGACGCTCTCGCTGACTGGGGACGCATCACCTTGTTCTTCGGTTGCAGAAAGTCGACTGAGGACTTCTTGTACAAGGATGAATGGCCCCAGTACATGGAAGAGCTCCGTGGCAAGTTCGTAATGCACAAGGCATTCTCTCGGGACGGACCTCGCAAGCCTGACGGAAGCAAGATTTACGTTCAGGATTTGCTTTGGCAGGACCGTGAAAATGTTGCCGATGCCATCATCAACGGCAAGGGATACGTGTACGTTTGTGGTGATGCGAAGAGCATGGCCAAAGCTGTCGAGGAGACTCTGGCTAAGATCCTTGGAGAGGCCAAGGGCGGATCTCAGGACATCGAGGGCGCAGCTGAAGTGAAGCTGCTCAAAGAAAGGTCGAGATTGATGTTAGATGTCTGGAGTTAGAAGATTCACTATATCGCACGACGTCTCTGTTTCTCGCATTATGTGGTAGGGTTGTGTACCAACGCATTTTAATGTATAACAACCCCCCCTCTCATCTCCAAATTTCCGTCGTACAGTCTACCATCTTTTCTGTATTTTGGATTTCCTTTTACCTTGTCCGGATGGACGACCTCTCATTTAGTATATCTGTATAGTTGTGAACAACTTAATCAATATAGAGGACTTCACCCGCACTACACTGTCGTACAGGACTGCGGTTTGACATATGGATGTGCGCAAAGTTAAAATCCCCAAGTGAATATCAGGGTCGGCGCAAGGACAAGAGTGAAGCGCTGACGGAAGGTTACATCCGCGGGGTAGATGCGATACAGTATATTTGACCTTGTTCCTTCGAAAAACCAGGTGGGTAGCAATCGATATGGCGTCAACGGTCGATGTGGCGTAACTGTACTAGACCAAATTCTGTACATTACTTTTTCATATTCCTCTTCGTGGCGGCCTTTTCACTTCTCACTCTGCCCTTCGATGACGAGCCAACGCCCGTCTTGCCTTTCTTGCCCTTGGCAAAACCGTTCTTCCTATCTCGAGTCGTATCTTTCCCGAGGACCTTTATACCATCTGAATCTTTCCCAGGCGTGGCTAGGGCGTTACGGGCTTTCTTCTTGGCAAGTCGACGAGCGAGACGATCGGGATCGGACGCTTTGGCTTTCTTCCTGTCTTCCTTGGACATGTGTACGAGCTTTTCTCCAAGCGAAGGATCTCCTTTGGGAACAGACACGGGTCCTGTTGGTCGAGAGGACTTGATAGGTTTGGTCGATTTGGATGTCTTGTCGGATTTTGGCTTCGACGACAGTTTGGCAGAAACCCCGGGGAGAGTCTTGCACCTCTCCACACGCAGCTTCCGTTTGGCAAACTTGAGTTTCGATGGCTCAAGCGCGAGGATCTCGTCCACACATTCGTGGCTCTGGTAGAAACCGTTAACTGGCTGGTATCAGATAGGGATAAGAATGGGGGGAGGTGCTTACCACAAACTGGACATAAGCGAATCCTTTACCCAATTGTGTGTCCTTGTCCCGTATTATCCTAACCCGTTTGACCCACATTCTAGGCTTTGAACCTGCCTGTGCCTCCTCACCGTCGCTCTCCTCCTCCTCCTTGCCGTCGTCCAGGGGTCGTGGGCCCTTTTCGGAGCTGATGACACCCTCGAAAAAGACGCGGACATCTTCCTCCTTACTCTCAAAGTCCAAGTTGCCAACAAAAACACACTTCTTGGGGTCAACGTCCGTCTTCACCACGCGTCCCTCCGTATTCACAACAGCAGCAACTGGGTTCTTCGCAGCTATATCCACACGAAGAACGCGGTCCATAAACGTGGATCCATCGCACACCTCTTTCGCTAGACGTGCAGCTTCATACGGATCCATAACTTCGGCAGGGGGAGGGAGGTTCGATTTACGCGCTGGCGCATTATCCGCACCAGGTAGAGGAGGATGTGCGAAGACGATGTAGGCGTGCATGTCATTGGCAGATTCGTGAAAGTTTTGGTTGATGAACGCTACTTTCTTCTTCTGCGCGGGAGTGAGGAACTTTTTTTCGGTTTCGCCTTCATCGTGCTGGCCTTTCCAGTTGGAGGTTCGTTCGAGGTCGTGCGGTCGAGAAGACTTAGGTTTCTTCCCCCCTTTGCCCTTTGACTTGGGATCGTCTTCATCTTGAGGTAATGTGCTGGTGGGTACGGAGAATGGGACAGAACGGAATCGGATAGACTCGATTTTGGGTTTGGGGCTGGTTGTAGGGATCAGTGATAGAACGTGTCGTTGTAGCTGTTTCCGAAGGGACTGCGAAATAATTCGGTCTATTAGAGAGCAAACCTCGTAGAAAATGTACAATGCAGACGGACCTTCTTATGTGCAACTTCAACGCTAAGATTTCCAACGAAAATCGTACGAGAGTCCCGTTGTTCTTGGGTCTCCTCTGAAGGCACATACTTGACTTTGACTGCTTTTGACCGTTTCTTCGAGGATTTAGAGACAGTTTCGTGTTGCGGAGGGAGTGCATCTTCATCGGAACTAGAGCTATCGGCTTTCTCCTCGACGTCCTCGTCGCTCTGACCATCCTCCTCCTCATCTTCCTCATCGTCGGATTCCTTCTGTCGGGCCTTCTCCTTGCCCTTCTTTCCAGAGAGAGTCTTCATGAGATATGCATTCTCGAGATCGGAGTTGTCCTCGTCCTCGTCGTTCGCCATAACTTCATCTTCCGAACTGTCCTTTTCCACGGGCTGCTCCTTGGCCTCCTTCTTCTTCTCTTTGACTACCACCTTTTCTTGCTTCTTTGTCCGTCGTTTTTCGACCACCTGTGGCTTCTTCTCACGAGTTGTGTCCTTTGCTGCCCCGCCTTTGACGCGTTTCGATACTTCCTTGTGGTCGGCATCAGTCGACTCATGTTTTCTCTTCGAGTTCGGTGCATCGCTGCTACTGGCAATTGTCGTGGGAGGTGCAGGTCGTGAAGTTGGGACCTACAAAAAAAGATCAGAAGGCTAGATCTTGTAAGAATTTAAAAGACTTGTTACATCTGTTTTGAACAAAGAGTCCAATTCTTTGTCTATCGAAGACTTGCTTTTGCCGAGCAGGAGGGAAGAAAGAGCCATCGCGAAGTTGGACAGACTCGGAGATCAAAGTCGAGAAACAACGCTGGTGAATTTTGGAAAATTAGCCGGGTAGTGAAATGAAATGCCGCCAAATTGCCGGCTCTTGCCTCTTCTCCCTCTTCCGAATGCTCAGAACCTACCTGAGAGCCAAGAGGCCGTTCTCAGCCCGCCAGTTCTCATCTAGCTCGATTGTATGGAATCTTGAATCCAATAAGCCAACAGATTCGTTGGATTCCAGTCAAAAGTCATCTTCACCTCCACCCAGTCAACTCCCGGAATCCGAAGCGGGAACTTCATCGTCATCTCCTCCTTCTTCAGAACCTTCCACATCTACGAGCAGCCAGGACAAATCAAACGTGCAGACAGATGGGAAAGAGTCATTCGACCTCGAATCTTTCAAGTCCAACCTTCGGAGGTGGACGGACGAGGCAGCGATAAACTTTCGTCAAAAAGCAGATGGTTTCACCGGAACTACGAAAACTACATTTTCTCAGCTGGGTGCTGAACTGAACAAGGTTACAGGCTACGATGAAATAGAAGCTCTGAAGAGGGAGGTTGTTGCACGAGGTGTGTGTGCTACAGAAATCCTCGTACTTTCACATCTGACCGCACGTATCTCGTTAGAGGCTCGAATACAGGAAGTACGGCAAGCTGCGCGGGATGCAAAGACGCAATACCAGCAGGCCGTACTCCAACGGTCGAATTCTCAGCGAGAGCTAAACGACTTATTACAAAGGAAATCGACATGGACGGACCAGGACGTTATTCGCTTCACTACACTCGTCAGAGAAGATCATACCTTCGTTCAAGCTGAGGCCCGAAGCAAGGCTGCCGTAGATGAGACAGAGGAGGCCGTAGAGAAGGCTTTCAATGAGCTAACGCGAACTATCCTCACGCGTTACCATGAAGAGCAGGTCTGGTCCGACAAGATTCGAAGCGCGTCGACGTACGGACAGTTGGCGGCTCTAGGACTCAACTTGTTCGTCTTCATTCTCGCGATTGTATTGGTCGAGCCGTGGAAACGGAGAAGACTGGCCCAGACGTTCGAGAAAAAGATAGAAGAGATGGAATTGGAGTACAAGACGGTTATGGAGACCCATATGAAAGAGGTCCAGTCACAACTGAACAGCCAGGTCGCAAGCCTGGCTGCCGTTGCGGATGCTGTCGCGCGCGTAGATGCGCAGCTCCAGCGAAGTAACGAGGCGGTTGAGAAAGAGAGTGAGGAACCTATTGTCCTCGAACCTGGAAGCTGGGCGAAGGCGGTCAAGGATCGGAATTTTGGAGAAGCTGTTGCGTCAGGAGCTGTCGTCGCAACCGTCTTGAGTGCCCTTGGCTGGATATGGCTCGGTGGATAACGTGAATATGATACAGCCCACAGTAGACCGTACCCGTACCACCTCGTAATGAAATCAGAAGTTCACACTTCGATAGACGCGACAATGGACCCTATACCAACGGTGAGCACTGAACCAATGAACGCATCGGACTAATACTCGCCTTTCGTGGAGAAGTTCCCCATTGTGATCGCTCATTGAGGTTTTATTCCAGCTTTCGACGTTCCATTTCAGCCAGCCCCAACCTTCCTTGATCTGGGTAACTTGCGTGAGATTACATGAAGCGAAGCTCTAATGGAATATACTGCTCACCTCTGGTTTCTTGTGAGGAGCTAAAACCACTAGCCATCGTGCCTAAGTATCTGATCAGATAAGGTCTTTCAAGTTTCAGTGGAGAGCCTGCCAATCACCTTCGTACTCAGCTCCCACAAAAGGGAGAAAAGTTCAGATGGACTCTCTACGAGATGGAGGGCGAACGAGCAGACCACCATCTCAATCTTCGGACCGTCCGACGAGTCCGGTACCTCCGTCTCTGGCTCTGGTTCTGGTTCTGTTTCCGTTGCCGTTTCCGGTGCTGGTACTGCCTGCGCGATGGGTTGGGTTGAGAATATACGAGTGGTGGTATCAGGGACGAGACCCTCAGATACATCGCGAAATGACAACGAGGAGCATGGGAAGCCAGTCCTTTCTACGAATGCAGCGGCTGTATACTACCAAATAGCAGTGTTAAGCCGGCCATGTAGTGTTTCGGGATACATTTTTACTCACAGGATCGGCCGCAACTATGCTCGGGTCTGGAAACCGGGAATCGAGAATCGGTGTCTCCAGTTGAGTTCGCCTTCGTATGGGTATCGATCTTTCAGCGGTCTCTTGCTTCGTTTCCTCGCTTTCCAGAGCTTCGTGAGCGCGGTTTCCTGCGATATACCATTCTTTGAACACGGCCGTTGCTTCTCCACTTCAAGGGATTTGAGATATCGTAAAATTTGCTTCACATAGGCTGACATACCTCCCTGAGGGAAACATGAATTCATAGTAACTGAGCAATAGAAATGAAGCAACGCACCACAAGCCATGTCGAAAAACAGCATCTCCTTCGCCTTCCAATCTTCCACCGAGGACTTCCACCATCTGAGAAGGCGATGAGCTATCTGCAAGTATCCACATCTCATTTGAGATTCACTTGTTCAGCCATGTGTATAAACAGAACCGTATGCCCGGAAAATGAGGATTTCTGTAAGACGATCCGACTTTCTTGTAGTACTTCGAGAGAATGGTAGATTAAAACAGGCTATATCATCGAACGAGGAAATTGGAACCCTTACTTCGCCTACGCCATGTTCGTTGTAGTTGTCTCGCATAGAATGAGAGAGTATACCGGAAGCAGAAACACGATCTCCTCGGGACATGATGGCAGTTTGTATCAAGGATCAATAGGCGCCCACAACTCTCTTGCCCGACATCGGGCCGGAGCACAGGGCGCTTGGTCCTGACCGGGTTTAAGATTAGTTGCCGAAACTCCTTGACCAGAACCTTCATGAACGAATTCTGTCGCACCTCTCCATCCCCAAGTGCCTCTACTACAGGACCCTTCGTTACAACATCCTATGGATCACGGATGCCTCGATACGGACTCTTGGTCAGAAAATGTTGCAGTAGCCCCCACGCACAGATCGAACAGGTCAGGAAAAGTCACGGTGTGTTGTTTTATCCAGGCGAAGGCTTCAACTAACCTCAAAGAGAGAGAAACAGCCTCGAAGGATCGCTATTTACTACAGGCTCAGGACAGTGGAAGCTGGAACACGAACCCGCCGACTCTCGCACAATCTGGGACTCGTTTTCTGCAATATCACACGGTCACCTAACCTGGTGTTTAGTCTTGAGGAAACCCTCGGACACCACGTCGAACGGCTCACGACAACTGATGCTCGATGCTTCCATATTGTATACCTCTTACCGCTACGTGCATACGACTTTTCTCTCAACTTCCACGTCCCTTACCATGCATCCAGGCCCACTTTTCACTTGGCCGTTTCGTCCTGACTAGTTTACGAGGTACTAGACCCGATCCCTCGGCAGCTATGACGGGGAGACTCGAGGGAGACATCTAAGACAGGAATAAGACCCAGGCCGTCGATGCGACCGTCAGACAACCCCACCATCTCGGTTCTATTTCACTTGGATGCGGTCCATTCGTTTGTCTAATCCTTGCTCTTACTCTATCAGCGAATCGAGGACGAAACATCTCACAATCCGCTCTGGCTCTTGGACGACCCTGCCTCAATCACCTTCGACTATTCTTTCGTGACTCCTTACGTCTCCACCTTCGAATTTTTTTATGAGCCGGATACGTGTCCCTATGTAATCACTATCTTCTCTGTTCACTCTGTGCATACAGCATCAAGCGCTTCCCGCAATATCTTTTCCAACCACGGCCCTTGAGTAATCTCTGTTCATTTCGAATCAACTGTCGTATTGACCATCAATGCCCCCCCCGCTCGCTCGTGCATGATTACCTTCGGCAACCGCCTAGTAGTGCTACGCAAGGAGGGCATCTACCACCGCCTGACACATGTACGACATTTACGCAAGTTGTCCTTCGTTGCCTTCAGGGTATCCAGATGGACAAGGGCGAACGCTGCGCGCAGCAATTCGTTGGATTGGTTGCTGAGTATTGGGAAATCATCGCGAGTCCAAGGAAAATAAGTCCAAGGAGAATACCAGTGCGTCATTCCCTTGTTAATAGATATCGACGGTTGACTACATGCAGGAACTTCGGTCCCTTTACAGTGCATCACGGAAACGGTGGATTGGTATCGACTGAAGGGTGCCACACACTTCACCGTCCCTGTGTATGAATATTACTCACGTACTCGAAGGCATGAAACTATTCCCGAGAATTTGTTGGCTCACCTCTTATGGCTTCGACGACAGAAAGAATATGTAACATCATTCTCAAACAGGCCCAGGTATCTTCTACTTCTATATCATCAGGTGCTGTAAAGTTGTATCCGGAAGCTTTTTTGTGCATGTATATCCCCGGACAGCTTATGGATGATCGCCCATCCGAGTCATGAGCAGAGGGCCACGATAGTGCCTGACATTTTAGGCAAGCAAGCTGCGAGTACCCTCAGGCCCTCAGGCTTCGAATTTCGAATGACTGGGTGAATATCGTCATATTCCGCGCTGTCGAGGACGTTCCTGAACCCCATCCTTAGGTGAAGACGACAGTACCGTATACCCTGAAGAACAAGGAGACAGAGAGAACGGTGAAACCCAACCTTGTGAATACAGCCGCCAACGGCGCGTTGCGACTGTGCTACTAATGCAACTAGGTACGCTTCCCGCTTATCAAAAGGGATTATATCCTTGAACTCCTTGCGTCCTCAAATAGCTCAGCTAGAGCCTTACGCGTCCCTAGCGAAACCCACGCCTCTAGGACCTCGAGACCGTTATTCATATTAGATGATTGGATCGCAACCATCGTGATACGCTCTTTCCGCCCGGGGCCCATGCTTCTTGTTCCGAAAGCTCAAGAGACGACCGAGAGACGACCAGATGAGCCACGGACGCTGATCAATGATCTTGACCATTGCGTTGGACTCAAGAGTCCCCGTAGATCTTTTCTGCTGTGCGTCTTATTTTTTCCGCTTTCTCAGATCTGTCTTACCCTAGCCAAAGATCCATCACGCTCATCAATGTGTCGTCCACCGCTAAGCGCTCAGAAGCTAGGAGCAATTAGTCCAGATACGGTATCTCAATGCGAAGATACAAGGAAGATGGAAGAGGGCTCGTCAGCGATACCCGAGACTGTGAACTGGGCGATCAGCACTTCGCACGCTTTAACCGAGGCAATCTATCAGTCCTGCATCTTTTTCATTAGCCTCCACAATTCCCATCATCGCACCACCACAAATACCGGCGTAAGTATTAATGTTTGACATTATGGCTGCAGCAATGACGATGACCTCGCTTCCGGTCACAACGCAGTCTTGCTCGTTGCCCTTCTGAGAACACTCAAATGCGGCCCTCGTTCTTTCCATACATCCTGGGCCCGCCACTCTATTGACTCTAACACTCGTAGATGATCGACTGGCGCAATTGCTCAGTAACCTCCAGGCACAAGGAGGATGGCTATGGCCATCCGCGTGGGCGACATCTGCACAAGCTGTATCCCGTTGGGGCAAAGGTAGCCCGATGGATATAGCCTCCGGTCGTTCCCTGTACGAGTTTGCTAAACATTAAGAGCTCATTTGGAGTTTAAGGTACAACGTCGCGTCCTTCCATTTGCTGATTGATACTGATGCCTAACTGGATACAGGAATTCGGTTCTCTCAAAATAAGGGCACGATGGATATGGACTAGGGATAACCGCACTATCAACTTCCCGAGCTGGCTTGGTCAACCCTTGTGCCTCATTTTGTATAGATATCTGATCACTTTCAGCCTATGTAAAAGTACGGTCTCGAGCTAAATCTTTCGTTTAGCTCACTGCTTAAGGCTCATATTGAAGGAAGAACATACTACCAATTTCCGATTAAAGCAGTGAGATGGTTTTTCTCTTGCAGAGGACGATATCATCAGATGCAAAACAGCCCGCTTCAGAGGGAGGTTTTACGGCTCTTGTATTATTACCAGGCGCCTCGCGTATGTTGGGCGCCCATTTCCACAAGAATGTCCGAAGCATAATGCTTAACATTTGAGGCAAGCTATGGGTATCATCGGGCTTCAGATCACTAGGTCAGAATATTCTACTCCGTCACCGTCCAAATCTTCCTGAACCCCATTCTGTGGACACCGTGCCTACATAGTACACCGTTCCACTGGGTAGGGCGACAGGTTCGCCGCATATCCCGAATTAGTCCCCAGCAGGTCTTCAAGTCAGCATTTTTGGTTTATTGCAACATTTGCGGATCGATTCCCCCCCTGGCCTCCCCCAGTTCACTAGTGACGGTCATACGAAGTGGTATTCGAAAGATCACCCTGGTACTGTGGCGGTTTCGTGAATCTGCCCGCACTAATTGTTGAATGTCAGTTTCAGCGGTAGAGGGGGGGGGGTTTTCAAACGCATCATATAGGTCGTAGCGGATCATCAAATCTCCGTATCATTCTAATCATGATCCCAGAGACTCGAGGCAGGGGCGAGTGTGAAGCACTCAACTCGTGGTCAAGGCAAAGGTACGTTGGCTGTTTTTTTTTTCGCATGACAACCGGGTTCACTCAGTTTGACGCCCAACAAGCAGACCCATTAGACACATACCCTCCGCCCCTTTGCTTGTTGGGGATTCTGGCAAACATCGGCCGGACGAAGGCGTGGCAACGTGAACCTGTAATGCCCCCGCTACAGCATTGGAAGTACTTTACATTCGTGACCGCCTCGGTGTCGGCCAGTATACAAATGTTATACCAACAGCACGGGAAGCAGAGATGATCGCCGATTCAGGCAAAGATTCTGTTAGAAACGTCTCCTTTAACATGGCCACCTTGGGAACATACTATCGCGACTTCACCCACGTCGGTCTGAATCTCATGCTACAATCTCATGTTTACATCGCGCGCTATTTCCATTCGTGCTAGCTGAGAGGCCAGCTAGATAAAAGGTCGTTCTCCTTTCTCGCTATGAGCAAGGCACCCAAGACCTTTGCTACCTTCCATGGAGTATGCTCATGTCGGGTAGGGAGTCTTTTGTCACGACAACATGTTCTTAATCTCTCTCTTCGCAGTGGCCAGACAATCGTGATGTCTTCTACCAATACCCTGAGCTCCGACTGTCACTCCGAACGTGCATCTAGTCCTTGCTCCGTTGAGGACTTATTCACTGACTCTGGGGGAAATTCTGGAAATCCACCGTACGTCAATCTTCTCTGCACCATAGTGCTGTATTGGGACGTTTCATGACGCAAAATTGCAGTGTGTTTTCCGTGGGTGTACAAGGGGAGAGTGCCTCTCTTCGCGGACACGGGAACGCTACCTACGACCCGATGCCCTGTGTCCTAGCTCCCTCACAGCGATCGGCACCATTTACACTCTCTACATTAATTTGTCTACGAGGAATTCCACAGGCTCCAGAGTTCTCGGCGAGCCCTATTCCGTGCGTAGGCGACGACGGCACTGCGAGCTTCCCATCGCCGCCCAAGCAAAGCAGCACCACTATGTCCAATAGGTCAGACGTTGTATCTTCTATATTCGAATCAAAGTTGCTCACTCTTAGCTTATCTCATGCAGCGCCGGGACTACGGAAGAATCTGGGTGTGCGGCAAAGCCTTTTATCGACCTCAGCGACGGTCTTGAAGTCACAGCCTTCTATGGCTGCTACGAGAGCCAGAGAGTTCATCCGCTCCAGATGGGGCAAGCCTACGCCAGCTCAGAAACTCCTTCATCCTTGATCATCGGAGAATGTCCTCCCACCATCAGCACTGATTACTTTTGTCATCGTCAGGTGGGATCTCCTACAGTAACTCGGGCGGCTACAGCACGTCGTGGACCAAGCGCTCCCCGCTACTTCTGCAACTTACCTGGATGCAGCTCTGAGGGGTTTACCTCGAAGACGAACCTTGAGTGTGGGTCTTACGATACTGGCACTGGTGGTCACGTCCTCGCTCACGCGCTGTTCCACAGATCATATTCGCGCCCACAACGGAGAGAGGCCATTCGATTGTGCTCGATGCAGGCATACTTTCCGCTCACGGAGCGATCTACAGCGGCATATGAAGCATCGCAAGAAGCCCTGCAAACGATCCGATCAGGAAATGTTTTGTTGAATAGCCAAGTACAACAGATGTCTGGGCTTCCAGATTCGTCGACTAGGCTCCACTTCTCCATGATCATTCGGGACATGTAACATCTATACCTGAATTTCGCTTGACTTCTTCCAAACGCTATCGTTGACCCAGATCGGTTACAAGAACCTAAACTGAAATTTTCGGTTGTCAGTGTTGTGATTGTATGCTACCAGTAACCAAATTATGGCATGGAACAATCATATGGTCCCAAGATCATGCAGTCATTACGCTTTTTGTGAGTTCAACTACCAGTGAAAACAGAAGCTATAAAATATCATCTCGCGAGTCACAACCTAGGAGCTGCCAACTTGAACGATCTTGATAGCTTAGTTGCCAGTGTCCCAGAGTAACTGAGGTTCTGTCACTTGCCAACGACCATGTTTTGTGCCCGCTCACAAACTGAATATGTTAGGTCCTTCCGTAGAATATGGCAGCACTAATGAGCCTACAGTACGCAATAATGCCGGGATCAGTCCACATTGTCTACACAGACTGGGACCATGACATGTCCGAAGCTCGAGCCCTGGAGCGACCTGCGGAATTATAGTCCTTGTTCGAGGTAAGCGAGGGAAGGTGGCTAAATTGGTGCGACTTGCATTGACAAAAAGGGCCATAAACGAAGGGTCGTTCCAGCAAGAAGATCCATTGTCCTGGGCAAGTCGCCCGCCGCCCAATGACGGCCATCTAAAATTAAACAACCATTCGAATTTCGAGTCCAATCAACTCAAAGATCTGGACGGGAGGATCTAGGCGAGGAATCTCGCGAATCATGATACATCAGTACATGATGAGGTTTTGTTTCTAAGGAGGATGATACGTCCAGAACCGGCCATCGTGAGTGATCACGATGAGGAACCTGAGCCTGAGAAGTGAAGTTAGTGAGGAAGCTCGGGCGGAACCGCACTCGTACACGAGTGCGGTTCACAAACTTAGATAATTTCGCACGCCTCCATCTTGGCTCAGCGCTTCCGTCTCCCAGAAGTATTGTTGGACGTCGAGCGTTAGGCAAGTCCGGAGGAAGCCACGGGACGTTAGACTGAGGTTCACTAGTTCCACTAAAACTCTCGATTATCGAACGGCCCCTCTCTCCGTGAAAATCCCTCTAGAACTCCTTTGGGATGCCTCACTATAGTAGCCCGCACTTGTGTACATCAAGAAGAACGAGCCGCCAAAATTGAACTCGAACGTCTCAATGCTTCCAATGTTGGACACCTCTGATCTCTCCATGAGGACCATGTGATACGAATACTTGGTCTGGATCCAATCAAGGCAATGGTAAATGTCATCGAGGCACCAGACGATGGACGGGTTGTACGAGGTGGGCGCAAAATATGGGCATTACTTGCTACGTGCATGTCAGTCGTTTCTTTGGTACCATTTTTCGAATTCAACAATCACTCACTACGGGAACAGTCCGAAAGCAAAATAAGGAGTTCAGCACCCCCTCCGCGCCCAAATCACTGCGATAGCCAACCTCACATATCCAGCAAAGATTTTTGTTTTCACGGTGTATACAGGAATGCATCTTTCAATTCTTTGCTGAGCCACGGATTGATTGTTGTTTTATATATCGGCCCGTTCTGGAAGAGGCGCACGAGCCAGGACCAGCCCCGAAGGATCTGGTAGACGTCAGTGTTAGTACATGCCAAGTAGCGATATTCGGAAACCGATCGTGGATGAATTCGACGCCGAGGTGATGTTTTCCTATCGTGTCGTGTCGTACCCGGTAGGCTCACTGTGAAGTACAATGAAGCATCCTCGGCATCTGAGATCTAGATAAAAGTAAAGTCTGAAGACCTCCCTGCGACTGACTTGGAGAACGAGGACCTTGTCGTGATGTTGTACAACGAATACTCCGAGAGGCCATTTAGTACAGATAAAATGCCGACTTGAGTCAGCATTTGATTTGTGCATTCAGCGGTGAATGACATCCATCCTTTTAACGTAGCCAAGGAGATCTAGTTCTTGCAGGTTGTGGCTTTTCTAGCAAAGCCAAGGGGTTGCGTTTGGGGACGTCAAGTATACCGAGCTACGTGATGATGCTCAATTTATAGTTCCTGAAGACAAGACCGTGACTCTGGAATTGGACCGGCTTGTAGAGGCCTTGGTGGACGAGTGCGATCGAAGAGATTACTGGAGTCCACAGCTTGGTACAGTGATTTAAACGAGGATACCCATTGGGATAAGTATACAGATTCTACTCGTGTACACTGTATCAATAGCCAAAGAACTCGCGGACATTTGAGCATACTCAATAGACTGGTGGTAAATGCTGGCGCAGAGGTTCCAGATTGATTGCAACATGAAGAGTTAGTCAGGTCGAAGTTAGGGTGAGTCGGGGCTGAGTCGGGCTGGGTGTCTTCCCGGTTCCGGTCCGGCCATGTGATGCTCGGAGGTGCTTGTCGACGGAAGACTCCGACTCCGAGATCGAGTGACGTCGAATAAGATCGGGGAGAAAATCCAAAGCTGGCTCAAGCTGTGAGGCCTTGCGAGGGAGAGCTAGTTTTGCGAGGCTTTGCGCGGCTCCATTCTAGAAAATCTGTAATACTGAGGTCCGTGATCCCACATGCACATTTCTTCCCCACGACTGACCCACGTCAATGAAGCGTGAATGCGGCTGCTCATTTTCAGGGTCCCCAGTATCAAGTCGCACCTTCCGACACTTGCGAATCGTGTCTAGCGCAGCAATAGAGCTTTCGGGCAAGCCGTTGAGATTTAATACTTTTTGGCCTCTCTCTACAATCCTTAAGAACATTTACAGAGGTGCCTCTAATAGTTATGGATGGTAGCCCACGACGGGGGGCCCGGGGGAACCTCGCTGGGAGGAGCAGCTTGCGCCGGGAAGGGAGCACCTGGGAACACCCACTCAAGGGCTAAGCCGGCGGATATCAAAAGGTCCGGGGACATCAGAACAAATCTCTGACACGTCGGAGCAGTCACATAATCCCATCTTGGGCATAACATGATTCTCAAAATTCTCAAGATTGTCCCGACTTGGGAATCTGAAGAAGTACGGACAATCTGATAGACAGCTTGCGCAACACGGCTATGGCCGATTTTGCGACTGTTGCGCCCATTCCAGGAAAATAGGCAGTTTGCCGGCGGTTGGCGTGCGAAAACCATTGCGTCACACGAATGGTTCGATATTTTTCGGGATTTTGCGTTGCGTGAGGCCACCACCACCTGGAAATTTTACGCGCATCTCCCATAAAAAAACTGAGCTGAACAAGCAGTGTATGGCTTAGAGAGGCACGAGTACCCTTCTTACCGTTGGAAATTCTTCCTTTTTCTTGCTGGCTTCACCATCAGTGCTTGCTCAACGCATGCTCAGCACGAACAATACCAGCTGATGCCATCACGGCAGTTGGCTGTTAATTTCTTGCCACTCTACAGCCCCTCCTGGCCGGTTCAACAAGCATTTGTGATATATCTAACGGCTGAGCTCTCGAAACAACACTTTTGAGGACTTTCTTTCAAGGGGATTACTGTAGAATGAGAGGACCTATATGAGTTTCAAGGTTGCCTCACGCAACGCAAAATCCCGAAAAATATCGAACCATTCGTGTGACGCAATGCTTTTCGCACGCCAACCGTGTCACGCAAACTGCCTAATGTCACTTTTTCGTTATCCACCGCCGGCATCAAGGTGGGTTTCGATGACAACTCAATGGTAAATACACATCTCCGTCAATGACCTGAGCGGCGCAAGGTGAAAATATCTGGATCTTGACAATAGAGGCTTATCCAAATAACCTGTTCGCTAGGACCGAGTCGGGCGCATGGGGCCGCCCTACCTTGTAGTATGCAGGAGCAATGCAACCGTCTTCACCACAGATCAGGTCCCTAACAACATGTCGGAACGTAACGACGACTTTATCTAGTCACTTGAGCTTGCTCGAGGTACTCATGGCTTGCCTGAAATGTCAAGCTTCGAGCGTAAATCGGAAACCACCTGGATGCATGGAAGGCTTGTTCGTAAGAAGTATTATTTTACTGGAACAAGTTCGGCATGAGTCAACGCGCAGACCTAGCTTTTTCTCCCCTGTCGGTCATCGAGCGACGGCGTTTATGAACTATAGATGCAAGGTTCAAACCGTGTAGTACTGACTCGACGTGGTCCGTTTTAAAGGTCCAGACGGTGGACCAGCTTCACGCTCGTAGTTGGCGGGTTTCCACGGTTCCGGAACCATAGGAATACTCTTCAAAAATAGTCTGAACCCCCTGTTTCACAAGCTGAGGACACCAGCAGATGTTCCAGTAAGGATCCCTCATTCACCCTCGCCAGAATCGAGGCGATCGATCAAGATTCATTAAGCGATGCGGGGTAATCCAACAGCGCGGGACTAAGCGAGAATAAGCGAGAATAAGCGATCCAGGAAAGGCGGTTCTGACTTTCCATCCAACAGGAAGGCGACCTTGGACATATCATGACTTCGCCTACGTGGTCTTGTCCTGTTCCGTTGCTGTTTCCATTCCATCCGTGCTAGCCGAGAGGCCAGCCAGATAAAAGACGACTCTCCCTTTTTCCTATAAGCGAGCCACCTTTGTCACCCCCAATGGAGGATATTGATGGGAGGTAGGACATCTTTCATCTCGACGACGACATGTTACTCAGAGTCTTTTGAATTCTTTGCAGTGGCGAGAGAATTGCGAGGCTTTCTACCAATCACTTGGACGCACAGGTCTCCGACCGCCACTATGGCCCTACCTTCATTTCTCGCTCCGTTGAGCAGGTTCGGGCACTCCCTGATTCTGGAGAAGATCCCGCCAGTGTGATACCAGCGTACGTCAACTTTGTCTACACCATGAAACTTCAATGGGACGATTCATGGCGCGCAATTATAGTGTTTTTCCTGGGGATGTACTACAACGGGAGAGTGCACACCTTCACGGATTCGACGGGAATACTCCCCACATCCTAACCCTCCCTATCTCAACTTCCTTGTATCAATCAATACCGTCACTATCTCCTCCTTCTACCATGCCAAACTTCTATCCAGGAAGATGTTTCCGGGCTGCGGACCATCCATTGAGCTCTGTTCAAGGCGTGCACGATTTTGGCGGCGCTATGAACTTCCCTTCGCTGCTCGGGCATGGCAGTACTATGTCCGCCAAGTCAGCTGTTCCCTCACACAGTACGGATAACGTGACTACGGGAAACCATGGTCGCATACTACTGCGACCCTTCCTCGCCAGCTGCGATCAATCGCCGACCTTCCAGAGTGACCACGAGAGTGGTCGGAGAGACCGCCCGCTCCCGCCGGGACAAGTATTTGTTGGTCCCGAAGCTTCTTCGTCCCTGGTTGGAGAACGTTTGGTACGTATCATCGCCGACTCGGATTCTGGTCATCGCCAAGTGGGGACTCTGGCGGGAACTCTGGCGGCTGCGGCACGTCGCGGACCAGGCGCTCCCCGTTACTTTTGCGATTTCGTTGGATGCAACTCTGAAGGGTTTACCTCGAAACAAAATCATGAATGTTGGTTCTATACTTTTATTGACGGCCGCCACTCTTTTACTCACACCTGTATATTCTACAGACCATGTACTCGCCCACAAAGACGAGAGGCCCTTCATATGTTCTCGATGTGAACATGCCTTCCGCTCACGGAACGACCTCCGTCGGCATATCCAGAAGCGCAAGAAGCCCTGCAAATGTCCCGACCAGAAAACATCTTGCTGAATAACCGAGGACCCGGCATGGAGTGCTCCTCGAACCTCGCATGTTCAACAGATGCCGAGGTATTGGTTCTTAGAATGCCCATTTGAACAGGTTTTGGTCTTCATGTAGCACATAACCTCTGTATCCAACTTCCGAATGACTTTTTTTGTGACTTGTATACGGTTGCTAGTATTCGCGAGGATTGGTACCTCTAGTTGGGCCCACCTCCATATAGGTACGAAATTCTCAGCGGTCCCTTGCTTCATTTCCTTGCTCTCCATTGAGAGTCTCGTGAGCATTTTCCCTGTGGTATACCATTTTATGGCCATGGTTGTTTCTCTACTTCCAAGGATTTTCAGGCGCCACACGACCGGCTGAGCAGCGCGAGCTGATGGACTCCCCATGCAAATGATCATTCACTAAGCTAAACAGTAGAAAGGAGGTAACGCACTGCAAGCCAGTGTTTGAAACGGCATATCTCTCGCCTTTCGATCTTTCATTGACATTTCAGATTCTCAACCATCCGGAGAAGCAGTAAGCTGAATGTGCGGATAGACGCTCTGCCCCTGCGATTCGCTTGTCCAACCATGTGTACAAACAGGATCGTATCTCGACCGGGGAATGAGGATTTCTGTATGACAACCTATGACAACCGAGTATTTTGGCAGTGCTTCGCGAGTCGAGACAAGACAAGGATCTGTAGATGATACTTAGATAGATCAAAACGGGTTGTTTGATGTTTACAATGTTTACCTACATCATGCTCATCTTGGTCGTCTCGCATAAAATGGAGGAGTATACCGGAGTCGAAATGTCGGTCGGGACATGATGTCGAGGAGTATGATTTATGTAATCATCAATAGCCTTATCAGGTGCCCACATCAGCCCACATCATCTCAGGGACGGCTAACCAGATCTATTCCTTATCCTCAAAAGCCTGCATATACCCTCCAGAAGGCCTCACTACAGCAGTCGGTTGATACCCATGGCACCTATAGTTGCGCATAAACGGGCCACCAGATCGAACTTGAGCGTCTCAATGTTTCCATGGTTGGACACCTCTGATCTCTTCATGAAGACCATATAATATGAACCATTGAACACCTGGTCTGGGTCCAATCAAGGTAGTCGTGGATGAATCGAGACATCAGACGGCGAACAGTTGTACGAAGTTGGTGTGCAAATATAGGGATTGCTTGATAGGTGCATGTCAGTCGTTTCTTTGATACCATTTTTCGAATTGAACAACAACTCACTACGAGAACAATCCAAAAGCAGAAAAAGGAGTTCAGTATCACCTCCACGTCCGATTCCATTGTATTCGAGGATCGCTTCAACCCCGACGAGGATCTGGCCAGCGATGTACTGCAAGGATTTATACCAGACTATCGGAAGGCAAAATTCCAGGTATGTACTTATGACCTTGATCTCAATCCTGATCTTGTGTCGCAAAGTCGTGAGCCAGGACATGGGTCAGCAACGAACAAGGGAGTCGATCCCATTCACCGATGGGAATAGCTCGACTAATGGCAGCTACAGAGACAAGGAAGCAGCATCTCTCTTGGGATCCTGTCGTCGTTCGGCGAAGCATATGTGCACGTAATGGCGTTTACGATGTCGCGTGTCAAAGCGCGTTCGACGACCTCTCCTGCAGTTTCTAGTGGACAGGCAATCCACATGAGGTGCGGAGTTCACCACATACTACAGCTTACTGACTCACGAAGTCATTTGCAGGATAAACTCAAATATTGTTCACGATCGCGATCAGGGACCGTCTTCCTCAAGTAATCCGGTTCCGGATATCAGACACAACCTTTCCAACGACGGAAAGTGTTCAACCCAGGATCAAAGATCATCAGAGCTCTCGTGGCTCGCACGAAAGAGGACGAAGACCTTTACCTCAAGCCTCCCCGATCGACAACTCCTCTCACTGCATGCTGTATGTGCTCAAGTAGCCAACATGTCGAGCACATCTTACTGCTTCGATGAGCGGGATAATAATGCGGGAGGGAAAGTATGTCCTTGAAGCTAACGGGTCGGACGCCTCTTTCTTTTCGAGCTTGGCGATGCGGATCAACAGTCTCTAAGATTCCGGGTCAGCAGCGCTACGATTGGAGTTTCGTCCCCCCACTCTATCCGCGCTTGCTGTCATGTATGATAGTGCATCGCCAATGCGCTCCTGTCTACTACATTCATGAATAGACTGGTCATTGCTAACGACAGGAAAAGCTTGCCTATGACCAGGGGATTGAAAGCCCGTCGTGGCAACTAACGTCAACTCTGACCTCCCAGCAACATGACAATATTTCACAAAACAATCTTCATTTTTTGTTGAGGATCCGAGGACTAGTAAAAACACCAGAATCGAAAACAGAACCTCTATTCTGCTAGGTGATTAGAGTATACCGATTTTAAGTAATATGCAAGTAATGGTGAAGATAAGACAGCCAAAAAAGACGACTCATAACGTGTAAGTAGTAGTAAGTGCTACAACCTCCTGTCCGTAGGTGCGAGGGTAAAAAGACGAAAGGAGAAAAGCGAATGAACGTTTATCGTTTTTTTCCCCTACGAAGAAAGGTCCAAAGCGGCGTTGACGAATTGCTCGATCTCCTTCTTGTGCTGGGTCTGGAAAGAGGAAGTTAGAGCACAATCTCGCACGATAAAAGTCGCACCCAAAAACTCACCTTGCTACCCGTAGCAACCGAGCTCGTAGGCTCCCTACCTGCATATCGTGGGTATTTGCCCTTGTGGTGCTCAGTCTGCTGAGAAGCAGTGTAGATACGGGGTCCGACGTAGTTCCATGCACCGTTGTTCAAGGGCTCCTCCTGGCACCAGTAGAGCTGAGCATTCGGGTACTTGTCGAGATGCGGGGTGAGCTATAAAAGGTACGTTAGGATCGGTGAACGGCAAAGGGTGCGGGTGAAGGAAACGTACAAGATCGTAAGGGAACGGCGAGATTTGTTCTAATCTGCTGATAGCAACATCCTTGATACCCCTCTCTTCTCTAGCAGCGAGAAGAGTGTGGTAGACTTGACCTACGAAACAAAGCGCAAGATTCAGCAAAAACAATCGTCGTCCACGGACTTGATCCCATCTCACCAGTGCAAAGAACATGTCTCTTGATCTCTTCAGGAGCGACCAATTCCTCGGTGTGAGGCTCAGGAATATATCTCTGGAAGCTAGTTTCGCCGACCATCTCCGAAAGGTCAGATCGGGCCTTGGGATGACGGAGGAGGTTCTTGGAGAAGAACAAGATAAGCTGAAGAGCGCAAGGTTGTCAGTACTTTGTCATCAATACACCACCCAAACTAGAGAACGCACAGGTTTACGGAAGTCGCGGTGGTTTTGACGACGAAGGACGTGGAACTAGAAGGGAGCGACAGTAAGTCTAAGACACGTTCAGCACGAACACCAAAACTCGACATACGTAGTTAGCCGGTGTACTATAAGGGGAAAAAACCGATCAGTCATCGACGGAACACTCAACCATATCAAAGAAAACTCACGTCGGGTAAACAACCTGCATATTACAATCCTGATGCTGCCTCTCGATCTTCTCCGGCGAAGGGAAAATATGAGGATGGTCATCACAAAGCTGCAAGAACCTCTCAATCCTCCCACTTGAATGCTCCGGTCCCTGTCCGTCGTACCCATGCGGCAAGCTCATAACCAACCCAGTCCTCTGCAACCACTTCCTCTCTCCAGAAGCGATGAATTGATCGATGATACACTGCGCATTGTTCGCAAAGTCACCAAACTGAGCTTCCCACATCGTTAGAGAGTCGGGCGAAACTAACGAATACCCAAGCTCGAATCCGAGAGTTCCAAATTCGGAGAGGGAGGAATTGCACACGGTGAACCGGGCCTGCGACGAACCGAGGTCATTGAGGGGGATATACTGACCCTCGTTATTCTGATCGTGAAGGACAGCATGTCGCTGAGAGAAAGTACCACGCTCGACATCCTGACCAGACACACGAACGTGAATCTTCTCCAATGCCAAACTTCCGAACGCGAGAGCCTCAGCCGTAGACCAGTCAATGTTCTGTCCCTCCTCAACAGACTTGCCCCGGTTGGTGAGAATACGAGCGAGGTTGTTGTGGACTTTGAAGTCGGAGGGGTAGGTAGAGATGGCCTTCCCAACACGCTTCAATGTCTCCTCGTCCGTTCCAGTGGGGCGGGTAGGCAACGTCTGATCAGCAAGTTGCTTGGGGGAGGGGAATCCAGGCCACGCAGCCGACAACCACTCCTTACTGGTAGGGACGTAGTCCTTCGCAGCAGTAGCAGCTTTCTCGAGCATACCCCACACCCACTTCTTGTGCTCCTCGATATCCTTCTCGGTGAAAGTACCCCGTCCGACGAGGAACTTGGAGTACTGAGTGAGAGGAGTAGGCTGCTTCTTGATCGCCTGGTACATTCTGGGCTGAGTGAACATCGGCTGGTCAGTCTCATTGTGACCATGTCGCCTGTAGCAAACCATGTCGATGACCACATCCCGCTTGAACTTGGCACGGTAGTCAGCAGCGAGCTGGCAGACAAAGTTCACGGCCTCGACGTTGTCACCGTTGACGTGGAAGATGGGGGAGTCGATGGCCTTGGCAAGGTCCGAAGGGTACGGGGTAGACCGAGCGAAACGGGGATCAGTCGTGAACCCAATCTGGTTGTTGACGATGAGGTGGATGGTTCCTCCAGTTCCGTAGTTGGGGAGATTGTGGAAGCCCATGGTCTCGTAGACAACACCCTGTCCAGCAAACGCAGCATCACCATGAAGCAAGACGCCCATAGCCGTATTGTGCTGGTTCTCGTCATGTTCGAAATGCTGGATAGCGCGAGTCTTTCCAAGAACGACAGGATCCTCAGCCTCCAAATGCGATGGGTTGGCAACGAGTGACAACGCAACCTTCTTGCCGGAGGGTGTAGGTCTGACGTAGTTGGCGCCCAAATGGTACTTCACATCACCGGCGGGCTCATCGCCCTCTGCACCGCTGAACTCGTTCAAGATAGCTTCAATAGGTTTTCGGATAACGTTGGCGAGAACGTTGAGTCGACCTCTGTGTGGCATACCCATCGTGATATTCTTCACACCATGCTCGACAGACCGATCAATGAGGGCCTTCATGCCGGGAATGAGAGCTTCGCATCCCTCCAAACCGAAACGCTTCTCGTTGGGGTATTTCGATGCGATGAATTTTTCGAACGACTCTGACCAGATAAGACGGTCAAGAATCATACGCTTTTCTTCGACTGTGTAATTCCAAGGCTTGGGGATTTCAACGCGTTCACGGAGCCAGTCACATTGTTCCTTGTCGGGAATGTGGACGTATTGAATGCCAACAGCTCCGCCTACGTATCGGAACTGTTTTTTAGCGAACGTGATGACACACAGGTAGCGAAAAACACGCACAGTAGATCCGTTTGCACAACTTGATAATTTCACCCAACTTCATCGTTTTTCGGTCTTCGGTTGCGAAATGAGGGAGAATACCGGGTCCAAGAGTGATATCCTTGTCGAGGTCTCGGTCGGTGAAACCATACCGACTGAGTTCAAGTTCCGGTGGTCGAACATCAGCGAGGTCGGTGTCGAGGATGCCGAGAGGGTCTAATTCTGCAACGTGATGGCCACGAACTTGATAGGCACGAACAAGCAATTGAACCTTTTGATCAACGAAAAAAAGGGAAAATTTTGAGAATACGTGTCAGATATACAGAACTCGAATGCTGACCTTTAAATGATCGTCCAACTCTGTTCCGCCTGAGGTAGCGTAGAGAGCAGGTGCACCATCGGCAGGAGGTGCTACGAGTCGTGGTGGAGGCTGGAAGGCCTGAGGACTTGATAGACCTTTGTCGAGACCACGGAAATAGACGTCCCATGAAGCGTGAACAGACTTGGGGTCCTGCCTCCAAAGCTTGTACATCTCGTCTCCGTAATACGAATTTGTTCCATTGGCAAAAATGTCGTTTGGAGAAGGAGGTTTAGCAGGAGTCGCCATTTCACGTCTAGGGAACAGTGCATGACTGGGAAGGTAAACCCTGCCAGACAGGAGCCTGCTGCTGACGGGCAGACGTCTTAGACTTTGCCTGGCCAACATAGTGAAATGCAGACGCAGCTAGGGAGGAAGGGAAAGGGAGATGATGGTGGTTGATAGTTAAGAGGTGTAATGTCACCGCGAGGCTCCTTGAAGTAGTGTGCTCCGACGCGCGGGACAACAATGGAACACCGTTGCTGCCGGTCTGACCCTCTTGCCTTATGATTCTCTAACAACTGCCAGCAGAGTCAACACGAGTAAATTCGACATTGCTCAGCTTTCAATTGGGGTTTTTAGCAGTGCCTCACCGTGATGATCTTCAACATTCAGTATGGCTCTCGTGTGACAATCTCCAGCCACATAGAACTAAGGATTGATGGTAAATATTGAATGCTGGAGCTCGAGAGAATAACATTAATGGAATACTGCGGACAGTTAGGGCGACTGCACCGCTGCTGGAAGCCCTGCTGGAGGAACCTCGCAGCTTGAGCCAGCTTCGGAATTTCTTCCCGATCCTCCTTGACGTCACGCTATCCCGGCGTCTTCCGTCGGCAAAGACCTCCGACCATCACATGACCGGACCGAAACAGACCGGCAGCCCGACGGAACTGTCAGTAAGTAGTACTAGCCTGACTCGCCCTGACTCTGACTCTCACTGTCAGGCCACTCCTGACTAGGACTCGACTTGGAACTTCTGCGTTAGCATTCACCACCAACTTGTTGGGTATGCTTGACAGCTCTGAAACTTCCGTAAACTCTATGGCTATCGATACAGTGTACAAGAGAAGAAGAATCTGTATACTGATTCCAACGGGGACCTTCGTGCTTCAAAATCGCCTGTACTACTGAACTCCGAAAAACTTCCAAGTTCGACATTGTACTCCTGCATACCCTTCAGCAGCGCTCCTTCACTAAGGCCTCTGCTAACCGGCGCGTCGTCGAACACTTGTTTGCAGGAACTCGAAACAATGACTGAAGTACCCATTGCTTGTCTTTGCGCGTGTCACGTAGCTCGGTACGCTTGGCCATATGGCTCTGGTAATCTATACCTACCACATCCCATCCAATTGCATCGAGAATCAACGACTTGAACTCCCCGAACTCCTCGAACGTAAAACGTGCGCCATTTCCACTCGACCAACGATACGCCTCCTCGATCTCATCCTCGATGAATCCTACTTGAAGTCGTCGAACGCAATTCTCTGGCTTTGCTAGCAAACTGAATCTAGTTGGCTGCTTTAGAAATGTGGATGACGCTCGCTGAATGCACGAAATCGAATGCTGACTCCAAGTCGGGATTGAATCTGGAAAAGTTCTTCAACGACAAAACCGTAACGCAGGCCTCCTCGGAACTCAAAGGACGTTTTCGAGTATTTGTTGAATAAAAGTCGAAATATCCTGAAATTTACCGTTCTCGAGGCCAGTCACGGGAAGGAATTCAAGAGAGGTCAGATTCATAGCTTCACCTGCTTCGGGACTTCGGCAAAACCCGCAAGTCGGCCGAAAGAGCTCACTTTTCCGCGCCACCAGTTTGGCTTAACTTGTGTCCACTACCACTCATGGCGAGCATGATTGGTCGCTGGAGGTATTCGGCGACAGAGCGATCTGAGGTTCGTTCAGGGAAGACATTCACAAGGAGTTCGTATGACATTTGTCTTGTCACCGTGTTCTTACGTGCCACTGGTGAAATGTATGCAAGTATGTGGGTTCTGTCTCCGTTCCTCCAGTTTCTCAACCGTTATTTTCAAGACACACGTGCATGAATTAGCCCTGTGTTATATTACTTTGATTTCAGGCGATTTCACGACCTGCCATGTTGCTAGACGCTCATCTCCCTTGTACCGGTATCCTTCACAACTCGTCGGCCCAAGTTCCGAGCTCACCCTTCCGCGAAGCGAGATAAGCAAGTTGAGCATGTGGAGTCATTGTAATTTACCGGCGACCTTGCTGTGAAAGGCTTGCCTTCAAAGCCTCAAAGCATACCTTGCTGTTTTGTATGCCGCTGGTACCACATAATGCCGTTTGAGCTACGTCTCAATTCCAAGTTCCAACAAACCCTCCGGAGATGCGGGTTTCACGACACAACTGGCATGATCGTATACTGCGGTCCAACGACAGCTTTCACAGAAGCTAGGGTACACCCTCTTGTCAGAGTGACTGGCGACTTGTGAGATCTTACGTGCCCTATACCCCGAAATTGTGAACCCACCAGCATGGCCATCGTCACGATTGTGAACTCGACGAATAGACAGTTCACATAATCACCGCTCTTTGGATGTATTCAGACAATTTTTGAGCCCATGCTTACGCTGGCAGCCCCGAGTTTGCGACGGGCAATTGGGTTTGGCTTCATGTTACCCAAGTATGTCGTACCAGGAGCAGATCCTCAAGTCTTGTTATGACACACTGGGGCCCTCCTGACGATACCGATTCAAGCTCCATTCTTAGCTCTGGGAAGTGCTCAACAGAGATGCGACTCAAATTGATTCATTAACCTCACTATGGTTGTAACACGGTGCTCCGTCGATGAGGCCCATGCTGCTGGCAGGTGCCACCCTGTAGCCTCGTGTTGAGTTCTGTAAGTTAAACCTTGTTCTCGATCTCACTTGGCTCGCCCGAAGCCACGCATGACCTCTCAGGGCGATTCCAACCGCTTCCGACGCGACAGGACAGGGTCCTACGTCCCAGACACATAGCTCTTTCACTCAACTCAGTCCTCGTTGGCAGAACAATGTTGATCACCTCTAAAGGCATCTCGTTCGGTGTTCGAATGGAAGTGTTCAACGAGATTTTGGTCAGGGCTGTAGACCTGCTATAGGGCCTCGGACGTTCCCGCGGTCGTCGAGTGATCTTGTTGAACACCTCCATGAATGATGATGGAACAGCCTTCAACGGATTTACCAGACTGGCAGTGGATACTGCCCGAAAACCTGCAGGGACGGACGTTATACGCGTTGAGAGGGGCTTTGATCAAGCTAGCTCGACGCAACCACATTTCGGGCTCCTTCAACCATGCAGCCCTTCAAAATAGTCCCATCATCTATGACCACGAGATCGACGCGAGTTCATCCGTACCTTACAGTACCGGTGATCTTGAGTAAGAAGCGAGCGATAATGGTGCTACTCCGAAGAAGGGCTCTGTACATTCTTGTTCCAAGAGAACTATCGTACCGAGGCTCCGCCGGTCGCGGACGGGTCAAGGCTTGGGGAGTTGAACACGCTTCGAGAAGTTATTTCTCAAGTTATTCCTCAAATCTCAATAGCCAGGAACGTTCCCCTCCCCAACCTCACTCCCTGTTATCGAGACCCACAAGCGTCGTCTAAACTATACCCGACTCTCGAGTTGGGGGCATTCAGAGTTGGCCATAATTCACGGGCCCACTTGAAGTAAGTAATGGTGTATGGTACCCACAACATTTTTAGTTACACTGAGAGAAAGGGTCGAACGCTATTGAAAGCTGTTTGCCCAGATGCACGTTATACCCTATGGTTATTCAGATCAGTTGATGTCCCGCGCCATGTCAACGTACCAAAGACGTGCTCAATATTCAGGGCCCACCAGGACTATAATCCTACCCTTGAAATATCCTCACAGCTTCGGAACTAAAGTAGTGAGTCACACGTCCCTAATTTATTGGGTGCCATCGCGGAGATCTGGCTGCAAAATAGCAAAGGGACTAGAGAAACAGCGGTAAAACTCTTCACAAAGGGCAAAATCGTACGAGTTGAGACGCCTTTCATATCGTAGCAGAATGGTACGACTCCCAAATTACCATTAGTAGAAGGTTTGACAGTCAACAAATCAACAATAGCGATGTCGACGGCAATCTCCCCCGTCGTTGGAATCGTGAAAGACAAGGCTCCGCTCAATTGAGCGACGTTAATTAATGATAGGCACAAAAATAGGAGGATACCGGCCGTCGGACTGTGGAGAGCACAAGAACGCTACGGTAGGGAGCGGATATTGCTCTTGCAGTGAATCATCATCCAAGAAAACTCTCCGAAAAATGAGGGGATTCGTTTGATGGTAAAAGAGCTCGAAAGCAACTTGAGGCTCGATCGATGGTTGATAGACAGATGAATGAGTCACAAACACTCAAAGCACATAGCAAGAAGAGATGTACACACGATACGACGATGATGGTAGTCTGAGGGGCCAATCATCTCTGGGACTGGTCAGGCGACAGGGGCGGGACCGCAGAGTTATGAGCCGGTCGTTGGGGAAATATATTCCAGAACGATGGAAGGTTAATGATTAAGGTATACGAACCAGGGTTAGAAATTAACCCAGACCGGCGCTGCATGAGACTATGATGAAATTAAGGAACTGAAGTATTTCAAGTCACTGGACCGCTTACCAGCTCCCGAATAATAGTATGTTCCCCAAGTCCCCATTGACTCTTCGCCTCCGAACCAACTGCGGCATGATCATCTGCTATACTTCCCGAAGTCAGAAAACACTGAACAGGAAATGAGAGACCCGGTCAATAGTAGCGGACTCTACAGCGGTCAACGTAAGCGGAGGCTTCAGGCTCAGGGGTGAAGCTTTTATGGAAATATAGCTGGCGGTCCGCGGGTGCCATAGTTGCCGAGGCACTGGGTGTGGACTCTGGAGTCAATGGACGGTCAAGATGGAGAGCATGCTCAGAGAATTCCTCGGGAGTTGGAGTTGGTAAGCGGTTCAGTGACTTCTTGTTTGGCTCAATTCATTATTTTCATAGTCCCATCGACGGTCTGGGTCACATAATTTGTGTCCCTATTCCA
Source organism: Marasmius tenuissimus (assembly GCA_029532415.1). Lineage (NCBI taxonomy): Eukaryota > Fungi > Basidiomycota > Agaricomycetes > Agaricales > Marasmiaceae > Marasmius > Marasmius tenuissimus. The sequence continues at coordinate 3,015,687 of JAQOTA010000054.1, read as the reverse complement.
TATCACTCGACCTTTCTGACACTGATAAAGATTTCGAGAGTCTCGCGTTACTGACAATCGCAAGCATTTGAAGCGAGGCTCAAGCTGTGCTCGGACTGCGCATGCCTCATTTGGTAACATTTTCACGACCAAAGCCATCCCGTCCAAGATCCGTCACCTTGTAAGTTGGATCTTGCTCAGATTTATCATTTGAGTCATCGGCACAGGCGGGCGGTCCTATAAGGACGCAGCGGCTCTCAACCCTTGTTTCAATTTACTTTCTTCAATAGCACAAGAGTTCTTTCCCTCGTCAACTGAGCCTGTCTATTTTGTGCGTCTATATTGGCATAGCGATCCCAGTTCTTACCGGAGACTCCTCACTGCCGGGAGCCGCGCTAAAAAGAAGCTCAAATGTCCGGCGCCACTCACAAAACGAGTCTAGATCTACTACTTTATAGTACTTTATAGTGTACCGCATTGGACAAAAACGAATCTCTTGCGGCTTTTCTGAAGATATCCAACCGGATCCTCTGAATCTGCGTGGATTTTGCTGGTCTGGCTATATCCGATTGGATATTGTCAGAATACGTCAATACTGTACTTATTCTACCTACACACTAATAGATCTACTTTCTAATATTCATCGGGAATCTCATCTGAGAGTCTTACCAGAGACCCCTAGAGATTCATCAAATCACGGCGGCCTCCGATGTTGTAGGCTTTTGAGGGTAGCTAGTGAAGTTTCTTGACGAGTAAAAGCTTTGACGGACTTGGCGACAGAAATGCGATCTGCGTTAATGGCGCGCACGCCATTGTCCGGAAGACCTGCAACCGGTCCTTCGATGATGGTGACAAGCAAATTGTCCGGGTCCATGCAAAAGGCATCTCGGGCCCCAAAGACAACCCTTACGGGTATAACGATGGTCCTAAACCTGGTTTGAAGCCACTGGATATCGACAACAGAACTTTGCTCCCCCGGGCTCGGACACTGACTAACCGTATGAATAGCGGTCATATAAAGATCGAATTTGAGTCCGAGAATAAAAATTAGGTACAGAGACAAGTTATCTACTGGTGATCGAGAACTAAATTGACGATGGTAAACACCTACCTTTTCAATCAACGAGACATTTGCTGGTCGAGGGATTGACATGGCCTCTTGCGCTTCTTGATATGTCGTTGGAGATCGCTACGTGAGCGGAAGGAATGCCCACATTGAAAACATCCGAATGGTTTCTCTCCTCTGTGTGCGCGAATGTGATCTAGAATATGCACCTATGAGTAAAAGAGCGACCACTAGTACCAGTGTAAACCTAACACTCGAGGTTTTGTTTTGAGGTAAAGCCGCGACTGCATCCAGGGAGATTGCAGAAGTAACGATGAGCACCTGGTCTGTGTGTGGTCATCCGGGCTACTGCTGGAGATCCCACGCGACGATAACGAGGATCCTCGCCGGTGACGGTAAGAGTCAGAGAAGCGTCTCCGACCAGGGATGAAGGAGTTTCAGCACCAGTATACACCTGGCCCGGCGGGAGCGGGCAGCCTCTCTGGCCAGTAGGCTCGTACTCGTTACCGCTGTGCAAGATTGACGAGTCGCCGAGGCCGATGAGGGGTAGTGCACCACCGTAGCTTTTCACAGGCCAGGCGCTGTAAGAGAGAGACTGGGTGTCAACAACTTTGATTCAAACTAACAAAGGATGACGACCGACTTGGTGGGTACAGCGGTGCTGCCAAGATTGAGCGGTGGGAAGCCCACACCGCCGCCGTCGCCCAAAGTAGGGTTCACCGACTCTGTAGCATGGAAGGTTTCTTGTAGACAGCTTGTGATAGCTGAAGGAAAAGATGGCGTCGGTAATTGGTGCGAGGATGCTGGATCATGTACGTTTGAGACGTAGGGAATATTCCCGAGTCTATGGAGGGGAATACCTTCCCCTTGTATATCCCCAGAATAGACACTGCGATTGTTGGGCGTCATGAACAATCCCAGTATATCACCATGGTGCAGGCAAAATCGACGTACGCTGGAATTCCAGAACCAAGGGGTACCCGCTCGGCGAAGCGAGGACTAAAGGCAGGGGTGAAGTTACGGTCGGAGTCCCTTGTGTTGAGGCTAGTGGTGGGAAACATGTCAACCGTCTGAAGAGTGGCAAGGGTCACTCGCTTTTGACATGGAGAACGCGAAGGGAGAATAGCCTTTTATCTGGCTGGCATGTCCGCCAGCACGAGTAAAAACAGCGCGATCTAACCTGAGATGGTGAGATGAGTATCCGACAGTGGAGTATGCAAGGATAATGTGTTCGGTTTCCGTGTTGGAAGAGACGCGTCCTATCAGGAGCATTCGTATCGATTATCATCATCTTCGAGTCCGCGCTGTTTGTATAGCATTTCTGTGTGAATGAGATCGAAGGATGTTCGTCCAATTTTTCGCGCCACAATCAAAGCATGTTCGTATGTGGGTGGCACCACGATCAATTAACTGATCATTATTATGACCTCCGGCGAACAAAGAAGTGTAGAGAATAACGCACGTACGTGCTGCGCAGCAGACTCAGTACACCTAATGTCCGTGTGAGAAACGGTACATTGTACCTTCGTCTTGAGATACACGTTGAAGGGCTCGCACTTGTCCCAGCCTCGAGTCCTTGGGACCATAATACTCAGTTGATACGGGATTTTGAAGATCATGTATGAGCGTGGCATTGTTTTGAAACTGACCCTCAGCCAGCAACTCTGCCAGCGTCCAGGCGGTTTTCGATGACAGCTTGGTGTCACCATCAACAAACGAAGCGCGGCGCAAACTATAGACGTTGCAATGAACGAAGGACACTGCCTCCCTCCGAAAACTGTTGGGGGGACCGGGGCTGATTCGGGGTGTATGCATATGATCACTGGCAATCGCTCCACCCTGAGTGTAGGAAAGGTGCTGTCATCTTCGTACGATACTTTCAGAAATGCCCCTCACAGCGCAGAATATAACGACATACTTACGTGGCCATATGAACCTTGAAGGTGCCCATAGCTTTCCTGAAATGTTGGGCATTCTATTTTGATCTTCCACTGGCGACTCGAACGGGCGATCATCCGCGATCCGTTTGGTGATCCATGTACCCAGAAGACTACCCCGCACCGAATACCACTTTGAAGCACCTGGTAATAGATTTCTATGAATCAGCCATTTCGACCCCCTGAGGTGCTCGGAAATGAGGCTGGATGGTCTTTCTGTTATATTAGAGGCTATAGGCGTGTGTCAACAGAGGTTTGGGATAGGTTCATACCTCAAGTACGTGAGGAACTATTCATGGACAGGGACAGTGAATTATGTAATTACTTCTCGGTCGATACCACCATTTCTTCTGTGTAAGCGAATTGAAGTTACTGCATACAGTCATTTACCGGTCAATGGGACACGATCACTCAATGGGACAAACAGGTTTTTGCAACATATACGCCACGCACCCACCTGAGACAATTATTTTAAAATGCATCTTTATATTCTCGATTTGATACAGCAAGCTTTGAAGTGATTTGAGTGCTAGAAAAAATACAAGAAAATGATAAATGTGATTTTCAGTAATGTTTTGGGTCCCGAGATGGGAATTCCTCTACCACAAACTGATTACTCGCACAACATACTTTTATGGCAATAAGAAATAGATCCTTGGCCCTCTTTGGTGCACTCATACCCTGGAAACCTTTGTCTCAAGGAGTGAACCGGTTCCTCACTCAATTTTGGCACGTTGATGGGAAATTCCCAGTGCCCACACGCCAAAATCTGTCCCGAACTTTTGCCGCATTTCGTCGACAACGATGGGACACCCGTCCACCAACAATAGAGCACAAAATTACTTTGTTGAAGTTTGGAATGATAGTTTGAGAGTAGTTTGGTGTTCTGAGATACGCAGAATGGTAGGGATATCCGTGTTGTTCCATTGACCGGTAGATGACTGTATAGTTGATCGTCGGTATTGAACGGCAAGGGGAAAACGCACTGGTATTTTCCTTGGATTCGTAGCAACTTGACGTTCCTAACATTCAGCGAACCCAGTACAGCGGTCTGCTGAGCACAACATCCGCTCTCGTCCGTTGGGATACTGTGCACGGGGCGGAAGGGACGGAAGACAACTCGCGCAGAATCAGACAGATGTCGCCCAAACGCCAGACGGTGTAATTTTTCCTCCTTGCATAGTGCTATTGAGCGGTCGCCGGGGTTAATCATGCACGAGTGACGGGCTGATATCTGCCAATGCAGCGGCGAGTCCGAAATGATCAGAACGAGAGAGGGCTGTGGTTAGAAAAGGTGTTGTGAGAGAAGGGCAATGAGCGGGGCTGTAGCCATTTTCAAGGTTGCGTACCTTGAGGACAAGCACCGCCCGGCGAAGAGGGAGCCGACGTCATGTTTGAAGCAGTCTGCTGGTGGCCATCATATCGCTTTGGCTGTTGCTGAAACTCGCTTTGACGCTGTATGACCAGAGTGAGCAGAGAAGATCGTGGTTAGGAACACGTACCCCGAGATTACAAGGAAAGGTGGAGACGAAAGCGAAAGAGAGCCATCTCGTCCGAAGACCAGCCCGGGATGTGAGTTGTGTCGTCTTCGAGTTGTTAGGGGGATGAGAGCGAGAAGTAGACAAACAGATGAGCCGCCTCCAAGCGAAAATAGAGTCGAGATGGTGGGGGGTGTCTTGTAATTGCGTCGACGGACTTGATCCCAGTATTCCCGTTTTAAGCGTCTCCTTCAAAGTCTCCCTGTGAAAGCTGCGGAGGGAACGGGTCTAGTACCTCGCACACTAGCCAGGACAGTGAAAAGTGGGCCTGGGTGCATGGAAACAGGGAAACATCGAACGCACCTAGCAGTAAGAGGGGGGATAATAAGAGAGCATCAGCTGTCCCAAGCCGTTCAACGTGATGGCCGAGGGCTTGCTCAAGTGCTACCAATCAGCGCTTACGGCCCACTGAATCAATTCAACTACTTGCCTTCGTTGATGAGAACAATCGTTCCAGTTGACAGGAAGAACCAAAAACGGCTCAAGTTTTGTCAGTCTTTCCTTGAAAAGCTCGGAGTTGGGCGGTAAAAACATGACATCTGACCCACCCCGACGCAGAAGAGCCTGCTCCTGACGCCCGTCGCTCCATACCGGGGTGGCAATCTGAATTGAAAGGACAGCGCTCGTTGGATGTGAGGTAAGATTGGTACAAGTACGGCGTCAAAAGCAAGGGAATGTAAGATACGGCACCTAAGGAATAAAACGAACGAGCGAGAAGAGGAGAGATTATAGCCTCTTGTAAGCATCGATTCTAGAAAATATGTTGATTCGAGACGTAGTCGGACCGACAGGCAACTACTGCATCGCCCTCCCAGAGGCAGTTTTCACCAATACAACACAGATAGTATTTTCATTTTGCAGTCGTGTTAGCTCCGGTCGTCTGAAGTGGGCAGGAGGGAATACTCTCATCCTGGAGGTGCCGGTGATCAAGTTACAGCCCATGAATGTGTCGTCGAAGGCTTTCCCGGGCAAGAGCAGAAAATGAAAGGACGAATGGGTAGACTTCGGGGGGTTTAAACGTACATAATGATAAGGGGGAATGACGTTGTAGACGTTCAAGTTGCGTTTCGCTGATTTGCAACTTGCTCGACGTCGTAGGGTTTACCCGTCTGACTCTGAGGGCGAGGAGGGTGGATGAGAAACAAAACGAGCAGGGCCAGCGCGAGCTTATAAACGGCCAAGGGTGCCAGGTGATGGTGCACCGTGCAGGCCCTTACTATGGACCTTAGGAAGACTCGAAGACTCAGAGATTCCGGCACCGCACCACGTGTCCGTTGGTAGACCTCAAACACACTCGTGCTAACTCAACGTCAAGTTTCAACAACCATCCAATCAGACTAGGGGAGACTGCCTACAACCTACATAGAGCATATATCGGGCCCTTCATCCAAATCCGACTGTCTGGGTATTTTGCGCCAGCATTCGAGCTTGACGCCCACGCTCGTCGCCAGAATTTGCTTCACGCGACCGGACCGGATTGCCGTCATTCACACTCCTTCGCCAGTCACCATCATCACGGACGCCAAAAGGCTACCTACGCCGGCTCTCCGTTTTTCAATCGCTAACCTGTGAATTGTAGTATGATTCATCCATCAAGGGGACTCTCAGCATCGGGAGTAGTGCGCGCAACATGCCATCTGTGAGACGCTTCCTCCACTTCGCCACCCCGCCTTTGCCCCACCTTGTGCCGAATCTTCCAGTTAGAGGCACCTCGACCTGTTCGGAAACATTCTCGTAACACTGGATTCTTCCTAAATAAAAGCACTCAAATGGCAAAGATATCTTCTCGGGCTCTCAATATCACATCGACATCACCACGATCCAGCTAGTATGGCTCATTACTGGTACATCGTACGTAGCAGTTGGCACAATTTCATACTCACAACTGACACGAGTACCGTCCGAATCACAAGTACTGGTCTCAGACGAACCTCGCCATCGTAGCTCTTAGTTGTGGAGATGAAGTCATCGCTACCGCAAGGCGTCGCTCGGGGTCTCTGCCCCAGGTCGATTCCGATCTCAAAGACAAACGCGCGGAAACCCTTGGGTTGGACGCGACAGAGCCTTTGGATCGCTTGCGAGAGGTTGCGGAGAAAGGGATAGCTTTCTACGGGAGGGTGGACGTCGTCTTGGTCAACAATGCCGGTTATGGCTTGTGTGGGGCCATCGAAGAGAGCACGTACGTCTCATTTCCAACTGATGATTCGACTCCTCTCTGACTTGACTTCATAGCCCAGAGGAGACGTACGATCAGTTCAAGTGAGTCTAGCACGGGAACCTTGAAGTTCACTCGGAGAGAAGTGCATTGGGAAGCTCGCCTTGTGTTTGCAGTACGAACGTGTTTGGCGCGTTAAATGTCACCCGGGCTTTTTTGCCTCACTTGCGCAAGCGTAGAACGGGGACGGTAGTGTTCGTGGGATCACCAAGCGGATGGAGGTGAGAACGTTATCTTCGCACCTGCATGGCCCAGTGCATATCCCGGTCTCCGAGTCCCAGATGTTGACTGACCCTGACTCTCAGGTCCTGACTCTTCACCACCAATTTATCGGGTATATTCGACAGCTTTGAAATGTCCGTAAATTTCTTGTCTATCAATACAGTGCACAAGAGCGTGCATACTCGTTACAATGGGAACCTTCACTTCGAAAATCGCCTGTACCCAGCTCCGAGAAATTTCAAGTTCTGCATTACACTTTGCAGTATACCCTTCAGCTGCAGCTCTCTTCCACTAAGGCCTCTGCAAACCGGCGCATCATCAGATTGTCTACAGGAACTCGGAACGACCATTGAAGCACCCATTGCTTGTCCTTGCGAGTGTCACGTAGCTCGGTGTACTTGACCATGTGGCTCTGGTAATCTATACCTTCCTCATCCCATCCGGTTGCATCGACAATCAACGACTTGAATTCTGAAGGCGTGAACCGTGCACCCTTCCCACTTGGCTGACGATACGTCTCCGTATTCTCATCCTCGATGAGTCCTACTTGACGTCCCCAAACGTAACCCCCCGGCTTTGCTAGAAAGGCCATAACCTGCAAGAACTGAATCTGCTTGGCCGCGTCAAAAAGATGGATGACGTTCGCTGAATGCACAAAATCAAATGCTGATTCCAAGTCTGGATTGAATCTGTAAAAGTCCTTCGACAAAACGTCGGCCTCTCGGAACTCAAAGGATGATTTCGAGTATTCGTTGTACAACATCACCCCAAGGTCGTAATATCCTGAAATTTACCGTGAGTCTCGAAGTCAGTCGCGGGAAGGAATTCGAGAGAGATCTTCGGACTTGCCTTTCTCTAGATCAATGCCGAGGATGTTCTATCATACTTCACGGTGAGCCTGCCAGGTACTTCACGCCATGATAGGGATGACATTACCTCGGCGTCGAATCCATCTACAATCAGTTTCCGAATATCGCTACCCATGCAGCACCCAACGTCCACCAGTCTCTTCGACGCTGTCCCTAGCTCGCGCGCCTTCTCCAGAATGGACCGATAAACGAAATGATAATCAATTCGTGGCTCAGCAAAGATGCATTCACGTATACACGTATGCGGCGCAATCTGTAGAGTTGGTTCAGTTAAGGAGTAAAGAATAAACCGAGACAAGCTGAAGTTTACCTTTATTCCTAGTGCTCGCGCCGTGCTTATTCTTCTGGTCACGGCGCCTGAGCTCTCTCCTTGATCCTTCGAGAACCGTCGGTGTAATTGAAGCGTATCCTCAAAGCGCTTCAAGAAAACCGTCCCCGGCTCTAGAGTCGTTTCATTGATCGTCCGGTTCAGGAGAGCCTCGAGAAGCAACAACAGAGAATCCCCATCGAGGAACCCTGACTCATGGTCAGCATCATGACAACGACGCAGAGCCACTACCCCTCCTGTTTCCTCGGGCCAAGAATCCCAGTCGAAAAACGACTTGAACGCCGACTTTATATCGTGCATCAAAGTCGTCCCCACCGCGCAATTCAGGAAGAAGACTTCAGCAGGCAACTTCGAAAAGTTTCGTGTCAGGAGGGCGTTTGTGAAAAGAGCCGCCGAAAGCAGCTCGATAGACGATTCGACCTCAGTCGGTGCCTCGGTGACCAAACGGTCAAGTAATGGACGCAAGACGCATTCCAATTTGATCACGGCAAGTGCTCGATCAAGAAGGTTGAACTGGACGGCATAGTCGATGTTAATGGTCTCTTCCGCAACCTCCCACTGAACGTTGATTTTACTCGCATATTCCCCTCCGGGCTGGACAAGTTCCTTGTACAGGACACCAAAGAATGCATCGACGTAGAGAGGTTTAGCCTGGTCGAGGATGGGGTGGTGGTATCCAGCAACTTCAAAGTCAATAAACCGAAGCCCATCTGAGTCCATATTCGCAGGGACCATGAGGTTCCCCCCATGCCCATCTCCTAGTCCGAACGCTGTGGCGGACCTATGAAGATGTTGTCCAGCGGGATCTAGTATGACTTCCGCCCTCCTGAACTGGGATTCCAGACTTGGGTATTCGATCCCGTTGATTATCAAAGGTAAGGCCATCAGCTCGTCGACCGTCACACATTTGTTCCCCTCCGTCCGCAGGAAAGACACGTCCGAACCACTCCCTCCATAAAATTCGGTCATCCGACGATTAAGATGCAACCGGTCATGGAAGAAACGATGGATCCCCCGTTCAGCCCCGGGCCGCAATTCAGGCTCGGTAGAGAAGGTGCTGAGCTGTGCGGCCATGACATGCCTGGAACGAGCAAGTTCTATGTTCACGAGACACCGGAACACTTCCCTCTTCGATGACGTGGCAGCGGGATCATAGGGGCCAGGGTTGTTCAGGAGTTCCAACCGAACCTCGTTCAGAGATTTACCGTGGAACCTACTGAAGATGATAACCTCCCGAGCAGTGTCGTACCCACACGCCTGCTGAAGAACATGGGGAGGAAAGTGTTTCTGGACGGTGGGGAGAATGGACAGTTCGGTGGCGATTCCTGGTCCGGACTTGAAAAACACTTCGCGCCACTCCGAAGCCTGTGACTCGTCTGATGTGAAGCACAAGCTCGCGATGTGTGCTGTCGAGTTTGAGGAGAATGGAGATGGTGGGACGGGATGCGTTGAATCAGCTTTGAGTGTATAGCTGGGCATAGATGTCGAAGGTGGCTCTTCCAAACTTCGTTCGACAGGGGCGGGAATCCAGCTCGACCGACCAATGAACTTTACGCCGCTATACCCAGTATTGCTATGTTGATCGAGAACGAACGATATGCGCGGTTCGCAAGGGACCGCTAAAGGCCCCAGCTCCCCGAGCAGCCTGATTTTGAGACGTTGAGCGTCCCTCCCAATATCAGATATGAAACTGATCATATTCTCCGACAACTGGCGGCGATACGCTTCGGAGAATTTCTCCGACGGATACAGGCAGCTGATGAAGCTCTCGATATTGCTCCCAGCGCCTGAGATCGTCAACCATTTCGACGTGAGTTGGAATGATATCAATCTGACCATGTCTTTACAAGAGACATATACAGAGACCGCTGTTAACAGCAAATCGCAGGTTACCCCAGGAAGGCTAGCAGGAACATCGTCGGAGTTGGGCAGGTGGCTCATGTGCGTGATGAAGTCCGCGTCTTCGAGAATAAAAAGATTACTCGACACTGGCTGTGGCTGATACACATTCAGTATGTTCCCTGTTGCGAATGAATGAACGCATCGGCTCGAAAGAACGCCTAGTCGACACGGCCTAGGCGAGGAGGAAGTAGAAAGGAGGCTTTCCATACTCCAAATTTTGATCGTTCGTTTCGCGCCGTCTTCTCCACGACCGGAGAAGCGAAGGACGTCCCACCACTCCCTGTTGCTGTCAGCAGGGGGAGAGTCGAATCCCTAGAAGTATCAAAAGTTATTGCCAGCTCGAACAATAAACACACGATGTGTGGCGTACCTCCCAACAGGGACACTCCTCTTTCGCGATCCATAACAATTCAGAGAGTCGTTGGCGATGAGTTGTGACAAGGTCGACGATTTCTTCCCTTCGGGTGACTATGCCGATACCATCCCAGTCAGTGAGGGAACTGGGAGGAGAAGAGCTAACAGCGCGACCGCCACCCAAGGAAATGAGTAAAAATCCGAGGGTAGAGGGGTCAACAGAGGGGTTTAGGTAGCCAGAGGCTTGTGTCTTTTTGGGGGACTGGAGAGTGTTCATGATACACGAAGATTCACTAGTAGGGACTAAACGTTTGGGCCCTTATATGGGTGCTCAGCGAAAGCCGTTCTGAATCATTGCTGTCTGTGGAATGTAGAATGACGTCCGCACGTCACTGTGGAGGGAGATAACATGAATTCATGTTCGGTCCCAACTCGCCACCAAGCACTTCGGAGTGCCCCTTCAATTGCCCTGTCAGATACGGCCTAGAAAAAGTCAGTGCGGTCCAACAAACGGAGAAATCTCGCAAAAGTATGTATGTAGACCTATCCGAAACTAACCTATTCCACAGGAAACCAACCTCCGAAGCTGAGGAGCCGCAACAGAAGCTAGATCATTGGTGAGAACAACGCTCACCCTGGTTTTTGAATTTTCTGGAGGTATTCCGATGGCAGCGATGCCGCAGCACAAGCCACCAGCACTGATGGGGCTAGTGGATCGACATCCAGGGAAACAATTGACTTTGGGAAAACCTAGAGCCAGGGTTATCAGTGTGGCATTGCCGCCTCCTTCATTACTATTGTTCACCGGAGGCAAGACCCTGCAAGACCCCGGTTGGTAGGTTGACATATCACCTGAGAGGTGATATGTATGACGGTAGGTATGGGCATGGTTTGCCAATCTCAAGGCTAAAAAACCCCAGGTGGCCCTCGCCATGCGTATCGCCGTACCTATCGCACCTCGGGCGATATGTCAACTTATCACCTGAGGTCTTGTGACGACATCCGAACTATCGCGGCAAATGAAGTACTAGAAGCACTATGAGTAAAGGCGAAGTACTTTTGAACAAGGATCACAGTGACCTTTCAAGTTATAGCCCAAGTATACCAGGTTCGTAAAATCGTATACAACGCTTCCTGCGACTCGAATTGGAGTTTGTTATCATCAAAATCATGCTACGAGAATTCGGTCATCGCTGGTTAGATGAGGGATACAACATGTAGCCATACCGGACTCGGGCAGAGCTGGGCAGAGACGTAGTACGGCTAAGCGAGTCCCTTCAGCGTAGCGTGATATCAGCCCATCACTGTGATGACAGTAGAATTTGGCCTGCAGGGTACCATGGATAAACGAATAGGGATACATTAATGAGGTACAATGGTAGTGGCTTACTGTCCGGTGTCAAGAGGAGTTCGGGATGGGCAGCGTGTGAGCCTTGGAGAACATAAAAAACCACGCCTGGGGAACGTTGTATGAAAAGGAACACTGGGAATAGGGAGAAAGCTGGCGATAAAAGCGGCTTACCGTGGTGTCCGATTCGTGGAGCCTACGAACGACTAAGGAAGAAACATAGTGTAAGTCAGTGCGACACGCGGGCAGCGAAGCCTTGTTCAATGTTCGCCATAAGTAGCGTGTCGCTCATCAACGACCACAGCAAAGCAGCGAATAAAAGGGCGTCAACGAAGTCATGATTAGGCAAGAAATTTAGGAGTGATTCAGCCATGATGCATGAACCCGGAGAACGGCGGTCAGAATCGTGTCAAACCCAAACACGAGGTCGGAGTGGTTCCCCACCCCATACACAGAGCCCGATGTTGTATCCATCACATATACTGTATCGATAGTACATTTCATTCGTTAATCAGATGTCTAGCACCATCGATGACCTTTTGCGCTATCTGCCTGTCCTCATCAAACGTCAAGGTCTGATCGACTTCACCAACGGGGGTCCACAACGGCTCAAAGTCCTCATCTTCCTGCTGGGATCCCATTTGCCGTGGTTGAGTTGAGTCTGCTTGTGCTGCAAACCAGAAGATGATCTTGAGCTGCTTTTTCGGAGAGAACCGCTGGTTGACAGCGATGGGCTCCGTGTGTGGTAGCCCGTCATCTGTATCGGTTTTGGGTGTGGAAAGTGTGGCGACGGGTAGAGGGAGAGACGTGGCTTTGTAGCCTGTCTCCTCCAACGTTTCTCGTAGTGCAGCATCATAAAGGGATTCTCCGATGTTTTTTCGACCCTTTGGGAGCATTATTTCACCGTTCTTGTTCCACCGAATAAGAAGGGCTTTCCCCAACTGCAGATCCAATGTGACTGTTCCACAGCTGATAACAAATTGGTCGGAGAAGGAGGGTGATTCGATTGTCAATGAAGTAGGCATTGGAGACTGCAGTGGTGGACAAAACTTTGAGATTTTCTGGGATGTCTGGGAATCGAGAAGATCTCGAAATTTACCTGCGTGATGTCAATAACGGACACAGAGCTTTGGGGAAATGGACGGTGTTGCTAGAGCCTGTTTATAGTGCGTAAGATGGGACAGTTGATAGGCGATTGGAGAGGAAATGACAATGTACGTGAAGAATGGTGCTGGGGAGGTCGTGGATATTTCTAGTCTCGTGAAGCGATGTTTACACGCCACCCATTCCAAACAAACGAGGCCCCCGCGTGCCATCGACAGGCTGTCTTGACATCGACCTCTACTGTCAGCCAGGTTTCGAGCAAAACCAGTGACTGTATTTGGGGCGTGCGAGCATCAGAGAGGAACTGGAGAGGAGGAAACAAACGGCGACGCTGGAATCGTCACGATCGGGAAGAGCTTGCCGCTGAGTCACGCGACCGGACTGAAGGACGTCATTGCAATTCACACCGCTTCGCCGGTCACCAGGAATGCTAAAAGGCCAGAGCAACAGGTACCGTCGACTCTCCGTTTTCTAATCGCTAACCTCCGGCTCGCAGTATCATCCATCCATCATGGGGATTATCAGCATCATGAGTAGTGCGCGCAACGTGCCATCTGTGAAACGCTTCCTCTACTTTCAACAAGCTGCCACGACTCCCCACCTTGTGCCGAAGCTTCAAGTTAATTATTGAAGGCACCTCAACCTGTGACATGTTCTTGTAACTCACTGGACTCTTTCCCAAGATAAAAGCGCTCAGGTGGTAAAGATACCGTTTTTATACTCTCAACATCACATCGATATTACCATGACCCAGCTAGTATGGTTCATTACTGGCACATCGTGCGTAGCAGGTCGCACATTCTCATACTCACAACTGATGTGATAACCGTTCAAATCGTAAGAACCGGTATCGGACGAGAACTCGCCATCGCAGCTCTCAATCGTGGAGACAAAGTCATCGCTACCGCAAGGCGTCACTCGGGGTCTCTGCCCCAGGTCGATTCCGATCTTAAAGACAAAGGCGCGGAAACCCTTGAGTTGGACGTGACAGAGCCTTTGGATCGCTTGCGAGAGGTTGCGGAGAAAGCGATAGCTTTCTACGGGAGAGTGGACGTCTTGGTCAACAATGCCGGCTATGGCTTGTGTGGGGCCATCGAAGAGAGCACGTACGTCTCGTTTCTAGCTAATGCTTCGACTCCTCTCTGACTTTGAACCCGTAGTCCAGAGGAGACGTACGATCAATTTAAGTGAGTCTAGCATGGAAAGCTTAGAGTTCACTTGGAGAGAAGTGTACTGGGAAGCTCATCCCGTCATTTGTAGTACGAACGTATTTGGCGCGTTGAATGTCACCCGTGCCTTTTTGCCCCACATGCGTAAGCGTAAAACGGGGACGGTGGTGTTCGTAGGATCACTAGGCGGATGGAGGTGAGAACGTTACCTTTGAAACTGCATGGATCAGTGCATATCTCGGTCTCCGAGTTTCAGATACTGACGAACCTCCACCAGGGACTTGCCCAACGGGGGCTTATACGCAGCCACAAAGTGGGCAGTACGAGGTCACGACATTTTTTCTAATGTGGTATCCGCGATTTGGTTTCTGACCCACAGGTTCAGGCCTTTCACAAACTCTTCACGCTGAGATTGCACCCTTAGGCCTGCGCAGCATCTGCATCGACCTCGGGCACTTCCGTACATCTTTCTTAAACCCCGGCAACCGTAAAACCTCCGTTACAAGGATACCTGACTATGCCGAATTGACAGAGAATTACAACGCTTCACTGCAAGGTGAATAACTCCTACTTACGACCTGCGTAATGCTAATATCTTTTTTATACTCGTAGAGTACAACGGAAAGCAACTCGGAGACCCTCGAAAAGGGGCTCAAGCCATTCTTGATCTCATTCACGAGGCTGAACAAGGCAAACCTCTCCCAACACATATCCAGTTCGGCAGCGATTGCTATGAGGTCGCCAAGGAGCACTGCGAGACGGCTCTCGCCAACTTGGAAGAATGGAAGGAAGTCTCGTATAGCACCGATTTCTCTGGAGAGCGATGACGGGCAAGTAATGAACCTCCCTCATTCTCCTTCGAAACTTAACAGGGTGGCTGGAGAAGTTTCCGTGCAAGGCTGATTGCTTTCGAGTATCTTATAAGTAGCTTTGGGAGTCCAATAAAGATGTTCTCATTCCACAACATGCATTATCAATCATTCCACTTATTCTCAGACACTCGCAGCTCGTTCATGGTCCCAGAGCTACTCTGTTTCTTTCTCTTGGTAGTTTGAAATCACTCGCTCACTGTTTGGCTGTAAAACTACGAGCAAGAAGGCTAAAGAGAAAAAATAAGGTACCAGCTCATTGGCGTGAATGGGCGCTTAGTCCTTTCAGGCGACCGGGCCGAAAGTAACCGGGGCCCAAGGGAATTGTTCTCAAGTGCTACCCGACAAATCCGAACCCGGAACGAAATGCTCAACTCCAGGTTCGTTCTTTCTTGCTTTCCTCCATGTTGTCCCGCAGTCTACATAGAGCATCGACAGTGTATTCCAGCAAACTCACTCGAGTTCAGCCGATTCAGAATGTCTACACCAGCATTCGCCGCCTCCAAACGACCCAAGCAGAGCAAGGAAGGAGCACCGATGACCCTATGCCTCCCCCATTGAAGGGAATCAAGATATTAGACTTGACACGTATTTTGGCTGGTCCGACAGCAACAATGCTACTGGCAGACTTGGGGGCAGATGTAATCAAAGTCGAGCAGATTGGAAAGGGCGATGATACTCGTACGAGCTCGTTTCTCATGCTGCATCCCAGTTTATCATGACTCTTCGGATAGGCACATGGAACCCACCAGCCGCACCACTCCTCCCAGAGTCCCAACAACCCACAAAATCAACTCATCTTCCCGCAGAAAGCGCGTATTACCTCGCCATCAACCGTAACAAGCGTTCCATCACTGTCGATTTCAAATCCCCCAAAGGCTTGGAGATCATTCGCAAGTTGGTGGCACAATCAGATGTTCTGGTCGAGAACTTTATTGCAGGGAAACTCTCCGAGTTCGGGCTTGGCTGGGAGGATTGCAAGAAAATCAACCCAAGGTTGATTTATGCTTCTGTTACTGGTGAGAGCACTTGCCTTTCCTCCCACTTTAACGCGTTCTCCTGACATGAATACGCGTTCCGCTTCCATACAGGCTACGGCCAGACAGGCCCATTCCGTCAAAATGCTGGTTACGACGTGATCATCGAGGGTGAGGCTGGTTTGATGCACATGTATGTCCGGCTCTCCATCTATTTCCGTACACGTAACTTCACTCATCGACTCCACTTTTCTCAGAACCGGAGAACCAGACCGACCCCCCTCCAAAGTCGGCGTCGCCGCAACCGACATCGCTACCGGTCTCTACACTCACGGCGCAATCATGGCCGCTCTGATCTCACGACAACAAACTGGAAAGGGCGTATGGATTGACGCAAACCTGTTCGAATGCCAGGTTCGTTCGTCAGAACTGACCCTCCATTCCCAAGCTTATATGAGCCACCCCAGGTCGCCGGTCTAGCCAACATCGCATCCAACTACCTCATCGCAGGAAAAGAAGCCACGAGACACGGTACCGCTCATCCTTCCGTCGTTCCTTACGAAGTTTTCCCGTGTAAAGACGGTTTCATAATGATTGGGGCTGGTAATGACAAACAGGTGAATGCCCTCCCCCTCGTCCACCGCCCGTAAATTCACACTGCACCTGCACTCCAGTTCAGAACGCTCTGCACCAAAGTCCTCGACGTTCCCTCCCTCCCAACAGATCCAAAGTTCATCACCAACGCTGCGCGTGTCAAGAATCGGGATGAACTTATTCGGATTATCACCGACCAATTCATGAAAGATGATAGGGATGTTTGGTTAGAGCGATTCAAGGGGACTGGGTAAGTCGCTGCTCAATTGGCCCGCCTATGGTACTGATCCCTACTCGACTGCTAATCCTAAAGCGTGCCTCACGGTCCAATCAACAATATTCAAGAAACATTCAACCATCCTCAGGCAATCGCTCGTAAGGTTGCTATCGAAGTGGATGTAAGTTTGCGCTATGTATGATGCACACCTCTCCGTGCGTACTCACCTCTTACGCAGCACCCACGAGCCGGCAAGATCAAATTAGTCGGTCCCCCCATCTCATACAACGGACAGAAGATGCCGGTGAGAAGACATCCCCCGTGGTTGTCTGAACATACAGACGAGGTAAGTCTAATATCAGTGTCCGAGCCCCCGTACCGATACTGAAACCTTGTTCGCAGGTTCTGTCAGAGTTGGGATACATTCCAGAGCAGATCAAGGAGTTGAGAGACGCTGGCGTTGTGTAGATTTGGATTCGGGGAGGAAGGAAGGAAAGGAGGGAAATATATAATCTACTGTATCTTCATGGAATACGGAACGACGAGCAATCAGCTCACAGACCAGTTCTCGAGTGCTACATACTTGTGTAACTCCGATCAAATAGTATGCCGTGTCATCGAGAAGCCTGTCCGGAAACATTCTGGATGAGGTCCGTATCCCAGTGGGATCCAGCATCAAGCTCAACATCCAGCCTCGGCCGGCCAAATCTCTAGTCAAAACATTCGAGCGAACTGCAAACCCGAACCGACGATACCCATAGATGTACTTGTACCCGTGCTCGAGCCCTCTTCGGAGCGTGAACCCATTGCGTTTAGGCCGGGAGGTCAACGCCCTGTGTAGGACGGGGATGTGAGTGAATCGCGTACTTGGATCCGATCTGGATGTTAAACGGTGTACTCACTCCATAGTCACCAGTGCCTATACGTTCAAGCATTAACCCTCAACCTCAAACCCGTATCCCTAAAGCACTCTAATGCCTTCAGCCATTGCTTCTCTTCGGAACCACCTTTCCTTTCCAACACTGTTATCGTAACGGATTTCAAGCACTTCATACCAATCTCCTTCGCCTGAATAGGGTCCGCAATCCATCGAGATGCTACGGCATTGAACAGCCCCTGCTCAATTCCACTATTGTCTTCCCGCATCGTGATGGTGAAGTCGGTGAGAAGTGGGAGGAAACTATGGGATGAGCGGAAGACGTCGTGATCTATGGCGAGTCGTTGGAGGAAAGTTTGCGTGATGATTCGGTTGGGCAACGGTACTTCGTCTGGATCTTCGTCTGTTCGTGGACGCTCTTCGATCTCCAGAGAAACGAGAGTCGGGATGTGTTCAAGGAGGGTGATCGCTTGATCGCCTGTGATTGGGAGATGCTTCAGGCAGAGGGAAGTTAAGGTGCAGGAGGATCGGGACAGAAAGTCGGTGACCGCTCCGCCTGCCCAGATAGGCCATTGACAATTCTCCAAAGATTCATCGGAGCCGCACACGTGGAGAGAGGTAAGCTGGGGAAGCGTGAGGCGGCGCAAAGTAGCGTCCAAGGCGGGCTGGCCGTCAAATTCGGATGTGAGTGAGGTTATTGTCGTTGATGTATGGTGTTGTGTGTTGTCTGGATTGAAGTCCACGTGAAAGCCAATTCCGTGCATGTTAAGGGCCTCAAGAGCTGGAAACCTCGGGAGGTAGCTGCACGCTGCGGCAGCGTATGTATCTCTGACGACTAACATCTTAATTGGGTGAGAAGGAAGGTCCGATGAAAGGTCTGCGTAGTCATCAACGACATCAAGGGTGCAGAGACAAGGGGAGTTCTGCAATAGAGACGACAAGATGTTTGGGTGTACCTCAGATACTTTGAGATGTTGGAGAGCAGGCACGCCAATCTGGCCCGGAGGAAGGGTAAACGTCAAAGGGGGGTCTTCGAGGCCGAGGACCTGCCATCGTGAAGCATGGTCATGGAGAGCGTGTATAATAGGCAACATGTCAGTCCCATCCTGACCAAATCCAATGAAGAAATTCAGCTCCAATTTCAACAGCTGCGTGCTGGAACGTTCCAAGAAAAGGCGAACCATCTTTTCCAGGGCGGGGAACCATCTTTTCCAGGGCGGGGAACTTCCCTTTCCAGTAGCCAAACCGGATGGTGATAGAGGACCATAACTTGGGTGCGGAGCAAATGACCTCCCGCCAACGACCACACACCCTGGACAGCTTCATGACGTTAGGTGGAGGCGAAGGATCAAGTTCGTTCTCCTCGCAAGCAATAGAAAGGATTTCCATAAGGATTTCGGTAGGTAGTCGATGCACTGGAGATAACAAAGAGTGGCACCTGTCCATGCTCTTCTTCAGCCCCGATTTCTTGGTTTCCAGGATATGTAAAGCAATCCGAAGTCGCCAAATTTCAGCATCATGTCGTTGCATCTCTTGTTCGGCGTCGAGCAAGAACTGCGAGATAGTGTGGCGGTCAGAACTGGTTATGGTACGGTTTCGAAACAATCCATCAATGATAGACGTTCGAGCGGACGAGGAGGCATAAAGACTGCCGTTGTCCATTATGCTGGATGTGATTGAGTTGAAAAACATGATAGAGGTTGGTGTGCAGCGAACCTTGAAATCGACTAATTGTTGCCAGGAGCAGCGCGACTCGGCGGCTCAAGTTCAAGTTGAGGCGCTCGCCGCTAGGGTTGAGGGAAAAACTTTAGTTTTTGACCGAAAATGTTTTTTACCGGTAAATTACTGTCACGTGGCCGGTCAAAAAGAGGCCTAAAAGTTCTTGACCTGGAGGCTGGATCACGTTCAATGGCCAGGTATGGGAGAGCAAGAACTCAGACAGCGAACATTGAGGGGCATAGGCCTGGGATACCCTCTGAGTTGTGAGCGCTGAGCAACCAGCTCGCTCGCGTCAATAAGCAGTGTGAAGCTTGAAGTACGATAGATTACCACTCGGAGCGAGTACTGTCAAAATTATTGTCACCCCATGGGCCGCGTGGGAAATTCGCGTCAACGCGTCTCACAAGCCAATCCAGGTTCAGAGGCAAGAACAAACCCCCAAAACTCTCGTGTGTAACGTAGCATCTCCAACTACGCGGCCTCAGCCAATAACTCGCTGGCCTCGCGGCAGCGAGGCAAGAATTTTCGTAAAAGGGAAAGGTCACGTGCTGGTAAATTACTGGTCAAAAACCCCAGGGTATGGCACGTGCCGATCAAGAAATGGGTCAAGAACTCGGCGGGAGTTTTTCACTCAACCCTACTCGCCGCCGCTGACCACAAGTTCTGGCGCGTGACATCAGCGCACGCCTATTACATAACCATCAACTTTCTCTCAATCGACGGTCGTCACTCAGTACTCAGTACTCATCGATGATATACCACTGCCAGGATCACGTCGTTTCCGACGCCCTCCATTGATACAAGGCCACTAGAGGAGGAGCAGCTCGGATCAGGGACACAAAATAGGCTCTACGCACCTGAAGCTCTCCTTACGACCAGCCCCGTCCTCTCGAGCCTAGACACGACCATCACTCTCACTGTGCTCGTCTACGCGCCCCTTTCTTCGCGGATTACTCGCTGTGGACAATAAAGACTGCCGCTCGTGACAAACTGTGACCCAAAGGGGTTGCAGTTCTTGTTCCCGCCTCGGTCATTGCCCGACACAAGGAGGGGAGAAGGTAAAAATCCCAAAAATTCAGGTTAAGCATTCCTTCATATATCGAATGCTTCTGTCATAAAGAAATCATGATATGTGCTTTACAGAAGTGGCAGAAGGAAATTCCAAAAAAGTCGCAATTCCCCCCCTAGAATAGTATGACGATAGTACGTCAGTTTGGCTCAGGTACTATAAGACGAGCGGAAAGGTGAAATTCAAGGGAAGAAAATCAGTTACTCGAGATTAAGAAGGGGTAGATGCATTCAACCATCAACCCTTAACCTCAAACCCGCATCCCTAAAGCACTCCAATGCCTTCAACCATCGCTTCTCTTCAGAACCACCTTTTCTTTCCCGCACCGTTATCGTGACGGATTTCAAGCACTTCACGCCAATCTCCTTTGCCTGAGCAGGGTCCGGAATCCATCGAGAGGCTACGGCATTGAACATACCCTGCTCGACTCCACTATCGTCTTCCCGCATCGAGAAAGTGATGTCGGCGAGAAGTGGGAGGAAAGCGTGAGATGAGCGGAATACTTCGTGTTCTACTGCGAATCGCTGGAGGAAAGTTTGGGTGATGATTCGGTTAGGAAATGGTTCTGGTACCTCTGGATCTTCGTCCGTTCGTGGACGCTCTCTGATCTCCAGAGAAACGAGTGTCGGGACGTGTTCAAGGAGGGTGATCGCTTGATCACCTGTAATTGGAAGTTTCCTCAGGCAGAGGGAGGTTAAGGTGCAGGAGGATCGGGACAGAAAGTCGGTGACTGCTGCGCCTGCCCAGATAGGCCATGTGCATTCCGATACAGATTCATCAGAGCCGCACACTTGGAGAGAGGTAAGCTGGGGAAGTGTGAGGCGGCACAAGGTAGCGTCCAAGGCGGATTGGGTGTCAAACTCGACTGCGAGTGAGGCTATTGTTGTGGAGAAATGGTGTTCTGTGTTTTCTCGATTGGAGTCATTGTGAAAGCTGATTCCGTGCATATAAAGGGTCTCAAGTACCGGAAACCTCAGGAGGTAGCTGCACGCTGCGTCGGCGTATGCATCTCTGACGACTAATATTTTGATTAGGTGAGAGGAAAGGTCTGATGGAAGGTCTGATGAAAAGTCTATGTAGTCATCCATAATATCGAGGGTGCGGAGACATGGGGAATTCTTGAATAGGGACGAGAAGATGTCTGGGTGTACCTCATATGCTTTGAGATGTTGGAGAGCAGGCATGCCAATCCGGCTCGAAGAAGGGGTAAATGTTGAAGGGGGATTCTCGAGGCCGAGGACCCGCCACCGTGCAGCATGGTCACAGAGAGCGTGGATGATAGGCAACATGTCAATCCTATGCTGATCCGTAAATTCAGCGACGAAATCCAGCTCCAATTTCAATAGCTGCGTATTGGAACGATCCAAGAAAAGGCGAACCGTCTTTTCCAGGGCGGAGAACTTCCCTTTCCAGCCACTAAATGAGATGGTGATAGAAGACCATAACTTGGGTGCGGAGCAAATGACCTCCCACCAACGACCACACACCCTGGACAGCTTCACGACATTGGGTGGAGATGAAGGACAAAGTTTGTTCTCCTCGCAAGCAATGGAAAGGATTTCCGTCAGGATCTCCGTAGGCAGTCGATGCACCGGAGATAACAAAGAGTGGCACCTGTCCATACTCTTCTTCAGCCCCAATTTCTTGGTTTCCAACAGATGTATAGCAGTCCGAAGTCGGTTGATTTCAGCGTCATGTCGTTGTATTTCTTGCTCGGCGTCGAGCAAGAACTGCGAGATAGTGTGGCGGTCAGAGCTGGTTATGGTGTTTCGAAACAATCCTTTGATAGACGTTCGAACGGACGAGGAGTCGAGAAGACTGCTGCTATCCATTCTGCTAAATGTCAATGAGCTGAGAGACATGCTCGAGGTTTCTGGTGTGCTGCGAACCTTGAAATCAAATAATCCTTGCCCAGTAGCAGCGTGTGGTTCAAGTTCGAGTCGACTCTGACTCTGAGTGCTGACCACAAGTTCTGGCGCGTGATTAGCGCGGTTACATAATCGCCCAAGATCTTCCAATTCAATGGACGCTCATCACGATGAGCGTCGGTGGACCATGGCGTCATGATCAAGTTCGAGCTCTCATACATACGTGTAAATAGAGGCTTCCTGAAAGCGGGCATTGCCAGTGCAAAGAAAGGGGGTGAAAAGAAAGACATAATACAAGTCCAAGCAAATTTTCTACCAAAAGTGAGCAAACATAACAGTCCTCTAAAACCTCATTCGTCCAAGCAGACCACCTCAAGACAGTTCCTTTTTTAGCTTCGTAGCTCTGTGGCGTTGAACCACCTGTGAAAGAAGAAGAAAAATCAGGACCTCGCGGCCGATACTTGCAAATGAAGCGCCAACCTGTCCGCATTATCATAGAAGTCTGCACGAAGAAAAACAGTCATCAGTTACTACTGTACATTTGGCATCCGTAGACCACTTTCAAACTCACCAGCAGCTACTCCCTCCTTCGCACAAGTACAATGTGGTAGAAGTGGACATTCGTAACCCCAACCTTGATGTTGATACCTGTAGGTCCCAATCAGATATGCTTGGCGTTACTTGAGCAAAGGGTCGCGTACCCCATATCCGTGAACTGCATGACCTGATCCTTCCTCAACGACATCGCCAACCCAAACGAGTGCACGGGAGAGTCGCTCCATCGTTCATAGAAAAACCCTACAAAACCGTCGCGATTGATGGATAAAAGAAAAAAAGTCAATCGACATGGGAAACCCTCACCTCCCGCCTGCTCCAAAAACTCGAAGAACTTTGTATAAATCTCGCTCTCCCAGACTTTCCGATGGGAAATCTCAAAGTTGTTCTGCAAGCGTGGATTAGTAACCCGTATTCCGCAGATTTCCAAGAGGCGATGACGCGTAATACTCACATACATACACATCCTCGTCCATTCGTCGTTACCTCCCTCCCCATTTATCGCCTTTACAATACCCTCTTCCCCCCTCCACACAAAGCCCTGGTTCGCATCCGTAGGTACCATATGCCTATGCGTGGCGAGGAAATGGGAAACATTCGACGCAAGGCTAGGTTGTACCCAATCGGCATCTGGTGCAACCTGGATGAAACCTACGTAAACATTTTCCGGGCCAGCAGTCAGGTACAATTAATATCGGCGAAGGGAGATACAACGTACCGTACAGTTTATTCGCATCTATCATCCGCTGGATGGGATCATATTGCTGTGATCCCACCAAATGTCAACGCCAACGAAACCCGAAAATAGGGAGAGGGGAACGTACTATGTCGCAGTGAAACTCGATATCAGTATCAAGTCTCCACAGCCAGTCATACTGGGCTAATGCGGGATTGCGCCAGAAGAATCCTGTACAACGAAAATGTCACTAGTCAACACTATGATCGGGAACCGGAAGAGGTAAAATGGGGGTGTACCGGAGTAAAATCGGCACATTTGGCGATATCCAGTGGAGAATCTAGAGGGGTGTGTCAGAACACATGTCGAAGAGAAGGCCAGTGCTAGGTGGAGAACGACGGACCCTATGTGGTCCAACGAGTGTTGAACACGACTTTTATCCAAAAACTCGGGGATTTCCCATGATTCCTCGGTGAGGGTTGCTGGAAGAGTTGGAACTGAGTACGAGCGATACGCACATATCAAAGAAAAACGCACCAAACTTTGCCCTTCCCTCAGTTATCCAGTCGATCTTGGATTTATCTTCCTCTGAAACCTCCGCCAGTTCTTTTTCCGTCATGAAAAGCACGTATGGGTACTGCAGGCGTCTGTTGAACCTGTTTTCGACGTTCCAAAGTGCCAACATAGCCTGGTGAACGCGGGATGGTGGAAGAAGCATGAATATGACACCATTGGGTCGTTTTGGAGTGGATGAGGATGAGGGGGACGACGAGTAACTGATGTATCTCTCGTGGACGGTACGCGCTCCAGGGAAGAACAGTAATAGAAAGGCCAGAAAGGCCACCGCAAACAAGGTCAGCCTTACACGAGAGAGAGCCATGGCGATGGAATAGTGCGTTGTATGAGCGGAGAATGGAGAAAAAAGAGGGACTAATCAACAGGACATGAAGGGAGACAGCAAGCACACGCCCGGCGCTGCGTGTCAGACTACTTGCGTGCCGTCCGTCAAAGCGGTGATATGAAAGTTACAGCGGCAAGGGGGTGGCTAAAAATAAAACTTCAAGGGGAAAGGGACGCGAATTCAACGTGAATTGGGCCCATTGGCTGAGTCGGATGCTGTTCCTCGTGAGAATGCCCATGAGCTGGCCCTGTTCTTCTGTTCTTCTGTCTGCGGAAAGACACGCTTCAGAGACATGGCCATGTCGGTCTAGACTATCTGGGAGCAAACTTTAGGTCGTCTGTATCTTCAGTTCTGGGGTTGGGCGCACACGGTGACTATCTGCCTGGGTGGTGGGTCAACAGTTGTCGCATGCTAAGCGCTGTATTCGGGGAAACAATGTTTTTCGGAGCATATAATCACTATATCGCAACCGTGAGCTCAGAGTCAATGAATGAAGGCTTCACAGTACGCACCTGACATGATATCCCCGAGAGATCGACACTACAACTTGCAAGTTTCCGAAGGGCGAAGAAGCACTGAAAAATTTTTTTGAGGAGGGGATGATGGTGGTAAGATAGAAAGAGCTGAAAGCTGATGTACATAACTCTTCAAACCCCTCAACAGCTTGAATTTCAGGTCGAACTTGGCTCGTCTTGGCTCAGAAAAGTTGACATTCGCCCAGACGGACGCGTCGCCGACGCGCCAAGAGGTCGCACGTGACTGTGGGACTTGTCTCGGTTAGCCCCGGACCCTTTTCCGGCTCCAACATCTGCTCTCGCTCTCCTGTGAGTCGACGTGTTCCCAAGCTGCTCATTGCTTCTTCTTCCGATGCTTCAAAGTCTACAGAACACTACAGCTCTCTAGGGAATGGCCTACTAGTACCCGGCAATCTTTGTAGGGCTGAGCCTTCTTAGTCGTTGAGGCCCGTTCCTCCGTACGACTGGTCAGTGGTGCTGGTCCCAATCGTTGTCTCAGGGACAAACGAGCCTTTTAAAATGCTTGGATCTAGACTGGAACGCATCATCCGAAGTGCGCTTGGGCTTGTGACCCTTCGACGTCAAACATTTTAACCTTCAAGACCCGAAGAACCAACATTCTTGACGCCTGAGGGACGGTGTTTGTGGCCGTTCGGCCCTCCTGCAAATGACGACTCCGAAGTCAGCCTGGAGTCATCAACTCATCTTGCACCTTTCCCCCGTCAAACCTTGTCGTCCTATTACCAACGGACAAACGAGCAACCTTGGAGTAGATGCTGACACCAACGAGCATCGAAGAGATTCCTCCCGAATAAGACCGTGACTGTGATGTTCCTCAGACGGCTCACTGTGGATCGGGTCATGAGGCCTTTAAGATCATCATCCGTCTTCCCAGTCGGGCCAAGCAGCTCAAGACAACCTGCGCTTGTCCTATCTTCAGCTACAAGATTCAAAATTTTCCGAAAGGTTACAATACGACAGTAAAAGTACAGGATTATCAAGCCGACTTCCTCCCCAACCTCGCCCTAGCGGCTGCTGCATAAGCTGGGCATCCCCCCGTACTTGCGATACTGGAGCGGATACTATGGCTATCTGCAACGAAGGACCGCGTGTTTGGCTGTCCACCCGACCGATACCAAATAATCTTTTTCAACTTCTCACTCGAAACCGTCACCACATCGCCTGTTTCCGTCATCTCGCTGAAGGGGAACGGGTCAGGTCGTGCAGCAATGGGTAACGTCATCCTGAACTCGTCGAGGCCGGAACCGTCCGGTTTAGCGTGTTCCCAACCCTTGTATAGGCGACGGCGGCCTTCTGCGAGGACCATGTACTCCTGAACGGCTGCAGTAGCGCGCGTTACGTCAGTCTTGTCAGAGAGACGTGTCTTTACCGCATCGAGGTACTTGTTCACCCTCTCGGTGAATACTGTTTCCCAATCTTGGTCGCCGACTTCGAGCAGCTCTAGAATTTGGTGTTCTGGGGAGCCAGTGACCTTGGAAGCAGATGAAGCTTTGACATTCGCGACGAAATTGGGAAGGACATCGTATATTTGAGTTTGTTCATCGTACATGGCCTTGTCGGGGATGTATTGCATCAGCTCGTACCGCGCAAGCGAATAGATGGGGTTGCTAGGTAATGTCCGTGGTCAGCACCGAAAGTAAGATGGACTGAGAGGAAACGAACCAAAAGTCAATCATTAGCATCGCAGCGATTGCCTTGGATGGCAGTATCTTGGGCGTCGAAGTGGTTACCAATGTGGCTACACCTTGCCAATCCTCGATGCCTGGTTCTATGATAGGAAATGGGAAGGGTCCTTCGCTGCCCTCTACAGCGAGCCTACGTGTGGGGGGATCTGAAGAGTAATCATCATAGTACAAGGATGACTGCAACTCATTCACGGATGTCGTGTAGGCTTTCGTTTCGAAGTTATAGTCCTAGAGAGATGGTTCTATAAGTCATTCGGGAAGCTACGTAAAAGTATGAGACACCTACCCATTGTGCGTTTCCCACCTTTGGAAGTACAGATTGTAGCGCATTAATATTGACAAAGAGGGACATGGGAAACGTGTCGATGTTCGGTGCTTGTGCCTTCACTTGAGCCGTCGAAGTCGCACACGCTGCGATGTTGATCGATCTGTTGAGCAAGATGTGGCCCACCCACTTCCCGATGGGAGACGTGACGACTGCGCGCGGCTGTTTGGTTTCTGGGTCGATGAAGTTATTGGCTATGTGGGAACGATAGCTTGTAAGTCCTTTTATGAGATTCGAATAGGGGGGAAGTCTCACAAAAGCGCGACGCGTACCACTTGTACGTCGCCGTTCGTACCACCGGCTCAAGTGCCTCTGCCCTTCCCTATAGCGCGAAGATTATACATGTAACATCTTTGCAAATACAAGGCATCTCACCAAAAGAGAGAGAGGAGCACCACTGGGTGGGGTGAAGAGGGGATCATATAGCGCGTTATACGGATCACAGCGAGATGGTTTATCTCGAGTAGAACCGAGAGAGTCTCGGAACTCGTTCACGTTGGAGACGTTGTACCAATGCGTCCATGGAGAAGTTAGTTCCTAGGATGCGCTATTTTAGCTTGGTCATTCTCAGCTGAAAATGAGGGATTTCACCTTCATGATCAATGCGCCTCCGATGTGGCTTTCAGAGGTATGTTAACGTAGTTTTACTAGGAAAGGACCAAACATAGCTTACCCATCAAATGGACCATGGTTGATGGACGCGGCATCAAACTGTAGAGTTATGGGCGTCAGAGATTTGAGGATTTCGCCCGCTTTTCGAGTCAAACTTACCGCATTCAAACTGTCACCGAAGTACACCCACTCTCCGGATCCGTTCTCTTGACGCTGGAAGAAGCGAAAGAGACCCTTGCGTGGTCCGAAGGCACTAGGGTCCCAGGAGGCACATTGAAGAAACGCTTCCTTGCCGTCAAAGTTGCTGCTGCCCACAATGCAGAGCGTCCGCTTCAGTATGGCCGCGGAAAGATCCTGGGTACTCGAGTCGCTGTCTGGCAGGGCGATGATAACGAAACGCAGATTCCTGCTGACCGAGTTCAAAGGATTATCCTCGTTTTCATGGTCGTAGACTATAGGTGTGCCGTCGGCGACCGCGAATGCCATGTAATAAGATCCAGCGGGTAGAGTTTCTTTTAGGAGAGTGCGTAGGGTGAGTTGGCGATCCTGAATTGGTGTTTTAGCGAGCCATTGAGCAAACCAGTCGCCGCCTCCAGTCTCGGACGTCTTTTTGGTGAGCTGAGTGACTTCCTCGTCTGTCATCTCACGAGGAGCATGATCGATGCCCTCGATGAAACGTAGGATAGGTTGATGGGTCATGGTTCTGTGAGTCCGATTACCGCTGAAATGTCCTGTTTAAATAAGTAAGATAGCCCGGAGCTCAACAGAGACCACCCTTGTGGTACGCGCGATCTGGGTCATCATACGAAAGTGCAAAAAACAGACGTCCGATGATCTCGAAAAAGCCCCACATAAACGTCAGCTGTAGGAGCTGCGCTTTGGGGGGAGATAATCGGGTCGGAGAGTCCTTGATCATGCTGTTGGATGTGGCACCAGATTCTGACAGCTTCAACTTGGACAGAAAACGGTTTTCGGTGTTGCGTTGGTACCGAAGCCGGCAGTTGCCGTTCATACGAGAAGTCAAATCGAACCATTGTATCATTACCTACTTTTGTCGACACGTATCCGCTGGATCCACCTTTCGCATCAGCTTCGTTGAACTGGTCACGGTTCGCACTGCCTATTTCAGGAGATGAGGGGAGCTCGGAGCAAGGCGTATAAGGGTGTGAAATAGTACTGGCCAATAGTGTAGGCACCCAGTCGCATTGACAGAGGGAATACCTGGACCGGCGTTGTGAGTCTTGTTTCCAGACTGATGGAGGCAGAGAACAAGCGCCATGCGTGGGTAAATATGACCTAATACAAAATGACGCCTCCACAAGTCCTTACAACTTCCAAGCTTGTTCGAACCTTAAGTCCGAGCTCAATGGACCTCAAAAGTCAGCCAACCTTCCATTCAGGTTGCTTCGGCGTTTCACTGTCTCCGAGACCTCGACAAAAACTCCGCGGCGGAAGCAAGGTGCAACTCTCTTTGGTCGTTGTACGGGTGGACACCACTGGCCCCATCCATAACGTTCGATGATTTCTGATCAGGATTTCCTAAATCGTCGATTTGGCACGGACCTTGAACGGAGACGAAGAAGTGTGGGTGATAACTGATGTACATACAGAATGCTAGTACATACCAGGTGAGCAGAAAAGTTGGGGTACAACCTCTGACAGCCTCTTACACAAACGATGGGTAGAGTTTGATAACATCCGGTGGCATCGGCGAGTCCCGGATATCTTTGAACTGATTTTGTGCCCGAAAATCGAAAATCGATGTAATATCCCAAGGTATAAAGGCAGTCCTTTGAAGCTCAAAATCCCCAACATCGATCCAACTAGCATGGCGCTCTCACTTCATAACCCACCGGGCTTTGTCGACGATCTGACCGATGAACATAAGAAAGAATGGTCAGTCCTGCTCGCCCAGCATAGACTTCGCTGATCTTCCGTAGGAGCTCTATCATTGATGGCTTTATGGCGACTCCGAACGTCAATCCGACCTCGACTCCCCTGTTCTACAATGCCGTCCTTGAAACCGAGCAAGGCGCGCAGGTGCCGGCGCCGGTGACTTGGATTGGATTCCCGAAGCAGGTGAAGCTCAGATTCCCCAACGATGAGGAGCGTTGGGATTTTGCCGACAAGAACCGTAGCGCTCAGGATGAATACCTGGAATGGTGAGTTTATCTATCCATTGATTGAAAATTGGTCGTTCTCACTTGGACACTACCCGTAGGTCCGTCAAGCGCAACAGCGCTGGAAAGATAACCAGGATCGTCTTTTGCAACGAGGGACCCGAGGTACTGACTTGCGTTTTGTCTATGTCTCGACTCGTAGATTGACCGGCCATTGACTAGTATTTCGACTTCTTGGCACAAAAGCAACCCGATACCCTCGTTAACCTCTACCAGAAGATGAACCCGGGCTTTGACATCCAAAGCAACGACCTCTTTGATTCATCCGGGAACTACAACCCAAAGAACAAGTGGAACAACTCTACCAACACAGGAGCAATCATGCACTTGTGAGTGGCGTCTCAAACTCCTTCAGCTGTAGTTCTGACCGTCCCAAAAGGATCCAGGTCAATAATACTTTGGGCGCCGAGGTGGATCTAGGCGCTCGTGCCACAGTGGTCAGAAAGCGAGGAGACGGTACTCTCATCACGGATTCTGACGAGCTCATTAACTGCTCGGGATATGGCAATCCCAACAGAAACTCCGATCCTCATGTTTGTTTCCTTTCTGTTGCCCGACCGTCTGGATAATGATGGGTTTATAGATTGGGATTACCGTCAACAATGCCGTTCGCGACGGGGGTTTGAAGTTGACGATCAATGACCCTGTCGGGTTGTATATCCAGTCGTGAGTTCTATCCTGTTGGGTGAGATAAGGTCGTAATCTTATGGCCATTCAGCGTCAACTGGGGCGTTGTAGACCCTCCCGCAGGTCACGAAGACGACGATCCTCAGACATTTTGGAAGTGGACTCGAGGAAGTAAAGATAGGGTGCGTAATTGTGCTTTTCTATGATTTCAGATGATCCTGATTCGACCGCCGGTGCAGTACATGCGCGGTGAGTTTGAAGTTCCGCCTGGAAAAGGCTACGTTGTCGGAGACCTGCTCGTTTCGGGCAAACCTCTTAAATACGGAGCGCAAATGGCCGGTACGTACATTTCCCCGCCACTGCTAGATCCTCTGTTCTTATCTCCTTCACCTTCACAGACCTCATCACGATCGCTCTCCATGCTCGAGTTGCTAAATCGACCAAACCTGTTGTACCACGCTTCTGCGGTGACAACCCTCAGCCGTCACACTCTGCTAATGCGGCCGACCTGACGGCTCCACATGCTTACTCCCAGCTCTTGAAGAAGGTCCCGTCGATGGCGAAGCACGCTTTGAAGCGTGGAGACTAGTGTTCTGAGAATTTGATGTAGAGTCGATCGTTGTGTACTCATGACCTGTTCTTTTGTAGTAAACGTTTGTGTGAACGGGGAAAATGACATTTCAATCTCACCTTGCAACTTCAGAGTCATTCGTCGGTCAAAACATCGTTTTCGCGGCATCCCAGGATCTCCCGGTCACTAGGGCTGCTCAATCCTCCAGTTCGTTACCAGTTCGCCAGCTCGTTGCAGTTCGTAGGGTGATTTTTGCTGAAGTGTCTCCGCATTTATGAACTGATGAACTGGGACGGACTACGAACTGGTTACGGACTGTAAGAATTGAGCAGCCCTACTGCCACCGTTCGCGACTTGTTGATATGGGCCATCGTGTTTCCTTTGTAGCCCAAGTTGAGATCGGCGCTACCTGAGCTACTCAGTGTTTACGTACAGAGATTCGTCTGAGGCTACCTAACCAGTAACTATAACATTCCATCATTCATTCAATACCTACTACTCATCCACCCCGAGCTCTTCAATGTAGTCCACTTTGAATTGCTGTATCTTCCGTCTAACTAGACCGTCCGAGGCATCCTCCGTACCACCATCCGAGCCTCTCATCTCCTCAGTGGCCTCTCGAACCATGCCCATGCCGAGCCGCCCCGTGTCCTTCTCTTCCTCGAAGACCGCGTTTCGCATAGTGATCGAGTCGTCCGAGTCCTTTGGGCCCCGGAGACCAAACCTGTCTGCGATACTCGCTCGTGCACTTGTGAGTCTCTGATGCACCAGGTCAATCTCAAGTTGAGAATGATTCCCCGACCCAAAAGTGAAATTCAAGTTGCGAGATTTGAGTAGTGCAGCGCTGGAGCACAGGGCCAATGAAATGAAAGTGTACCCATACAGGAGCGCGAGCAGAGCGCCGAAGGGTGCGAGCAGATAGCGGCTCACGGGAAGTTGTGTAACGGAGATGCCTTCCGAGGCGCGCGCACGCATTGCCAGCGGAGCAGTGAACCCAAGCATTGAGGTGGACAAATTGCCTGCTAGAGCGGTAATAAAATAGTCTTGAACGTTGGAAGTATTCAGGGAAGGTTGTAATACGTCGGAGATGTGTGAGGCGAGTGATTTCTGGAAAACGGGGTCCAATGCGCCGAGGAATGCTGAAGAAGTGTTGAAATCGGCGTGGCTTTTGCTGGTAAGAGATAAGCTGGGGGGAACGTCCTTGGAGGGAGAAGAATAGGACACTGTCACGTTATACACGGTGACTTGACAAGATGCGACAAAGGAGGCGGAAATGTATGGACTTTGAAATTGAGGTTCGCTGCCGAAGTCCGTCGCGTCAAACCAGACATACCACCCGGTCGTAGTATTACTACTTGCAGTGGAGTTTACATATTTGTATGTTGCTTTGTCGAGGTGATTCCAGAACAACGTGACGAGGGCACCGCCTGGATTGATCATAGACTCGAAAAGGTACCCGGTATCCTGCCGGGTACTAATCCTAGAGCAGCCGTCGAATGGTGAGTTCAGTACGAGGGGCTGGGTCACGGAGGAGGAACAGGACGCGGTGACATGAATGTTTTGTTGGACCAATCAGATCGCATGGTGTGGGACGAAACTCACATCTCATGGTGGATCTAGTTGGTTCATCAAGATATTCGTAATCACTACCTCAGCCTGTGTCCTCTCCCTCAATATCGTAAACGTTGAGCGAAACTCACCATACATCTGCGGCATAACTAAGCAGTGGCGGCGAATTGGGCGGCCACCATAACATTTGGCGCGGGCTCGTGGACAAATTGAATTGCTGGACCATACTCATAGCCGTACCCTCGGTCGTGGATAGGTTGAGAGAAAATGAAGGACAAGACAGCGCTACCTCAGGCTGGCCCCTCGGAGAAGTTTTGGGATCCGCCCTCAGCGCAGTGCAATCTGTGACAGGCGCGCACTCCGACTCAAGTGCGAAGGAGTCGAACAAGAGCTTTTGCACGTCCTTGGGCATTGTTTTTGGAAGGAGGACAGTAACATTGTCGACTACGGCAACCTGAGATAGCATGCTGTTATTGTTGAAAATTGCCTGGCCCTCGCTAATAAGGCCCACAGTGCCCCAATTTTCGACCGAGGAGGTCCCCGTGTACCCCACGTTGTGAAGGCAATTGGCGTACTTGACGGCCACGTCGGTTCTCAGGTAAACGTACTCTGCCCAGAGCGTTTTGACTGGGCCAGAGCAGAGTGTCTTATTGATCACAGAGGCAACTAAAGGCAAATGGTTGGGGGAGATCGGCGCGAAAAACTTATGAGAAAAGGTGCTGGAGGTAGTATGAAACCAAAGGTCGCAAATCCTGGGAGTAAACGTAAGCTACTAGCATGGCAGTATTATGTGAATCGCGATTCGGCTTACCATAGGGCGTAGTTGACAAAAAGGAATGCAGTAACAGCCATAAGTGATAGGGCCAGTGTGGTGGGTACGGCAGGTCGGGTTCGCCTCTTCCGTGAAATGTAGGAGATCGCGTCGTACGCGCTTATGAAATTTGGCGACCCTAGTAAGCTGACAACGAGTCCGTATTGTGTTGGTGTCGGGAGACCATCTTTATGCTGACGCTCTTGGCTACGAATCCATCTGGCCGCCAAGCAATACCCGAATACGCCGAGTGCGAGCGGCATCGTGAAAGATACAGTGTGAACCTATATATGGCATAAATCAATGCCGTGAAAAATTAAGGTAAAAAATAGGACCGTACTGCAACAGAAGACATTGCTAGGGCATACATTGTTGCCTCCGTTTCTGCAGTCGCATTCTGTTCGCCCCACAGCATTTGGCCAAGGAATTTGGTGATGCCGCTCTGTCGTCCTTCAGCAACAACGATAGCGGACCGGAAGAACGGGTCCTCATCAGACGAATGCGAAGTGATTCGCCGTGTGAGCACCCATGCGAGAAGGGCAGACGCCATGCCGCCTACAACAAGGGAGGATATCAAAGCGGGCAGAATAGGAATGAGGCCGAGTCGACGCTGGGAACCAGAATAGCCGTTGTTTTGCTGTTTTTCGTCTGCCGGGCCCGTTTCGTCTCCAGAAGGCACAACGTGAGATGAATGTGATCTAGTTGGCACAAGCGGAATTTCTTCGAAGCCAGCGGCCATTGTTCCTTCATGGTGGTCGAAATCGTCTGTACGAGGACCTCGATACTGATCAACCTCTGAGATGGGGGGCGAACGTGCAAGCATGGTGAAGGGAGAAAGAGGTCGTCCGTGCACATATATATAGAGAGAGTGCAGCACCTACACTAGTAGTGGCGTGGAAGTCTTGATCCAAGACCATGCGTTCAGCCGATTCCAGCATCCCGAGCTTTTCCAAGACGAACACCAACATTGAACGTTTGAACCTTATCGAAGGTGATAGAGCTGCTGTGAAACGTTACCCTAGCTATCGATCCTTACTATGCTCTTCATGGTCTAGCACTCGGTGAGAGGTGCGAAGCAAAGTGAATGCTGGCGCCCACCGACATATTGTACTGGGAACCAGACCAACTCGCCTGGCAGAATGAAGTTGGGATCCTAGAGTTGAACCGTCCACAGCTATATAGACGGCACGATCAAAGGGCGAGATATATGAATGGATAGGGGCAGCGAACCTCTTCGATTTCACAAATACCTCCAAATCCACCTCATCTCCAGATCTGGTATTAAACACCTCAACCGCCTTCCAGCGTCCCTCGCCCTCTCCGGAAAACCGTCCGAAACATCCCTCAAAGGAGGGCCGCTTGGTAACACGCCTTAGTAACACTCGAAGGTGATCCATCCGTGAAAATGAAAGGAGAAAGGAGCCTGGTTGATGAAACAATGGAGACGACGCGCGTCGTAGACAAAGAGGCGGCCTGCCGAGCCGTAGTAATCGCCTATTCTTTTCTTCCATCTGGACTCTGCTGGAACGAGGGCAATCGGGAAACCAGGCAAAGCCAAAATTGATTTACATTTTAGACTGTTCACATTTGCTCTTTAGTACGTTTGTGCCGTATGAACTGGTTATCCTTGCTCCTCTATTTTGATCATGGCTGTCCTCATATCTTTAGAACCCAACGCCATAGGGTCTCGGTCCCGACCTGCAGACATCTGGATCGCTTCTCAGCTCACAACTCTTCAATGTATTTCAGATTTGCTTGGTCTCCCCGTGTTCTCAGTCAACGTTCACGTTCAACCTACTTCTGGCTCGGGCTGAATTGACATTAGGCGACGGAGGGGGTGTTCGAGAGGGTGGGGTCAATGGCAACATAGAGTCTTTGGAAGGCAGAGCTTTGAGTTCAAATACAAGACGTGGATACTGGGCAGTGGGTAGATGAGACATTGAGTGCTGAGCTACTGTTGAGCGAGAGAGGCTGATGCGAGATGAAAATTGACTTGACCATGAACGGTCAGAACGACTTCTGATTCTTCGTGTCAGTGATACACTTTAAAGAAGTAGATTGATACTCACAGTAGGGGCTAGTCCGATTCGCCACTGACCAGCCTTTGAGCTTCAGGCTTCAGCTTCACTGCCCTCGTTCTGAACCGTGTGTCGTTGACCACTGCGAAGAAACGCCGAATGGTGTGGCGCTACCTTATGACCTGATACTGTTTGAAAACTCGTCACACAGCTTGCTGCGTTACTTTGAGGATGGGCGGGCTAGACGAAATGGGGCCAGGGGTCGCAGTAGAAGGTGGTCCGTGGATGGCATGGTGGGACCAGGGAGAGAGCCCCTGAGGGGGACGCGGATGGATATCCGGGCCGAGATATCGGACCCGGACCTGGATTTGGACAATGGACAGTCTCGGACTCCTGGTTCGCCAGTCCATAAGTATTAGATTGGAATATTGAATTCCTCCCTTGCAACTTCTGAAGAAATCGATTCACGGCATTCCAGGCTCCCTTACTATCACCAATCGTTCCTTGTCAATATGTACCTTTGTGTACTTTCCTTTGTGACCAGAGTTGAACCACTGTTGAATCGAGGCTCCCCGATAGGATCCCAGTATTTACGTCCAGAGGTTCGTCCGATGTGGCTACCCGCTATACATTCCTTCATCCAAATACTCACTACTCGTTCACCCGAAATTCTTCAATGTAGTCTACTTTGAATCGCTGTACTTTTCGTCCAACCACACCCTCCTCCGTACCATCATCCGAGCTTTTTGACTCCTCAGTGACATCTCGTGCCATACCCATGCCCAACCTTCCAGTGTCCTTCCCTTCCTCGAAGATCACATTTCGCATAGTGATCGAGTCGTCCGAGTCCTGTGAGGCCCGGAGACCAAACCTGTCTGCGATACTCGCGCGTGCACTCGTGAGTCTCTGGTGAACCAGGTCAATCTCACGTTGGGAATGATCCCCCGATCCGAACGAAAATTGTAAATGGCGAGACTTGAGCAGTATAGCGCCGGAGCATAGGGCCAACGAGATGAAAGCATACCCATACAACAGCGCGAGCAGAGTGCCGAAGGGTGCGAGCGGATAGCGACTCACGGGAAGTTGTGTAGCGGAGCTACCTTCCAAGGCCCTCGCCCGCATCGCCAGCGGAGCGGTGAACCCAAGCATCGAAACTGATAAATTACCTGCTAGAGCGGTAATCAGGTAGTCATTGAAGTTAGAAGTGTTCAGGGAAGGATGTAACACATCGGAGATGTGCGAGGCGAGTGTTTCCTGAAAATTGGGGTCCAATGCGCCAAGGAACGCTGAAGAAGTGTTGAAGTTGGACAATCTCGGTTTGTTGGCAAGAGACAAGCTAGAGGGCATGTCTCTGGAGGGTGAAGAATAGGATAGCGTCACATCGTACACGGCGACTTGACAAGATGCGACATAGAAGGCATAAATATTTGGGTTCACGTAAACAAAAGCACCGGTGTCGCGCCAAACATACCACCCGGTAGTGTTATCTGCGGAGGTTAGATTGTATGTCGCTTTGTCGAGGGCACCCCAGTAAAGCGCGACCAGAGCACCGGCTGGATTGATCGAAGACTCGCCATGGTACCCGCCATCCTGCTTCCTTGGCATCCAAAACATCTCATTTGTAGACAGGTTGAATTGCTGGACCATATTCTGAGCCCTGTCATCGGTCTTGGATATGTTGAGCGGCGGGGAGAATGAAGGACAGAATAGGGTATTGCCGGCAGTTTTTGAATTGGATCCGACACAATTCGTGACGGGCGCACAATTTACACCAAGTGCAAAGGAATCGAACAAGAGCTGGTGTATGTCCTTGGGCATTGTTTTTGGAAGCAGAACAGCAACGTTGTCGACTACAGCGACCTGAGACAGGACGCTACTATTGTCGACAATCGCCTTTCCCTCACGGATAATACCCACGGTGCCCCAGCGATTGGTAGTGTAGTGTGCTCGACCCTCACCCGCGACGTGAACGCAATTGGCGTACTTTCCGGCCGCGTTGATTGTCGTAGGAGGAGCAGATCCGAAGTCCGGCAAAAAGTGGTAGTACGCCTTCACTGGGCCTGAGCAGAGAGTCCTGTTTATCACAGACGCGATTTGAGGCAAAGCGTTAGGGGAGATTGGTGCAAGAAACTGATGGGAAAAGGTGCTGGAGGCAGTATGAAACCAAAGGTCACAAATCCTGTGAGTGAACGTAAGCTACAAGCCACCAGTATATTCAGGGTGAATCGCGGTTGGGCTCACCATAGGGCGTAGTTGATAAAAAGAAATACAACCACAACCACAAGTGATAGAACGAGTATAGGGGGTACAGCAGGTCGGGCTCGCCCCTTCCGGGAGATGTAGGAAAATGTATCAAATACACTCATGAAGTTCGGTGATCCTAGTAAGCCGACAATGAGTCCGTATTGCGTCGGTGTCGGGAGACCATCTCTACGCTGACGTTCCTGGCTACGAATCCAGTTGGCCGCCATCCAATATCCGAACACGCCCAGTATGAGAGGCGCCGTGAAGGATACCGTGTAAACCTGTTTGGCGTAAATTAAACACTGCCGAGAAAAGAGTAGCTAGCGTGCTGGAACCTACCGCAACAGAAGACATTGCCAGGACATACATTGTTGTCTCTGTGTTTGCAGTCACAGTCTGTTTGGTCCCCAGCATCTGACCAAGGAATTTGGTGATGCCACTCTGTCGGCCCTCAGCAACAACGACAGCGGAATGGAAAAATGTATCCTCGTCGGACGGATGGGAAGTGATTCGCCGTGTGAACACCCATGCGAGAAGTAGAGATGCCATGCTACCTATAACAAGGGAGGATATCAAAGCGGGCAGTACAGGAGTGAGGCCTAGGCGATGCTGATCAGAGCTGGAATAACCATTGCTTTTCAGCTTTTTGTCCAGGCCCGTTTCGTTTCCAGATGGCAGACTGTGAGATGGATGTAGGCTCGTCGGCACAAGAGATTTTTTTCCAAAGTCGTCGACCATCGTCTCTTCATAGTCGTCGTCACGGAGACCTCGATACTGCTCGACATCTGGGGTGGTGGGTGAATGAGCGAGCAGCATAATGATGGGAGCAAAGAGGGAATATCTGGACCACCATTAGAAGCCTTGTTAAAAGACTGAACGTCCGCGCATTCAGCTAATAAGTATTCAAATTATGTGGTATAAGGCAAGGCTGTGAGGCTCCTTTGCAATCCATGTCGATCCCTGTCGACATACTTGCCTGACAGGCCTGACAGATTATAGTTGAGTGGAAGGAGCTGTCTGAGACCAGATCAGTGCTAGTCCCAATAGCTAGATTGAAACCAAAATTCTGCGCGTAAGACAACAGCTTTTGCAAAATGAATGATGGTTACACAGGTCCGACAATGCCCGGATTACTCGTCAACAAGTCACACATACCACGACCTACCTGAATGGTAAGATAGCACTTGTTTTAGCTGATCGCTGAGCTGGGAGGACGATGTTTCGAGGCCACATAATCGTTGTAACTCAATCAAGGTGAGTTCAATAGATGAAACGTAGGCTTCACGTATTGAAGTAGCACCCTCGAGAAATTGACTGATGCTCCTGATGGAAAGGCGAGAAAAGCTGCTTTTCCGAGAGCTGCTTTGATTGAGAAGAGAATGATGGTGGTGCGATGACAAGTTGACACTCGACGCGTTGTTGACGCGCCAAAATAAACATATGTAAGGTCACAAGATCGTGTGAATCACCCCGGCTAAGCCCGAACTGCACAATCGCGAAACTTGCAAGTTGCGAATCTCCATGAACGTTCACCACTACGTATCTCTCGATATTCTCCGCGCAAAGTTGCCCACTGTTTTTTTGAGCTCCATGTCTTCTGGAGTCTGGGACAACCTAGAGCAGGCCTACCCCGCCACCTGTTATGCTGCCAAATTCTCAAGCGAGTCCTCTGTACTCAGGCTCAGTTTCATCACATATAGGGGACGGGGGACCCATCGAAACCATCAGAGGACCCTGGCCTATATTCGAATCCTAAATTTACACTGGTGGCCATCTGACGTCAAGTTCCAATGGGTTGTCGCTGCACGCCTCTGTCACTGTCAATACCCTTGCTCCTCCACCAATGTTTCGAGAGCCTTCAGCCTGTCCCCTTACCTACTCATTTTATTCTACTCAATTCCAAATTACCCACTTGCCAGAGCTACTGGTTCGCCGGATCGAGCACATAGCTCTACTGAGCTCTTACTCCTAGGTCGCTGCGCCACTTACTTTATTTCCTATGTTCTCATGTTCTCTTCCTCTTTTCTCGTGGGTCAGCCATCTTGAAAGCCTTTGAGGCTCTACAGCTTTGCTGTCTTCCGGTATGCTGCCGGCCGTGCGGCAAGTTTGTGTTCCTGAACACTTCGATAGATTGAAAGATCCATTCAGAAAATTTTTCTCCACGCTGAATTTAACTGTCCGGAGTGCCGACATCACTTCAGATCCGAAGTGCTGTCATTGCTGGCGGGCCTTTTCAGGGTTCTCCCTTCAGGACGCCCATCTCGGTATCCCGCACGCTCGTTACATTTCACATAACCACCTTCACCAAATCAACCTATTCGCTCGTTTCTTACCCTTCGTCACTCATCATGGCCGTATCCCTGCAAGTAGTGGGTGTGGTGGGCTTCTACATGGTAGCTGCCCTTGTGGTACGTCTAGTATGCAATTTCATGATGTTCAATGACTGAGGGGCCTTTGTGATTAGATGGTTTTCGTGAACAAAATGGTTCTCAACGCCGCACCAAACCTCACCGTTCTCTTCATGTTCTTCCAATCCGTCACGACAGTTGCCCTCCTGATCGCTACCTCTTTCATCACTTCCCTTGTGCAACTCCCCACCTTGGACATGGCAACGGCTCGGAAATTGACGCCTCTCATGGTCATAGATTCTGCCGGATTTGTGTTCAACGCTCTATGTTTGCGTGACGTGGAGGCAGCTTTCTATCAGATTGCTCGTGGAATGGTTCTCCCATTGACCATCCTCGTAGTCTCCCTTAACAGTGGACAACGGCCATCACTCTCTGTTGTCGGTTGTGCATCCATCGTAACTCTAGGATTCCTCATCGGCACTTCATTCTCGAGCAACCTCCCTGAGAAATCAGTCCCGACACCTTTAGCCCTCTTCTACGGCTTCCTATCATCACTCTCCATCGCACTTCACGCGGTCTTGGTCAAATCATCCTTACCCCATGTGAACGGAAATAGCACGATGCTGTCCTTCTGGTCCAACTTGGGATCAGCTGTTCTCCTCGGAGCATTTGCCATGTTGAAGGGAGAGGTCTTCGAGTTCTACGCGATGACCGGAAGTCTTGACTGGGACTGGTCAACGTTCGCGTGGGGAAACCTCGTCACCGGAGTGTTCGGTTTCTTGATCAGTATCGCTGGAATTCTGAGCGTCAAAGTGACCAGTCCAGTCACCCATATGTTCTCCAGTGTAAGTCCTTACTTTCCCTTCTCTTTTCTGGCTCGTCTGACTCGACTCATCCCTTATCAGGCTGCTCGCAGTGTTCTTCAGGTGTTTTTGGGTGTCAGAATTTTTGGTGATGTCTTCACGAGGTACGGATGATCCACCACGATTCCGACATCTATCCTACTTAGTCTTCTTATTCAACAGTCAACGAGCTGCCTCCGTCTTCACAATTTTGGTCGGAACGCTCCTGTACACTTACATCAAGGCTCAAGAGCCCAGCAAACCCGCACCACCCAAATCCGACATCGAGTCGCAACAACTCGTCGAGCGAAACGAAGAGTCGAAAGAAAAAGAAAGAGACTGAGGCTAAAAATCGAATCGGGACAAATTGGAATCTTTTCTTGGACTTGTGTAGAGGTTTTGGTTTTGGCATCGGACACTAATCCTTATTCTTGAATTTGTTGCTTACATATCTGCTTCCTACCTGCTATCTCATCGGATGTATGTGTGTACTCTTTGACTACTTACATGCGTGCTCCCGCAGCCTATGCCTTTTGGTCCTAAATTTTTCGTTAGTTACTTCGGCGGTACTCGTGGATTATCTGCGTCGGTTTGGTTACAAATGGCGCGCGGCAGCCTTCAAGGCTTGGTACCTTCCAGGATAACGGCCAGGACACCCGGGTGGGAGATCTGTTCATCGTATGTCAGCGGCGTACAGTGTTTATTAATATCACCATTTTGTCATAGAAAAAGCATCGAAGGCCAAGAGAAATCATAGTGACCTGCCGAGTAAATCCCAATGCCAAAAATAATGATGAGGCCGTCTGGGTCTGGCAATCTTTGGCAATTGTCGAGGAACCAGGTCGCAAATTTGAAGTATAGCATTAGTATCACGTCGAGGCGTGTGTAAAACACTGAAAGGAGGCGGTGGGCCCTTGATCATGATTGTTCGTGGAACTGACATTTTCTGGGACCGCCGCTCGAGAATGCGTGGTACCTAGGGTAGGGAGGGGGGGATAGTCGGACATGGTAGGTCATACTGGTACTCGACCTTCCCATTTGTGGTAAGTCGTTCATTCGAGCGCCCCACTATCAGTGTCCATTGATAGAATGGAGGCGGCCTAATACCGGGAGGGGGAGACAGAGCGACTCCGACAGATGGACAAAGGATTCTATCCTATCTAGAATAGCACAACAACCGCCGCCATTGTGACACGGTGGATAGATATATCATGTAAGATGGAAACAACAATCAAGTCCTGTAGCACAAAGGGGAGGAGAATAATTTATCGCTAGTCCCAATCGATCAAAAAAAAGAGCGAGAGCAGTGAAAGAACGGGAACGGGCCGAGCGGGCTGGGTCCCTAAATTAAAAGAATGTACACACAAGTGAATGGATGAAGTCGAGGCTAGTCAAGAAAGATACTAGTAATTTATGTCAACAGGTGTCCAAGGAATTCCAAAACCAATAATCCACACGTAATAAAAAAGCAGCATGCAATAGAGGCACAAAAGAAAGTCGGGATTAAGCAGCCCAAGCGATCCGGAGTTTCTTGAAAACATCCCCTTGGAGGGACCCCGATTTATCGTCCATCTTCAGAGAATCGAAGGCATCATCTGACAAAACATCCGAAAATGTTTCCTGTCCAGACCCATCATTATCAAACGCGAACTGTGATTCATCGGTCTCGTCCCTTGGAGTTGGCAAGAAGTCTGATGAAGGTGTTGAGCTGTCCTCACTGCCGTCAGGAGCAGGAGCGGCAGATGGTGATGCACACGGCTGCAATGCCGGAGCGGAAGTCCCCATGAGTTCTTGAGCCCGTATCGTCAAGGCTCGTTTGTCTATCTTGCCGTTACGTGTCATCGGGAAGTCGTCCAGAGCCAGGTAATGAGTTGGGACGGCATAGTAAGGCTGAATCTCCGCTGTTGAGCGTTTGACCTCCCCGACATCAACGGTCGAAGGGGTGACGAAGCCCCATAGTTGAGAATCTATGAGGAGTGCTACCGCGTTGTGAACAGCCTCGTATCGCTGGAGACCAAATTATCAGCGTCACGCCGCGACTCGTTCAAGCTATGGCACTCACACGCATAGCTGTAGTAACACCATCCAACTCCACTCGGAAGCCCTTGACCTTGACCTGATCATCCACGCGACCCATATGATCGAGTTGGCCATCTTTGCGCCACCGACCAAGGTCGCCCGTGTTGACCATCATACCACCCTCGACGAAGGGATCCTTTCTCCAACGCTCTGCTGTCTTTTCAGGTAGGTTGAGGTAGGAAGTGCCCGTACCGATGCCACCGACCCACATGCATCCAACTTCACCGATAGGAAGCGCGGTCGGCTCAGGAGTGTCGTAGGAAAGAATATAGACATTCGTGTTGGGAATAGGTTTGCCAATAGAAAGTGGGTATCCCGGCGTGTGAGGCTGAACGGTGTTACATATCGAGATCTCTGTCGGGCCACAACAGTTGTTGAAGTTGGTGCATTCCGCCCATCGGTCAGCCAGACCTACGAGTAATTCGGTTCAATGCTTGAACTAACAAAGTTTCCCATACTGTGAGACTGACTCACTTTGAGAACAAGGCTCTCCTCCGACGATGACATGCTTGATGTTGGGGTAGTTTTCAGGGTCGTGTCGTGCAAGGATGCTCGGGGTGGATATGACGATGTCCACCGTCTTCAACAACGATACCCATTCTTTTGAGGTGTTTCCCCTCATGCAGAGGGTACATCCGTTGTATAACGAGCCTAGAATCTCCCAGGCGCCCATGTCAAACGCGATGTTCAGAAGCTGAGCGACCCGCATGCCAGGTTGCATCCCTACGTTCCCGGGTGCGCCACTGATCACTATAGAATTGGTGAGTAAAAAAACAGCGGTCTGTGAACGCCGTGCAATACTCACCGTTCGACGCGCCTTCATGCTTTACATCCACTCCCTTCGGTCTCCCTGAAATGAAATAAGTCAGAACAGAACAACGTAGCTGGGACGTCACTCGCCTGTTGTACCCGAGGTGTAAATACAATAGACGCCGTCGGAGGGCGAAGACAGATCCTCGACTTTATCGGAGGATGCGTTTGTCAGCTCATCCTCCCGAATAGCATCCTCCAGCACGATAGTAGGAACGTTGTTGACAATCCGTTGCAAAAATTCCTCCATCGTTAACACCATTCTCGGGCATGAATCTTCAAGAACGAATTGTAGAGTCTCGTCTGTGATGGTGACGGCGTCGAGGGGAACATACTGTCCACCACTCTTCAAAACAGCCAGGATGGCGACCACCAAAGGAATGGAACGTTTCGCGACAATGCAAACTCTCGTTCCGGGCCGAATTCCTTGGGCACGTAGACGACGGGCGAGACGGTTTGCTTGGCGGTCGAGTTGGGAATAAGTTATGGTGGATTTTGAAGGGTCTTCTACGGCAATTGCCTCTGGCTGATGTTGGACGTGGCGCTCGAAAGCATGGTGAACAATGGGGTCTTCTACCCTCCGAGTAGGTCCAAAGCCGAAACGCTGGAAGAGGGCTCTATCAACCGAAGAAAGATGGGATAGAGAAGACATGGTGGGGGGATCCAAGGAGCACACCTTGTTGACTTGAAGCTTTTGATAGATATCAAGTTCCCATAAAAGAGGGTGCCTGGTCCGGATGGGATGAATCGGCGAACGTAACGGCGAAGCTATAGCGCGGTTAAAGAACATTTCGGCAGTGATAGCTACTGAATTGCCACATGTACATCGTGCGAAATGCTATTTTTCCGTTAAACCCTGTGATGGAAGAAATGAAATGCCATCATGCAGTATCGCGGTCAACTCGCCGCCATGACATGGCTAGCGAGAACCCTGAGGGCTTCCTATAGTACTGGGAGGGCTCCGCAGGTAATCAGGGCGATAGCTAGGGCAATCGGAAACTATTTAGCATCTATCAAAGTCCCGGTACTATATAAACAGTATTCGATAATAATACATCGCGTTGTCTTGGCCCGTCCTGGTAAAGTCTTGTCAGAGTTATTTTTATTTCGGCGTCGTTGAAGGAAAGTACCTGAATATAGATCAGTGTCGAGGTCTTGCTAGACTAGTTGGGCCTCCTGTGTGAGTGCGATGTGCGCAATGTAACCAATTCTGCTGCAGATCTGTGTTTGAGGCAAGTTGATGACAGAGAGGTTCGGGCGGTAGTGTCGTCGGCAATGGTAGTGGCCAAGGCCGGCATCCGGCATCCCTGC
This sequence comes from Marasmius tenuissimus, assembly GCA_029532415.1. NCBI lineage: Eukaryota > Fungi > Basidiomycota > Agaricomycetes > Agaricales > Marasmiaceae > Marasmius > Marasmius tenuissimus. The sequence continues at coordinate 2,970,766 of JAQOTA010000054.1, read as the reverse complement.
AAGGAACAGAAATTCCAAAGAACAATCAATTCCCCCGATAAATTCCTGATAATTCCCATCGACCATACCGACTGAATGATTCCTGGTTCCTGCAGCTGCCAACATGCCGGATATACAGCTTCTGATTTATTCTTCGCCTTTCAAGACGCCATAAAATTCCCATATCTTCTCAGCGCGATTTACTCGATTTCGATACAATATGTCCTCCGAAAGCTGGAGTTATCATGATGATAGCTATCGAAGGCCTTTGGGAGAGAGCGAGCTCGCGTATTACTACCCTTCAGAGCCAAATGGTCTTGGAGATATGTGCGAGTTGTCATTTTCTTTTGGGATATGGGCACTGATTCTAGTCATTCTATAATCCAGGTTTCTTCATATCGCGTTCCGAACGCAAAGAAAAACATTGAGCATAGACCGGGTTGTAAGGGCATGGGCTTTGATACGCTCCAAGCATCCAATGCTCGTGTCCAAAGTCGTAGTTGAGGATTCGATTCCTCAATTTTGGTAAGTATCGTATTGTCCTGTCGCTCCCGTTCGTCCTTGAGCTCAGGCTTTGCAGCTTCACGCCTCATTCCAATCTCGAAGCCGCTTTGTCCGACTCCCGCGACACTATACATTCTAAGAATGACTCGAAAGAAAGTAAGCCTACGGTCGCGTCGATCTCTGCGCAAAATGGTTGAGATTGAACTTGTGTCAGAACTTATATCGAATTATATGGACGGGCCTCGCTCAATCTCGTCCAACAGTCTGTCGTTGCTCATTATCTCTGAGCCAAATCCACAGATCGAGGGGGATGAAGGAGAATACGACTTGCTTATGTGTGCTCCCCACTATCTCGGGGACGGTGCCTCTCTTCATCAGTGCACGCACGAGTTATTGACCTTGCTCGCGTCTCCAATGACGAACACGGATTTGGAAGAGGGGCTTTTCTTCCCGACTTCTTGGGTGCGCGTATCCAACTCCGAGTACTTCATTTCACTCACCAAGGAACGTATAGGTTGACAACCTTCCCCTTGCACTGGAAGATCGTATATCCGTTCCTAGCAACCGATGGGCAAAGGCTGCCTCGGACGTGAACCTCATGAAAACTTTACAGAAAGAGATTGTGGGTCGTCGCACATTTCTTGTGAACGTTGAGTTAATCTATACAACCAGGGCGGTCATACCTTCTCTCGGACTCGGCGCGGACCTCAACGCACGGTACTAAAAGAAGTCTCTTTCACCGAGGCCCAAACCTCCGCAATTCTCACCAAGTGCAAGTCCCACAATGTTACGATCAATCACGCCCTCTTCGCACTTTGTAATATCGCATGGGCTCGTATAAACTCCAAACCCGAAGCCGTCAAAGATCCGCTGTCCGTGTTTCCTAGTACTCTCATTCCCGCCGCCACTCACTCTCGACTTTTATTTTACAGCATGATGTATACTGCAATCAATCTCCGACCGTTCCTCTTGCCCCATCCCGCCACAACATACTGGTTCGTCGCTCTATCATACTACAACGTCGTCCTCCCGGCATACCTGCCCCCGGCACCATCAGTCTTCTGGCTCCGCACTCAAGGAGTCAAGGCACACACCCGAAAAATCGTCCAATCTCCCTTCCTACCTTCGCGGGCGCTCGCCATGGCACGGACCCGTGCCTCCCGTGCACAGGGCAAACCCAACCCTACCGCCGCCTCGCATGCATCGGTAACAGTTACGGGAACCATACCCGAGCCGGCCCCACCCAGTGCTTGCCTCCTTGGGCTATCGCTGATAGGGAACCTGGATTCCACTTATGCCCGTTCCTCGTACCCATCTATCACGCTTCATACCGTTACGACTGCCAGCCGTCAAAAAGCCGGCGGCCTTTTGCTGTTGGAACATACGTTCGGGAAGAAACTTTGGTTACATTTGTGTTGGGATGAGATGGGATTTCAGGAAGGTCAGATCGAGGGGTTCTGGAAACACCTCCAGGACGCTGTCGTAGAATATCTCACTTGAGGTGGCTGACCGGTATATGAGGGAGTAAAGCAATTAATGGTATAAGGTCTTATTAGCTAAGTACTAGTACCTGCTAATACAGACAATTTTGTGTCGAATCGTGTACGTACGTACGATGCACACACGTCGTTTTGTTTTTAGTCCTATTACAATTTTGTAGTACATTCTTTTGGTTTTTCACCACCACCACCCTAATCGGTACCAAACATCAACCTGAACACACGGAGGTACCACGGGGCTTTTCTGCGTTCGGCGCGATACTGCGAATATAGAACGTTAGGACGCTGTGGGATGACGCCGAGAGTAAGAATAGGAACGTACCGCGCGCATTTCCTCTACTGTGTAGAAACTCTTACGGCCAGACTGAGGGAACAAGGTTAAGGTGACTGTGAATCCACACCAATCGAGGGCTTACATCGAGATCAATCTCATGAGCTCTCTTAGGCTTGGTCTTCTTCCAGGCGTATCCGACGACCCAGAAGAGCAATATGATGGGCATGGCCATGTAGGACTCTGTAAATCGCGAGTATGTTAATTGTGAGTGGCACCCAGAAGGGATCAAAGATTACTCACTGAAGAAGCTTTGCGCCCTGTCAATAGCAGTACCCTCGAAGCCGATGGGCCACAGAGCCTGTCATTGTCGGTTGAGCGGTCAGCAGGAGTGTTGAGAAGAGCCCATATCATCCACGTACGATGTAGAATTGAGCGATCAAGACCAAGCATACAAGAACGATACCTAACACGCACTAGTGTCAGCACAGCCCGAGAGAAAACGATTCTTGACAATGTACTCGCCAAAGATGGAGCCATAGATACCTCCCGCGGCCTTATACGGAAGTTCTTCGACCGAGTGACCTTGCACGCGCCACGCTCTCCTGAATCGAAGACTTCAAACAAGAGTATGAGTACCTCCTTCCAGTTCGCACAATGGTGAGGTAGCTTACTGGCAAACGCAGATTGAAAGCCAAGTAACGAGGGTAGACAACCCCGAGATAGCAACGAGCCAATCGACTAAAAAGGGATGGGCACGCATCAGAAATGGGAGGTGTAGAGATGGTGGATACTCACAGACTGTGGCTCCATTTTGGGCTACGGTAATATATGCAATAGGCCCACAAGCTATGAGGAATATCGTCGAGTATAGCGGTCTGCTAGACTTATCAACTAGACAACGGATCAGGGGGATATCAGCCATCGATGCGGAGAATAAACTCACCGTAAGTAAACGCCTTGGGTGCGTACCCAGTCTCAGCGAGGGCAGTGAGCGTACGTGACCCAGCGTAAATACTCGAGAGACCGATCGAGAGCACGGACACGCAGATAGTGGCGTTTACGAGATCTGTCCCAAAAGTCGTGTGAGGCATATGAAGAGAGCGAGACAGTAAGCGGCCAACGATTTATTCCCGGGATCTTGGCCCTGTCGAGGGCGATGACGAAGGGGGAAGCAGCTAAGCGTATGAATGTCAGAGAGTGATCGTTACTGAGTGAATATTTTCGCACCTGCACCTCCGCCTCCGAGGAGGCGATCATCGTTCCAAGGCACCATGAGTCCTACGATAGTGAGCGACACAATGTAAATGATGACCTAAATGACAGTCGGCGTCATGACGGGGGGATGTTAGACCAGGAGAACACACAATCCGCCAGAAAGCAGCTTTCACAGCACCTAGAAAAGACGAAGTGAGCCTACTGAGGTATTATTCACGAGCAGAGGGCAGGCGTACGGGGCATAGTTTCTCTCGGGTTTGGGGTCTCACTCGCTGCCAATCCAATGATCTCCGTTCCAGCTATTTTTGAGGGACGTTACTTTCGAAGGCGTCAACCAGCATCGATAGGCTCTTACCAAAAGCAAAGGCAGCTTTGAAGGTTGTACATGAGTGAACGTCCCAGGGTTTCACAGAAAACAGTACGTACCGGTGACGAAGACAGCACAAACCCCTTTGAATCCATGAGCGAAAGCGCCAGGATCCTGATAGCGTAGACCACCAATGTAGTGATTGAATTCTCCGCCACTGGGACCTCCACCGCACAGACAGACACTGCCAGAAGTCAGCAACTCGTCAGGGAAGAGACTGGAAGTCACTAACATCCCGATGATTACAAACATGACTACCACAAGAAGCTTCAAGCAAGCACCCCAGAACTCTTCTTCGGCGTATCCCAGCGTACCGAACATACTGATGATGACTGATCAGGAGGGTCAGTAGCGAAAAGGAGTGGGTTCTAGAAGAGGGACTTACTCAGGACAACCCAGAATATCGTGATTAAACCCGCGGTAGGTATAGCGTCTCCCCAATATTGCACAGTAGTCGCTGCGACGGTAATTTCAAGCGGGACGGTGACGATCCACAACAACACGTAGTTCCAACCCATTGCAAAAGCAAAGCCCGGATCCAAGAATCGATTTGCCAAAGTATAGAAGCCACCAGAGACAGGGAATACAATAGCCATTTCGCCGAGAGCCTGCGAGGGTATTGCGTCAGAAAAAGTTAGTCAGGGGCCCCGAAAAAAATAATCGAACCTGTGTGACGTTGACCAACATGATACCGATGAGGATCCAAGCGATTAGAAGACCGCCAGGACCACCGTTGTGGAGTGCTTGACCAGAACCGACGAAAAGGCCAGTGCCTATACTGCCACCTGCAAACGCAATGGTGAGGATACAAGGTTTGTGACTCGGATGGATCATACTACGCACCGACGCCCATCATCGCGACATGACGAGGTTTCATCTTGGGTTGAAGTAACGGTGCATCTGCCTTGATCTTCTCGAGTTCAGCTTCAGACAAGTTACCAGCGATGACCTGAGCTCTATTATCGGAGGGGTGAGTGGAACTTCGCAGTTTCTGATGACAAGAAAATTTTTCCATACCCCGTTGACCCAGGCGCACGCTTGAAACTTTCGAAATTCAAGCCCAACCGTGTCCATCGAGACTCCTTGGAGGGATCGTAGAACTCCAAAGGTGCGGTTGAGGAAGCGCTTCCTTCTTCAAGCTTTTCCTTGCTCATACTGACTACCGACCTGAACCTGGCGGTGGAAATGGGTGGGTATGGGGTAGTAAAGGAGCCTTCGACGCTTCCATAGTTCCTTTAAATATGCCGGGCTCAAAGTTATGGGGCGGAAGAACTTGGGTGCGTCACCATAAGGCCGGCTGAGTTGCAAATCGCGCTGAACGCGGTTCAATGCTTCTTGCACCTACCACCACCGAAAGATTCATGGTACGTCCGTTGAGCTAAGCTCTGCTGAGCAAGCCCTTCCAAGGACCTACTATAGAGCTTCAGATATTGGTTCTGTGGCAAAGATGAGGATGAAAAGCTGCAACTCGGGTGAGCCACCTACTTTACTTGGTTGAAACGTCCGGATCTTCCAATGGGCCCGTCTACTGCATGATTTCCCCACACCGGGCTTTCATTCCCAATTTGTTACAAACGTAAGATCTCGTAAGATCGCGAAGTATCGGCCAGAATACAATTGGAGGAACTTGAAGGAAGAACAGAGCTCCTGCAATAGGAGACCGGACCTATGTCACTTCGGAGTGGAACACTGGAAAGAGTCGAGACCGGAAATTCCTGATCACGTTTCATGATCGGCCGGATATCCCCGATGACTCTCACACTCCCTCACACTGGAACAACAAATTACCAGTGCCACCAGAAAATTAAAGCCACCCCACATTTCTATTCGACCACTGCAAGCTGCCCTCAGTTGCCTCGGATCTTGCTTGGCTGCCTGTTGTTCCCCAGAATTTGGCGAAATTCGAATTGGCAACACTCCGCAATGGATTCCAGGCCCCAGGGAAACCATTCCGGTGACACTGACAGAAATAGGCGGGGTCATCGTCGCCACGGCGCCAGGTAGATGGTACTGTGATACGGTTGAATGACAATTCTGAGGAGACTGAGGAGACTGAAGGGTTCAGCACCTTCGTGTTACAGCTCTATGACGATTCCTGGGCGATCGCGGATCCAATGAAGGTTGAAGTGTTACACCCGTGAGGAGCCCAAGCATGGTGGACGAAGGCTGAGAGGCTACAGCAGTCGCGCGTATTGGTAGAGTTCCAAGGCCTAGCCTGGATTCCTATACTATTGATTCAAGTTTTCTTTAAGAAAAACTACCGAAAGCATAAAAGTAACCCTATAGTACACACGATAGCGGCGCGGAAAATGGTACCAGTACTTTATTGAATTAATACAGATGGCGGAGGAAATAAATCAAGGCCGTCCCAGCAAAGCAACACAAGAGAGACTAGGGTAGAAGTAGAGAAAGGAAACAAGAAAATAAAAAAAAGGGTCAAAAAAACCGAGACTATAGGAAGCCACTCTCCTGCAGCAACCGTGCCATTTTTTCGTCTTCTCTTTCCCTTGGCTCCCTCTCCAAACTCATCGTCCAAAACCGTTCGCTCGACACCCGAGTATCACTAAACGCCGATAACGAATCCTCAATGTATTCCCGTATAGCAGGGACCTGCTGGAAGTTGAACGAATGCGCCTGCCACCGTTTGATATCGTTGATGACCTCGGATGCCTTTTGCCGTTTCTTGAAGTTGATCAAGTTCCCCGGGAGCACATCAGGGTTACCATCTTGAATGAACTGCAGTGTAGAAAGGAAGACACCTGGCAAACAATTGAGGTGAGATGAGTATCAAAACACACCCGCGTAACATATGATTTGGCTTACCAATGAAAGGCACGCAAGGCGGTATGACTTGTGCCAACATCGACCGATACTTATTGAAGTTCCGGTTACTGTCCAAGGTGACCTCGCAAGCACCGAACTGCGCCATATACCGCTGGCTGACTTGTTCCCAGGTCCTCTTCAACCTCCGTATAGGCGGCGTGTTCAACCCCGAGATGATGGCAATCATCGTCGAGAAGTTATTCAGGGTTCGACACCGCTATATGATCACAAGGCATCAGTATCATTACCACAGTAGTCAAGACAAAGGAACGTACATCAGCAACACTGATCAGATGTTTGACGGTGGCTGCGCGTCGTCGAGAGTCGTCCTTACTTAATACGGACTCTGCTACCCAATCGGCGATCTGCACATATCAAATCGACTGATCAATGGGGGTGCGTAAAATGAAAAGTAATGATGAACCCTCACCCTGTTACTTGTCTGGATGACGAAAGCGATATTGTCCATATTCTCCGACTTCTGTTCACGAGCACGCTGCAAACACTCCATTGGTCGTATCCTTTGGTAAAGAGAGCTTTCCAGTAGAGTGAGTTGCCTTGCGAGCTCGAGGGGCTCGATATCCAGAAGCTTGAGTTTCTTGTTGGTTTTAGGCAATATCGGTGGGGGTGCCTGAGCTGTGTTGACGATCAATTTCTTGGTCTCTCCACTTGCTTGCTGTGAATGAGGGGGGATGCTTAGAGGGGGGAACCAGTCCAGATAAAACATGAATTGCGACTTACCGTTCGGTCTATGAGAATAATCAATTGCTTCGCGGCTGCGTCGGAATTTGCAAACTCCCTGATACGATTCAAGATATACATGTCCTCTTTCTCAAGGACATCGTCGTCGTTGATCATCGACTTGAAAGTATTGATGACACTGAGGCCTATCAGAAGACGTTTCATTCGGGATATTCAAGAAAACATACCGTGCTTGGACAAGTTTCTGCTTCATCTGGACCCATAGTTTATGCTCCTCTGCAGTTAGCTGTGGCGGTGGCTGGATACGGAAACGTTCAACAAGCACGTTGAACAATTCATCCAACGTGGTGAAGGATTTGAATGTCATCAAGAAGGCCTTGGAATAGTGGGGATCTGGAGGATTCATTGTCATATTAGAAGACTGTCGTCTAGGTACAAGTATATCTCACCTGGTTGTTCGTGTGTCGTCAGTCGTTCGACAAGCGCCTTCAGAGTACCACCCTTGACTGTTCGGTCGGCGTCGATAAGCAGGTCTGTCGGGTCTGAATCGGGACCCAAGAACCATGCTTTTTCTTCGGGGGGTAGAGGAACACCATCGCCCAAAATTTGGAGGAGCTTATCAGATTGCTTCACTGGTTTAGCTGAAGAAGTCTGTCAGAAGTATTCTCGGTTTGTTGTTCAGACCATCCACTCACCCTTGTAGTTTTCCACCCTCGGACTCTGTTCGTCGTCCATCAGCAATTCCGATTCGTGTGAATCCAGAACCGTCGTATCTGAGAAGGCGATAGAGTCTGATCTGTCATGGCCGTGACTCGAGCTGACATTCGAAGGTGGTAAGGATCCATTTTGCGGTCGACGGTTGGGGTCGTAGCGATTGGGTTCTAGCGGCACTTGTGGCCGAGGTCGAACAGGACCACGCTGGAACGCCACTTCCATATCCACCAGGTCTTCCTGGTCCTCATCGAAGGCCCTTGGTATTATGGATATCGGTCGTAATGCTCCGCCGAACTGAACCCCAATGAGACTCTGCCTAGAGAACCTCTTCTCTATCGAGCCACTGTAGTCGCCTTGGCTGATATCGCGTTGCTCTTCTCCCAATGTCAGAATAGATTGTAATGTCTGGTGCACCACTGCGAGGTTGGCCCTAAGAGATGTCACTAGAATGTTGAGGACATCGCACGCATAATCCCGTTCTTGATAGGGCTGTCCAAGTTCAATGTCTCGCATAGCTTGAGCCTGCGACAGGACTTCGGCACAATCGTCGAATACGGACTGAACGGAAGTTTCGAGTGTCCGCACTAGTAAACGAGCCTTCTCCACTGTTCGCGCATAGAGAGTGTTGGTAGATGTTTCGGGAGGTGCGTCAATCACAATATGATGGCCGACGTTGATATCAGACACGTATTTGAGGAAGGAGGAAATCAGACCGGTGGTTTCGCGCGCGAAAGTATGTATGTCCTCGACTGGATACAGAAGTCATCAGGAACTACCCAACCAGCAAGTATCGTGGCGACTCACCTTCACACTGTTCGGGTGTCCTCACTGCTGCGCTCAATTGACCCAGACTTGTGTATATCCTATTGCAAGAGGCAATCACTTCATCGACTACCTCTATCTGCAGAGCTGTCTGAGGCGAGTTCTTCTCGTCATCGGAGGATAGCCATCCAAAGCCTTTCCATGTTCCAGCGGCACCGGCACCAGGTAGTCCGAGACCGATATTTGCCGTCCCAAACACGGCTTTTAACCGCTTCGTGGGTGGTAACACTGGCCCATCAGGTCCCGAGTGTTGCATGCGTTGAACCTCCAGTACGAACGACAGCACCGCTCGTTCCAGTTCCTCTGCGTCCATCTCGATCCGATTTAGTGTATCCGAGGCAGAGGATCCAGAATCATACTGGATCGCTCGCGCGGACAAAACAAGTCTCGAAAGTGTTGCGGTGACCTTTCGTTGCGCTGGCTTCAAGGGGGAATTCGAGCTCGCGGGTTGTCGTTCCCGCGCATCACGAGGCAAGACATTAGAGGGTATCTGTCCCGTCGGAACGGCCGCTACATAGAGCAAGTTTCGGACAGCCAGCACCACAGATTGTATGAGGTCGTCCATACGCTTGTCGTCTTCCGGATGCCTACTTGTGGTGGCCTGTATGTTTTCCACCACCGCATGTATTGAAGCTCGTGCCGACGCAGAGAGGTCTGTGATAAGTTCTGGAGGTGGAGATACGAGGGCTTGTTGCAATGACTGGGCTATTCGTTCAGCGGAGGTAAGCTCGGGTTCTTCAGGTTTCGCATTGCTTGTTGACGGTTGTTCGACGGGTGTATCACTGTGGAATCCATTGACATGAGGTCGCGCGGTATCTGGATCAGGATGGATCTCTGAGCTATCTGAGTACACGCTCAGTCTATGTGTGCCGTTGGGATTCCGTGCTCGGTTCGCAGTCGAGGTGTTGGCAGTTTGTGCTTGCGGTGTTATTGTTCGAGGGCCATTGGGGGAGAACTCCGGCCTCGTCCACTGTACCGCTCCGTCCTCCCTATTGTAATAGTAGTACGACATTCCATCATCCGCCAGCTTTTTGACCCATGGTTCAGGGGTGCCGCTCCTTCGCAAGAGCCCAAAACCTGCCGGGTTTGCAGCCTGTTGCTGTTGCAACGGGTTGAAGGGATCAGTATTGTAGCCGAGACTCGCGCTCGTCCCTGAGCGAGAACTGGACTGAGATGTCAGGCCTGCCAAGTCACTATCGGAGGTGTCCTCGTCATTCTCTTGTGGAAGATCGCGCGAATGTTGACCGGTTTTCGTATTCACATAGAATATCTGGTGACGGATGACGAAGAAGGGAACAAGGTTCTCAGCTATTCTCAGAAGAAGGGCCTGTTTACTCACCTGACCATTCGAGGCGACCTGAGGCATCCAGAAGTCACTCGAGGATGTAGGCTGGTTCTCCAACGTGACACTGGCTAGTTCATCCATGCTATCTCTCGTCTCGTTGAGCTCATTCTCCAACCACTGCTCGTTGTCAGAACTCGACCCCCGCATCAACGCTTCCGACATGTCAACCACAGAGTGCCGAGATTGGTTGCTGTTGTTCAGAGTCTGGCTTTCAACAGTAGATTCTGTCCCGGAAAGGTGTAATTCAGCCTCTTCCTCCGATATGATGACCACATAATTCGAGGGAAACCACCCGCGTTCGTCGCCAAGTAAACCGTCCCACCACCCAGACGGCTGCTGGGATAAAATCTCTATTACATCGCCTGTGCGAAAGGTGAGAGCTGATGGGTCCTGGGCAGCGTAGTCGTAGAGTGCGCGACAGAAGAGGGGGGGAGGATATGAGTCTTCGTCGAATTCAGATTCCTGCTGAGCGACCGAATCAATACCATGAACGGTGGTAGAAGTAGATGATGAAGAAGGAAGGAATGTGGCAGCAGGCCGATACGATGCAGTCATGGTGGCCATGGAGGGAGGAAGTGAAGGAGAGACCGGTCGACCGAGGTCGGGAAAATTGAGGTTGAAGGCCTCGAGCTCGTCGTCGAGTTGATGATAGTCGTCGGAAACAGACTCAATTCTTGAGAACAGGAGCCTCCATTCAGGATTATGTAAGGTGTTACTACTATATCCGGACTAGTTAAGGGTCCAACTCAATGCGAGCTAGCCAAATTTCCTACAAATCACGTCTTATTATGGGAACAATCGTGACTAAAGTCTAAGAATCAATAATTGTTGATGCCGAATCTAGAACGCGCAGCCCTCGGGTCACAATAATCTAGTCCTGGATAGTACGTATACATCCTGACTCCTTGGATTATCGCTTCAAGGTTCGCTGTTTCTCCGCAAATTCTACAATCTTCCGGTCAACAAACATTCCTTTCCTGTCTCGAACAGAGTCCATGTATCCTTTCGCGATATTGGACCGATCCGCCTTCTCTCCGAGGTCTTCCAACTCCTCCTCCGTTGTAGGTACCCAGAAGGGATCCTGATCCAGTAGTTCGAACCTGCCCGATTTTCTGTCAGATCCTGACGAAGCCAGGGTCGAAAGATTTTTACCCGTTAAAGATAAGCTGAGGGCTTGCAGCGCCCGATGTCCGCTTCCGTATGTCTGTCATTAATTAGCGCTTGACGGGTACCCCAGTCCAACACGCAACGTACCATCGGCGAAACCAAAACTCTCCACCACAGGTAACAACGCAGAAACTGTGAAGAAAGACGTTCCTTCTTTCATTTCTTCTGCAACGATCCGTCCTCTTCGTCGCGCCACCACACCATACACCTTGCCAAGTACGTCGGCTATGCGATCCAGTGAACCCGAGTCAGCCACGTCACATTCAGCGAACCTTGCTCCGCAATCTCACTCACTTGAGCATTGAATGTCACACGAATACATCGCTAACATGAGTCGTGGGGACCAGTCCAACAACCCGTTTCTACACGCTTCCCGGACTGCCGATATCAGCGACCCTGAAACTTGAGCCAAACGATTTTGCTCTGCAAAAAAAAATCAATCAAAAGATCGGGAAAAGACATCAGACAGGAAAGTGAACCGATTTCAACGTCTAGACGCTCCTGGTCAACTTCGAGGCTTTCAACAAAGTAAGCCAGGCCCTCGACAGGTTCCGCGCAAAGTGGTCCCTGGAACGTCGCAAGCTGGAATCCCGTCTCAACGTGGCTATCGAAATCATTCGGGCTGTCACCGTCTATGTCCGCTTCATTCGATTTTGAACCCTCGAGTCTGCGTTTGAGCCTGACCAGCCAAATGTTAATACCTTGATAGGATCACGGGAGGATATCTTGAATACTGACGACTGTACACCTGAACCCTTTCGGGTGTCTATCAGAAGACAACCGCCTGCTTTCTGAGGTCCAAATGCCCATATCCTTTCCACAATCTTTTCCCATTCTCCACCAGCCTCTTTGCATACTTGTTGTAAAGAAGACCAGAATTGATCCGGCCTTACCCCCGTGGCGTTCGTCATATCCCCTTGGCTTTCATTGATCAGTTCTTCTTGTTCGATCTCACCATCGCTCCTTCCCTCGGAACTTTTACGGTCTTTCTGGAGGTTCTTCAGGGTCACCAAGTTTTGGAGAACGAAGTCGCGGATGGGTTTTGGAAGCGGACTCGCACGGATCGTGAAGTTGACGATTCCTTGAGAACTGGAGCCTTTAATTGTCCCCCTCGGTGCTCCGGGTATCTTCGTAGGTGCCATGTCTATCGAAAAAAACATCAACACTGAGCATCATGGCACAGCAAAACTTCCCAAGCTCTTACCGAGCCCTTTGACGGCTGTCTCGCGGAATGGCACGATTGGTTTGGATACGTGAATGTCTATTCTGGCAAATCTTTCACGTAGATCTTTCAAACACCGCTGTGCGACAGAGCATGACAGAAGAAAGATCAGCTGCAGACATTCAACCACATGAATAGATGGTACCTCTAGATGTAACTCTCCGGCTGTCACGATGACATGTTCACCTGTCTGTTGTTGGAAGGTTTCCACACAAGGATCTGATTGACTGAGAAGCTTCATGCCAGCAAGCAACTTGGGCATATCGACGGGCATTGCTGGTTCCAACGCGACTCGAACGATGGGAGCCGCCTTATAAGAGCTGTCGGTCAGCAGGCAGAGAGTGAATGACAACCATCAACATGCTTACTGAACGATTAACACGACCGAGATTGACCAGACAATCCCGAACGTCACGACCATCGTTGCCAGGTGCACAGAGGGTAGCACTTCGTCCTACTTTGCCTTCTAGTCCTCTGATGGCAAATATGTTTCCAGCCTTCACCGAATCTGCTTGGACCAGCTCCCGACCCATCATCACATACAGCCCGTCTACTGTAGCCTCAGTCACGTACTGTTGGTTTTGAGGGTGCGACATATCTGCAGCGGTGTCGTGTTTCGGAAGAACAGCGTAGACTTTCTGGCCGACGCGTATGGTGCCAGAATAGAGACGAGCAAATCCGAGTACCACTTCTGCCTCTTCCTTCGGTTCCTCAACCGCGTCGATGGGCTGTTCGGTGGCTCCGTCTGGAGAATAATCGACCCCTTCAGGTGCCGCCGCCTCTTCCTGTGCTCGTAGTTCCCTCGCACGTCTGGCTTCAGCGGCTTTGGCACGCATTTCCTCTGCAGTTATCGTCTTCTTCTTGTTCTCGGGTAGATCTTTTGGAGGTACGGCAAACATCTTACTGACGTAGCCGCAAACAAAGGCGTCTGGTGTAGAACTGGCGGTGTAGAGGTCCTCTTCCGCTTTGTTCTTCGGGGCAATCGTCTCCTCCGAAAGCTCGGGGTAGAGCATCTTTGGTATCCTTGTGCCTTGGGAAACGCTGGGCGGGGGCACGATATCTATGGCTGTCTGAATGATGCAGGTGGAGAGCGATAGCCACTGTGAGAAGATGAGGGACAAGAGATGCCGGGTATCCTTGGATTTCAGGTCTCGAGGAGGAATCTTCAAGTTGAGTGCACCAACGATCTTGGTCACTTTCTCAGAGTTCCTATCGACTAGCGTGAGCAGTTGCACTTCGTACTGAGGGAAGAAAGCATACGGGTTCATTACCACCGCGTCATAGACAGCCCAGATGTTTTCTAGTACAAATTGCACGAACAAAGGCTTCAGACTTCGGCCTTTGAGGTGTTTGTAACTGATCACCCTTTTGGTCTTTGGGTCCAGATAGAAATCGCCCCATAGTACTCGCCGCAGGTTGGCCTCTTTGATCCCCAACTTCGTAGCGTACAGCTGGGCGAACTTCCCCACCCGAAAGCCCCATCCATCAATAGCCGATGCAAAGACAACGTTTCCTTTCTCAGGCGCGAAATAGATGTCCTCATCGTCTTTCTCTTGAAACTCGTCCCCCTCGTTAACCGAAGCGTCTGTTTCGTCCGCGTGCTGTTCCTTCTTTTCCGCCAAGCGACGTTCACGTTCTTCCCTCCATCTGAGATCATCGTCCATCCTTTCAGCTGCGAAAAAGTCTCCCATAACTGCGTTGGTTTGTTCGATGAGCCGTGTAAGGTGGTGATACGCCTCGACAGGTGCCAGCTGAAGCTCTGTGATGAGCCGATCGAACTTGTTGATGACCAGAATTGGCTTCAAGCGGTCTTTATACGCTTGACGAAGTACTGCGATAGTCTGTAAAGGCCTGAGCGTCGTGATCCCGTTAAGAGATGATTACTGACCTGAGTGCATACTCCTTCCACGACATCCACGAGTACAAGCGCGCCATCAACTAGCCTTGACGCTGCTGAGACCTCACTTGAAAAGTCAACATGTCCCGGGGTGTCGACCATATTCACCATATACGATATCGGGGATCTTTCTGGGATACTTGATCATCGGTTGATGAGCAGTTAACGGAGCCCAACGCACCTCCATTAGCATCGCGCCCTAGTACCTGAAACTTGAGTGAAACTGCGCTGGTTTCCATCGTGATTCCTCTCTCTTGTTCGTCCTCTCGGCTGTCCAGATATCTCATCTTCCCTGCCATCCTTGAGGAGATAATGTTATTTGCAGCGAGAAGGGAGTCCATGAGAGTAGTTTTTCCATGATCGACGTGTCCCAGAGTCGTGATTATGCGAACGTTGGATGAAGACTCCATAGTGGTTGAGATTCAAAGTACAGAAAAGGTGTTTTCTTTCTGTCAGAAAAGTTGTAGACTGTGGTAGACGGGACCGAAGGCCCGGAAACGCGAAAATTTGCCGATGAGTCGGATGACGTCCCGGAAGTCACTCGAGTCCGAACTGGGAAGTTTGCTAGGGTTATGGTTACACGTACGCGACGCCGACGATATTCTCGGATTAATCCCATTCTTCCGATGTTTCGACACAGGACACGTAGATCGACCGTTTCTTTTCTTCCTTCCATTCTCTTCCTCTCTTATTTACTCAAGGAACTCGAGAGATAGATTTTCGAACGTCAGTGACAATGTCGTTCGCTAGGTATGTTGCTTCAATTATCCGTGGCAGCCTCTCAGTCTCAATATCTTGGTTTGCAGACTTGTAATATGCGTATCAGGAGTCTACGCCATGTTCTTGGTCAGTACTTGAGCTTCAGGTAGCCACAAATTACTGAGGTTACTCGTATCCAGTGGTGGGCGGTTGCACAAGAACGACGTACGTCCAGTGAACCGTTATGACTGCTCAACCTTCTTTCTGATAACTTTGTCACAGTTTCCGTTCCTTTTAAATCCATAGACGGTCTATCATCAGACAAATTCCGCTCAGCACTTATCCTTGGTCTTTGTCAGAGTGCGCTCTGCTCTGTTTCTGCTCTCGTCTATATATTAGTCCGCAAGAGTCCCTCGGAGACGCTCGCTCAGGCCCTCGGTATAGCTAGAAAGGAGGATTCCAATGGTAGCACCAACGGGTTCACGAACGGTCACGAGAAATCAACCGACAAGCACCCACACAAGCCCTCTACCCGTTTCGATAAGCGCACCCTCCTCCTGCGATACCTCCAGTGCTCAATTTTGATCACGTCTGCCGCCCCTTTCGGTTTCGCAGCTCTTTCCTACATATCTTACCCAACGATGGTGCTTGGAAAGTCATGCAAACTCGTCCCGGTCATGATCATGAACTTCCTTCTCTACAAGCGCAAGTTCGCTCCTCACAAGTATCTCGTCGTCCTCATGGTCACTACCGGTATCACCATCTTTATGGGCTTCGGAGACGAGAAATCCAAGAAGCATAAATCTGGTGCCCAGGACTCTGATAGCCCTTACGCATCTATCATCGGAATAAGCTACCTACTCATCAATCTCGCCTTGGATGGAGCCATTAACTCCACCCAGGACGAGATTTTTGCGAGGTACAAGATCACAGGACAGCAAATGATGTTCTGGATAAACCTATTCTCCACAATTATCTCGTCCATTCTCTCGATACTACCCCTGCCGTACATCCCGGTCATTCACCCCTCCACGGACGGTAAATCGGAACTTATGGGTGTTCTTGCATTTATCCGGACACATCCTTCGGTAGTCGCGCCGCTAGTAGAGTTCGCTGCAACCGGTGCGCTGGGGCAATTGTTCATCTTCGAAACATTACAGCATTTTGGTTCTTTAACCCTCGTGTACGTGCCACTCTCCTATTGTACCATGTCGGTTAACCCCAGAAATCTCACAGCATGATAACCTTGACGCGGAAGATGTTCACCATGCTTCTCTCCGTCATCGTCTACAACCACCAGCTTACGTTCGGCCAATGGCTGGGGGCTGGCGTAGTCTTCGCGGGAATATCAGTCGAAGCTTTCATCAAGAGAAGGGGTACGTTCACTTCAAATTAACATTATTGCTGATGTTAACATACTACTATTCCCGACGATAGATATCCATGCCAAACGTGTGATACAGGAGAAAGAAAAGGCCAAGATAAAATCGATATGAGTATCGAATGAGGGCAGTGTGAGTGTGGATGGTAGATAGAATGCAATGCGGAGTTGCCAAAACTAGGATATTTCCATAGCGTCGGGGTCGAGGTGGTTCAGTTGTAATAGTAGATTCTTGTGGGATGGTTCGTTTTCGACCAAGGCACGTTTGCGGTCTTCATCCCTTTGGGCGAATCAACAATAAGCCAATTCATATAGATGAGTATCACGCACCTTGCATCCTCATCGTCTGAATCATCCTCTCGTTTTCGTCTATTTATTGTTCTCTGGGCCGCTGGGTACGACGCCACCGCCTGGTTTGCTCTGTATATCGCTTCGTATTCCTGTGTTCATAGGCCAACCAATTATGAATTCCGCAACGGAGCACGCGGACGAGACATTTTCACCTTGATTTGCGTAAGGAAACCACCGTTGGGCGATATGCAATATCGACGGTTCTGAACCAAATGGAGGGCGTCCTCCCATGATAACGAATAGTATTGCATGACGAACATTACAACAAATGCTGGGGAAAGGCTAATGCCACCTGTTTAGCAAGTCAGCATCCAGTAAAAGCGATTTTCTCTTTTGGAGGACACACCGTTACAATGAACAAGCACCTTGCCTCCCCGTCCTGGCGCGATAGCCTCATCGATGAATGTCTTTGCACTGCAGAAACAAATCGGTGGATCAAAAATCGAGAACAATGGCGTTGTAGAAGGGTTGGTAGGACCTTGGGAATAGTCGAATGAGGTTTTGCTCTTCGTTATCTTCAACGTCCAACGTTAGATAGATAAAATGTTCCGGAAATCGTGGTCGGACGGAGAAAGCTTCTTTGGCGTCACGAATGCAGACGCTTGAAAGAGAGATAATCTTGAGTGGCCACGATGAAGATTATGGGCTCATGGCACTCACATGTGCGTTATGTTTAGACTCTTGAGCGTTTCTAGTGACTTTGACGCCACAAAGGGTCCTAGAAAGAGGCCAGGCAATATTTCCTGGCACTCTCTTCGCATTTCGTATCTTGAAAAGGGGGATGTCAGTGTCAAAAAGTGGCAATAATATTGAACTTGCAAGTGCACACCTCCACTCGACATCTCCTGGTCCTTGAACGACGTTGCGAACCTGTTCTTCGGTGAGTTGGGAGGTGTTCATAGTGGTGAGTTGTCAACAGTCGAATGCAATCCTCGACGCGGCAGAACGCGTCTGACTGTGACCCGGAATTTGCACTGCCACAGGATATCATTCCTGTCCTCTCACTGCTCTGCACTGCTCTCTCTAACTCAACGTTGAACCATGGATCTGGTTGATGATGATGATGTACCGTATGTTTTTCTAGTCCAACATGCCTCATTTACTGCTCAGCTCCCCACCTTAGACAGCTGATCGAAGCGGGAGATGAACCTGTTATTCCTGATTCCACCAAGGTGCCCACAGACCGTGTTCCTCTAACGATCATCTGTGGTTTCTTAGGTGCTGGCAAATCGACACTGCTCAGGTATATAACCCCTCATAGGGAGCTTCCAAACGTACTTCTGATCAGCCCACGAATAGACGCATATTGACTGAGCGTCACGGATATCGAATCGCGGTCATTATGAACGAGTTTGGCGATACAGCGGTGAGTGAAAAGAGACCTCTTCTTGCAGATAATAACGGAGCTCATATATGTCGTGTCGTTACAGGACATTGAAGGTTCATTTGTACCCGCCAAGACCCTGCGGCATACTATGACTCACGAACGCCGTTCATAGCGAAAACGATCAATGTCTCGTCCGAGGAGGACCCTAACGCTGAAAATTCTGAGGAATTTCTCGAGTTGGCGAATGGATGCTTATGCTGTAGCATCAAGGACTCCGGTGCTGCTGCGATCGAAAAGTTAATGCAAAAGAAAGGAGCGTTCGACCATATTCTTCTGGAAACAACAGGACTTGCCGATCCAGGTTAGTGAGTGCTGTATGACTTGGGGCGTTACTCTTGACCGGGTCAACGTTTTATAGGACCGATTGCATCCATGTTCTGGCAAAATGAGGAGTATGCTATGGGTCTAGGAAATGACATTGCCTTAGATGGTGTTATCTGTGTCGTAGATGCCGTGTTCGGACGTCAGGTTTGTTGGCGTTCGCGTGTATGTGACTTCCTGCTCTCATACTCAATCATTTGCTTTGACTCTAGCAAATGGAAGAAGACCATGCCCCTGATGACCTTGGAGTAGGGGAAAGTTTACGGTATGTGAAGGTCCCCTGCCCAGCTCGAGCATCAGATCCTCTTTGATTGACGTATTACCTTTGCACACGTTCGTACAGCCAAGTTGCTGGTTCGGATGTGATCCTATTAAACAAAGTTGACTTGGTCGATGAAGCTGCCGCTGTCTCGATGGAAGAGATCATCCACAAAGTTAATCCGGTCGCCCGAATACACAGGACCGTTCGTGGTGAAATAGGCCTGAAACACATAATGGGAATCTCGGCATACGCTGCAAACACCGCCCAGGCTAGAGAGTCTTTGGGAGAGCCACTACGCCACCATCCTCACTTGCATTCCCATGATGACAGTTGCGAGCACCACAGCGAAAACCAGGTCACTCATTACGAGATGCGAGGGATAACGAGTCTCCAAATCTCCTGTCCCGTGTTCAACGCAGCCAGATTGGAACATCTAGACGAGTGGATACGGAGCGTCCTGTGGGAACGCCGATTGCCAGGCTCCTCAAGTTCACAGGATATTCAAGTCCTTCGATGCAAAGGCCTTTTCACCGTTGAAACAGGCGAGCAATACGTCCTTCAGGGAGTTCGAAGTATCTATGAACTGTCAAAGGTCTCTTCTGGCGAGGACGCCGATCTTGGCGTACCAGACATCGGGAAAATGGTGCTCATCGGAAAAGGGCTGAATGATGAGGTTCGGAAGAGTTTGGAAGTCTTGGTCGCCTCGTAGACCGGCGTGTACTGTAAGTGTGTAATGTTCTATATACTTTCTCATAAGGGGACCTTGCCGTTTGTGTGTTGGAGTCAGGAGGGACGGGACGCAAGAGGTCCTGGACCTGGGCCTCGGGCAAAACAGAGATGCTTTACCTACTCATTCTTTCACGGGTTTCAAATCTAGTAGTAGTTGTATAATCAACGTCTGACTCTTCTCTGCAACCCTGCAGGTAAGAAGTCAATCCCTTCCCTGATTGACTGCGAGAAATCTGCTCACATCCTGCTAACTCCTCTGGAAGGAGTTCAAAATAGCAACAATGATGTAACAGAGACCGCAGCTTAGACCGTCCAGACTCGGGATGTGGAAGGAAAAGACGGGATCATGGGGATGAAGGTCCATGAACAATTGCTTTTGGTCTAGCCTTATTTTTTATGGAACAGGACACGGAGGGAGCCTCTGTACTCCCCGAATATCCAACGAATTAGAGCCTTGGTGTCGTAAGTCAAGAGAGTCCTCTTAACACTTCGCTTTGAACCTTGGAAAAGAACATCCGACTCGGAAACAACGCTCTGACCCTCCTTCCTGTCAGCCACTCGTGAGAGAATCTTCAGTCCAAACTCAGTACTGGCCGTTATTGGCCGTAACGCCTAAAGAATGGGTACATAGTTACTGTTCAAAGTTCAACGCCCGCCGACCGGTGGTGATTAACTTGCAGCTTGTCAAGGGAGCATTCAATTCTTAACGTACACCTCCAGAACGCCGATCAGCGACTGCCCCGTTTGGTATGTAAAGACTTGACAGCGACTGCATTGACTCGAACAGTTTTCGATATGATGGATGACAAGTTGACCGTGAGTACTGATATTATTCAAAAAAGAAATAATATTCATTCGGGCTACCCCACACATAAGTGATCATATCAAAAAAAAAACGAGTACCAGAGTTTGGGATAAAAAAGACCAAAAGAGGACTATAGCTGCACATGTCCAGCTGAAATGGGAAGTTTTGAAGGCTAACTACGGTTCGTGTCCGCTTCTACCCTCAAGGAAGGCTGGGTGTGTGAACTCTGATAGGTCGGTACAATTCCAATTTTAAGCATTTCCTCCGTGAGCAGCCGAGAAGCTTCGGCGGTAATATGGAGGATACAATCGTGTCGATCCCTCCGATTCTTCTCTCTATACAGTCTGGTGGTCTGGTGGAGACTGTAAACGACAAACATATCGGCCTGGAACGGGACCTTGAAATCTTCTATTTCCAGTGACATGTGCTTGCCACCCTGCGGTAGCGCTTTTTCAATATTGAATCTAAACACAGACAACCTCGCATTCGGGAGTAACTTCGCTCAGAGATACTTTTGGGTGTCGCTATATTTCGATGCTGCCTTCCTTAAATTAACGCGGTCTATGAAGCTTCAATGGGAGCTATCAAAGTCCTTACGCCTATGTTACAACATTTACAACTCTCTCTCTGATTGTCTAGAAGGCATCTTCTACTTCGTCCGAGGGTCCCCTGTGCCGTGAGCTGGGTCCCAGTACGTCAGGAGAGCAGTTTATCGTCGGCGGAGACTAGATTGATAGAGAGAACGGATACAGTTGGCCACAGACCCATAACTGCGGTCCGCGGCGATGTCGATCATTGTTCAGAGAAGGTTCTGAGGAAGAGAAGGGTCGCTGGGGAAAAGTTCACATGAATTTTGTTGGGGTCTCGTAGGTTGACTTTCATCGGTGGGTTCTCAAGGCTAGCAGCCAGTACAGTATCACCTGCCGTCATGGAATTGCCACAGGCAACTGAGAGAGGAAGGACCCTGGAGAAATCGCGGGTGTCGCTTGAGACTTGATCATCAGTGAGAGGCCAAAGCGATGATGATTGGAAGGGGATATTTGGGGATACTGTACGTACGGGAACTTACAGGCCCAGGGGAGCTTGGAACCTCGTCACATTACAATGCAGAAACTGCCGGAGGGGAGTATGTCGAATTTGTAGTAGTGAGAAATTGTGTGGCGTTGCCGTTACCGGAAGCGGCCGATGTTGCCCGTGGGAATCAAAATCAAAAGGCCGTCTGGGGTCGGCGATTATCTCCGCCCAGAATTAAACCCAGCAAAGGCTTGTGTACGTACAGCCAGTTATGTACATAAGTATTGCCCTTCTGCCTTCCCCCTTACGATGACCCACGAATGTCCCTCTTGAAGTTACCTATCGAGGTCCTCGACAATATCGCCTTCCATGTCGCCTGCCCTGCAATAGAGGGCCTTCCAGAAGACCTTTCCTCCTTTTTTCTCGCCTCTCCTCACATATACCGCAATCTCAAGGATTCCCCAGCTCTCCATGCTCGCATCTTCAAGTTCAAGTTCAGCTTCAGCGCTATCTCTCGTCGAGCATTCACCCCAAAATCAAAGGAGTATGCCTGGCAGCTGAAGTGGTTCACTCAGGTTCTATTTCTCGTTCGTCGTCGTTCGGCTGCTCTTCCCAACCTCCAGTTGGCATTTGGTGAGCAAGACCCAGACGAACCCTCAGTGTCAGAACTGCTCTTTGCTCTCTGGATAATGTGCTTGGAGGACGATGGCTGCAATCGTTTGCAAATGGAGAGTGTGGGGGCTTACGACTGGGTCAAGGCATTCGTGCATAACCAACTATACGAGAAGACGGAGGCAGGCTGGCCGGTGGAGGACGCAAAGAACCCATTAGCATTATGGGTAATGTGGTATCTCACAACAAAAGGTACGTCTGCCGCGCTTGCTGTTTGCTTTTCTACGTAATTGACTCTCCTCACAATCAGCACGCCTGCTTTCAGAGCCCGTGGCAGACCGGCAACGGCTCGTAAACCTTATTCTCCCATTTGTAACCCTTCCATATCGCTATCCCGCCGCATTCGCACCGCCGAACCATTTCCATTTACCACTGGCTGGAGGCGGTCCTCAAGCTATAGATGACAGTCCAGATATCAGCTCCGTGCCTACTCCTCATGGAAGATACCCCATATACCTATCCTCCGATCGAACCTGGCTGCACGTCCATTTTGACCGAAGGACACCCACAACCATCCCGTTGGCATCCGACTCCGCGAAACTGCTTTATTTTTCCCGCAGGGAGCTGTCACAATTCGGAATACCGCCACACCTACCCCCTACTCGGGAGGCTCATCGAGAACGGCTCCGGCAGCGTTTCATCGCGGATGCGGAGCGAGATGGACATGCCCTTACTCCGCTTGAGCTCCAGCGCCTCATCGCCGCAGAACCTGCTGCACCCACCCAGGAGGACATACACGAAATGAACGCCAGCTTGCTCGGAGGCGAACTTGCGCCTCATCCTTCTTTCGGTAGAGGTGGCGGAACCGCTTTGACAACGACACCGTCCGTTGTTGTGGATCCTAGTGGCCGCGTTCTGGAGGTTGATGAATCTGCCTGTGCCAGTCAACGGTGGGATAATGATTGGTGGCGTCTGCGTCAATGCCGTTCCTGCTGGAAAGGCGACGAGAGCGCTGATGTCGAAGAGCCTCCTCATGGTGATATGATGGCAGGCGTTCCCAAGCAGGGCAGGGTCTACAAACCAGGATCGTTGACTGGTCTGTGGTCGGGAAGGATGCTGGTGAGCTTCTCTTTACCTTGGTCTCCCTTCTCGCTTCCCGTTTCTCACACTCATTCTTTCCTTTCAGGTTCCTTCACAGAACCATCTAGAAGCCCTGCTGCAGCCAAGGGGCCCACAACCGCAGGATGGTCGCGCCGTGCACCCCCGCCCGGAAGAATTTAATGAGAACGTTGCAGGACTCATGACAGTTCCTGTCTTCATGAGACTTGAGGAGCATGTTTCCTACGCTCCCAGTCCTGTCATACCTCCCGGCGGGAGGGAGACTTTCGATCAGGGTATCTGCAATGGATATTTTCCTGACGGGATGGAACACAAGAAATCATCGGACGGGAAAGGCGTCGTGTTTACTGTTCCACCGACTTCGTCGAATCCACGTACTAAGGAGTACGTTTACCATACCCTTAGCGCCAGGGACCGCGAGGGCTTGAGTCGCGACCCGCAGCCAGGAAGATTCCATGACGTTGATACATGTCCTGGGTGTCGAGCGGCAGAAACAGCGCGTCGAAGCGTCCGCCTTGAGGAGGAGTCGCCGGACCAGGAGCAAGAGGACGGTATCGATTCAAAATCAGACGGCCATTCGTCTTGCGACGAGGAAGAGGAAGAGGAAGCAGATCCTCACGACCCACACAAAATTCTGGACTGTGACGGCGTACAGGACATCACTGTTACGGGAGAAACTGATGAAAGGCATGGTGAAGCCTGGAACCACTTTACTTTCCATGGTCGCGTTCGACATCACGATGGAATGGTGGGAATACTGAGGCGCCGTGTACGTCACTTTCTAACCAGTTACCAGACTCAGCTAATTCTTCTCATAACAGCGTAAAGGCGTTGGAAACGTTTTCTTCTACGGGACAATCATTGGCGGAACGAACTTTGTGGGGAACTGGAGAGTTGCTGACGTTGATCCCACTACGCCCGCTTGGGAGGGTGCATTCAGCTTGGGAAAGAAGATCGAGTAAGGGGACGCCGTTTATCTGATGGAGGTACATTTCTATTTTCATTCCACGCCCTCCAATTTTTTTTATTCCGTGCCAGGAAGATGTTTTCGATTCTATCTCGCTCTTTTCCCGCTTCCTGTTACCGTGTTCGATCTTTATCCGAAATTGCTGCTACCTATTCATCGTTGTCTGTTTGTCACCTTCGCCCTTTGCTTTTATTCCCCTTAGACGCATACCACTCCGACCCCAAAATGTAATATATTAGCTACGTGTCGTTATGCCTACATGCAACTGAACACTGTTATTGTACACTTATATTATTTCATCTCTTCGCAGTGCAGCCCGCTTCTTTCCTCGCCCTCGCGTTTTCATACGACATTTCGTGCGTAGTCTTCATGTTCATATCATATATATCGTCTCCACTGCACACTAGTGGCGGTCTAAACACACGCTGACATATCCACGATCCACGCACAACATTAACGGCTAGCGCGTTGGCAATGTATAGGCCACATCGATGTCAAAAAAAAACACAAACGCGGGGAGCCCGGGAGAGGACAATAAATGGAGCATGGGTCGTTTCCACACCACAGGCACGCTTGGTGGTCCGACCCTTGTTTTCCTCACACTCGCCCACGATGAAGGGCCTCTAATGCCGTGCCGGTATGTCTAGAAACAGACATTCGAGGATCCTGGTGGTATGTAAGTAGCTAAAGGGCTGAATAACTCGCGTTGCCGCGAAGGAGGGTCAAAGCTGGCGGGGTCAAAGCGTCGCCCGGGGCGAGCTGCTGTCCCTCCGTTGCGTTCTGGAGAGTGAACACAACCTGGAGGCGTCATGTCAAGATTCCTTGCCCAGATTTCGATGACCTCTGCTGTGGAGGGGAAGCGTTGCGACATAGAAAACATATAGCGGATCAGATCGACGTCTTTTTCGGGCCTCGGGAGCGCCATTTATCAGATGAGTGGAAGGTACTTATTCATCTGAGCCACCAAAAAGAACCTCAGCTACTGCATGTGGTAGAGCCGTCCCTTCAAGGCCGCTCTTGAGCCCTACTTACACGTCGCTTGCGATCTTCCATTCATTGGTTGCTCGATCCTTGTCCGAGTCCAACGATCTCCAGCTGGAAATTCCCAGTAAGTCTGACAGCGCTCCCATATGTACTTTTCTCGCTTTGCAATCGCCGAATGCGAGGTCTATAACATACTGCAGTGCATGGCCCTACACCCTTCATATTCGTTGACGGGATCTAATGGAGTCATCGCGAACTTGCCGCCTCAGGCTTGCTGTAGAAACTCTCAATCGATTGCTGACCCTAAGGAGCACCCTCCGGGAGCGGTTTGGCTCCTCATTCTCGAAATGGGAGGCGAAAAAACCCAAGGCCCACGTTCATGAGTTAATGAAATCGACAACCGCGTAATCGCACCGTGCCCCAGATCCTCGGGCCAGTGAGGACTGGAGCAGAATCGGACAGACCGGGGCCGCATATCGTTGGCAAGCACTACTCAAGGTCCCTATTCCGCCTTCCCCGTAGGTAAGCTGGCGGAAGGACGGGATCGTGTTGACGTGTCACGGCTGGACTCTAGTATCGAGAACAAAAAGAAGGAAAAAAATCATCGATCGCATACAAATCACAACACGACTGACAAACAACGAGAGGTCGCCCACGTCACGTCTTCCGCCGCTTGCTCGATCTTCCCTGATCCAAATCCTCCTGGCGCTTGGCCTTCTGTCCCGCAATCCTCATGTACTCCTTCTTCTTTTCCTTCTCCTTCTCACCCTTCTTAGCAGCCTCCTTCTCCAACTCCTTGTTATGCTGAGAACGCTTTTCAGCTTTCTTCTCCCTCCTTCGTTCTACTTGGTCCTTTCTCAAAGCCCGAATCTGTTGCATCAACGCGACAGCCTTCTTCTCCTCCGGCTCCATCACTACCGCTCGTTTCTGCAGGTACGTCTGTTTCGTTTGAGCCTGCATCAGCTTGGGCTTGGAAGCGTATGGTAAGGAGGCCTGAAGTTTCTTCGGCACAACCAACGGGTTGAATTTACGGTGCGCCCGTTCGATCTTCTTGTACGTCGAGTTTACGTCCAGAGGAGTCTTTAGACCTTCGTCCCTACGGACCTGGCCAGTTAGACGCATACCGGACCAGTGTGATTTGTCGGAAAGGAGGAGAGAGGTGACGGGGTTGTAGAATTTTCGGGGCGAGATGGAATACCACGCTCGAAGGAAGACGAGGTCTGTGATTTGACGTCAGGGACAAATTCAAAGTAGAAGATGAACTACAGATAGACTCACCGCTCAAAAGCACCTTGTCTTCGAAGGTCGCACGGAAGGCACCGTCAGGCTTCGGTAGTGCTTTCTTGACTTGACCTCTGATGCCAGAAACCGTGCGAATATTGGCGCCTTCGAACTTGGCTACCTCCAGCGCTGTTGAGAACATGTCCTTCACGAATGCGGTGTTCTTCCATATCTTGAAAGGCACCCTGTCAACTTGAGCTTTTTGACGATCTTGACCGACCGATCGATGTCAAGAACCACGCCAGTGGCAGACACTCTGAAGCCCGATGCGTCGCTGGACAGTGAATTGAATGCGCAAAAACCTGTGTTGGGGAGGGAGACGGGACCGTAGAAGGTCGCGTAACAGTGCATGTGCTCAGGAGTGTACTTGAGCATGCGCATACGAATGGAGTGATCATCGAGGGAGTATATCGGGATTGTTTGGAAGCGTCGCCAGCCGACGGACATAATAAGGGGGTCGTTGGTTTTTAGGGTACGAATGTACCAACGGTGTCGTTTTAGCCTGACTTGGACATAACCAAACCGTTCCTCCGCCGGGAGAAGTCCACCGACGACTATAGGATAGCGAGGGTCGAAGTATTCCACCATCTCGCACGGAACGTTGGCAAGCTCGATACGAACGTAAGCCCCGGGTCTGAATCCTTCGACAAGAGACCGGGACTCCTCGTCCATATTCTCGAACTCGGCACGATTCAGCGCAAGTTGACGAGCCATCTCCTCCTTCTTCTCGTCGTAAAAGTCGAGTTTAGATGCCTCTGGATCGTCGTATTGCTCGTCAAACTTGCGCTTGAGCGCCTCCTTCTTCGCCGCAAGAGCTGCCGCACGATCTGTCTCGGGGCTGGGAGTCGAAGGACCTGCCTCCATCGGGTCCTTACCCTCGAAGTCTTCGAAGCCGCCCTCGTCATCCTCGTATGGCTCCCCATCGCTGTTGAGCTCGTGCTCTTCCGGTCCCTTCGCCTCCTCAGTAGAATCGCCAGTAATAAACAAGTTGCGTACGGACTCGAGCATATCCTCGTCCTCCCATTTCTTTAGAGATTCGGGGTCGATAGCCTCCTTTGTCCGGTCCGCATCATCGTCACTCTTAGACCTGCGTTCTGACTTGGAGGATTCCTTAGGACGGAAGAAATCATCATCGTCATTGTCGCCTTCCAGCTCCTTCTCCGCCTCGGCCACCTTCTTTTTCATCAGCGCGTTGGGATCCTCTGACAACACCTCCTCCGGAGTTAAAGAGCTGTTATAGATGAGCTTGATCCAATCCCGCCGCCGCGGACGTTTCGAAAAGGTTTCAGCCGCCTTCTGAGCTAAATTCGCCTTCCATCTTGGAGCATCCTCGTCGCCCTCTATCCCACCGTCATCCCCCATATTCTCGTCATCCTCATCGCTGGGTATCGCAACGTCCTCGTCCTCGTTGTCGAATCGCGCCCTCCTCCCACCAAACACCCCCTCCTCGTCATCTTCATCCCCTCCTAAATCCGAATCACTATCGGCAAAATCCACCTCCGTCCGTTGGACTTTGCTGGATGACGGCATCGAGCGAGCAACGTCGCGTGGCTTTGATCTCCCAGTATTCCGTGGGTCCGCACGAAGTTTGTCCATGTCGATACCGCCGTCTTCGTCTTCATCGTCCAGATCCTCTTCGTCGCCCTCGTCGTCACTGACACTTTCGTCCTCGTCCTCATAACCGAACTCTCCCTCTTCATCACTGGCATCCTCATCCTCCATGTCAACATCGGACTTTTGGAAGTCTGCCCCTAGGTGTTTAGAAGACGAACCGAACAGTCGAATTTGGCTCTGTGCGACAGCGTCCTCGAGGGTAAGGCCTGCGTCCTGTAGGTCCATGACCATTTGTTCGCCCTCGCCTTGAGGCACTGTGTACGACATGTTGATAAGTAGCGTCCCTAAAAATTGCACTGCTAAGGTAACTCACCATCCACGTTTCCTCGCGTGAAGCTTCCCGGAACGTTAATGTAGACAGCATCCTTGTCATACATGACACCCCCGACGTCGCTCATTGGTGCATGAACCAGCAACTTCTTCTTCTCACTGAGCTTCCTCCGCTTCTCCGAGTCGGCGTCCGGCAGTGGACATGGATCTCCGAGTTTAGATACGCTCTTTATCTCGAGATCTCCGACTCCTGGTATGTGTACCTTGGTACCCACCCGTAGATTGGTTCCGCGAACGTAACCATAAACAGTGATTGTGCGATCGCATTTACCCTTAGAGGTACGAATCAATTCACGAGGAGTCATATCTTCGAGACGATCGGCTAGGAGGTATGGATGAGAGTTGCGGAACACGAGAGGCCGGAATTTCATCACGCTGATGAAGCGAGAGAGGTTGAGAATCTCGGTATCTGGATACCGACCATTCAAGACACCGGAGAGGTAGAATAGTTTTGCTCCTTGATAGATCTCGGTCCAGAAACGCTTTTTTAGGTTCTTCTTAGTAGCACGGAGAGTTGCCGACTTTTTGATGAGGTCGAGGTGTGTGAGGACGCCCATAACTTTTGGGAAGCCATGGGATTGGAGGATATTGAGAAATTCGAAGGTTTCCTAATCAGCTGTCGTTCAGTAAAGCCCAGTCAGCCATAGAGCATCCGATACACACCATTTCAAAACCAAATGAACCATCGATCATGAGCAGGACGAGATCTGCAATTTTCCCAACGTCAATCATACTGTTGAGGTCGTTGTTGCACTCGATAAAGGTTAAGCGCCGCTTCTTTCCACTGACAACTGTGATTGGCCCCTTTGCCTCATTGAGGGTTTGCTTTGTGTATCGCCTGACGAGACTCTTCAACAGGGTGGTTTTGCCGACTCCTGGAGGACCAACGATCGCAACAATGACTGGTGGGGGCTCATCGTCGGGAGTTCTGTTCACGAGGGGAACATGTAGTCGAGTCTGATCGCGTTCTACGTTCCGTCGCCCTTGACGTTCTGCTCTACGCCCTGACTTGGGTGCAAAGGCCTATGTATGGACAAGTGCGTTCAGTAAATTTCGGTTCGGTTGAATAAAAACTTGGCACGCACTTTTTCATTGAAACCATGTTGCTTTTCCTTCCCCTTGCCTTTCGCCTTCTTTTCAGCCTTTGCTCCCGATTGTGAAGCGCGATGAGGCTTGTGAGGACGGTCTTCCATGGAGGTCGAGAACAACCGCCAAATTTTTTGATGGCTAATTAGCTGAGGTTAGGGTTCGAGAAATTGTGATAAACGTTAAGTATAGATCACCCGGCCCGGAAAGGCGTTCGTACCTAGAAATCATCACCATCCCGCAACCATACCGCCTGAAAAAGCTCATCACAAGCTCAGATGACCTTCCCACTCCCTCAGCCAATGCGAAAAATTTGTATTAAGATGGAAATAACTGCATGCAAAGGCTAAACGGGGTACCCCAATGTGGTCCGGTCGGTCTCAAAGCGGGAGAACATATGAGGAGGCAGGCATCCAAGGCATCCAAGGTATAAAAGCCAGACCAGTCGACTGTTTCACGCCTTGAATCTTCCCGCTCCTGTCGGTTACATCATGCCTTACTTCGCCAGACACTCGCTGAAGGTGGGAAACCGTGTAACAAGGGCCTCGGACTTGACTCTACGGTTTGTGCTTCTCGATCTTGAGTCTGATGTTCTTATCGACCCATCATGTTCCAGGGAGACCATTTTCCCATTGCTTTTAGTCACAATCTTGTATTTCCTTTGGGTGAGCTCGGTTTCCGGACATGGAAGCTGGAACGCGACACTTACCCATTCTCCAGGGCTTTGCATATGGCCTGCTCGACACCCTCAACAAGCACTTCCAAAGGACCCTCGACATCACTCGCACTCGATCCTCTGGTCTTCAAGCCGCGTACTTTGGTGCTTATCCTTTGGCCTCCCTGGGTTACGCAAATTGGGTGCTTCGGCACTACGGATACAGAGCTGTCTTCATCTTGGGCTTAGTCCTATACGGGATCGGTGCCTTCATGATGTGGCCTGCAGGTCTTAAGCGAAGTTTTGGTGGTTTTTGTGGAGCGACTTTCATCATTGGGAGTGGCTTAGGTTGCCTGGAAACTGCGGCAAATCCGTACATGGCTGGTGGGTCATCCGACCCTCCGCTCGAAAAAAATCGATCAGCCTCCTGACTTGGTATCACAGTAACCGGACCACCTAAGTATGCTGAAATGCGAATTAACCTGGCGCAAGCTATTCAGGCCATAGGGACCGGTAGGCCAACCCCCGCCATATAATTTCTGATGAAGCTCATCCGTTTCACGCAGTCGTCGGTCCTGTCCTTGGATCATATGTGTTCTTTACAGACACTGACGACTCTGTCGATGCTCTCAAGTCCGTGCAATGGGTGTATCTCGCCATCGGAATCTTCGTATTTTCCCTTGCTATCGTCTTCTACTTCTCCGTCATCCCTGAGGTCACTGGTATGTGTATACTCCCTATGAACCAGGTCTGCACGACTGACAAATTTCGTCATTCTCGTGCGACTGTAGATGCCGATATGTCGGAGCAAGCTGATATTACACATGGTGGAAAGGCTGACGAAAAGCCTTTCTGGAAGCAATACCGACTCTTCCATGCCGCTTGGGCGCAATTTTGCTACACTGGAGCACAAGGTTCGGAGAATTTTCCGATTTGAACGGAACGAACGGAACACTGACCGAGCTTTCTCATAGTGGCAATCGCTGGCTACTTCATCAATTACGTGGCCGACGCACGTCCTGGTACACCAGACTCCCTTTCGGCCAAGTTCCTCGCGGCTGCCCAAGGATGTTTCGCCGTGGGTCGGTTCACCGGCTCAGGGCTCATGAGATTTGTGAAGCCCAGGATGGTCCTTCTGATATACCTTACCGGAACGTTGGCCTTTTGCGCTGCGAGTATTAGAACAAGAGGGAACACTGGTTTAGCAATGCTGATGGTCACTCTATTCTTCGAGAGTGTTTGTTTCCCTACCATTGTCGCGCTCGGCATTCGGGGACTTGGAAAACACACGAAGGTACGTAAATTTTCTTTGTGACTAGTCTCCAGAATTGGCGACTGATATTTGATCGCTGCAGAGAGGATCTGGATGGATCGTGGCAGGTGTTGCCGGAGGAGCTTGCAGTAAGTACCCTTGACATTCATCCTACTTTATACTTGTTCACGCATCCCTCCTGTAGTTCCACCCATTCTTGCAAAGGCTGCAGACAACCACAACAGTACTCCATTTGCGATGCTCGTTCCGACCATGTTCTTCGTCAGCGCCTTGACGTACCCGCTCGCCCTCAACTTCATCCCTGCTTACAGGATTCCAGCAGACTCGACTGGCGACGGAATCGTTGGCACCGACAAACCGGTCAATGAGTCTGGTTCAATACAAAGTGATGAAAAGGTCACCCAGAAGTGATTGATTACGATAGGTAACTCTTAAACTACGAGTTCATGTATACAGTTTGTAGTTCTGTTTCACGTCGCTCGATTGTTTGCAAAGGCATATCTCCTAAGGATTGAAACAAGGTCCAGGGTTGCATAAATATCAACTGAGCTCTACGAGGATGACGTCGATTGCTCTAAACTACGTTCAAGGGCAATCGTTCTCATGTCCATCTCGTCAGTGTCGCTCTTTCGAGCTTTACTTGGCGATGATGAAGCAGTGTCACTGGGTGTACCTGTATTGACCATCAATCGGTAAGTTGGGGGTGGCTCTCGTAGTTCAGAGCACGCACCGCTCCTCGGTGTTCCCATTCTACTTGACCTCGAGCGCGCCAGTATAGGTGGCGACCCACTCCTAGGCGTGCCAGAGTTCGGCGGGGTTCCTCCCCGACTTCCTCGCCCCCTCGAGGAATTGCTGGAAAGTGATGTCGTTCTAACATGTTGGGTCGGGGGAGGTGCTGGTTTCCGCCAAAACAAAAGTCTTCCCCACCACTGAGCATTCCTCTGCATGCGAGCCAACTCCTCTCTCCGTCTTTCGAACGCGGACCTATACCGCTCATAAGCGTCACGGAACTGTTTGTCGACCTTGGATGAGAATATGAGCTCTCCCCGAGGATTGTTCGAAGGGGGTATGGGTGATATTGGAACCGCCTTGCCAACTGAGCGCGAGCGTCTTCGGGATTGTAACCCTTCATCGTCAGAAGTCGGTGCAGGAGAAGAGGCTCTAGACGACCGTGGAGATGACCCACGGCTCAACGGTCGGCGGGCCGCTGGTTCCTCTGGGCGGGGAAAGAGGAAGGAAATGGGGTTGAAGTAAAACTTGGACCGTAGAGGTGGTCTTCGAACGTTCAGATACATGTTGAAGGAACGTAATGCTCGATTTGCGTGCGGCACATATCTGTTGCAGTAGGAATGAATTAAATATCGATGAAAGCGTACAAGAAGCAAGATTCATTAATGACTGACTGACTTGTTCGCGTATGCAATTTTCTCGGAATACATCCCACTCGCAAAAAACAGCACTAGCGTTGTTACGCTCACGAAGAGCAGGCCACTGGTGAAATATGGGTGCAAGGTAACTTGGGTGTCAGGTCGATACATATCGGGCAGTAATCGTCGGAGGAGAGCATTGTAGGGAATTGCGAGCAATGAAGACTGAAGTGGCATTAGGACCTCCCAGAGAAGAAAAGCAATTATCATGACTAATTGTAGCAGGAACACTGGTGAGCTGGTGTGTTAGCCCAAGTTCTGTGCCCTTCTCACAGAAGACGTACGCTGATATCGATGTTTTCTGTTCTGAAGACTTGAAGCATTGCTTTTGAGCCTTTCTTCAAAGAGTAGCAGATCACGGTAGACTGCAGGGTCATGGCTTGAGGTCTTCGTGGGTGGTGGTGTTGAGCGAGGAGGCATTAGAACGTTGGCTCGAGCTACCCCGGCTCTGGCCCGACGCCGCGTGGCCTGCCGCCTGCCAAACTCGGACGCGGCCACGTGTAGGTAACACGAGGCACGTGACTGTTCGCGTTCATGAACTTGTTGATTTTTGTTTGGCATCTGGCGTTGTTCTCTCCGGCTTTTCTTCATCCTCGACCTCCTCTTCTGCGAAACCTGGTCGACTCTCACCATGAAGAAGACCGCTCGCCCACCTATGATTCGTATTAGGGGCGACCAGATTGAAAATGATCGTATTCAACTGGAACACAACCTACAAAACACAGATCTCTCTATCCGTTTGTCGTCACAGGACGACTTTGAAGACAGTATAGAATATCCGCGGCACAATTCGGGTCCAACCCATTTCAACGACTTTGGGTCCTTTATTCACCGTTCTGGAGACCATTTCGACGGTGACATCCCCCATGGCTGGTCGTATCGCACAGGCGATGACGACGACGGCATACATCCTTACGGAGGGGAGACTATGTCGACGGCAGCTCATCATGCAAGTGCTCTGACATTAACTGCGGGACTTGGAGGCAATCGAGGGCCACGGCGAGAAGTTAGTTTGAGCGGTGCAGAGTTCGACCCGGATAGACCTCTACATGCTATGATTGCCGGAGTTGATAGCAAACTCAGTATCTTCGACGCTGATCCATCCAGGTCCAAGTACTCGGTGCGTAGTGTGAATCTCCATTACTCGTTCAAACTTCTGACGCTACATACAGGCTCCTGGCGGCATCACGTTTGACCCACTGGTCGTAGACAGCACGGCTGAGTTGGATCGCATCCTCCAGTCAGGGCATGCACCGCCTCCTTCCCTGCGTTCTCGGGCTGATATTGCTCATTCCAACAATTCCACCTGTACATCTTCCTCATCTTCGGACTCCGAAGGTCCTCATTCCCGCCCGAAAATAACGGATTCTTTGCGTCGTGTGTCATTTTCTCCCAAGCGACCAAGAAGCCCAAGGACCTACCACTCACCACATCATCGGTCTTCCAATCTACCCGACATACAGCCCACCCCTAGTATTCTTCTCCATGCCTCGTCACCACTGGCACGTCAGTCTTCCCCTCGTCTACCCGAAGAGCAAAGCCAACCTACTCCGAAACCCCGCAAGCGAACAAATATCTTCCCTACCCACACTCCACAGCCTGAAGTACGTCTCCAGCCTCCTACACCATCCTCGTCGACTTCGAAGTTCACAAAACAGGCCCGCAACCTTTCCAAGGACATTGAGGCAGAGGCTGAGCGTAGTCGCACAAACCACAAATCCAACGGTCCCCCGGCTCGGAACATAGACCCGAACGATGTTTCTTTCAGTCACCGTAATCTTGGATCTTCGAAGCACGCCAACACGAGTCGCAGCAACCTGTCCAAAAGCAAGATTCACTTGCCCGATGTCACTGGTTTGACGAATGCAGTTGAATCTCCTGCGAAAGCCATGGCCCATCATTATCCTTACCAGCCTGGCGATGAACCTAGAGAAAGCGAAGGTATATTCACTAACGACTTACTTGTGAAATGTCGCTTAACCTTTTTCTGTCAGCTCGTCTGATTGCGGTTCTCAACACTATCCAAGGCAAACTCACGCATCTTGAGGACGAGAACAGTATATCGAGGCGGCGGGTGCGCGAACTGGAATATGAGCTCGAAGTCTGTAAGCGGGAAGTTGCAAAGGAGCGGACCAGAGTGTTGGAGAAGGAGAGCGCTATACTCCAGAATCAGCGGGAGCTCGAACGTGCTCTTAGTGACGCGAAGAGGACTATCAAGGGCAAGGCAAAGGCGAGGGACGTGAGCATCAATCAGGACGCTGATGCCTCTGTACGCTACAAGGAGGCAGTCGAAGAGAAGAAAGGTGAGTCGCTAAAGCCCACCTCAGCCTGCTGTTCACTAACTCCCTACTAGCCCTAGAAGCTTTGATATCGACTCTCCGCTCTCATCTCACGCGGCTCACCGCCGAGCTTTCATCGCATCAAGAGCTACTCGTTGAACTGCGGTCGCTACGTGAAGCAGACTCCCGTTCACTGAAGGAAAAAACCGCAGATATCGCACGCCTTCGTGATGAAGTCGAAAGGCTTGCGGGGGAGGTCGAAGTGCTGCGAGGTGTTGTGGAGGAAGGTCTGAAGGAACGGCGGCTTGGCAGGGAGAATTCGAGGCTAGACGATTCACGCTCGGCGTCGCACTCAGCTATTCTTTCAGGCCAAGAGGAGATGCAGCTGATACTCGCACTACTGAAGAGGCGGATGCTACTGAAGAAGAACACGAAGAAGATGCAGATGATGCAGATGAAGAAGATGAGGAGGAGACTGAGGAGCCCGAGCCGTTCGATCCGATGTCAATACCGGGGTCTTCCCGGGATGGCCTTCCAGACAAGACAATGCGCACGGACCATGCCACTGCCGGTGCCAACTCGAGCGCCGTTCTGAGCCAGTCTAGGAGCGGTAGATTCATTGATGACGACGAGCTCAACCGGATAGCGGCAGACGTTGAAGAACGGAGGTCTGAACGTTCAGCGGACTCACCTTCCCATTTCATGTCCCGCGTCTTGGAACCGTCGCGCTCTGCCTCACCGGCACCTCGCGGGGAGCGACCCCTCCTCGAAGTCGAGCAGGTCATTGACGAAGACCGTTCGGGGGCGGCTTCCCCTGCTCTCAGTTTCCGCAGTGGCGAGTTTTCGATCCGTCGACCTCCGAGCGCCGAAACCCGACCAGCTGCCCCAACTCCTGCTCATGCTATTTCTCACAACAAGCGCTCAAATCGTAAACGCAATGACGAGTATCACGAAGCGGACAACTCGATCTTGGAAGCCCCCTTTCCCCAGATCCGGGGCGAGAGACTTGAGCAACTCTTCTTCAGTGCACCTGAACACGATGAAACAACGTGTAATGTCTGCCATCGGAAGCGAGGGTTGGATGGCCATCGCAGGCCGACTTCACCCTCTGCACTCCCTCACCGACTTGGACAGGGCCTGGCTAATCACTCGGTGGATGCTGAAGCCGAGGAAGAAGACGAGGGATTCGCAGAAGAGGAGCAAGAGGCGCCGGAGACAGCTCGCGATGCCAGACGGCGGGCGAAGCACGCAGACTTCCATGGGCGAGCACCTCCCTCCAGGGACAGCTACGAGAAACGTCGGAACCTCCTCAACAGACTGTCCTCGCGAGGGTGATTCGGGAGCTGGAGGATGATTTCACACATTACAAGGGGTGAATTGACGCTTCTATTATTTTGAGTCGTCCAAAAGTACTCATCCATTATTTAGCATTTATGTGGAACTCGCGGACGAGTACAAGGACATGGACCCTATATCAGATGTCCCCAAGCGGAACCTTTTGGCGCAACACCTCCGAGAGGTTGTTGACATACTAGAACAGAAGGTAAGATACTGGCATACTCGCGTCGTTTGGCATCTTCTAACATGGTATATCTTACTAAGGGCGACCAAATTGCGTCTCTATATGATCTGCTCACCTTCCAGGACAAACCGATATCAGAAACTGCCACAGCGGGCGCAACGAGTGCGCCGAATAGCCAACACCAAAAGTACCACAGTCGAGGTGTTCCTGGGGGCACCAGCTCACTCGGGAGGACGGGCGGATTGAAGAGTCGTCCGACCTTTGCATAGGACTACTTCTTTCCCTCTCTTTTTATCGCGACGGCTACAGTTACCAATAAGTAGGTGATTTCTCCCTCTGTAAATTTATAGAAACCTTCTCTCTTCTCGCGATATACAATTTCTTGACAGCTATCGTCTCACCGCATTTCTATGTATATGTATATGGTACCTCATCTAAGCATAAGCAGTAGTAAGTAGTCACTTTCATAGTTATGGATCGCAAAATGTTCGTACTCGCCCCATGCAAAACTTTGCTATTGCAGAACTTCAATTGAGAACGAGTCCGCACATGTTCGCACGGGTCCTCCCAATTTGGCATCTCATCTTAGTCTTCTCCCATTCATGAGATGAGATCGAGTTTAGGTGACTCTACGAGGTTTACTTCTCGAAGGCCGAGCTCTCGACATACTCGACTTGGTGCTTTGCTGAATGCGAAAAGGATCTTAAACCTGAATCAAATCACGCAAATAGCGATTTTAGTCTGGTCCTCTCAGAGTGCGAGCTGATTCTGATTCTTCCAAACACAGCCATCACAGGACTATAACCCAGCATGCGAGCTATCTCCGAGTCGTCTCCTTCCTTTTCTTCTTACCTCCATCTTCTCCCTACATTCCTTCGCCGACATGTTCCCTGGACATCGTATATCCCTACTCATGACTTGGCTCGCCACAATTCATCCACTACACGTCGCATCGCGCATGACGCACGTACCAGCCTACCCAGAACTCGCTGCACGACACGCTCACTCTCTTCGAGCCCACGATTCAAAGCAGCAACATCACGCAATGAAACGATGTATCACGTAGAGAAGCGCGATGCTCCTGGCTCAAAGGCGGTTTTTATGCACGTTGTGAGCACTCCCTTATTTGCGGCGCATATAGCCACCTAAATCGCTCACCGTGCGTCTCTAGATGGTTGGCAGTACGTGTCGTTCCTCCATCGAGTCTTCCTTGTTCGCTCAGTCGGTCCTATTTTCCACTCGACATAGATACGTGGGTAGCCTGGTCTCGTAGTAAGTCCTCATGCTGACTTGCCTCTAGGTTCGATTACAACGTTGGGAGGTGGTCCAACGATCTGAGAATGATGAAAGACCACGGAATGTATGGGAAGTGATCCATACATAACGGGCGCATCGCTCACTCAGTATATGCCTTTCAGAGACGCCGCTGCACTCAACATCGGAAGCACGGAAAGTTGGCAACAAGAACAAGTCAAGAACGCGTATGATGCTGCCTCTGCCGTCGGGATGCTTGTCTTCATCTCTTTCGACTACTCTTCTTTTCCATGTGATGCCGGTCTCTCTGTTTCTGTCGTCAAAGACCACAAGGACAAGCCCGCCCAGTTCAAAGTGGACAGTCTTCCGATGGTTTCAAGCTTTTTGGGTGCATGTATTGGACCGAGTGGTTGGCAGAAGATCAAGTCCGAGACTGGTGCGTACCTGATGCCCTTCATCGAGGGAGGCCCGCAAGAGGTGTCCGGAAGCAAGTGGAGTGTTCTCCAAAGTTGGCTTTGGTGCGTTCTTTCCGCATGTCAAGTCTCCCCCATCCTCATTGACCCTTCTTCCCCAAGTTGGGATTGTGGATGGTCTCAAGGAGACCCTGTAAGCAACGTAAGGACTCGGCTCTCAACACAACTGAAAATTTTACTCATGTTGAACGACTGCAGGCGGACCAAGACAGAAGCTGTATGTCGTCGAACTCGCGTTTCATTCGGGCAAGGAACCTGATTCGTTCTGCGACAGATCTCAATGCTCTCGGTTCTGGCCGTTTCGCTACCACGGTCAGCCCATGGTTCTACATCCACTATCGCACCTCCAATCGGTGCTTCCCGACCAATCATAACTGGCTATCGACGCGATGGGAGCAAGTCATCGCGATGAGTAAAGACATCCGCTTTGTGGAGATCAATACATGGTGGGTGGGGGCACTCCGATCCCGTCAGGACGCGTTAATTTCTCTCGTTTTCAGGAACGACTTTGGTGAATCGCACTAGTGAGTACCTCAGTCATTTGATCCGCACGGTCTCTCAAGGCTTCTCATATTCAGCCTCGGTCCCACTACTTCTGGTATTCAACCTCAAGGTGGACTCAACGTGATGGCTTACCAACTGGATCTGACCATATCGGCGTAGGTACCACCTGGGTAAACAACTTCCCTCACACGCCTTGGCTGGAGATGAGCAGGTACTATATCCAACTGTTCAAGACCGGGAACGTCCCTCTATCTTTCGTGGGTGTTCTCTTGTATGTATACTCGAATCGGAATTGGCGACTGAAGGTCCTTCTCTAGAACGACCAGATCTATTTCTGGCTGCGACCGCACCCCAAGGATATTCAGGCGTCCAACGATCCCTGGGCAAACCTGCTGGATGGCAGACAGCCGAGGTTTGTTCGCAATAATGTTCGAGGAACGCCTTTCTCACCACATTGGCGACACCAGGACAAACTGTGGGCTGTCGTTTTCTGTCAAACATATGGTGGTGACTGCAACGCGAGACTCACTGTCGGGGGAACGCACAAGACATTCGACGAACTACAGCCTGGTCCCAACAAGCTCGAGCTTCCTCTTGACGGCCACAGCTTTGGAGACGTGAATGTACAAGTGTACCGGGACGGCAAGACTGTTATCGACTACACACCTAATGACTTTTCGTATAAGCACTCTACCGAGAAATGTGGGTTCTTCGTTGTCTTGCCCCCTATTCGAAATCTCACGCGACTCGACCAATCAATGTAGATAATTATAATGCCTACGTTGGGTATGCCAGTTCGTAGTGGGCCGAGACGCGGACTTCGTGCAAGGTTCAGTGAACTGAGCGCCAGCGAACGTATGATGAATCCAGAACCAGCTCGAAACGGGGGCACAATACTTTTCCTACTGTATACTTGAAGTTATAACGCCATTTGTACTATCAACAACCGTAACTATGTATCCTATTCGATCGCTATACGGACATCGATTTTCCCAAGACGGAAGATTCGAAACCCAAGACTCAGTAGGGAATGCAAACATAAAAATAAAAAAGTAAGACAACTCAATAACCGCTATGATTCGACCCAGGCTCGAACTGGGGACCTTCTGTGTGTTAGACAGATGCGATAACCAACTACGCCATCGAACCGTTGATAGGGTCATTCTCTAATCAACTACATACACCAACTACGCAGAATCCGAGCCATGCCATTCTGTCGTGCCGGTGAACCGGTACCGTAAAGGGTTTACTGTGTCACCTCCTATCTACGTATACGGACTCTTCAACGCACCTATATATCTTTAGATCTTCTCCGGACCCTTGCCCCTGCCCAAAACCACCACTCAAACCTATTGAAACCACTGGATGCCCCAAAATTCCATGGTTCCTCAAGCGCTCAAGTCTATTCAAGTTGAGTACTCCATAACCAGAGTCAATATCACCTTCGCCTACGAGACCCTTCAACCGCCTTAAGAACGGGAACCCAGCAACGATACGCAGAGCGCACCGTTTCTCTTTTCCAGTGTCTCTGCGTGCGTCTTGGGATGGACGCTTGTTCTGGTGGTCGCACCAAGTTGAAGCTCCTGCACGATACGCGACGGCTTATCTGGTCGAATTTGTATGGTTTGAAACTATGACCCAAGTACTACTCATGGCGACAAGTCTAGAGGCCACTTCCGCAGTCCATTGCGGTCACATGGACCCCAATAATTCGTTCTGCAACTTCATTTCTGGGTCAAACTCAATCATCATCAACGACGATGACATCCAAATTTAATCCAGCCTGCAGGGACACGTGAGTTGAAAAGCGGGAAACAGTTCACAGCAGACATGGAGCACAAAAGGACAAGAATAATGAGAGGTCGTGCTCACTATCATCTCCTCGAGATGTCAGATTCTCCCGAAAAGTCGTCTCCGAAGAAGTTCTCCTTCGCCGAGATCCCCAGTACGCTCCACGAAACTACTACACAAGATGGCATTGGATCACTGAAGGGGTATAACAGACAATACGGACGAGAAGTGGTGGAGGGACCCGGGGTTGCGAAAGAATGTCCTCCATTGGTGGGTCTTCGTCTCAAAGAGACCGTCCTTTTGCGCCCTAATGATTACTTATTAGCGTTGGATGCTGTCTATGCACTTTTTACCTGGTGAGGAACCTCAAGCCTTCCCTACATAGTCTTTAATCGACTGACTCGAGGCGATCTCTTAAGGGATGTCAGCGGTGCTCCTTCCGACTCCTCATAATCCCCTTTTCTAACCGTATGACCATGAAGACGATCAGTCTCTTCTCACAGGCCTCCAGGCTATCCCAGCATGGGGAGAGTACGTACCATCACGCCTCACTTCTAAAAGCAGGTTAAATTAACCCATTTCATCCAGATACTTCAGTCATCCGACCGGCAACCATCTTGGACTGATCACCGCGAGTTTATTCTTTCCCGCGATCGTTTTTTGTCCTGTGGGTGGATGGATTGCTAACGAATACGGGCGGCGAGTGGCCATCTGGATCGGCGTTGTATTGCTCATCGCCGGTGCAATCGTAAATGCCTTGTCGAGAAATGTGAACGAGTTTATTGGAAGTAAGTGACAAAGCCCTCCAGCACGGGGGCTCCCACCGATCTTCTTTGACAGGCCGTGTTATCATTGGTACTGGCGGTGCAATCGTTAAAGTTGCGGCGCCTGCTCTTCTGCAGGAGCTTGCCCATCCCAGACTGCGGTCTGTCTTGGGGGCGATGTACTACGGGTTCTTCTTTACCGGTAGTATCACCTCGTCATGGATGTGTGTAGCCGGCTTGTTCATCGAGGGCGAATGGAGCTGGCGATTTCCTGCGATTTTTCAGATTGTCGGTCCACTTCTTGTCAGCCTGATCACTCTTGTTGCCCCGGAGTCACCCAGGGTGAGTTTCTCCCCAGAAATAATTTGCCTACAGGCCTCATCTCGATTACACCTAGTTTTACGTCAAGAAAGGCGAACCGAAGCGTGCGTTGGAGATTTTGGCGAAGTACCACGCAAACGGAGACGAAGACGACGAGCTCGTTCACTGGGAGATGCGAGAAATTACAATGGCTCTCGAGCACGAGCAGGCAGGCTCGAAGATGTCTTACCTGGACTTCTTCAGAACCTCGGGCAATAGAAGGCGCCTTATGGCGACTGTGGCACTTGGATTGGGGTCAAACTGGGTCGGAAACGGGGTTGTCTCTTAGTGAGTGTAATTCCTTGTTTCGAACCCCTAAAGACGCTTGTTGAGCGCGACGTACATAGCTATCTATCCCCAGTACTCCAGTCCGTCGGTATCACGAAGCCTGTCCAAATCACTTGCATCAACGCGGGCCTCGCGATGTGGAGTCTTCCATGGGCTTGGACTGGGGCATTTGGGGCGGAGCATTGGGGTCGTCGGCCTCTGTTTTTCACATCCACATGGGGAATGTTTTTTTCTTACGCGTTCGTGATGGGTCTCTCCGCCGGTTTCGCAACAAAACACAACGCGGGAATGGGCATTGCAGTGATACCTTTCCTGTTCTGGTACGCGCTGCTCAACGTTGGGGTCCTTCATCGAACTGACACTAACACTTAGCTTCAACGCGTTCTACGCCATCGCTTGGACGCCACTTCCGTATCATTATACTGCCGGTATGCTCAAAAAACCCTCTCGCATAGTACGGGGTATTGACCTGGCCACAGAAATTATGCCATATTCCCTCCGGACCAAGGGGCTTGCCATCTACACCATTTTCAATCAGCTTGGTAATGCCTTCAATCAATTCGTCAATCCGATCGCCCTCAAGAGTATCGCATGGAAGTAGTGGGTGTCTTTCTCTACCCCACCTGGTTCCTCCGCATTCTCAAGCCTCCAACAGCTATGGCGTCTACCTTGGTATCCTCGTATTGGTCCTCCTCCTGGAATATTTTCTTTTCCCTGAAACTCGCGGGCTTTCTCTCGAAGAGATTACCTATGTGTTTGACCACGGCATCAAAGACGCGAGGAGGGCCGCAACTCAGGAGTTGGGCGTTGCCAGGCTGGTCAACAAAAAGGCGGAAGATTGACCTCCCCTATGAAGGCGATTCTCAATCTCGTTTCGACGTAACCCATTGTAAAATATCTTGTAAGAGACTCTTGGCAGTCATCGTCGGTCTGTCGAACATTTCATGAATTTGACCAGTTATCCGTGACACTAAGTATAGGATGCACATCGTCCTAGATACCCCAACTAAGCGATGACCTCGGGAGTTCTATCCCAACTGTGCAAGCGCTTCGGGGATGCCGATTCGGTCTCGCGTCGTACCATCCGGCTTTCCTCTCTCTTCTTCTTCTCCGCTGGCCACTCTGCAAGCCATCCCTTGAAAGTCTCGAGCGCCTTCTTTTGTACTGCTCCAACAGTATCATCGATAGCGCCAGTGGCAGTGGAGAGGTCGGAACAATGGAAACCGTCGCTGAGTGTGAGGACCTGGCGATCGGTGCTCTCTTTGTTAAGACCTTCCGCAGCAACAGTGGCTTCTCTCCACGGGTCACCTATTTTTCACGCAAAATGAGAAAGGGCCGAGATATAAAAGATAGTTGATACGCACGTATACCGTTGGCGAAGAATAGCCTGTCGACCTTCAAGTCCCAGCCACCGAATTTCTCGTTGGTCCTCTCAACGCCGCCTTCCATGTCAGGTGGGGCATCACCGAAGACATCCGGGAACATCCATTGGCATTGGCGCTGAGGAAAGGGAGGAGTAAATTCTTGCATCTCATATGGAAAGAGGAATGACGAGGTCTCACCAAATCGTAAGGGGGCTGAACGAGACGAGTCACTACAGCAGGTTGACCGACTGGGGGACCATCCTGGAGGTACCCAACTTCGTTGCACCTGGTAGAACGCAAATCAGCCGGGCATTGAAGAAGACGGTATTAGGATCCACGTACACAAACCAGGTCCAGGAGCGTCCCGTGTTGTCGAGGCTAGTATCGGTGTAAAAGGTTGCGTTCGGGTCGTAGCTGCCCAAGCAATCCCTGGA
Organism: Marasmius tenuissimus; assembly: GCA_029532415.1. NCBI lineage: Eukaryota > Fungi > Basidiomycota > Agaricomycetes > Agaricales > Marasmiaceae > Marasmius > Marasmius tenuissimus. The sequence continues at coordinate 2,926,906 of JAQOTA010000054.1, read as the reverse complement.
CACAAGCAGGCAGTTAAGCCTCTTCGCTCTCAGAGGGATCAACAGCAACAAAAACTCACTCTACGGAAGAAGTGCCACACACTGTTATGTATGAAGGTGTCAGAAGGAGGCACGGATTAAAGTGGACACATGACTTACGCCTAGCGAGGTAGCCGTTCCTCCAAAATGCTCCCCAGGCCGGAAGGGCATTCTCGAGACCCCAGCCGGAGGCCGAGGCTGATTGGCCATCCTTGACCTCCAGAGCATCGCAGAAGGTCCTGAAGGTGTTATTGGGACCTGAAGTTGGTTGCAAGCTTTGCCAATCCCAAAGGTTGTTTCGAACTGGCAGCAGTCAAAAAAAGTTTAGAATGCGATTAAATCTCGGAGCGGTGATGCAAGGGGAAATCTCACGGGCTCCAGCGACATCATCCAAATGACTAAGTCCTCCCAAGCCAAAGTTGTCCTTGATACTGTTGATCGCCTCGGTATCATCGCTCGTGAAAACCTCGTCAATGTGGGCAATCACGGCCTCGACGTCAGCAGAACAGTTCTTGGGCATGTTCTGGCGGATTGGTTCGAAATAGCGCCAGTAATCGCTGATCCATTTCAATGTAAGCCGCGGGATATCATAAGGAAGTGTACGCTTACAATATAGCCTCCACGACGCCGGAGGAGGAATAGCCTGCCCAGAAAAGTCCCGGCTTGCTAGATGGCAGACCGACTATCAGTTCATGACTGCTAAGGCGTTATTGAAACCTCCTCACTTGACCATGGTCCAACCAGTAAGAGCGCCTTCGAAGGGGAACCATCAGTTTTTCCCTCAACAAAGCCTCAGATTCCATAAGGCACCTACCTGAGTAACTACCACCTGTCATGATCCACGGTGCCTTATCGGGTCCTACATTTTCGCCGTCCGGCTGAGGGAGTTTGACATTGTTGGCAAAGTATTCCATATCGTCGATAGCTTGTTGGATGTTGTGAACCGCAAGGTTTTTTCCCGTTAACGAGGGTTTCGGGTTGCTCTCTCCATAGAAACGGTGCTCGATAATGATCACAGATCCATTCTGCTGTTGCGCAATTAAACCGTTAATTGTGGCATTTGTAAGGTATCTGGTGTACGCTGTGTTCCATGTGCAGGGAAGGGAAAGGACGGGATCGAATCAGAAAGGGCTATAAATATAGACTGGAGTGCTCACGTTGCGCGTTCGCCTCGCCGGGTGTCATGAGGATGATTGGGCCACCTATCATTGTTAATTCGGTAAGCCGCTCCCATGTACGAACTTCAAATTGGAGGGGGGCAAAAACGAACCGGGCTCGTAGAACTCATATGTGTGCCAGTAACGCTGCTTGAACGTCCCCTGTGAAGGATCGTTGTGGTCAACCTGCAATGAATGCGCATATTTGAGTCAGGGTGCAATCTTCGTAGCCAGATTATGAGCCTCACCAGTTGATCGAACCAGTAAGTCGTGTCTGAGGACGTGTCATGGTATCAGAATCGTAGACCAGCTAATCAAGAAAGACGCACTGTACGGTGGGAGCTCCTGCCCGTCTCGACCAGTTACCGGACCTAATTTAGCACTCCCTTGCACGATAGGGATAGTAGGTGGAGGCCTCAAGTTGCCATTGAGACGACCATCGGGAAGTCTTGCAGAGACGAGCTGCGCGACCAGGAGGGCGACAGAAAGGAGGGAGGAGACAACCATGGCAGTAGCCGGGGAGATAACTTCTCTCGCGGACAACCTTCAATAATCCGTGGAAAGAGCGAGCTTTTATAGGGCAAAGGAAGAATCTCCACCGTAACGTGCCACGCGTCGACTTGCCTTCTCACGATAAGTTTGTTGTGCAGCAGAAGGGGGCTAGAAGGGAATTCTGGAGAGCAACCATATGAATACTTGATCTGGCGACTGGTGGTCCTCGTGGTTCTATCGGGTCAACGACAACAGCCTATAGTTGAACATACTTACCTCGAGCAGATGATCGTTGAAGTTGGCCCCAGTTAACGGGTTGATGGCGGCGTTGCGATTTGGAGAAAATTTGAAGAATCAAGAGACTCGCGGGCCATCGAGAATGCATCGTTAAGTGCGTTTTTTGGGTGATGCTATCAAAACATCAAGGGTAAGTGCAACCTGTCAAGTATTTCCAGACATGCACACATCATACGTTTGTGGAATATTGAGGAATCCCGAAGGGTCGATGTGGTCCGACGGAGAAATAGAATTGGTTGCGAGAAGGCCTTGTAAAACTTGAAGCGAGAAGTCAAAAATGAACAGGCCTTTGACTCACTGAGTTTGACAAGAACGACCTCCAGTGAACCCGATTTTTCTGATGGGCGGTTTCTGTACTTTCCCACGGATGGTTAACGTCAGACTGCCTTGCCGCCGGCTCCTTTCAGCAACCTCGACGTCCTTCAGAGTTCTCTCTAGTTTTACCTTGCCACGTCTATACATGCATTCACTTGTCTCCTGAGAGATATCAGCCTTCACGATGCTATAAATCTCTGACTTATCCCGGGAGCACTCGCGCCACATCTATACCCGAACGGACAGAGATTCTCATGTTGAGGATTTCAAATGCACACCTGGTCACTCACCCACGCAATCTTTGTCAATCATGGACTACGACTGCATCGTAGTGGGATCTGGACACGCTGGGAGCTGTGCTGCCTTGTCTGCAGCTGAGCATGGATGCAAGAGGGGTATGCAGCATCGTCTCTTATTTGCGGTTTCATCCAAAATTACTCACACATCCTTCTAATCAGTTCTTCTAGTGGACAGCTGCCCACCAGAATGGGGTGGTGGCAACGGATACTTCACTGCTGGCGCGCACAGAACTGTACATGGGGGTCTTAGCGACCTTCTTCCACTGGTTTGTAATGTGGATGTAACATTGGCCGAGAAGATCGACATGGAACCATACACTGCTGAACAGTTCAGAGACGACATCATGCGTCTTGGGGGCAGCAGGTCCGATACAGCTTTGGTGAACGCTCTGGTAGAGGGCTCACGGGAAGCTATTGGGTGGCTCTCGACTCACGTCGATATTCCCTTTATCTTCTCGTTCCACAGGCAAGCTTACGAAGTCGACGGGAGACAAAAGTTTTGGGGCGGTATGGTGCTCAGTGTGGAACAGGGTGGAAAGGGGCTGGTTGCTGCCCACCAGCAGGCTTTGGTCAAAGCCGGAATCGAGACTTGGTTCGACTCTCCCGTTGTGCGTCTCACGGCCGAAGAGAACTCGATTCGAGGTGTTGTTGTACAGAAGGGCGGAGAACAAGTACGTCTTACATCACACGCCGTCGTTCTGGCTGCAGGTGGATTCGAAGCCAATCCCGAGATGAGGGAGAAGTATCTTGGTGCGGGATGGCGTAAAGCGAAAGTAATGTCCTTCAATTCCTTCCTTCTGTCAGTAAGCTGACGCCTAAAGTAGGTCCGAGGGACGCCTTACAATACGGGCAAGTACTCGTGGAAGCTCGGCCCCGCTAGTAGCTGAATCCCGACGACATATCATCAGGTACCTGTCTGGATCTAGCACGCGGTATCGGTGCGAAATTCACTGGGGATTGGGCTGGGTGTCATAGCACCGCGTGGGATGCTCAAGCGCCAGATTCTGCGGGCGCCAGGGACCTCACGAATCAATACACCAAATCCGGTTACCCTTTGGGTGTCATGCTCAATATCGAAGGGGACCGGTTTGTGGATGAAGGTGAAGACTATCGGAATTACACCTATGCCAAATTCGGTCGTGCGATCCTTTCGCAGCCTGAGGGGGTTGCATTCCAGGTCTGGGACTCCAAAGTTCTGGCCTCACTACGCAAAGAGGAATACGATGACGACGTGACTGAGCGGATTTTCTCGGACACACTTGACGGCCTCGCTGAAAGATTGGTTGGGAAAGGGCTGCAGGACAAAGCCCGTTTCATACAGACGATACAAGACTTCAATGAAGCCGTGCAATGGCATCAAGAAGAATACCCCAATCAGAAACCAAACCCCTCAATCAAGGATGGTCTTTCAACAGCGTCATCACGGCGGGCGTTGACACCCCCTAAATCGAATTGGGCTTTGCCCTTGGACCAGGGACCCTTCATGGCAGTCAAAGTGACCTGCGGCATTACGTTCACGTTTGGAGGACTAGCCATCGATCCTCAAACAGCCGAAGTGATTTCTGAAGCTACAGGTCAGGCGATACAAGGTCTCTTCTGCACAGGAGAGATGGTGGGTGGATTGTTCTACTCGAATTACCCCGGTGGAAGTGGACTCACTGCTGGGGCAGTTTTTGGGAGGAAGGCTGGTCATGGAGCTGCCAAGCGGAGTAGATAGAGTTGACACTACGCAATACTTACAGAATTGGTCTGTCGAAATGGATTCATGTGCTTTCATATGTAGTATGGTACAGTTTTGTAGTAACCGCAGCAATTGCCGTCCTCGGCGATGTCGGTAATGTGCCTGACCAGCACTACGTCAAGCGAGAGCGGTTCAACAAGTCCCCATTTATTCAGACCAGTTCTCGGTCCAGACTCATTACACACTCCTTCGACTTGAACCGTCATCGTCACTGCCAGACGGTCTATTCACCTTCAGGCTCATGCCAGACCTCAACCTAGTAGACCTTGTTGAACAGGTCAAGCATCATCACGACACGAAGGCCGACGATGGCGAGGACAATAATAAAGACTCAGTTACACACGATGACCAGTCGAACCAGTCGACTCCAGCAGACGATGAGCGCGTTCCAAACTCCAACCAGCCTTCTGAAAGGCAGATACCCCACCTATCCAAGCTAGACATGCCAAATAATCGCAGCCCGGCTACCCACTTCCAATCAGTACCTTCCACTCCGTCAATGAGGACAGGCCCACCGCGTTCTCTTTCCTATGTTTATTCGCACCCAGGGACGCCCTCTACCTCAAGGGGCAACAGCAAGCACGAGCCCGGCCCCAGTATCCAAGATGAAGAAGACGGCGACATGACCCCCCAGGCCAATTTCCGCGGAGCACTCGAAGTAGGCGGCTCCATGTCGAGCGACAAGAAAGGGAAAAAGAGGGAGAGGGAGAGGGAGAGCAGGTTTTTGGACGACTCTTGGAATCCTATGAAATGGTTCCATGATTCGCCAACGGAAGAGAGGAACGACATAAATTTCAATGGAGAGGAGAACAACGATATTTTGGGAGACAAACCAGGTCTTTCGCGTGCCCAATCTGCACCCCAATCGCCTACGCAGGAGAACCCGAAGTCAGCAAGAGCCAAATGGGGTCGTCTCCGTTCACTCCTTCCTCAAGTCGCCGCGCAGCATGGTGCTCCCCAAGGTCCACAGTCTGTCGTTGCTCCCAATGCAGTCAATATCACGGATGAGCTCATCGCCGGGGGATTGTCGACACTCATGCTACGGTTGTGGTTCGAACGAGACGAGAAAGGACACCGCCGAATTCCTGTGATGCTGCACCGATTGCGTATACGCGTCAGTGACAGCTTGCACCCACTCAAAGGTTCTAAATCCGTATTCCGAATCGAGTGCGAATACGCGAACAGCACCGCGCGATGGGTTGTGTATCGCCAGTTGCGGGATTTCTTGTCACTTCACGCTCATTACACTATCTCGAACACATATAACCGCAACGTTCAAGACATGCCCGAGTTCCCCAAAACCAGTGAGCGTCACCTACTTCTCGTTGCATCCACTTTGCTGACTTGAGACCCTCCAGGTATACCGTATCTCAAGTGGTTGAATAAAGAAGGTCGGGAGAAAGGAACGTCGGAAGTTGGACACGCTGACTTCGCTCGCCTACAACGAGAGGCCTTGGAGAACTACCTTCTCGACCTCATACGCGTCGTGGTGAGCAAAAACTGTTCAGCCCCTTGCGTGATCTAAAATGAACCTATTCAAGATGTTTCATCCGACTGCTAACCGATTAGGGGGCTTTCTTGAAATCAGCGCGTTGTCTATATCACTGGCGCAGACCGGCGGACATCAATACAAGGCAGGATACCTTCAAATCGAATCCGACAACAAAGGCGGCGGTTTCGGGCGCAAAGGACTGAGCTGGAGATCCAAACGCGAAGCTAAATGGTGCGCAATACGTGAAAGCTATCTGGTTGTACTGGAAGAACCAGGAGAGGTACGCGTTGATCCTTGTGGCTTGCCAGTAAACTAAACCTTGTGCAGCTCAAAGTCTGGGACGTCTTTCTTCTGGACTCAGACTTCGCGATCGAACGTCCACGACGTTATTACCGACAGGGTCTCAACCTGCTGCATCCAGACCATGACAAAGATGACGCAACGGATGAGAAGAGCAAGAAGATGTCGGTCCATTCTGATACGGAGCATATGTCTCTGATGGGGACAATCAAGGGTCGCGTTTCCAAGGCGCTTCGTCGTACTAATCGCTCCCGTGCTCGGACTACGGTTGACGACGAGGAGTCAGATGATTCTGGAGACTCGGATCCTTCAGTGTCTTCTCGGCCCGCACCTATATTAGATCCTTCAACGAACGTGAATCCTCTCGAAAATGCGGATGATCAACAGGACATGGGTGATGAGGCCGAACACCCGTGGTCGGAGAAGAAGAAGAAGGCGAATGCGAATGAGGTCTCTAAACACACATTCTTCGTCACAAATGCACAGATGCGGCTCAAACTCTACGCAAAGAACGAGGTCCGTCAGGTTACGAGCAGAGCCATCAACAAGTTGGTTGACGTATTTTAACAGAGACAAATGTTGCAATGGATCACCGCTCTGGAAAAGGCTGCTGCAAGTTCCCATTATACTGGAACCAATCGCTTTGACAGTTTTGCACCAATACGTCTCAACGTCGCTGCGCAATGGCTTGTCGATGGTGTTAGTAACATTGTACTCTTTCTCTGTCCTGCCATTAACGTTGTTCCATTCTATAGAGAGATTATTTCTGGAACCTGTCCCGGGCTATCACACTGGCCAAAGAGACCATCTACATTCATGATTGGTGGCTATCGCCTGGTGGGTGCAACAGTTCTCATTGTGTTCTCGTTTACCTCAGACTTTAGAACAGAACTCTACCTGCGTCGACCCAATAAGGATCGTTACCGTGTAGACCGTCTGTTGGAACGAAAGGCGAAAGAGGGAGTCAAGATCTATGTCATCGTATAGTGAGAGCCCAACTTGTTACTCATCTCCCACAATCTAACCTCAATTGCAGTCAGGAGGTGTCCAGTCGAACAACCCCTACGGATAGCAAGTGAGTGGTGGTCTGGCTCGTAACGTTCGCTGGCTGATGTTTTCATCAGCTATACGAAGCAACGATTAACAGCGCTCCACCCCAACATAATGGTCCAACGCTCTCCGTCGCACTTCCAGACTGGCACGTTCTACTGGGCGCACGTAAGTCAAGAAATCTTCAGACGAATCACGAATCTGAGAGGATGTTCCAGCACGAGAAATTGTGCGTTATAGATCAAGCCATTGCGTTTATGGGTGGGCTCGACATATGCTTTGGAAGGTAGCAAACTTCTGCTCTACCTATGTTCACAATGTCTTACGCACCGCTACAGGTGGGACACGCCGCAGCATGTGCTCATCGACGACCACGACGAGGGTCAACCACAGGTCTGGCCAGGTAAGGCGGTTTCTCGACCGTGCATAACGATGAAAACTTGACGGATTGTACAGGAAAGGATTATAGTAACCCCAGAGTTTCCGATTTCTACACCCTCAACAAGCCAGAGGAAGACATGTACGATCGGACGAAGGTTCCCCGCATGCCCTGGTCCGTCAATGCTACTGGTAACCTACCGTTTAGTGACTAACCAGTCAATAAAGGCATGACGTTTCAATGCAGATTGTGGGTCAACCGGCAAGGGATCTTGCGCGACACTTTGTGCAGAGGTACGTTCCCAGTTCCCTGGTAATCGGATCGCTTTTCACACTCAACAAGATGGAACTACTTACTGAGGATCAAAAATCATAAGCGTACCATGCCATTCCTTCTGCCTCCTCCGGAATTTAGGCCGGGCGAATTGACCCAGCTGGGACTCACTGGAACATGTGAGATGCAGATATGTCGCTCTGCCGGTCCTTGGTCACTAGGAACGCCGAATAGGATTGAACACTCGATCCAGAATGCATATCTGAAGGGTGCGGTACCGCCTCCTAATTTTCCGCTCGTCGAGCTCTTCTTAACAAAACCCAAATGCAGCAATCCAGATGTCCGAACACTTTGTGTACATTGAGAATCAGTTCTTCATTACCTCGTGCGTTGAGAATGTTTCTTCTCAAGGAAATCACTAATCAACTTGGCCTTTGTAGAACCGTGGTCAACGACGTGAAGATCGAGAACAACATCGGTGACGCCCTCGTTCATAGGATCATCCGTGCCCATCGGGATGGAACGCCTTGGAAATGTTGTATCGTCATCCCCTTACTTCCTGGGTTCTCATTCCCTGTCGATTCCAGCGACGCTAGTGCAGTGAGTGGTGAAGGTGTCTTCATCGAAAGGCATCGCTCAGGTTTTTGCAGATCCGTATCATCCTCGAATGCCAGAACCGTACAATCTGCCGTGGACCGAACTCTATATACGCAAGGTTGAGAAAGGAAGGCATCGACGTACGTTCAACGTCATCTGCTCCATTCGTGGTGTGCTGACAAGCCCATAGCCCGACGACTACATTACCGTATTCTGTCTGAGAAATTGGGGGAAACTGCGCGGCGACGTATTGACGACAGAACAGGTATACATCCATGGCAAAGTATGTATAGTCGATGACCGCCTCGCAATCATCGGAAGCGCCAACATCAACGAACGCTCGCAACGCGGTGACCGGGATTCTGAGATTGCTTCTATTATCAGGGATACCGATATGATTGACGGGTGCGTCTTTTTTATGGTTTTGATTGTGTTCTAATGTGAGGCTGACTTGTTCTGTAGGATGATGGGAGGAAAGCCCTTCAGGGTTGGCCGATTCGCGCACACGTTAAGAATACGGCTCATGCGAGAGCATCTTGGTGTTGATGTCGATGCAATGTACGAGGAAGACCTGATGGCTAACGAGCCGGTAGAGAACCCGCTCGATCAGGAGGTTTGGGATCCTGACACGGAGCAGCAGTATGGTCAACAAAGCGGCGTAACGAAGGTAGAAAAGCACAAAGAAACTACTCCTTCAGGAAGACTTCTCGGGGCTGCGAAGGACACTGCAAATCAAGGTGAGATCAGACCGGACATTCACGACTTATGCTTAACCTCTTGATAGCTGCGCACGCTACCGCGGAAGCAAGTTCCACCGAGAAGAATAAAGCCGCTCATAAAGTGGGGTTATCCCATGGAACAACTAAGGCCGACGGCGATAAGCAGCTTCAAGAAGAACGGAAGACCTTCACTCGCGACGGCAAAGAACAACCTGGGTTTACTAGTTCGGTTGTACCCACCCTCGAGGAGAAGACTGTTGCAGAGCATCGACCGCCGACAAGCCAGACCCAATCTAACGACGGAGCAGCGGCTCACTTGCCAAACGGAGATGCTCACAAGGAGACAGCAAAAGACGCCAAAGTAGAAGGAGAGCTGTATGGTGCTCCCGCAAATGCGTCGAAGTCGTCAAAAACCGACGACGAACCGCCACATGCTTCTTCTGGTGTCAACGATGCGAGCGAACAGGAACAAGAGGCTGTCGGTGCTCGAGATATTCTACGAAAACATTTGACAAGCAAGTTGGGTAACAAGACATGGACCATCCCGACTCCCAGACCGCACGTGGATCCGAACGGATTTGAGGATCCTGTGTGTGATGCCTTCTGGAAGAATGTTTGGGTAGCGTCTGCCGCGTACAATGTTCGTCCCAAACTTCCTGTTCTCGTTGAATTTACATCTCAATCACTGTTCCCTAGACCGAAATTTTCCGCAAAGTGTTCCATGCCATCCCTGATGATATGGTCACAACGTGGAAACAGTACAAGGAATTCGTAGTCCACCACGAGCGCATGAATAAACCAGTAAGGGTCAGAGTTCACACTGCAGCTAATGTTGACTTATGCCCATTTTCTAGCCTCGCGACACGGCGACTCCGGAAGCTGTCGGTCGTGCTCCCTCGGAAACTGGTGATGAGGGAGCCCCTGAGGGTGGCCGTCATGAAGGGGCTCCTTCCGAACTTGCAGAAGATACGGAGCACAAGGGAGAAGAAGGAACTCAGAAGGCTCGTCGCCCAACCAGGGGGGCTGAACCATTCGAGAAATGGGAGCGAGACGAGATGGAAAAACTCCTGAACGAATTAAATGGTCATTTAGGTGCGTCTACTATGCAACTTACTGAGAGGCGGAAATCGTTCTGACGGACCTTGTAGTCTTCTATCCTACTCGATTCTTGGAAGGAGAAGATATTGGGAACAACTTTTTGTTCAACGCCGACCGGTACGTTTCAACAAAGGAAACTCGATCTCTCTGGTGTTCTCTGACACGTCCTTTTCTGCTAGGCTACTGCCTCTTCCTATCTATGACTGATTATCTATTATTACGGACTCCCGGATTCGAGCCATTCCCCTCCTTCAAAATCAATCTCTTCTGAATTTTCTTCCGCTCGTTCGAAGTAATTGTACAATACACGCTTCTTTTCAGATTCTTTAGTATACCCTAATGGACTCATACAATACAAGTACAAGGGCAATGATCGTCACTAGTGCTTCCTTTGAGGATGGTTGGCCTGCCCCTGTAACTTTGAGAATGACTCTGAGCACTGGGCGCTTATGTGGGAGGCGCGAGTCAACAAGGGTGACAAATATGCCCAAACGGTCCCGCGTGACTCAATGGTGACAACGTCGTTTGTCACGCTTGGAAAGCAAGCCCAGCTTGCTCAAAACCTTTACTGGCAATGAGCTTCCCCCCTCCTCCCCCAGGCTTTATGCCTCCTCCACCGCCTGGAATGAATCCGGCTCCTTCAAATGGAGCGTCAGGATCAAAATTGCCCCCGGAAGGCAAGTTTGCGTCGCCATCCTCCTCGTGTCTGGCTAACTTTTTTCTGGTGTAGTCATTGCACAAAAGTCAATGAAATGGGTCCAGATGCAGAAGAAGAGATATGGAGAGAAGCGTAGGGGTGGATATGTTGACATGGGCAAGCAGGTGCGTGTATTTCGTGGTTTGCGCCCTCCAGCAATTCCCAACGAGTTTGCTTTTTGCAGGACTTACCTCCCGAACATGTTCGGAAAATCATCAAGGACCACGGAGACATGAGCAATAGGAAGTTTCGAAACGACAAACGCGTTCATCTCGGCGCTTTGAAATACGTTCCTCACGCTGTCATGAAACTCCTAGAAAACCTTCCATATCCTTGGGAGCAAGTCCGTGAGGTGCCGGTTTTGTACCACATCACCGGTGCCATCACTTTCGTCAACGAAATACCTCGCGTTATTGAGCCTGTGTACCATGCTCAATGGAGTACGATGTGGCTCGCAATGCGTCGAGAAAAACGTGACCGTCGGCACTTCAAGCGGATGCGTTTCCCTCCATTTGACGACGAGGAACCTCCTCTCGACTACGGAGACAACGTCCTAGACGTCGACCCACTTGAGGCAATTCAGCTGGACCTTGATGAGGAAGAAGATTCAGCCATTATTGACTGGTTCTATGACCCGAAACCGCTCATTGACACTCCCCACGTCAATGGATCCTCGTACAAATATTGGTCCCTCACTCTCCCTATCATGGCAAACTTGTACAGACTTGGCCGAACACTCCTTTCCGACCAAGCAGATAAGAACGCCAGCCATCTCTTCGACAAGAAGGCGTTTTTCACCGCCAAGGCTCTGAACATGGCCATTCCAGGTGGTCCAAAGTTTGAGCCGTTGTACCGTGACATGGACCATTTCGATGAAGATTGGAACGAGTTTAACGACATCAACAAAGTCATTATCCGTCAGCAGATCCGGACAGAGTATAAGGTTGCCTTCCCTCACTTGTACAACTCTCTTCCTCGTTCGGTCAAGATTGCCCCCTACCATTTCGCGAAGAACGTGTATATCCGCACAGACGACCCGGATTTGCCTGCTTTCTATTTCGACCCGCTTATCAACCCCATCTCTCTGCGTGGATACACTCCCAAGAACATGCCTCTTGTCTCTCACGAGGACTCGATATTTGGGCCCAATGACGCGGATGATGACTCCTTTGTCTTGCCTGAGGCGATTGATCCTTTCCTTCAGGAGAAGGACCTTGAAAATGACCTGACTGCAGACGGTATTGCCCTATGGTGGGCTCCAGAACCTTACAGTCGTCGTTCGGGCCGGATGAGGCGCGCTCAGGATATACCTTTGGTCAAGAACTGGTATCTGGAACACTGCCCGCCCAATCAGCCAGTCAAGGTCCGAGTGTCGTACCAGAAGCTCCTCAAGTGCTATGTTCTGAACGAGCTCAAAACACGACCGGAGAAGGCGATGACAAAGAAGAATCTCTTCCGTCAACTCAAGTCTACGAAGTTCTTCCAGACGACGAAGCTGGACTGGGTTGAGGCCGGTTTGCAAGTGTGTCGACAAGGTTATAACATGCTGAACCTGTTGATTCACCGAAAGGTATGTGCCCTACGGATTGCGGAAAGGTGTTTCCTTCTAACGCCTTCCCGTTAGAACTTGAACTACCTTCACTTGGACTACAACCTCAATCTGAAACCCGTGAAGACGTTGACTACCAAAGAACGAAAGAAGTCCCGTTTCGGAAATGCCTTCCATCTTTGTCGTGAAATCCTTCGCCTGACGAAATTGGTGGTCGATGCCAACGTCCAGTTCCGTCTCGGTAACGTTGATGCCTTCCAGCTCGCCGATGCTCTCCAGTACATCTTCTCACACATTGGTGCCCTCACCGGAATGTATCGTTACAAGTACAAGGTGGGTTCCGAGCTTGTTCTTGCGTAAACTCAATGACTTATGACCCCATGCAGTTGATGAGACAGGTCCGAATGACGAAGGACTTGAAGCATCTGATCTACTATCGCTTCAACACTGGTCCGGTTGGAAAGGGACCTGGTAATGGATTCTGGGCACCCGGGTGGAGAGTGTGGTTGTTCTTCATGAGAGGTATTGTGCCTCTTCTGGAGCGATGGTAGTGTGTTTCCCGAATTATCAACGTGCTGTGGTTAACATAGTTTCAGGCTGGGCAACCTTCTTGCACGTCAGTTCGAGGGGAGAAACAGTAAAGGAATCGCCAAAACTGTTACGAAGCAGCGTGTCGAATCTCACTATGACCTCGAATTGCGAGCCGCCGTTATGCACGATATCCTCGACATGATGCCTGAATCTATCAAGCAAAACAAGGCGAAGACGATTCTGCAGCATCTGTCGGAAGCTTGGCGATGCTGGAAGGCCAACAGTAAGTTGATGCTTTCGGATCTCTTGAGCTATGTTTCTCACGAGGTACACCAGTTCCTTGGAAAGTACCTGGTATGCCGACTGCTATCGAAAACATCATTCTTCGATACATTAAGAGCAAGGCCGATTGGTGGTGCTCCGTCGCTCACTACAACCGGGAGCGTATCAGGCGCGGTGCCACTGTCGACAAGGCAGTCGTAAAGAAGAACTTGGGTCGTCTTACTCGTAAATCCCCCTTCTCACGTCTTTTGAAAATGGTGTCTAATGTTATTGCAACCTCTTAGGTTTGTACCTCAAAGCTGAACAAGAGCGGCAGCACGCATACCTCAAGGACGGTCCTTATATCAGCGCCGAGGAAGCTGTCGCAATCTACACGGCGACAGTACATTGGCTAGAAAGCAGGAAGTTTGCGCCGATCCCCTTCCCGTTAGTGAGGTTTTTACCGTCCCATGAATTATGTCTCACGTTTTTCTTAGACCACTGTCCTACAAGCATGACACGAAATTGCTGGTTTTGGCACTCGAAAAACTGAAGGAAGCTTATTCGGTCAAGGGTGAGTTGCCATACCCCACGTTGACCATGAACGGTGACTGAAACGGCGTTCCAGGTCGTCTCAACCAGTCTCAGAGAGAAGAACTGGCTCTTATTGAACAGGCTTACGACAACCCTCACGAATGTTTGTGACTTCAATCATCGTTATCTCTCCTTCGCTCATCAGTACCGCAGGTCTATCTCGTATCAAGCGTCTGCTCTTGACCCAGCGTGCATTCAAGGAGTCTGGAATTGAGTTCTTCGACACGTACGATAAACTGATTCCTTGCTACGATATCGAGCCTATCGAGAAGATCACCGATGCAGTACGTATTACACCCGCTTGGCTGGATCTGGATGCTCATTCTTTGTGTAGTACCTCGACCAGTTCCTATTCTTCGAGTGCGTCAAGATTCATTACATGGCAATCTGTCCTCCCGTACTAATATGATCATTCTGTAGGGCGGACAAGCGTGGTCTCTTCCCTGCTTGGATCAAGCCAGCGGTAAGCGTGTACGTTCTGCTTGTCGCAGGAATGCTCATTCCTTTCTGTAGGATACGGAACCGCCACCTCTCCTCGTCTACAAGGTTCGTCGTGGACCTGTATCTATCCAAGCGATTCTAACACATGTGTTGTACAGTGGTGTCAAGGTATCAACAACCTTACGGACATCTGGGAGACTAGTGAGGGTGAATGTAATGTCATGATGGAGACCGTCCTCTCGAAGGTCTACGAGAAGATCGATCTCACGCTTCTCAACCGTCTGCTGCGTCTCATTCTGGATCACAACTTGGCCGACTACATAACTGCCAAGAACAATACTGGTATGTTCTTACTCTTCCCTGCTTGACGCGACGGGGCTCATACCTTTGCCTTTCCTCAGTCTTGACTTACAAAGGTAATTCCCGTCCTCGGCATGTGTCCCTCAACTTTGTCTAACACTCTTGCATTCCTATAGATATGGCACATACGAATGCATTTGGTCTGATCCGTGGTCTGCAATTCTCGGCCTTCGTTTTCCAGTACTATGGACTGGTACTCGACCTTCTGATCCTGGGTCTCCAGCGCGCTAGCGAAATGGCCGGTCCCCCTTCAATGCCAAACAACTTCTTGCAGTACCGTGACTCTGCGACTGAAACCCGCCACCCGATCCGACTCTACTCTCGTTACGTCGACAGGCTTCACATCCTCTTCCGCTTCACCGCCGATGAGGCCCGAGACCTAATCCAGCGTTACCTCTCCGCGAACCCCGATCCCACCAACAACAATGTCATCGGGTACAACAACAAACGGTGCTGGCCCCGCGACTGTCGCATGAGGCTCATCAAGCACGACGTGAACTTGGGACGGGCTGTGTTCTGGAACGTCAAGCAGAGTCTTCCAAGGTCTCTGACGACCATCGAGTGGGAGGATACTTTCGTTAGTGTTTACTCGAAGGACAACCCTCAACTGCTGTTCTCCATGTGTGGGTTTGAGGTTCGGATCCTGCCGAAGATGCGGACTATGAGCGGAGAACAGTTCTCATTGAAGGATGCCGTTTGGAATCTTACCAACGAGCAGACAAAGGAACGAACAGCTCAAGCCTTCCTGCGCGTCTCGGATGAAGGTGAGTTGCGCGATGGACCGTGATAAATACCTTAGTATTGACCTTTACGTCTCCAGGTGTCCAGCAATTCAACAATCGTATACGACAAGTCTTGATGAGTTCTGGATCGACGACCTTCTCGAAGATCGTGAACAAGTGGAACACCGCTCTCATCGGTTTGATGACCTACTACCGTGAGGCTGTCATCCACACGAACGAGCTTCTCGACGCCTTGGTCAAGGCAGAGAACAAGATACAAACCCGTGTCAAGATTGGTCTGAACAGTAAGATGCCCTCGCGTTTCCCTCCCGTTGTGTTCTATACGCCGAAGGTCAGAATTAATGCATCAAGCTCTACAATCAATACTGATGTCGCTTCTATAGGAATTGGGAGGTCTTGGAATGCTTTCCATGGGCCACGTATTGATCCCCCAGAGCGATTTGCGTTGGTCTAAGCAAACGGATGTTGCAGTCACCCATTTCCGAGCCGGAATGTCCCATGAAGAAGACCAGCTCATCCCTAACTTGTACCGTTACCTGCAACCATGGGAAGCGGAATTCCTGGACTCCGCTCGTGTTTGGTCCGAATATTCGATGAAGCGGAAGGAGGCGAACGCTCAAAACCGACGACTGACGCTCGAAGATCTCGAGGATAGTTGGGATCGAGGTATTCCTCGTATCAATACCCTCTTCCAGAAGGATCGTCATACGTAAGCTCTTGAACACCTTCGTCCATCTCCCGTACTTACCAATGCTTAGATTGGCGTACGACCGTGGCTGGCGAGTTCGCACGGATTGGAAGCAATACCAGCTACTGAAGCAGTGAGTGGTTTATGTTCCCTCTTCCTGCCCTTCTTCGTTAAATCGTGGCGTCTAGCAACCCCTTCTGGTGGACATCCCAACGCCACGATGGAAAGCTGTGGCAGCTCAACAACTACCGTGTCGACGTTATCGCAGCCCTCGGTGGTGTTGAAGGCATTTTAGAGCACACACTCTTCAAGGGAACCTACTTCCCCACTTGGGAGGGTCTGTTCTGGGAGAAGGCATCCGGCTTCGAGGAGTCGATGAGATACAAGAAACTCACCAACGCTCAGCGATCTGGTCTCAACCAGATTCCAAATCGTCGCTTCACGCTCTGGTGGAGTCCTACGATCAATCGTGCCAATGTCTACGTTGGTTTCCAAGTGCAGCTTGATCTGACCGGAATCTTCATGCACGGTAAGATCCCCACTCTCAAGATCAGTTTGATTCAGATCTTCCGTGCCCACTTGTGGCAGAAGAGTGAGTACCCTCTAAGTCCATCTGTTTCTTTCTTAGCTGACTCCCATGCTATGCAGTCCACGAAAGTGTGGTCATGGATCTTTGCCAAGTGTTCGATCAAGAACTTGAACCGCTTCAGATCGAAACAGTCCAGAAGGAGACCATCCATCCTCGTAAGAGTTACAAGATGAACTCCTCTTGTGCCGACATCCTTCTGTTCTCCGCATACAAGGTGCGCTTGTGATCCGGGGTTTAGGCTTGGCGCTAACTGTCTGCTTCTAGTGGAATATCTCACGACCCTCATTGGTCACAGACGTTAAAGATGTGCTTGACGGTACCACCAGCAACAAGTATTGGATCGACGTTCAGTTGAGGTGGGGAGATTTCGATACTCACGATATTGAGCGTTACACTCGTGCCAAGTTCCTGGACTACGTGAGTCCCCGTCCGTTATCCACGGTGACCCGTTTGGCTAATCAACATCGCAGGTTTCTGACTCCATGAGTATCTATCCTTCTCCTACTGGTGTCATGATCGGCATGGATTTGGCCTACAACTTGTGGTCGGCATACGGAAACTGGTTCCCCGGAATGAAGCCTCTCATCCAGCAAGCGATGGCTAAGGTTATGAAGGCTAACCCCGCTTGTCACGTTTTGCGAGAGCGTATTCGAAAGGGTCTGCAGTTGTACTCTTCGGAGCCCACTGAGCCGTATTTGAACAGTCAGAACTACTCGGAGCTCTTCTCCAACCAGATCATCTGTGTGTCCCATCGAACCCCTCAATGTTCCATGTTGGACTGACAGCTCCTTTTCCAGGGTTTGTGGATGACACCAACGTGTATCGTGTAACGATGTGCGCCCCTTTCTATTCACATGCTTTTATATAGTACTCATTCTGCCTTCTAGCCACAAGACATTCGAGGGTAACTTGACGACGAAGCCCATCAGTGAGTACCTGCGTAGTTCATGTCACTTGGCGAAACTTATTCATAATCCTTCCCTTAGATGGTGCTATCTTCATCTTCAACCCGCGTTCCGGTCAACTGTTCTTGAAGATCATTCATACGAGTGTCTGGGCTGGTCAAAAACGTCTTGGACAGCTCGCGAAGTGGAAGACCGCCGAAGAAGTTGCAGCCTTGGTTCGTTCCCTCCCGGTCGAAGAACAGCCCAAGCAAGTGATTGTTACCCGAAAGGGCATGTTGGGTAAGCAACAAGACATCTTCTTATCGTTGTGAATGAAAGCTTACGAACCTTTCCAGACCCTCTGGAGGTCCACTTGCTCGATTTCCCCAACATCGTCATCAAGGGTAGCGAGCTCCAATTGCCCTTCCAAGCTTGCATGAAGATGGAGAAGTTCGGTGACCTCATCTTGCGCGCCACCCAACCGCAGATGGTACTGTTCAGTCTTTACGGCAAGTGCCCCCCCCATCGACCGCTCGAAAAAAAAAACAATGAATACTTACCCATCCGATAGACGACTGGCTGAAGTCCATCTCCAGCTACACGGCCTTCTCTCGTCTTATCCTTCTTTTGCGTGGGCTACATGTCAACAACGAGAAAGCAAAGATCATCCTTCATCCCGACAAGAACACCATCACTGAGCCTCATTTCGTGTGGCCATCGCTGGGCGACGAGGAGTGGATCAAGGTCGAAGTTGCGATGAAGGATTTAATTCTTGCGGTAAATGGACCTAGTTTTGGGTGGAAAGAAGTGTCACTCATGATTTGTTCAGGACTTCGGAAAACGGAACAGCGTCAACATCGCCTCCTTGACTGTCAGCGAAATCAGGGATATCATTCTCGGTCAAGAAATCGCAGCGCCGTCCGTACAGCGTCAGCAAATGGCCGAGCTCGAGAAGAGTTCTGAGGCGCAAGCTCAAGTCACCGCCGTGCAGACGTGAGTTTCTGACCAATGCAGATAAGGTTGATGCTCAAGTAGAACCATAGGCAAACTACCAACGTTCATGGTGATACGATCCAAGTCGTCACGAGTGAGTTCAGACTTTTTTGGGTGTCGAGATTGTGATCTAACACCTTCATTCAGCAACGAACTACGAGCAGCAAGTCTTCAGTAGCAAGTCCGACTGGCGTGTTCGTGCAATCTCTGCCACCCATCTTCCCCTGCGGTTGCAGCACATCTACGTGTCGAATGATGATGTCAAAGACGATGCAGCTTCCTACACCTACGTTCTCCCCAAGAACATTCTTCGTGCTTTCATCACCGCCTCCGATCTACGAACGCAAGTTGCTGCATACCTGTATGGTGCATCTCCTCCTGACAACAAACAAGTCAAGGAAATCAAGGTAACGCTTGGTTCTGCTGACAGTACTATCTGGCCCTTACCTTTTTCATAGGCGATCGCATGGGTACCGCAAAGAGGAAGCAACAATAGCGTCGAACTTCCATCTCAATTGCCCAAGGAGGACTTCTTACTCAAGGACCTCGAACCCCTTGGATGGATCAAGACTCAGGCACTGGAAATCAATCACCTCTCGCCGACGGATGTCACGACTCAGGCAAAGATCATGGCAGATCACCCAGAGTGGAGTTCGTCGTCGATTTGCATCACTGCATCCTTCACTCCTGGTTCCGTGTCGTTGTCCGCGCATTCATTGACTGTTCCTGGATTCGACTGGGGTAGGAAGAACACGGACTCGTCGGCCAATCCACCGGTATGTGGAGTACCTTCCCTTTTTCTCATCCTTTTTCCTGATTTCTCTTTTCTTGTCAGGGCTTCAACCCCAACATGTCCGAACGCGTACAATTGCTCCTCTCTGACCGCATTCTGGGCATGACCCTCGTTCCCGAAGGCAGAGTCTGGAACTACGGTATCGGGTTGACACAGATGTGGTCATCCAACCTGGCATACACCATGAACCTCGACACGCCGCTGCTCTTCTGGGCCGAGGAACATAGGCCTGCTGCATTCTTGACAGTACGTCCCTTATATCCAGTCTACGTCGATAACTTGCTCATAGTTTTCTTTTTTTTTTCCCCTTGCAATAGTTCGCTAACCTCGAAGGAGACGACAGTGCTGACGTGGAGAACAGTTTCGCATAGTTTTTGTTGTTTTTGTTCGTATGACCGCCCTATCTTTTCCTCTCTGGAATTTACGTTGTTACGCTAGGCTGCTAGTATAGTTGTATCTCTAGGATGTGTAAAAGTACACTAATGAATCTCTGACTGTTGAACAAACCGTGACTGGGACTCAATAGAGGGAAGTGGATCACGTTCGAGGGGATTTGCGGCCTAACATATCACAAGCAATAAGCACGAACTGAAGTTACTTGTCGCTCATTTGGGAAGACTGATCGGACGACCGCGCCGCGAGTGTGCTCGTTTCTTTTTATCACCGTTCAAACTTTGAGATCCCAACGCCACACCACTAGCCTTCTATACGTCGCTTTATTCGCAGAAGATGTAAGTTATAAGTACAATTGATCCCAGTCTCCTCGAGCAAAGAAAAAGAAAAGAGAGAAAACGCGACTGAAGATACATGAAAAGCAGAGAACTACTGAAGCAAAAGGACCTACAATAATGCAAATAGGTTACCGGTTCCACCACGCCAATCGTATGATTCGTAAACTACTCGTACACCGTAAAAGAGGGGGAAGAAATGAGGTTGGCATGAAAAAAGAAAAGGGGGAGAAATCAGTGGGGGGAATATGTAGAGTAGAAGGGGGTGACCGTGATGTGAAAGAGACTAAAAAACAAAGAAAACCGAAAATTCAAGTCTACAAATGCTAACATAACAAAACAAACTAATCATCCTCACGCCCAACCTGAACAGGATCATGTCGAGAAAACGAAGGAGCAAGAATATCAACATCCAGTTCCCCACCGACACTCGAACGTCGACGCGTAGCAGCAGCAGCTTTATCAATCTCCGACGGACCCCGTGGAGTCGACTCGTCCGCTTCGAGTATCGTATCGCTCTGAGTGTGCTCGTGATCACTACTGGTATCCGGTAGCGATATCCGTTTCGACCCACGTCGAGGTGGAGGCAACAAGGACGTGATTTCAGGTTCAGGTTCGGGTGGAGGTATCGAATGAATTTTGGGAGTGGGGAAGGACGGTGAAGTAGGAGGAGGTGAAGCAGGTCCGTCGCTCCCACTTGTCGGAATAAAAGACGACTTTTCGGTGTGGGGCGTTCCAGCGGGTGAATTGGATAATGAGTTGTTGTTGATGTTGATGAGGGAAAGTGCAGGTTGCGGTTTGGTCGACGTAGGCGTATTCGCGTTCGTGAGGATGCTAGTAGGACTGTGAGCGTAATTTGAAGAAGGCGGCGCGCTTAATATTCGGAGTCGTTGTTTGAAGGAGGTCGTTCTTGAGGGAGAAGGTTGGGACGGCGGTGATATAGAAGTCATCGTCGACTGGCGTGATGGTGTGGGCGGGAGAGGTCCGATAGGTGGTGGTGATGGCGCCTCCATCTCCATCGACTGCATGGACGTGATCGGAGAGCCAGGTATCGAATAAAGCGCGCTTCCTGTTGTGCTGACTGAGTGGTACGAACTGGTACTACTTCCTGCACGCCTCCGCACACGGTCCGTTTCATCGGGCCGGGGTGGTAACATACCAGAGGGCGGGGGCTTTGGTGCACTCAACGATAACCTGAACGGACGATTCACGATGGCATCCCTGAACGTAACAGTGTTCGGCTCCGCAGATGGAGGTGCCGAATGCGTAAGCGAGTGGGAATGGGAATGGGTAGAGGAAGTCTCATCCGCGTCAGCAACGGGTACCGGCGCAGGTGGAAGAGCGAAAGTAGGCGCTGGACGCGGCGGTAAGGAAGCACGATGAGAAGACGAAGGACGCGAATGCGACCCAGCGCTCTTCGTACTTCCTTGAGACTGTGAAGTACTGGTCGTATTTACGCTGAAAGCCGAGGATGCCGAGGCCCTCTTCGGGAAAGGTGGCGGAAGCCCAGTCAAAATGCTAGAACGTGATGAACGACTAGGTGACCTTTCCATAGTCGCATACGGATGAGGCTTTGGCGAATGTTTGATATTACTCCCGCTGGGACTCCGTTGATGAGGTTGAGCTGCTGGTGCAGCGGGGGGCGGCCCGCTCGGTGGTGTCAATCTCTGAGGTAATTGCCTCGACCAACGTTTAGTACTCGAACTCCGTTTGGTGTTGATGCTCGCCCTCTCTCCATTCAGACTCCCAGGCCTCCCGTTCTCCCCAGATGCGATCGTCGATACCGATCCCACGGACGGCGATCTCGGTCTTTGCTCCGGCGTCCCAAACGAGAATCCACTCATCCCGCCAGGACTGATACTAAGCCCAGACACCGAGCCAGCACCATGCATACTCAAGTTGTCCGACTGGTGTCTATGAGACCTCACATCCTCCTCCCTAGCACCATCAGACAACACCTGAAGCTCCGGGACGCCAGCCGTCATAAACGGATGATGTGACCCGGTCGTCGTCCACCTCTTCCTCGGCGGCGGTTGAAGCGAAATCGTTGACAGGGTCTTGGCAGCTCTGGTCGATGCCGGATTTTCATCTTGCAATCCGCCGAAAGGTTTAGGATGTCGGAATACGGGGGTAGCCATATCCTCGGCCTCGTCATCGTCATCGAACACCCCAGGTTTCTCGATAATCTTCCGTTCCAGCTGCGACAACCGATAGTGTCTCTGCTTCTCCGGTGAGAGGTCCCCATTCGAGATATGCGAGAACAAGTGTGCCTTTGTAGGGGATGGAATCGGTACGGGCGCTGAGAGGGGAGGCGTACGGGGACCGTTGGTGCTAGCATTTAGTGACGGAGCATGAATGCTCTCAACCGTGTTCGACCGAAGTAGACTCATGAGCGTGTTACCTCCCTTGCTATAGTTACCGCCATTTGCGACGGATGAACTAGGACCGTCTTCTTGATCAGGGTCTGACGCCAAGCTAGTAGCTCGGGAGCTAGATCTCGGACGGTTTCCGCCACCGGAGAATAAACCTTTCAGCGCGGAAACCGCTCCAGCGCCGTTGGTCCCGTTCCCATTCGTATTCGCTTGAGACCGGATGGACGATATCGAAGGTGCATATGGTTGTGAAGATTCCGGACTGCCTGGTCTTTCGGATGAGGGAGAAGACACGGGAGTGCCCATTATACCCTGCGCGCGTATCGAAAGCATCACGTCTAGATCGCCTCGAGGCTCGACAACTCCCACACCCGACGAGTTGGAATGCTGACCCAAACCCGCGCGTACGGCTCTATCGGGGGAAAAAAAGTGCTTTAGCGCGCCAGAGCAACCCGTGAAACTAACCGCAAGTACGCACCTCTGGTTGAGAATGGCACTCTTGATGTTGGCAATCCATTTCTGAGATTCAACAGAGTCTGTGATTTGCAAGAGCCACATTGTCCGACCGCTTTCTTCGTGATTGAGGTCTTTCCTCATAGCGCCAACGTCGACTCCACCGACTTTGATGACATGCTTCCGGCCTCCTACGTCCTCCTCTGAGACGAACACGACAGAGTCTTCGTTGATTTCGAGTCGTTCAAACTCTTTCTCTTCGGGAGAGGAAGATTTGAAGAGGTGCAAGTAGGAGACGGATGGATTGCTCCGCGATGGAAGGGTCGGGAGGGGAGAGCTCGGAGGCGTCGAGAGAACCATGAACCGGGTCTTCCATTGCTTCGAGAGAGCAAAAATGCGAAGAGAAGAAGGAGGGTAGTACTTTGGAAAGGTCGAAGATATCTGAACGTACTGTGTGAGGGATGCTGGTGTAGATGGAAAGGGCGGTATGGGTGAAGGAGGAGGAGCCACAGACGATGAGCGTGTATGTGAGGGCCTCGAGGGCGGCAACGCGGCAGGCATCGAGCCAGATCGACTTCGTGTGTGTACCAGATGGTGTCGAGGAGAAGAAGGCGGTATCGGGATAGACGCAGTGGAGGGGAGAGAAGAGAGGGGAGTTTGTACGACTTGGTTGTTAGGAGTTCGCGTCGATGCTACTGACACTGAATCTTCATAAGTCTCCTGATCGTCTGAATTTCCAACTTCATCCGCGGGGAGACTGTCCACAAAGTTACCGTTCTCGGGTCCTTCCACTGGCGACGAAATTGCAAGCCCGAGCGCCTGCGCGGCCTCCTCCCGCAGCCGTCCACGTTCTTCGACTTCTTCGTCCTTGACAATGTGTGCTGCAGATATTTCCATGACTTCGGGAAGTATTATGGGCACAGGTCGTAACGGTGCCGACGGTTGACGAACCGATTTCCTTCGTCGACCAAAGTTGAAATTAAGTGCGTCCGAGGCCATCACCAGCAGGCTCGCCCGCGATGACTGCCGTTTGTCGGGCGAGCTGGGGCTCGATGATACACCTGAAGATGAATGCAATGGGCTCGAAGGCATCCTTGGAACGTCTGACGAGCGAGAAACCAACAAAAAAAAAACACTTGAGCACAACGAGCACTGAACGTAAGTAATATCGCGAGGTACGTACTGCGTGTCGACGAGAGCATGTTCATCTCCTGCTGCAACCCACTTGCTGTATGATACGAGTTGCTTCTAAGCCGAAAAGATGCCATTGGAGACGACGTTGGCCTGTTGGGCAAGGTTTCCATCTATGAAAGGACGACATAGTCGCACGAGAGATCATCAGTTGGAATTGGCTGTGTTTCAACATGAGAATGTTGGCTGCTTACCTTGCCGCCGTGTGCACCGCTGCCCTGGCTGTGTCCTCTGCTGCTTCTGCTACTTTTTCAGTTTTCTGTCCTCGCTCGGAGGTTACAGACATTGAACCCGGCAAAGCAGCCAACAAGCAACGTGTATGTGCGCTCGCTAAAGGGGGGGAACTATTAAAGAAAAATTAAACGGAGTGGGAGTCTCAACTCGGCAACCAGGGGTTTATGGCATCAATCCCGCCCCTTTTTGTATTTAATTTCTCGAAAAAAGTGCTTGCAAATTGCGGTACCATGGATAATCCATACGGAAAGGGTTAGAAGCGTTCTGATCACGAATTCAGAGGTATATATCTAGACAAGAACTTGTTCCTCCAACGGCCACCGAATGTATCTAAACTGGTTCAGACTGGTGCTCGGTGTCAGCCCTTACTCAACCCTAGCGTCCGTACAACCATCATGAACCTTGTCCTTGATACGAGTGCATGCGCGTACCCGGGGGACGAGGCCTGGGTGGTCGGCCCTGCCAATCTCCCGATCCCCCGCGGGAATCATGTGGGTGGCCCTCGACCTCCTAACCAGCTCTGAGCACAAACGCTCAACTAGGCTGCCTGCTGAGTGCTGTTGTTGTTGTTGTTCTGCTGCAGTGACTGTCCAACATGCAAGCCAAGCATCCTTCGCAGCTCCTCATTCTCCTTCTCCAGTCTCGCCAGCTCTATCTCCCTCTCCAGCGCCCACTCAGCTTGGGTGGCATCCCGGGACAGCCATGGCTCCCGCTCATATAAGGATTGCGTCACTTGCTCGAGCTCCTCCTCCATTGACCCCTTCTCGCGAGAGCTGTGCTCCTCCAAAACGTGCTCTCCCCCCTGGACGCGTAGACATTGCCGCAACAACCGAGACATTCGTGCCAAAGAATCCGAAATCGCGGTACTCCCTTGAAGCTCCTGCGTCGCGTTGCTCTCCTCTAGAGCCAACAGCTTCGTCTCGTACTCCCTAATCAACGATAACTCATGCTCCTGGACATCTTGCTAATCGAACATTAACCTATCAGCACCCACTCCAAATTCCGCAAGTCAAGTGAAAAGCTTACCGCCTTATTCCTGAATTGCGCTATCATGCATAACCTCCGTCAACCTCGAACAGACAACGGATAGACATTACTCACTCATCAGGGTGTCCATGGTTTGTTCATATTCCTTGATGAGAGTATTGAGCTGCTTGTTGTCATGCTGCAACGTCAAATTCTCCTGCGCAATAGCCGAATTCATTCGTTCCAATTCCGCTTCGTAAGCCTCTGTTCATATGGAACCCAGTTAGATCTCCCCCCTACGACCACAGAGATTGTCACACCGCACCTTTAGTTTTGTCCATATTGAAGCTGACAAAAAACAACACGTCCCAATTTCAGGTAAAGAACATACGATGCAAAAAGCAAATTGGTAGGTAACGCACCGGCGCAACACGAAACCAGTTTGAGAATGCAATGCCTGGGACTGTAAAGGATATGTACCACCATTTAGACTCATGACAATCAATCAAGAACGAAAACGTAGTCCACTTACCTTGACATTCCCAGCCGTTCCAAACAGCGAAACAGACATGTTCCTGTTCTGGTTCAGCTGGTCGCTGAGTTCCGTTATGAGACTCCATAGTTGGGTGATTTCGTCCCCGCCTTCGCCAATGATAGCCATTTCCCCGTGTTAGAGAGAGCTGAGATTGCTGATTCGTTCGTGTCGTCAAGAGTCTTCCGTCCGTTTTCCGTGAGTGCCAAGTCGTGAAAGCCGCCGAATCACAAAGCTAAGTAGAACGTGGTGAGGTGTCCTGATAATAGCACTGTCCAAGTGTCAGTATTCAACGCCACGACTCCATGACCTGACACTCACCCCAGAATTTCCGGGCCTGCCTTCGTCCAATAAGTATCTGTGGACCCTCAAAGTGGGGTTAGGCGATGGAGGTGAAGAGGACAAAAGGAAACAGTTACGTGAGATCCACGTGTAATCAAGGCGTCAACGGCTACGCGTTAAGCGCCAGCGAGCAACCCTCTGTCCCCGCTCCCACAACCCAGCGCAGGCATTCGATTCCAGACCCTAGAAAACCTCTAAACATGGAAACTCAAGCAAAGATCGAGTCGGTCTGTGGCTTCCTCCTCCAGTCACCTCCAGGAGAAATCAACGATGTTCTAAACGGTAACGATTCTCACATGAACTCCTCCATCTCAACGCATTCTCAACGAATACTCTTCTTCTTTTGAACAGACGTACGGAACATAATCTCAGATGATGATACCTTGCAAGAAGGCGTACTTCCAGCATTGAGAGAATACAATCTCGAACAGTTCATCACCGTCGACGTGCCTGGAACAGAGCATCAAGTTCGTTCCCCTTGTTTATCTCCCCATCGACTCCCAATTCACGGTCATACACCTCACCCAGTCAATCATAAGCGAATCCGCTCGCATACCATCCTCAGATGACGGAGAGGAAAGGTGGCTAGATCCCCGATCGAAGACGAGTTTCGCGTTCAATCATCTAACTCTGGTGCGCAGCCGTCTCCAAAATCTCAAAGCCCCACAACGACTGATTATTTCTTCCAGGAAGCAACCGATCCTCAAACAGTCGAGCCAAACGAAAACTCTGAACCTTTACGGTACGCCCCACCCCCACGCCAATCAGAATAAAAAACTCACCCCCCCTCGAACCAAAAGCGCTGCACTGGAAAAGTCGGCTATAACCTACCTCACTGCACATTTCCACGACGGTGTCTCTTCCGTATTTGCATCCAGAGATACCGGAAGCGTCTTTACTCTTCAGATCGTAGCGAACAAATACAACCCTACGAACTTTTGGTCGGTCTATATCGATATAGGCGGACTATATCCTCCTCTTATCGCGTCTCTCTACTAGGTCTGGCCGATGGCGATCGGAATACATCATCAACATGGACGATAACACCATCAAGGGCAGGATATTCGTCAACGTTCACTACTACGAACAGGGCAATGTACGCCAGTCGTCATCTCATCTCATCTCATACAAAACGACTCACCTTCCTTCCTTCCTCCTCTAGGTCCAATTATCCACAACCCACAACATATCAATACCTCTCACATCCGCCATCGTCACTTCCCCTCCAAACAACGCCGCTTCCAAGATACTCGCCCTGATCGAGACAGAAGAGCGCAACTACCAGAACTCCTTGAGCGACAGTTACCACGAAATGTCCGAGAAGACTTTCAAGAGTCTTAGACGTGCTTTGCCTATGACAAGGCAGAAATTGGATTGGGATAAGGTGTGTCCACTTCAATCCTCAAACACAAAGAAGAAGACGCGACCACTTATCCATACATCGCAGGTTTTGGGATACAAACTCGGAGCAGAGCTCTCGTCGAGTAAAGGAAACTTTGGATCGTCATGAAAGAAAAAACAGATGTAATTATGTACTGTATACTAAAGCATATTCCGAGGGGTTGTCTGCATCAATATCGGCTATGGGATGTTGACCAGATCCAGCACGACGTGTTCGTGATCCAGTCTCTTTGCGACGCGCTTTCGCGGTACCTTTATGCCAGTCCTGGCATGTTCGTCTTTGTTGCTTGTACCATCCGCCAAGATCGATTGCATCCACGCCGGTGCAAGGGAATAAGGAGCAGAATCCGGACGACGACAGGGCTCTTGCCTACGTGCGATATTAGAACCATTGCCAACTGCCTTTATCTGTTGTATCAGGTGCTCAAGCCTGTCCACCTCTTGCGTGTTGAATGAATCGGGAGTTCGTGGTCGAGGTATCGGAGCAACCGCTGGGATCCTCCTACGTGTGCTCGAAGGTTTCGTGACCAGTCTCGGAGGTCGTGGTAGTAACTCAATCGCAGAGTCTTCCGAATCGCTAGAAATTTCAACCACCTCCCGGTGTTCACGGCCAGCTCCAGATGGTACCGTCATTCTGGCATTCCCTCCGAATCTCCTGTGTGGGGGCGGGCGCTGAGGCAGGGGTACCTCGTCCTCAGAGCTGCTGATTTCGAGTACTTCTACTTCTTCTGGATCTGGGCGAGGTCGATGGTTAAGCTACCAATAATTGCGGGATATGGAGTATTTGAACCGCCTACTTTCCTGACGAGACGACCTTTCATTGGAAGGGGTATGTCCAGATACGACTTTATCCTTCCAGTCGCGAGCTTCGCATTGAGCACAACGCCATGTATCCACTGTGCGTCGCGTCCCTACCGAGGAATTGGTACTTCGCAGGGTGCTCGCTCTGACCAGTTCCCTCAGTTCCAGATCAGAGAGAAGAGGAACATGACACCCTATATCAATCGAGGCGAAGAAATCAGACGCACGAAGTACAAAAACATGGTGATAAACACACTCACGATGATGCCAGCTTGTTTTACAAACCTGACACGTAAGAAGGAACCTTTGGGGATTGTTTTCTGACGATCCACAACGTCGACAAGACATATATATTGCTTTTGGTCTGAATTTGTGGTCAATGAGGGGCTTTAAATTCGGTCAGTCTCGAGGGCTTCAAAGTTGGAAGACAAAGTACAAAACGAACCTTGATAATCCCTCATTCCCACGCACCCTGGAAGCAAGCGCCCACAAGCGCCCATACTCTCATTTCCCACACCGGTGAGCGCGGGTGGGAAGGACCTGGAGTCTTGTGAGGCACGACATGCTTCTTTTCAGAAACCTTGCCGTTGAGCTCCCTCGGCAAGTAGTTAAAATAACACAAACGCCACACCGCCGAACGTTCGCAGCAAACATTTCAGCTGTTTAGGGGGTTCATCATCTGCCGGTAAACGCCCCTCAACTCATGGCCCTCAGCGCCCATCTCGCAGAGAGCGTAGAACGGCGCGTGTTTAGAAGCTTCAGTAGAGTACCGATTATGATATTATGCGGAGCGTACTGATATGAAGAGATAGAAGACGATGCTGAGGTACAGGACCTACACTAGAAGCCCTTCTTTTAGACAAACTCCGAGCCCGTTGGCGACCTTGCAAGGGTATCGTCACTCGTGTCACTGCAAGGCGACTTCGATCCGTCCATCTGTGAGTCCAAATCAGCGATCGCCCACGAGCCATGAGGAAACTCAGAACCTTAACTGGAACGGGCAGAGTTAAACAGGGTCGTGTCTCTGTCGTTCTTTGCTGCCCAGCATCACGGATGCTGACTCCCTCCGAGATGGCCTGAGAAATCTCGATGATATTCAGACGATCTGGTCGATTGACAAAGGTGGTCAAGTGCCGGACTGCTCTGCAAGCAGCGATCTAAACGCTAGTTAGCCGCTGGACTGGGCTGCGATTGACTGGGACGAAGAGCTGACCGTTGAGATCATCGTGGCGGGTACCACTCCAATGACAGACATGATTGGATTCAAGTTGAGGGCACTGAACACCTAAAGCATGAAAGTTAGCGTCTAAATGGGACAACATGTCTTTCGAGCTCAGACTCACAACACCCATGAGGTTCACTAGGAATCTGTTTGACAGCGTGAGTATGCCAGTCAGTCGATCAACACATATTGGACGCAGTACTCACGCGATGATGAAGTAGAGAACCCCGTCTACGACCAAAATCTTGATCAGGCGAGTCCTGTTGTTCAGTTGAATGCCGGTCTTGTAGGCCATAAGACACATCACAATGAAGTCGATTCCCATCGCATACACATAGATCCCGGTGACGAGATTGTGTTCGTTATCAATGAAGATGCAGCCCTGGTCGTCGTCCCACTTCGCCCTGACGATTGGAATATCGCGGAGAATGAGTGCCCAGTGTCCCAAGATAATAATCGTCAGCACGACGACTACATGGCGGTCGTTCTTCCAAATAGCAATACTGGAGAAGCAGAAAGTTGAATGCGTGAACACTTTGACGTGTGCTTTACTCACGTCCTGATTGCCAGATTCACGCACGCCAGTCCCATAGAGAGACTACCCATCGCCTGTATGAAAATGTACATTGCCTCACAATTGGAGGCCCTGGCGGCCGAGGGTCAGCACATGGAGATGCCAACGTTGGTGATCGAACTTACTCTATCTTAGTGTCGAGGAATACCATGCTATCAATCGTGGTATGAGCTGACGGTGTCTACCAGGACTTGGTATTTGCACTCCTACAATCCAATGCAGACACCAAGGAGCGCATAACGGTTGAGGAAATAGAAAACCTGGTCGTCGCCCTGAATTAGACGGGAACACACGGGAGCGGCGATCAGATCGCACATACCAAAGGCCACTTGAATTTGTGTCTCCCGGTGATTAATTTGTATTCGAAGTCCAGAGAGTTGAACCATTCCCACCTGTGATCGTATATCAGGAGGTGGTAAAATAGGCAGACAGTGCCCTCACAAATAAAGGCCGACAAAGGCATGAAGAAGCTTGGAAAATGAATCTGAAATTCGATATCAATGAGGGACGCGTTCGACCCAAGTTAGAGATCCTGTACTTACCAGCATTGCGCGCCATCATGTGTGCTGAATGCCAGTCGATAGCCATGATGTCTCCGTCGATGGTCCTAACTGGAGAAATTCTGCGATTGCACGGGGTTTCGGTTTTGTTGTCCGAGTCTTATATGGACCAAACCCAGCGCTGAGATAGAAGCCAAAGCTTCAAGACTTAATCGATTGTATAACCTCACCGGGGAGTGCGGAACAGATATCGTGATGTTCATGTCAGCCTTGCCTAAATTACCGGCAACTTTAAAAGAATCACTCACAGGGGTGGTTCCCTCACATTTTTGAAGACGTGCTGAAGACGTGCCGCTACTATCTCACCAGTATATTTAGGTCACCTCGTCCTGTGATTTCAGTCGTCATATCTATTCCGGGTCAGCGCTCAAGAGCCGTGGCATGGTGGAGATTTTGACAGCTTTCATGGTTCGATCTTCCGGCGCTGGCATTGCGAAAATGGCCAAGAAAGACGAACGTGAAATGGAAGTTGCATACAGTCGGCAGACTTTGACGAAGGAGCGGCACCGCGCAACACACTCCTCGAAAGCGTCGTTTCTAAAGTCACGAACACCTCACCGGGCGTCGTGGCGCTGCAGAGTGCTTGTCCTCGGACGCTTTGTGCGCGCAGCGAGTAGATCAAGATGAACGAAAGTGGAAGTAGATTCAACCCTCAAAGTCTAGGCCGGATCTTCCTACTGTTCAGCTCCCACCAGCGATCGGTAGCTTCATCAACATCGTAACCAAAGTTTGCTGCCATCTTCTTCTTATCCGCCCAAGGATTAACAGAACTCGGCGGTGTTCCATCCTCCTTTGCCACAGTTCCTATTCCTGTGAGTTCTTGAATGGCTTTCTCCATGGCCAGTCGCATGGACACGTCCCTGGCCTCCTGCTCCGGTCCATCCAGCATATGGTACAGTGTACGATTGTCCAATGCACCTGTTTGCTGGGAAGTGGCACGGTCAAAACGTATCCTTTGATAGGCTTGGAGTAGCTCGGGGATCTGCGACTTGTCCGTGATCCGCGAAAACAAGTTTCCGAGGACCGCAGCGTCTTCAATCTAGAACGATAACGTGGTCAGTCTAGAATTGGGGCTATCACAAACGTGGATGCTTTACTGACTGCCATGGCTGCCCCTTGTGCCCGATAGGGCTACGATTTCAAAGGACTTTTAGGGATAGTACCCCATCGACACGTTTCACGACGCACCAGCATAGGATGGCAGGAATCACCGAGTAATGTTACACGACCGGCTTCATGTGTCCACGTTCTGAGCGGCGCGCATATGAGGAGCTTGCTCTTCAAAACTGAGGGCATCAGGGAGATCAGCTTTTGGAATCTGCAAACGAGAGTAAGCCTTCCTATTCGTAAACCGCACGAATGCTTACCGCGGTTCCCACCCGGCGAACCCTTCCCTCACTTCCTCAATGTCTCCTCGAGCGGTCCAGGAATAGGTGGAGCCATCGTCGGGCTTGACCAGTACCATGTTGTATTCGTTTCTTCCTCGCTGAAACCGATGCAGAAGTCAGAAAGAGCAAAGGAATAGTTAACCGACACGAACAACGGTGTACCCTATCGCGTGTCTTAACGGGCCCATCCAACACGTCAGGCGAGGGTTTTCAATCAGGTCGCGAAGCTCGGGATCCTGAAGCATAGACTTGGCTGGTATTAGAGTCCTGAAGGCCACGTCCCCGAGTGGGACAGATAACGGGATATTCTTGTCGCCAATTACACTCCCACGGACGACGGAGTGTATCCCATCGGCACCTATGATGAGGTCCGCTTTGAAGACCTCTCCCGATTCTAGCGTGACAGACGGGACACTGGCATCGACATGCTGGACTTTGGCCCGTAGCTTCAAATTCATGAATGGTTCTGCGATAGCTAAAAGCATGTCATGGAGATCTCCACGCTGGTTGCATGACCAGGATGGTATTGTTATGTTCAGCGTCGCTTATTTCAAGTATACAGACCACTCACATGGACGACATGCCACGGTGCACCGTGATCCCGGTCCATCTTGTCTCCCAAAGTGGCCATTCCAACTTGTTCTCCAGTTTTGTCTTCGTCATCCCGACGTATGAGTTTCGTTCAGTGGAGCGAAGGATGGGCTTACAATGGACGTAAGTGAAGGCGGACGGCCTGTCTGGGTCAGCTATCTTCTTCAAGGCAGACTGCAAACCCCATCTAACGAGCAGGCGCGCGAGATCTAATGCCAAGGTTCATAAGGAGGACGAAGCAAGATCGAAGTGAGGATGCTTACTGGGACAGACTTGGATACCAGCACCAATCTCTCCCAAAGACGAAGAACTTTCCAGTACAGTCACTTTATGACCTGCTTGCCCCATGCAATAAGCAGCAGCCAAGCCTCCCATGCCACATCCAACCTGCAAGGCAAAGAAATAAGACAAGGTATAGATCGGCGACGACCACTACGTACGATCAAAACATTCAACTTTTCCGTCGCCTTCCTTCCTCCGTAAAGCGTAACTTGCTCTGGTTTCATAGGACTTCCTGTCATCTTGAATGTGAGGCTCCAACAGTCGATCTACTTAGTGAAGGGTCAGTACGCTCCTCCCTTGACGAAGAGCGAGTGCTCACAGCCAAGTGATTCGAAGGAAGACGTCACAAGCTCTGCGCATTTCCGAGAATCGGCCTCTAATATGTTGGGCGTGGGCGGAACACCTGATTCCCGGAGGCCACTGGTGCCGATCAGAAAATGGAGTGTTCCCGTGAAAAGGATGTTATGGAGAATATGTCATTGGGGTATAGTTGTATGTCTGCACTACAAATGTTTAGTGTGAGACCATGGGGATTGGAATCATTCTTAGTACCACAAACATAAACTACTCACTGCATTCCTTGACTGTGTTCCGAACACTGGCCAAACATCAGAGACTATCCGCACTAGAGTTCGATGGAACTAGTCACCGTTCTGACGCTTTCTTTCCCCATCGAGTTGATGGAAATGCAGGCGGACAAGGATTAGTAAGTCCGCACCCGGGATACAAGTTTTCCACGGCCGCAAGCCCGCATCTTATATCCTCCGTAATTAATGTTTAATGTGGAGGTGAAGCCCGAGGACTATCGCGAGTCGTGATACGCGGTCGAATTGGGAGGAAGAGAGCGTGTTGGCGTTTGTGGGCGTCTTCTCGCTGGTGATGGTTCTCCGTTTTGCGGGGCAGTCACACCACGTCACACCCGACATCGGGTCCACGTGCAGTCACGCGATCAAGTACTTGCCAAGTCTTAGTCTAAGGCCCATCCACTCAACACGACCACTGCCTCCAATATGGTCAACCCCCTCGGGCTCACATGAATTACAATTACGCGGACGTTCGACCTCAATTCAACATGAATATTTTCAATGAGGATCGAGCTGGATGATCACGCAAGTTCCTCGCTGTACTCCGCTCCTTTTCTGAGTACGATTTGATTCATGATCCACACAGTACAGCACAAAGCCTTTTATGTAGGGAAAACATATCTCGGATCCGTGTCCGCAATCTCCGTAATCTCCTCCAACTTGATCCTCTCTTCCGGGCTCATCGCCGCCAGTCGTTTAGCGTTCTTCTTGTTCAACCACGAAAGCCTCGTTCGGAGAATGAATGCCGTCAAGAATGCCAGGAACAGACAACTAAAAAAACCATGGCATGCCGGTTGTAAGTAACAAGGAAACCGATACCCCCGCTCGGATATGTTACTCACCCCGCAGATATTCCATGTCCTTTCCGATAATGTGTCTCTGGATCGAAGTAGATCTGAGGGGAAGCGCTGCAAGCAAGGATCAACGCTGTGCCCCCAAGCACGGATATACACGGCAACTCACATTGATATACAGTTCGAAATAGACACAATGAACGCCGTTCCGACACCTCTCTTCGACGTCGGCGAGAAACAATTCGCCGCCCAGCTCCTACAAAAGAGAGTCAGTGTCGGCTTCCATACTTTACACCGAAAAACTCACATAACCAGTGGGAACAAACTATAGTTCCCTCCGACCACCAAAAACAGGGCAAAGTACGAAGCCCCTACGCTCTTATCCGCACACAGCGAGAGAATGAGGTACCCCGCGAACGAGACGAGACATGACAGCATGATATGGTATCCTCGATCTTTTGTCTTGTCGCTGTGCCACGCTTGGAAGAACACCATAAACCATCCCGCAACGTATGGTGCGACTGTCATTCCTTGGGCATCGATGGAGGAGAAGCCCAGTTCTTTGATGAGCTGGAATGAGAAGGAGTATTTAGATCGGCAACATTGAGAGAGGACGGGAACATACAGTTGGTAAGAAATACGATACTGTGGCAACACCAACGTTGACTAAAGTTCCGGTCAGCCAGGTCCTACCTGCAGACACAAGGGAAAGAGCCCGAGCTCATACTCACAGCTAGCGTATATAATCATGAACAGCCACGAATTCACGTCCGTGATCACGGCTTTGAACCCCTCCCATCCCGTCATCCCACCATGCGATTGTGGCTTATGATCCCGGTTGACACGAGCCTGTGCAATCGCTTTTTCTCTCTTGCTCAAGAATGATGCAGCAAAGGGGAAGGATGGGAGGAAGAGCAGAATTGCGAGGGCCATAATGATTGTTGGGATGGCCTCGATCTGTAGGTCGTTTCGATTTTACCTGTGAGTTTCACGTATATCACGAGAGATGGATTGAAAATACTGACGAGGAAAAGGAATTGCCATCTGAAAGAGAGATTCCAACATTAAAATCGGGCCGACGGGAGAGATAAAACCAACACTCTTACCCTGTAAGCAGGCTGGTATGTGCCCGAGTAAGGCCAAACGCGATTAGCCCCTATGGAACGGGTCAGTCGATGAAGCTCGAAGGACACAAGTCGCATAACAGGACGCACCCCAATCGCCCCGGGATACGTTCCCGTCATACACAAACTAATCCTCAATGCTAACTCGTGCCTATCATGTTGTTGAGCTTATCCCAGCTTCAACTCAACAAGAAGGGAAACGTACCTCCGATACCAAAATGACAGATAATAGATCATGCCCGCATAATAGCCAGCTTCTCCTATGCCTATCAAGACTCTACAAGTTCAAAACCGAGATCAGCGGGATGTCCCGAGAACAGTAGATAGAGCCGAGTCCTTACCGGAGAGCCAAAAGGGCAGCATAACCCTTTGAATATACAAACGACAGCGAGGCAATACCCCAGACTGTGAGGGAGAGGAAGAAGCTAAACATTGAACAAAGGGTGTTCATCAGTTTCTGACCCGCAGGAACGTCAACGAGTTGGAAACTCACAATCGGTTGGCACCTATATGGCGCTGAAGGACTGCGATAGGCGGAGCGGGAAGGTGAGTTCCACATGGTCCGAATATGCGAAACAGAGAAGTGAAAGACACATACCATTCGCGGGCATTTCCAGGAGACCTGTGAAGCAAGGTACCGAAGATCGTCAGTATAGACCCGCGATTTGCAAGCGGAGGAAGCTCTCACAATAGCCGACGTAGAAAATACTTAACGCCAATGTCCATTTATCGTTATCCGTGATCCCCTAAAGTATCGGGACCCATGATCAGCGAGAAATTAAATGGGCGAGACTGTGAGGACGTACGAAGTTTTCGTTGAACTCGCTGAGAACATGTGCATTTCCACTGTCGGGAGCTCAGAATGGACCATCTATCATGATAGCCGACGAAACTTACATATTCGTGCGGTCTGGTGGGGATCAATGTCAGCCAGGAACTCTTTCGATCTGTGAATCAAGACGTACCGAATTGGTTGACTGGCAAGAAAGAAGGGAGAATGTGACGTCTTAGTACTTCTGCTGCTCGTCAATGGGTATAGTGAGCTGAGACGCACATATGTAGCTGAAACAAGAGAGTAAGTATCCGAATGGGAGGAGCAGGTTCGACAACCCTCGCACCTGCAAATGACCAACGGCAACACCGAATTATCAATCTTCCTCTTCACTTTATACTGTCGTCAAAACTCATCGTCAGAACACCACAGCCAACTACCAACGTTGCGGGAGAAAACACCCACATCCTCCTCCTCTGTGTAAACCACCGCCTTTGCATCCTCGTTCACCGCATCCGCGTATGCACGATCCAGTGGGGAGAAGAAGTGTGCCCTCGCCGGTTTCGATCCTGCAGCATCTTGGTGAGCAGTTCCCTCCGGGTTTGTATTGTGGCCAGACTCGAAATTCGAAGCGGCCTTTTCAATATCGGCGTCGACATCGCGGCTTTCAATCCGGGACGTATCGTCACCGTGCTTCCTCTCGGTGTCGGACATGGTGAGGGAGAGTGAGGGTGGGAAATGAATCCGAAGACTTTGAGGTTTTTATACCATCCAGGATATACCCGCAAGCTCCATCCAGTGATCTATCCTGCTCGCTTGTATGAAAGGTGGGGTCATCTGTCCATGCGTCCCCCTGACGCGGAGAGAAAAACTTCAGGAGGCTATTTTTAGACCAACACCCGTGAACGGCTATCCGGTCCGTAATTTGTCATCACCCTGCAAAACCGTAACGGCCACCGTGCACACTGCGTTTCTCAGCTCACCATCGCCAACTATCCACATGCATGCCTCTCTCCAGAGTTCGGCATTCAGAGCCAAGACTGAAGAGCCTCAATAGATCACGAAAGTCTCAGAGATAGAAGATATCTCAGGTGTACCTCACTCTACCGCGGTGAACCGTACGGAATCCTGTTGAAGTTGGAGGTTGGACGGCTTTGAGACGATATTTTGACATCCCGCGCGGGGCCCCGGGATATCGATGGTATTGGACTGAGAAATTCAAATCATCCACCCTTTCTTCACCTGAGCGCATGAGCGATAATCGGAATTCCGATCCACCAGTTACAGCACCGGAGTTGAGAACCCTTTCCTTCACGCACCGGTAGGTTCACTACTCGTCGTTTTCCCCTTCTGAGTTCAACCTCAAAGATGACAACACAGTTGCAAAGGAACTGACCTTATCCAGCAGTCCAATGTCCTTGAAGAGAAATCGAGCCCATACAATTAGTTCCAGATCGTAATCTTCGGACGGAAGTTTCTGACATACATTATTGTTCCGGAATTATGGAACTATCCACACATTTGCTTTGACGTACGTGGGGTCGCAGAGGGTCGCAGTCCTGAGCCTTCCTGAGCCCATCCCAAGACATTCTGAATCCTCGGAGTTCCATCTCGGCTCTAATCTGAAGACAATGGGCTTCACGATATGGATCCCACAGAAACACGTTCTTCTGATCGAGCTGGTGTCCTGTAAGCGAGTGGTACCGGTTGAGCCAGCATTTGAGTTCCGTCGAGCGCAAATTTCACAGAGTCGCGATGAACTTCAACATCAACTTGCATGACACCGAATGGAGGTTGGCCTGTAATCTTAGGCCCGGACTGACTCAAGCCAGGTCGCCCCGTCAAATTCTTGAAGACAGTCGTTCAAAGCTGCTGGGTGGTGAAGGGGCAGGGACCCCACACCGTGCGTCGCTGCTGGGATCGAGTCCAGGCCTGGACTGAGGGTTATCAATGATATCGGTTCTGTATTCTGGCGGTCTTCTTTTCTTTCTTTCGCGAGGATCAGAACCTGTCGATCGAACAACGGTAATTACTGCATGAGTATCGTTCCAGATTATGGCATCTGGCTCGGACTCACCCTCGACTCTGAGTGCCATTTCCTCCCCTTGTACTCAACAACACAGACCCAGTCATCATTGTTGTCTTCATAACTAGACAGAAAGAAGGTTCACGATCAGTACACGACAAACACAACGCGGGTATCACATACTCACAGGCTACAGCAACGCGAACCTGACCACGTCTCTGGAGTCTGGGCCCTCCCGGCTCCGTAGGTAAGAGCTTCACCTTTGAACACGTATACGTCAAAAGCTTACAGTTCTTGCCTCATAAATTTCCTGTTTCTGTTCGAGAGGGGTTGAATAAACGAGAATGTGCTCGAGGTTCGTGACCGTTCGCCGTCAACCAGAGGTGTAGGTCCATGTGTATGCACGATGCGAGGTGCCGACGGCAAAAACGTGTTGCGCAACAAACACGACACTGACAGTTTGCGACATAGCCCGTCGTTTTACCCTCTGTGTCGCGTGGTATCGCCATTAATAACGAAAACGCATGAGTAAAGGGGATAGAGATATGTAAAATTTGAGAACGCGTCGCAGTCAAATCAATGTCCAAAGACGGAATAATCCGCTGAATCGAATCGACTCGAAGTCATAACCTAGCAATGATACACAAGAATTCAGGTCACCACAGACCCCTAACCAATAGAGCTACTACAATACCGTACGTCTAATGTCAGTCACAGTGGTGGGATAATAGATAGGTACTTGGTATACGACGCTATTGTTCACGCACCAAAATGTGGAATCAAGCTCGTCCACTCAACTTCCTGCAACGCGGAAGACGGAAGGTCTGTCAGTTGCTTAACCGTCAGTACTATCAACACGATACGGGCTGTGGGATAGATCATGGCGGTCAAGAATACGACGAAGTTCCCAGTAAGGATGTACCTCTCGCCGTCATATGGGCAGATCTGCACTATCCAGATTCCCAGCGGCAGACCAGTTATTGAAAGTGCGAAACCAGTCCAGAGATGGTGGTCTATGGTATCGCCGGGAAAGCCACGGTAGTTGAGCATGATGGGGATACAGTGGATTACACCGAGTAGAATAGCGGTGGAACACGTTAGAGTATAAACGAGTCGGTCTTGAATGCCAGTAGTAGCTGAAAATATGTTTCCGCGTTCGGGCTGGGGACGGTTTCCACCGTCCGAGTCACCATTCAGGGCGTGATTGAAGATTTGCCCAACAACCATCAGCGGTAACAGAAGGATCCACAGAACTCTGGACCCAAGGTCGTCGTAAGTATCCCATTCATTAACGATGTAATCGTCCCGGAATCGATCCCAAAACGCGCTGAGTATTCCAGGAGCCCTTGCATTGGTTGGCATGGCGGGGATGTCAGTGCCAAGCAAGGTAGAGCCTGATTCCTCTGTATTCCGAGCAACTGAAAGTTGTTCGAGAGAGATGGATTCCGGTCTGTCCATGATGCGGAGAGGGAACCGAACTCCCGAGGGCTTGTGCCACCAAAACGAGTAGCTAACGAGGTTGAGCGCCGCAAAGCCAAGAGTGAGGATCTCCAGCTCTGTTATGGCGAGGCCGTTGACACCTCGTGCTGTGCAGTTTATGATGAAATACAGTGTTTGGAATATCGCGATGGTTTTGGCGAGGAGATCTGTGTGGCCAAAGCTCTCGATTTCCTTCTCGGTGATTGTTACCCATTTGGTGGCCACGCAGTATTCAAGTAAGGACTGCGAGAGCCACGATTCAGTAGGGCCAGTGGAGCGGTAATACGAGATACTCACTTCATACTGATCGTCACACTTATACGGGAGCAGCTGTCTGAGCTTGTGCTGCTGTCTACTGTAACCGTCCCACCTTCCCTCCACGGCGTTCCTGAAGTGTTCGCAAAATCGTCGATCCCAAAGATGAAAGAGAAATTCTCCCTCGGAGTCGTACAATGCAAATCCACCCATGAGAGCAAAGAATGCATGAGTCATCGTCCAGCCGTACTCTGAAAACCAAATCAACATGACTCTGCCAGATATATGTGAAGGGACTGTGTGCAACCCACGTTGATATGCCTTTGCCATCTTCCGGGCGGCAAACCATTGACGAATGGACCATAGGACGATGAGTTCAGGCGCGAGAAGAGCGACGCAAAAGATCTTTGCCTTATCCCAATACACCAGGGCCTCGTGACCTGAGCGTGGCACGCTAGGGACGTTGGGACGTACAGATGTCCAGGTACAAAGAATGATCATCGACAGGCAGCTCCAGATGATACTCGCCGTAGTGCGAGTTTCTCGAGAAGAAAGAGGTGTTGGAGCGGTAGAACTTCTTTCTAGGTCCAGCTGTCGGTAGGAGAGGGCAGCGAGAATAAGCGACATTCGTGCCAGCTGTCGGTTGTAATTCTAAGAGGAAGTGAGGGGTAGATGAAGAAAGGTCGGTTGAAATACTTCCAAAGGATGATCGATGACAGCTAGATACAGCTGTTTGTTCTGCAGTGCCTTGTACTACCCACATAATACATTCTATTTCTGCCATGATATGCCCTTCCAGGTCTCTTGTTGGTCTTCCGAAGTGCACAGTAGAACGACAGGGCTCCGGTGAGGCCGACTCTGATTTTTTTTTGTTTGGACGTCCAAGGGGGTATGGTGGTAAGCGACGGAATCAGAGATTTTCGAAGCTTGAACGAGCTTGAGCTCAGTGAGACGCGACCGATAGTACATCGAAGGCTATCCTTGTTTTGGGCTTGAACATCAACCGGTTGTAGAACGGTGCTACCGCACACAGCGTGCGTAGTGCATTTCCTCGGGAAGGAGCTTACTTAGGTACAACTCGGTTTGGCTTTGGTTTTCGGATTATGAACAAGTAGGGAGAGCCCTACATACAACAGCAGTGCCTAGATGGCGTGTGACGCGACATCTGAAGGACGAATGCTCCACCAAAAGAAAAAAAAATAAAAACTAGAACGGTGCCACCGTGATCCCTGTGGCTTAGATGATGCCCAATCTGAACGTTATGTAACGCCCAGTGAACTTCGTGGCACGCGTACCGATTCGGATCAATGGCCCGCGCTCCGGCCTCGTGACATGGATTCGCGTCGCGTCAGTACTTCAGTTCCCGCTACTGCTAAGTAGAGGGTTTTACCGAAAGTGCGAAAAAACCGTTTTCGCGGAAGCCCTCTCGGAAAGCATGACTTTTTTCTCATGGTCACTGGATCAACTTCGCATATTCCCTTATAAACTTTGACTTCCCACGCAGCTTGTTTTCCTCCCATCACTATCTCTCGTTTCCACCCACATGTCTTTCACTATCAACGGTCGTCCTTGTCTTGTTGTCGTGGACTCTTCCCGCAGTCTCTCTTACCTCTCTCGTCAGTCGTGGATCTCTCTTGGAAGTTTCGACCTGGACGAACCGGTACATGTCATCTCGAGATTACCATCTCTATCGAAGTTCTCGTTATCTCTAAAGGTGCTCGTGGGCGACGTCCCTGCTTCCGCTACAGCTTCGCAACCTTCTGTGTCTCTCGGGTCGGATTGGCTTGCCATGGCTGTTCGTACCGCCTTCAACGGTATTATCGGTGTGGCTCTCAGCGTGCTGGCGCCGTTTTCTGGCGAGTGCTCATTCCGTTGTTTCTAAAGCAGGCTAACATTTTC
This sequence comes from Marasmius tenuissimus, assembly GCA_029532415.1. Taxonomy (NCBI): domain Eukaryota; kingdom Fungi; phylum Basidiomycota; class Agaricomycetes; order Agaricales; family Marasmiaceae; genus Marasmius; species Marasmius tenuissimus. Next base: position 2,884,986 of record JAQOTA010000054.1, on the reverse strand, counting down.
CGTAGAAGCATCAGTTCTCCCCCTCATCATCCAAACTCCCGCATTCGTCAGTTCGAGTCCCTACCCAGTCAGCACCCCCCCTTCGCAGCCGTACGGTTCTTTTCCGTCGGCATCTTTTTTCTCGACACCCGCACCCCATGTACAGCCTTACCATTTATCCGGGTGGGGATCGTCTGATTCCCGAGCCCCTCGCTACGACGGATCCGTCTTGAAGCCCCCTAGTATTCCTCTGTATCTGACCCCGTCATACGATCCTCTATACCTTTTTTCATTGTACCCTCAGCAGCTATATGCTACAATGGCGATGCACAATATTCCATCTGTGAGCCTCAGCGCTGCGCAGTGCCAAGAGGCAATTATATTTCACCTTGCTTCAGGTGCATGTGTCGAGAATTCGAAATTGGGCCCATCCACTCCGTCTGGTTGCTACCACACGGGCCATTCATATGATCACACTTTGGCCATGGCGTTTCATGTCGTGAGTTTGTTTTTGCAGCACTATGTGGAGGCGCCCGAAAGAGTTTCTTCCAGAATTTCGTCTGCCTTGGGTTTTGATGATGATATTGATTTTCCATCTATTCCCGAGCCCCTCGCTACGACGGATCCGTCGTGAAGCCCCCTAGTGTTCCTCTGTATCTGACTCAGGTCAACCTATGACAGGGGGTTTTCAGATGATTTCTTCGCGTGCGGTTGGCAGTTCGCGGTGTGTGACGATTGGTGCGAGTATAGGAGGCTTATGAGCGTACCTGGGTTGGACGGTCCTTTGGTATGAGTTTATTGGTCTGCAATGGCAATATTATGTTATCAATATGGAGTCTTGGTCCGAGTGGGGTGAGGGGTGCCGGTGAGAATGACACGAAGAGATTTGGCAGTAGCGGGCTCTGCCGCTTGCCGGCGTCTACGAAATAGTACCAGCGGAAAATATGTTTCCACGCTCGGGCTGGGAATGATCATCCATTGAGTCAGCATCAAGCGAGGGTTTTCACAAAGACCACCAATGGTACTGCAAGGATCGACAGCGTTTTATGACCAAGGGAGTAAGTATCACATCGATCGTCGATATAATCGCCCCGGATTCGATCCGAAAATGCCCCAAGTATTCCAGGAGCCCTTGCCTTGGATGGCATGGTGGGGGTGCCAGTGATAAGCACGGCTGAATCCTCGTCTTTGTTTTGAGCAACTGGAAGCCGTTCGAGAGAGCCGGGTTTCGGTCTGTCCATGACGCGAACAGGATACCGAACCCCCGAGGGTTTGTGCCACCAAAACGAGTATATTACGAGGTTGAGCGCCGCAAAACCAAGAGTGAGAAACTCTAACTCTGTTATCGCGAGTCCGTTGATACCTCGTGCTACGCAGTTTGTGATGAAATGCAATGTTTGGAATATTGCAATGGTTTTGGCAAGGAGGTCCGTGTGGCCGAGACTCTCAATCTCCTCTTCGGTCATAGTTATCATCTTGTTAGCCACGCAATATTCAAGTAAAGACTGCGAAGGCCAGGATTCAGTAGGGCTGGCTATGGGATAGTAATGTGATACTCACTTTGTACTGATCGTGGCCTTGGGGGTCCAACTCTTCGAGCTTTCGCTGCTGTTTACTGAAGCCATCCCACCCCTCCTGGTCCTTGTGGTGTTCGCAGTATCGATTATCCCAAAGATGGAAGAAAAATCTGCCCTCGGAGTCGTACAATGCAAATCCGCCCATGAGAGCAAATAATGCATGAGTCATCGTCCAACCGTACCCTAAAAACCAAATCAACATGACTCTGAGTATATGTGAAGGAACTTTGTGCAACATACGTTTATATGCCTTTGCCATCCTTCGGGCAGCGAACCATTGACGAACGGACCATAGGACAATGAGTTCGGGTGCGAATAGAGCGACGAAGAATATCGCGGCCTTATCCCAGTACACCAGAGCCCAGTGACCCGAACGTGGTACGCTAGGGACGTTGGGGCGTACAGATGTCCAGGTACAAAGGATTATTATCGACAGGCAGTTCCAGATGATATCCAATGTAGTGCGAGTTTCTCGAGAAGAAAGAGGCGTTGGAGCCGTGGAATCTGGGTCCAGTTGTCGGTAGGAGAGCAGCGAGAAGAAGCGGCATTTGTGCTAGCTGTCGGTTGTAAGGAGCAGCAAGGAACCTCCAAAAGGGCTCTCCGCAGCTTTATACGGCTGTCGATGTATCAACTTGGAAAGTTCTTGATTTTTCGGGGCGCTCGTTTTCGCTGTCAAAAATAATAAGATTTGTTCTACAGTGCCTTATCCACCCCACATTCCATTTCTCCACCATGATATGCACTTTCAGGTCTGTTCTAAAACCTCCGAACGCACAGCCGGAGCACGGGTTCTACACTGTTGTTGTTTCTGTTCGTTTGGGCGTCCGAGGGGTATGGTGGTGGGCGACAGGGTCAAAGATCTTTAAAGCTCAGACGAGCTTGAGCTTGAGATTCGACCGACGATACATCGTAGGTTTTGTTTCGGGGTTGAACAGGAACTGGCTGTAGAGCGGTGGCATCATGACTTCCCTGGCCTGTATGATGAGATATCTACAGACCTACTCATCGTCGTTGTTTTTAATTCTAGACTGGAAGGCGGTCCACGATTAGAACATTCAACACGTCAAATACAACACCGGTATGACATACTCACAGGCTGCAGCGCGAACCCGACTACCTTTCTGCTCCATACTTACTACTTAGCTAAGAGCTTCACCTTTGGATGCGCGGTTGTAAAAAGCATATTTCTCGAGACTTTGCCTCGTAAGTTTTCTGCTTCTGTTCGAGATCGTGCTCGGGGTTCGCCGTCGTTCGCCGTCAACCAGAGTAGGCAAGATGCCGGCGGCAAAAAAGTGTTCCACAAACGACCACGACTTCTGGTGTTCGAGTCGAAATTCCTTCAGTGTCCTTTGTCACTCTTCGCCAGGCCAATCTCGCCATTTTGCACACGGCCCTTACACGATGTGGCCGTGATGACACCCATGCGAGTTGAACGTTGAACCGTGACTGTCTTCGATCGTTTCCCGTCGCCCAGCTTGTCACAACGTCCTCCGGAACAGACCCAGACGACACCGTTTTATGTATCCCTGGAAACCTCGTCAACCCCTCAATTTGCGGCTCGCTCATCAACCGAGCATGTCCATGTCACCCAACCCTCAGCTCAATCATCAACGAACCCTTCTGCGACAAGACCATGCCTCTGGACTCATTGAATGCACGCCCACCGACTTTGTTGACACATATTCCCGACGAAACTTTATCGACGATGCCTTGGTAGACCAGCTGGTAGAGAAGCTGAGGAGTGACGGCACTCTTTCGAGCAATGGCTGGCTTGGCCTTCGTGGCAGGAAGGAGGAAAATGAAAATGACACGTTTGCACCTCTTTCAAAAGTCGCCTCAGCCGTCGCGACAGCCGCCAATTCATGCGGAGTTGAGGAGACGCAGACTTTTTGGGTACACCCGACACCCACTAAAGCAGGCGAGTTTGATGCCCCAGGATATCGACATCTCCCCGACGTACGACGTGTCAGTGAAGACAACCTCGTCACTGCAAACGGATATCCAAAAGAAAACCTAGTAACCGAATCCAGCCCGACAAAGAAAATGAAGGAATATTCTCCTTGGCCGCTCACAGTGTCTCCATGTTGGGCGAATTGAAGCTTCATGGTGAACAAGCCATGACTCAGTATGCAAGTCGTAGCATTGAGTCCACTTTTGTGTTCTAATTCCCCTTCTTCAGGACGAAGAGAAAATCCTCTTTGCAGCCAACGAAGTCATGTTTGACGACCCAGCCAGACGATTCATATTTGGATTCACGATTGAAGGGAGCACGACGCGATTTTTGGTTTTTCTGTCGATCGCATATCGCCATGTGCAAGTTTGACCATCGCAAGGTCCGTCTTTGTCTCGACTGATATCTATGAGGCTGCTGATTTGAGATCCAGGACCCACAACCGTTCATTAAGTTCTTATTGGCCGTTATGTTTGTTTGGGAGTCGTGAGCAGCTTGGCTGCGATCCGACAGTGACCCGTCTCGTGGGTACTTCGAAGGATGGCTCGAGATACGTTTTCTACCAGTACAAGATCGACGGCAGAACCTTTCACACCATCGGAAATCCAATCTACGATCTCTCGGCGTACCATCTCGTCTCCCGAGCAACACGAGTCTGGGAGATCGTAGAGGTCGACGGAGAAGACGGGACCCGCCTTGTACTCAAAGACGTTTGGCTCCACGAGGACGCTAAGCTCGAGAAGGAAATTCTACACGATGTCTTCAGCAAGTTGGCGGAGCTCGACAACGACAACAAGAGGAAAGGCGCGCCTACTACGTATGCTGAGGATGCGAAGCCCTTCTTCCTAACCATCTTGGAAGATTGGGTAGTGAAGAATGGTCAGGACGAGGAGGACACACTTCATTGCCCCAGCGATATACCCAGACCAAGTGGACCAACGCTCAACAAGGGACCTCCACCTCAAGTTCGCAAAGACGAAGCTCCTCGGATGCCCATCGAAGTGAAGGCACGACCATGCCTGACCCATATGAACCTGATTTCCGCCGTTTTCGTCGACGAAAACATGCACGCCGACTCTTCAAGGAAGTTTGCAAGAGCGTATACGAATTTGACGACCTGTTGGTTTTCGTCAAGTGCATGAAAGACATCCTACGAGGTCAGCCCAGCATCAGATATGAGGTATCGATGCTCACTCCGCCAGACCTTCAGGATTGTTCTACATGCGCTTAGCTGGGTATGTCCATCGTGACATCAGCCCTGGAAACTGCTTGCTCTGCGCTGGGGGGCAGGGCAAAGTGTCGGATCTAGAATACGCGAAGCACGAGTCTACTTGGTCGGTTCATGATCCCATCATCGTTCGTTCGTTTACTTTCTGTTTCATCATCTTTTTAATAAGTATATGTCACTTCGTAGGGAACCAAGAATTTTACGGCCGTCGAATATGCCCAACGCACCTATATGTTCCAGCCTGCGCGAGCCCCTCGGGTTGATACCACCAGTGTCCCTGTCGTCGGAGACGCAGATTCGTTCGGGCAATCATTCGACAAACGTGTGATATCCAATTACTATCATGATTTGGAGTCCGTTGCATGGATATACTTGTGGTTCCTCTACCATCACTTTCCTCCGTTTATCTACAAGAAATTGCCTCCAGATAGGCAGGCGAAAGTACAGGGGCTCTGCCGGGACGGATTGCAGTACTTTCAAGTGAGCGGAGGTCCAACCGGGATACTCATACGGCGCCAGGTCATAGGGACAGGGCTGAGCGAACTCATGGAACGTTTCAAGACCATCTACGAGGGCAACACCCTACTCGCAGATCCACTTGCGCTCTTTTGGAGCCTCAGGAACGCTTATCAGACTCTCGAGATGGAACCTCAGGCCCATGTGCCATCTACACGAAATCCTCGCATCCATTGGCCGAGATCCTCGTTTTCCCTCAAAATCTACGAAGACCACGTCAATCAATTTCAAGAGGTGCTTGAGAAGCAGACTCGGATTGCCCTCACGATGCCAGTCCAAGACTCCCGCTTATTTGTGTCGGAGGTTTTGGAGAAGCGAGCAGGGGACGACCGACATGGTACTGGATCCCATCCTGCGAACAAGGCCCGTACTGGAATGAAGTGAAAGGAGTAGTCCTTGATTATCCCTCCATTTCCTGACCGCACCTTTCTCGTACCGCTCGCTACAACAGTTGCGCGTATTCCGGCGCACGCAAGAACTGAGATTTACTATGCCGAATGAGATTTTCACCTATTTCTGACTTGTATGAACTTGTTTGGACACTCCTGCAGTGTTTTACTTCCATATAACACGAGCTTTTCCAACCTGAATAGCGTCTCTTCGTCCCATCAAAAATTTATGGAGGAGCCCGACTTGGCAGACCAACTCCAACAGCTCTCTAGCATATGATGTTTGGCGTTCTTTTCTGGTACTCAGTGGACACAAATATCGACGTCAATTCGAACTGCAGCAGAGTTGCCGTGCTCTTACGCGATGATTCGGGTGCATGCAGGCTGAGGGCTCGGATTCACCGGGTCGGCAATACATCCTCGTTGATTTTTTGCTTCTCAAGCGCAAACAAATGAGATCTCGCTCGACGCCGTTCATGACCGTTTGAATTGCTCGGGATATAAGTCGCAACATCCTGCGTACTTCGGTGAAGCTGGTCCCGCGTCAACGGCGTGGATCGTGGCAGACGGCTATCTAGATCGACCTTCATCCACTATCGTCTGCTTAGTACTTACAGGGGACCATGGGGATATGTAAATGAAGAACGCATCGCAATGGCCAAAGACAGAATTACTGAGTCGACTCGAAGCTAGAACCAAATTCTGGTCCCCACAGGCTCCTTACCAGTATAAACACAGCACCATACGTATAAGTACCAGCTACAGTGGTAGGATAATAGATAGGTAACCGGTAGTATACAGATGACTCGATACTATCGTTCAGACACCAAAATGCGGGATCAAGGTCGTCCACTCGACTTGCTGCAACGCGGAAGGCGGAAGGTCTGTCAATTGCTTCACCGCTAGCACCATCAACGTCATACGAGCTGTCGGATATAGCGGGATGGCTAACCATGCGGCTAAGCCTATGATATTGGTTACCAGTTCTACAACCCAATTATCCCAGTGATCATCTAATGCCACACCTACCCTGAGCAAGATTCCTCCCAACGGCAGAGTGGTTGTCAAAAGTGCGGAAACAGTCCAGAGAAGGTGGTCCTTGGTATGACCGGGAAAGTCGCGGTAATTGAGCATGATGGGGATACAGTGGAATACGCCGAGTGCGGCACCGGCGAAGACCAGTAGACCGAAAGAGAGGACCCCATCCCCATCTTCAGTAATACCAGCTGAGAATAGATTTCCACGTTCGGGCTGTTCATCACTGCCGAGGAAGTATAGTATTCGCCAACCGGCCCTTAGTGGGAGTAGAAAGACCCACAGCATTCGGTCGTGAAGGGCCAAAGTATCCCATTCATCGTCACCGTAATCGCCCCAGATTCGATCGGAAAATGCGCCGAGTATTCCAGGAGCCCTTGCATTGGACGACATGGAGGGAATTCCAGTGCCAAGTGACCTGGAGTTTGCTTCCTCATCCTGATTTTGAGAATTCGAGGACCGTTGGGGGGAGAGGGGTTTGTGTCTGACCATAATGCGAACAGGAAACCGAACTCTTGAGGGTTTGTGCCACCAAAACGAGTAGCTCACGAGGTTAAGCGCCGCGAAACCAAGAGTGAGAAACTCCAACTCCGTTATCGCAAGCCCGTTGACTCCTCGTGCCACGCAATTCGTGATGAAATGTAGCGTTTGGGTTATTGCAATGGTTTTGGCGAGGAGATCAATGTGACCGAGGTTCTCAATTTCCTCTTCGGTCATGATTATCAATCCATTGGCCACACAATATTCGAGCGGAGACTGCGAGGGTCATGATTGAGTAGTGCGCGGTTGTGAGACGGGGATATGGGATACTCACTTTGCTCTGGCCATGGCCATGGGGGTGCAAGTCCTCGAGTTTTCGCAGTTGTGCATCATAGCCATCATGACCGTCCTTGGAGCGTTCGCAGAATCGTTGATCCCAAAGATGGAAAAGAAAATTGCCCTCGGAGTCGTACAATGCAAATCCGCCCATTAGAGCAAAAAATGCATGGGTTATCGTCCAACCGTACTCTGAGAATGAACTTAACATGACACCGAGTATAAAGGGCCCTTGGGCAACATACTTTTGTATTCCTTTGCCATCTCCCGGGCGGTGAACCATTGGCGGAAGGACCAAAAGACAATGAACTCAGGTGCCATAAGAGCAACAATGAATATCTTTGTATTATCCCAGCACGCCAAGGCCCAGTGGCCCGAACGCAGTACGCTAGGGATGTTGGGGCGTACAGATGTCCAGGTACAGAGAATCACCATTGAAAGACAGCTCCAGACGATACCCGCTGTAGTGCGAGTTTCGCCGCTCAAAGAAGGGGCCGTAGCTGTGGAATCTGGGCCTAGTTGTCGGGAACAGAGACTGGCGAGAAGAAGTGACATTTGTGGCACAGCTGTAATTCTTAGAGGACGAGAGTGTGAAAGGTCAGTTTAAGTACATCTTGTACAAAGGCGTGGCGACCACACCTTCCGTGGATCTGCAACAGATCTATAGCCTGACCATCGTCAATGCAAGCTGTCAATCGTCAATTCATAGTGAGTGCTTTGAACACGGGGCAGCAGAGAGCCCACGGACCACTCTCTGTCCGCCGAAACCAATCTTCCGCCAATAAGAGGATAGCACCAGCACAGGGGCACAGGGTTGCTTTGACGGCGCCACAGTGCCTGTCATATAACGCGAAAAAACAAGTTCATTTTCAACAACACTGGGTAAGCAAGGAAAGTGTTCAACACACTGCTTGGATTCAACATCTATTTTAGTGAGCGAGCCGGCTTTTTGGAGGGAGTTCCTTACCTATTCCACGTAAGCATTGATTCGTCTGAACGATAAAAGTAGTAGGCTTCGGTCCTCAGGGTTTGGTGTGAATCCTGGCCTACTGTTGCAGGTGAAAGAGGACGGTGGGCGATAATCAGGGAGATGGGCAGTCGCGATCATGGCAGACCATAAGTGTTCTAGAGTACACGCTGAGTACCATTAATGGTGGAAGCTTGCCAATCTAAATGGCCATGTTGGATACACGGGGCGGCGCCGCAAAGCGTTTCTCGCCACATCACATGGAGGTGGATTGCTTGGACACCTCGGGCTTAGAATGCACATCAAGTTGTCTCTGAAACAGGAAAGCAAGCTGAGATCGACCTTGAACCGACGAACGAGACGAGATAAACGAAGCATACCACCGAGGGTAGTCACCAGTCACCAGGTGCACAACGATCAGCCCCGGGTTAGTCGAAGTTCTGAGGGGTGAAGAGAAAGGCGTTGACCCCGATCTTCATTAGAGCTACCGGTCGGGAAGTTGACGGGGGTAGCCACTGGTGGGTTCTTGACTCCAACTTCAGCATTGATTACTTGAATGCTACATTCGGGTTATGGGCGAAACCATTCGAATCAAGCGAGCTTACGCTGATGAACTCAGCATAATCGGAAGGAGAACAACGTTCAAGAACGAGTGGCGACGTTCCAGTGATGGTGGTGTTGGTTCAACTTAACGCTGGGAAAAAGGAGTTCGGCGCCTACAGACCTGAGACGCGTGGCAGCCCGGGCCGGCCTGCGGACTTGTGCCATGGTCCATGTCGCGTCTTTCGTTTGTCACTTTTTTCGACCCCAGGGCCCCAACGGTGAACACCTCCCCAGGGCTCAGCCCCGAACACCGCGATGCCAACATGACAGCTCATATTTTCAGTGCCTCTGGAGCGAGCTTTGTGAAGGCCAGCCTTTCGGAGAAGGATCTTTGAAGGTGTGAGTGATTTTCCTTCGCCGTCGGTGGTGGTTGAACGTTGAACGCCCAACGAGATGTCCGCGGACCATGTCGGACACTGGGAGACCATATCGGACTAAACTGGACAGCTACGGATCTTTTCTGACACTTTTGCACAGAACAACCATGATATGTTAAAAATAGACCTCACTCACCCTTTCATTTGAATTCCATTCAAGCCTGATTGCAGCCCCCTCTCGACGACGAGTCTTTGAAGTTTGAACTTCTTCATTTTTGAGTGCAAGTGGGGGTCCGCGCTTGGGCCGCGCAATTGGCACATAATTGGCACATGGCCCGTGCACTTGTTGACAGTAATTTGCCCTTCACGAATTTCGCATATACTCTGTTACGTGCCTTCACCCCAGCTTTCTTTCGCTCCCCCACCATCACGCCCACTTCTTGTCTACTGTCCGCCCTTTATCTCTCTCTCCTTCCATCGTCGTCGCTGACAGTGAGCAAGTACTTTGATCATGGGTATCTCTCCCAAAGAGTGAGCAGAAGCGATTTTGGAGGATGTCAATGGGGACTTCAGTGCGCTGTGAACTCTCTTTGGATTATTGGTATCACTAACGCGTTTTTTCTGCCTCATCACAGCTGGATGACGATATACGGTTGCCTAATGCCCTCAATACGCGTCAGACACGAAGAAAATTTGGACCTCGTTCATTGTTTGTCAGGTAATCAATGGAACGGGTGCTTAGAGCGTCAGTCTGGTGAGAGCCCCGTCTGTTTGCTCCCTTACATTCACTAATTTCAACTCTATCGCAGTCTTAATGGCAAACTGAAGAAGTCTTTGGCGCGAAACCCGGATTTGAATTGGTACGCTGAGTTGTTCCGCCCAATGACGCAGCTTGAGAGTTGCAGTATCTTCTTTCAATGTCTGGAAGTTGTTCTAGTTAGCTGGTGTGTCCTATTCGCTCTTTTCTTCGTCATATACTCATGTGCTCCATTTATCTCACAGATCCCCAAGCGGTTGTCGTTGGTTGAACCTCACACGACTCAGAAAGCTCGAGGGAACATGAAAGAGGAGATAGGAATGGGAGTGCAGTCGGTTGGAGTAGACGTACCACACACTTGTACCGACCGGATCATAGACAAGTAGATAGGCTTGTATATTCCCTCAACGTAGCCTGAAATATTATTCTCATTCATTACTGGACCAATATATATGGAATTATGCTACCCGGAGAGCTATCCTACCACAGGCCGAATCCAGCCCTATGATGGTCCAAAATGGCTCGAGATGGTCCGAGGTTGTTCAAGGTAGTCAGGAAAAACCGCCACTTACTGACCATCTGGAGTCATCTCGGACGATCTGGGACTATTTTTGGGTAGTCCGGTATGGTTCCCCATAGTCCAGGGATTTCTCACTGGGGTTGAACGTTGATGTTGAACTCGTTGTCTGTGTGCAGCCCAAAGAGTCAAAACCTCATCCTCATCCACATGCCTGGATACATCTCGACACTCGTCTCTCCCGTTTCCTTCCTATTTTCGGATGCTTTCCCCTCTCAGCTCAACTCAAATCCAAATCCAAACAGGAAGGTCTTGGTAATCAAAATCCAGTTGCCCCAAACAGGCGTGCACCTCTCCTCGATTCTCCAGATTATCATCGCAGCAAGTGGGTCCTCTTGAAGATGTAGTCCAAGTTGCTATCTAGCGGAGACCCAAGTCGCCGATCCCGGTCGTGGTGACCATATCACTTTGCCTTGCAGAGGGGGAATATGAATGCTGTGTTAAGGGGACTGTTGGGGACCGGCCACAGGAAAAATGCGCGGGTGCGCTTTGCGCATGAGTGCATAGCCACTGATAGCCTGCACGCGTTACAAATGAGAGACTTATGAGGTTCTGAAGCCAATTGGTCCAATCTCACAGACAATGTACAAGTGTCTGGAGGGTAACGGTCTTAAGTAGTCTTACTACTTATATGAGGATTCGAACGAAGGCTTCAACTAATATTATAATGATGAAATGTCTATGTTCGAAACAGGGAGTACTATTTCCCACACCAGAAAATATGTACCAAGATTCTGATAGATCATGAGTGATTACAGTGTTCGTGAGGGTATACGAGCAAGTGGTTTGATTGTGAGCGCTTATGAGCAGTTGTGAGGCTCAGGGTGGTTTATGAGCATTCATGAGCACCTCTGATGCTCATAGCCACCTCATGCATGCTCAGGAACCGTCATGATTTTTGTGAAGGCTCATGATCCGCTCAGATGAGTCTTACACGCCCTTTGTTAACGGGTATAACACTCGGCACTTGATTTCTCTCCGGGCATTAGACAAAATGGACATCTCAAGCTATATCATGGCTGCGTGGGATGCACAGCCATTTCATCTCATGCTCAAATTGCAACCACCATCTCTATCTTTTCGTTGCCCTCAACATCGTCAACAGATTCTCAACAACCAAGTTGGAATATTCTCAATCTCTTTTTTCTACAATCGTGTTCAAGTCAGGATCATGATAGGCCACCAAAGAACAGGTTATTAAGCAGGAACGGCTCACAATCTCGGTATGTCATTGAGACTTTTTTTCCGTGCTCATTGCTTAGTGAGCTTGTTATCTTTAGCCTCAACGAGTGTGCCCCAGAGAGGTCGCTTTTCCCCCTCAGATCATCACTACCCATCTGATTACGGTCAGTCATCAAGCCTACCACGAATATGTGAACATGAACACACAACATGGCACAAGGAACTGCGAGCTAACGAAGGAAAGAACTCACTATCTTGGCTTTAAGAGGCCGTAAGGATTTGGCAATAACACAGGAGAAAAGTACACACATTTTTACTCTCCTCTGACCGTTTGTCTGACCTTGTCCTGCCAGGACCCGACTGCTGGACGTGCACTTTGGAGAACGTGATCAAATTTGAAGGTCCGTGCACAAACCGACGTCATGATGAAGCCGGCGGGCTGAAATTACTCGTTTTGGCCAAGAGAGAGACTGGCACACGGACCATCCTCAGGAATATAAATACCTTGCAATCCCCCCCATGAATTTCGTCCCCACCCCCATCCCCGATCCTTCTCACTACCTTTACACTACCTACCGCTGTCAGTGGCTCCTTGAAGGCACATTGTTATTGAAGGTATGTTAAGTTCGCCCCCGTCCTGATAATGTTGCTGACAATGGATATGATCTAGTAGCACCCATATTACTCCCGTAGTCTATGCTGCCCACATAACTACCTTTGTACCAACATAACAGTGGTTTTAGCGATCTGGCGAGGCTTTTTGACGAGGACGCAGGGCATGAACCAGTCAATGGACGCGTATTCCGATTGTTGTCCATAACGTATATAATATGTATTCTGGTAATCCAGTTCCATGTACTTGTGTCATTTGCTGCGGAATGATTATATTATTTATTTATTTTTTCAATCTTTTCCGATGTGCTCATGCGCAATCATGAAACCAGCAAAGATCATGATTGCTCATTAAGTCTGGCTTGCTCATGAGCACTGTGAACCTGGCGGTGCTCACAAGCACACATGAAAAAAAAGGTGTCCCATATTCACTTGTGAGCAGCCCTGAGACTCACAGTGCTCATGACCGCTCACGAGCGATTTGGGCATTTGTGAGCGGTCAGAAACTAACAACATTTGTTCTGGTGCATCGGCGACTTAGAGAACGAAAGCTTCTGTTAGGCTCAACCTCCCATTCACTGAGATAGCGTGATACATTAATAAATGCCACAGCGCAAGAGTGAAATTGGTGCCAGGAGGAATGTCCAGATAAATCCTGACCTTCACCACAACCTAAAAGATATCTAGACATTGCACTCCGCACGTGATCGTTCAACCGGGGCCTGTCAATGTCAGCGCGACCATTCAACATTCAACGTTCCACCTCCTTCATCTCTATTATTCCAATCCTTTATATAAGGCCTCAGGCTCGCAAACCCTTGACCTTATCATGGTGTTCTCACCTATCTTTTCTTCAGCAGTCCTCAGTACTCCGTCAAAAATGCCACCAAAGTGACTGGAAAAAACTCGTAGAAATAGAGTGGACAAAGAGAGGGTGTAAATGGAGCCGCGGCTTGGATAACGGGTCAGGTTTGGACCCTGTGCAAGTCCTGTGCACAACCTGCGCAACCTGCGCAACCTTCGAACCACAACGGTGGCTGCCAAATCTTTGAACAAGAGTGAGTTTATATCAATTCTACTTCATGTAGAGTTTCAATACTCATATCTCCCTTACCAAAAGCAGTTTTCGGCATGTTTCTGGCTGTGTATGCGAGTTGAAGATCCAAATCATCATAATCACGGTGAGCCACTCCTTCAAGCCTTGAACGCAATAACAACATCATACAAGGCAACCACATAGGGTTAGATATTGTTTGCAATGGCTGTAAATTGCTGGGTTGAGAGCTGTGAGTGCTCAATAATCCACGCTGCTCGTCTCTTACTGATTCAGTTGTTCATTAGCCTAATGTTACTGTATCAATTGAAGAACAAATACGATCATTATTGACTACTTTTTGGCTATCTGTGTGAGGTTTCAATTCTGTGTACTCCTGCATGTACCTTCCCGGGGCTCTCGGATGGCTTTTTGAGGACGCCGGTCTGCCTTCCCCTCGTTCTCACCAACCTCACCACTGACCAATGCCTCCTGGTTCTCTTTCCTTCTCCTGACAGTTCTCTTTGTTTCCTCGCCTTGTGCTTCCTTCATCTGCCTCACCGTGATTGTCAACTCCTCTGATTCACACTCACTATCTCCCTCTGCCTTCCTTTTCCGCTTCCGCGATACAGTTTTGGCCACAGTCACCCCGTTCTCTGTCCGTGGAACACTCTCGGTTCTACCTATGTTTCCGACAGCTGGCTCCTCCCATTCAATGAAAGCTTCCCCTCTCTGTTGAGATAGCTTCAGATATCAGTGACAGTATATTCACGAACTGAATGTGACAAACCTCCAGGATCCTTTCGTCATAGGCTCCTACCGCATATCGATGTTTGGTCCAGGCTCGTGGTAAGCCGTCGTATGGATTCCAGTTGTTTTCATGATGACCTGCATCTAGACCCCATTGAAAGTAACCGGTGTTGCCAGCCCTTGCAGAACACTCAAACATCTTCCTCTCCAGGTCCCCTAGACATTCGTTATCCACATCAACTATACGTCGGGGTCCGCCTTCGAAATCTCTTGCGTTCTCTTGAGAAGTCTCCCGAACCTGAATTGCCCACACCTCTTGCAGCAGATCCTTTCCAATTTGCAGCTTGTCTCCAGAATCGTGTTTGCCAATGGCCAGTCGGTATGCAATGAGCAATGTGATGATGTGACTCCAGGGAACGAGGTACATCCACTGAACTCTGACATGTGAGTCTCTTGAGATGTGCGTTTCAAACCAGTTAGATACCCGACACCGATCCTCGATGGATGTGGAACCACAGTGGGGCAACACATTGTTGAATAGATGATTGGGCGATGTTCGAATATGCTCTAAGGCTGGAACATCTGATGAATCAACCAAGTCAGGATGACGATACAGCTTCTCAAGAAGCTCTGTGTGAGGTGTAAGTGCATTATTTACTTCTTTGTCATATTGGAACTGATCGATTCCTTCATATTCCAGGTCTTCCTTATTCTGGGCGACATGAACAAGAGCATGAGTCCATTTGCCCAGCTGCAAAACATAGGTTATTAGGAGTATATATTGTCAGCTCTGAGGCATCACTCACCCTCATTGCACGACGTCCAGCTCGGTCCTGCCACATGCTATCTTTCACATCCTCAGACCACAGGGAGACAATCTTGTTTGTGGTCATCAACACAGGGCTGCGCCGGAATGAACATCCTCGCCAAAATAACACATTCCATGCAAACCTTCCATCAGAATGGTCTATATGTTCCATTAGTCTCGCGGGAAACCAGTAATGTCCTCGGCAACAGAGCGCACCCATTCCTGGCCTAGAAACCTTCAGCGACACTCCTGAAAAGAACATTGAGAGCGGTATGTACAGGAGCTTCGATGGCTTGGTATTCGATTTCTTTGTTTGACCTTTGTCAATCCATGCTAATGCCTTTTCATCAGGAGTGCACTGCGTATCGCATATGAAGGTTTCATTCTTGGAGAGTATGGCGGCCCAACCGTTTCGCTGGCACGCAATATGGTGCCACGTCTCGCAAAGCACACACTGCACAAGCTCAACCCCTTCAATCACCTGTGGCTGAAGTGTGTCACTGCGACTAACAGCTCCACAACGACAGCACATCTCGAAGGCGTCAGAGCTGTCTGACGCGTCGTGTAGCTCAGGGGGAGGGGTATTCGCATCGACTGACCCTCTTGGTATCTCAGAGAAGTGTTCGGGCATTGGGAACGGTCGAGTTGCAGGTTTGGAACAAGATGGGATATTGCGCCTGTGCAAACCATCTGCCTCTGCTGGTGGGGTTTCTGTGCCGGAAGGATGGGCACTGGGGTCCATTGATGACAGCTTGTTGCTGGGTTGGGAAGGGCAAAGAGGAGGAATCTTGATTTTGAAGGGTGATGAGGATGGAGCTGGCTTCAGGCTGTACTCCTTGAATGTGGAGTCATGAGGGTGGGACTTTACCCATGTCAAGGCCTGCCATGGAAGTTCTTGTAAGTCGGATTGTTCAAGAGACACGGTCAGGGGAGTCTGGTTCTCATCCAGTGTATTTCGTGAGAGAGTCAGTCCATGGGCATCCTTCATCTGGCTCTTCTGCCACTGGTAGAATGTCTCTTGCGACTCTAATCCTCCCCGAAGATGGTAGATTGCCCACACAGTTACATAGTCTCCATCACTTTCAATTTCCGATCCAAAGATGTGTTTTTAGGGTCGAAGGGGGCATTCTGGTGGGTATGCCATGGTCTTTCATGCCATCGTACCGATAAAGACCGGGCATCTTCTTGCTAGTCGATGGTGGGGACCATAGGTAACGTGCTATGTAGTGGTCTCCGTTGAATAAGATGCAACCAACCAAGTCGTAGACTAGGTCATCAGAACGGGTAGAGCGCTTATGTCCAGGCTTTCGAGTTGGATAGAGATGTCGAGGGAAGTCCCATTGGTGATACTTCATGAGAGCATCCGCGGGTTGTACCTCAAGAGCTAGAAGGACTGGAATGGAGGCCCAAAAGGAAGTGGAAGACCGGAGGCCAGTACACAGTGTAGACTTTCCGTCCTTGTCAGAACACCAACAAAGGCAGCTGTCCTCGTCGAGAGTCAATTGTGTATGCATGGCAACCTTGCTCTCAAGCCATGCCTGCACACTGCCCTTTGTGGATTCGTAATCCGCTGGACGCAAGGTATGAACAGTATCATGTCGAGACTTGTGTCGGATGCGGAAGTGGTCTGTCCCATCACCATCGCCGGAGCATCGATTTAGTGTTGAATGTACTGCAACGAAGTATAGGTGTGCACTATCCGTCGGCCACGGACTATAATCCGGGAAATGCAGAGTCCCCTGCGTTTGAGGTGTTTCTCGTCGCAGCAAAGATTGAACCCATCCCTTTCAATTAATCTCATTTAGCTTGATCAAGTGATTGACATGAATTTTGCTCACCAAGATGTCCTTGAAGCCATACATCCCATTCAATTTCAGAAGGTAGCCGTTATCATTGAGAAAGCTGTGGAGTGATTCACGATTGCTGGTGATGAGATTTGCAAGTTGAATAGCAGTATCTGCTTTGAGAATGGCCTTCGCTTGTGTAGCATCCGAGTGTGAGGATTGTGCTGATGAACTGTCAAGGAGCTGTGGGAAGCGATCTCGAGTTGCATCTCACTGTGTTGTTAAACATTCGTACAAGTACCTCAGATGACGATTCTTGGGCATGGTCACAAAGCACCTGGAAAAGTCGGACCATTCACGTATCACTGTGTGGAAGAGGAGCTCGAGGGATGTGTCGAGCCAGCATGAGTTCATGCTCCAGACATAGCTTGGAATGGCATGCAAAAGATCTGCCAGCACAGCAAAGAGTGACTGTGCATGCTTCTGCTTCAAAGCAGGCTTGGTAGAAGAGCCCACCAACTCCGAAGACGTATCCGGCGGACACCTGGCTTGTGATTTCCCATCAGACTCCTTCGAGTTGAGCAAGTGGGAAGGGTGGGTTGTTCCCCTCTTCTTATAGGTTAATTTCCATGGTTCGTGCGGTTTGTAGGCGATAGGAACCCCCGCTAGTTGAGAGCATTTGTTAGCATCAGAGTGTTTCTCGACTCTTGAGCCAGGACCATGGGCGGGACAAACAGACAAAAAACTCACTGATATTATTCATATATTCCTCCTCAAAGGAACCTGCCACCTTATACAACACGTAGATTCCGCTGATGAGCTCATGTCGTCTTCCAACAGCACTGTATAACCGCCAATGCATTGATTCCGCAGAATTAGTGGTCTTCAGGATAGATTCCCAAAGCGCAGGGTCCATGTGCTGTGCTGACGCAAATAGCATCGTAGCATGTTCCTTTCGCATCCACCATTGCACCCATGATGACGTGTTCGGGAATTCTTTGGATAACTGCACTGCGAGCTCGATGAACTGAGTTGAATCGGATGCAGCGACTAGACCCTTGGCCATACTTGAGAAGCAGGGTTGATCTGCTGGATTTACAACAGCGCTGATTCGTTTGATCCAATTGACAGAGGCTTCGAAGTGCTGTAAACAGCCACGGAGGTACTCCTCCGTAATTGAGAGGAGCTTGTCAGCAGTCTTGTTGTTCCTGTGTCAATGTTCCCAAAAATCAACAAATGCGGCGCAGAAGCCATTACGCTCCGCGTCCGAGAAATCCATTATCTAGGATAGCTTAAGTGAAAATCCTTGCTTGAGGTCGAAAAAATACCATACCGATGCGAACATCTTATAAACCAGCTCAATCCCTTGTGATTCACATTCTGCAGCGATACTCTGAAATAGTGTCAGGAAATGGAACCGGAAATGTTCAGCAGTTGCCCCATTGGAAAAGCTGAAGAGTGTCGGAGCCCATCCTTGCTCTGGGCTGCAGTAGACAGAGCTGGCGATTAGTACGTCGTTGTAAAGCGCCACTCGCGGTGTATAATAAAATCTAACTTGTAGGTCAAATCCTCCCAACACTCAAGAGTGTAGCTGAAGGGTGCGGGAATCGGGGATCGGCGTTGATCATAGGTTCTGCTCTTAGCCAGACTGCAATAGTAGGCTGAAGGAAATCTGACTCAAGAAACTATCCAACTAAGGTAGCTTCGCCTCTGAAACCAGTTCGGAGGTCAAAAGTGGGGTTCGGAAGAGAGGTTTATAGGTTGTTTTGGGGAATGTAGAGTTTGTTTGGTGCTTCGGAAGTGCGTCCTTAGGCTTCGACTAGCTTCAGAACCACTCGTACAGCGAGGGGCAACAAGACAATCAAATCAAACAATGGCAATTAAGACTCCAATCAAGTCTGTCAATAACCGAAGACCAACTGTCAACGGCGAACAATATCCTCAGCCCAATTAGCTTCGGAAGTTCAACAATAGCTCAGCCAGTCAAGTCGGCGTCGCAGACAAACAATGCAAAGTCAAGGTCAAGCAAGTGTTCAATAGATTTTCTAGGTTTGGGCAAACAAAGTCTATTCCGTTCTAATGTCTCTCCAGAAGCGCTCCCGAGTCAACTAACTACCCAACAAGTGGAATAGCTTCGTATCCTCTGAATACTAATCGTACGGATTGCTTGGGGATTCTTAATGAAAACCCCACTGCTTATATACTCTAGGAGGCTCTAATTCTACCGAATTGTACAAATATCGAATAAACCATGCCTCGGAGGCATAAACTACCTACTTTGGAATATACTTGGAGAGTTTTTGTGTTTAATCTACGCTTTTGAACCCCAAAGTCAAAACCAATAATTTGCTTCGGAAGTATCATCAGCCTCGAACATTCTCTAACATTCTTTTCTTCCGGGTTTCTCCTATCAATGGTTCCGTTCTGCCTATCTGCCTCCGCAGCATTGATTCTCCGGTTCTAGACTCTTCAATCGTCATAGGTCATCCTGTTCTGTCTGCCTCCGAAGCATATACTCCCTTCGTCTGAAGCAAAGTACTTGCCTCCAAAGTGCTACTAGATGCCTGTATTCATGGAGTTACCCAGCCGTTCATAGCCAGGTCAATGTCCTTTCCGTAGCTCGGATAATTCTGACATCCTGCCATCCATATGGCTGCCCCACTATATCCAATCTTGGTACCTTGGATACCGGGTAATAGTTCAATGGTTCAGCCAGAACTCCTACTCGATTCTTCGGTACACCATTCCTTTCTTTCTTAGTCCCTTGCCTTCCAGTGCAGTTGAGCACTGCATTTTGCTACCAGCACCAACTATGCCCTTAGTACCATCAATATCTCCATGTATGAGTACAAGGGAGGTACGTCGGTGGTGCAACTCCTTCGATCACTTCTCGATCATTGTTTAGCGCCCAGTGCCTGGTTCGGATCCACGCCTCCGAAGCGCTAATTTCCTGGTTTCCCAAGTAAAATTTCCACTTCGGCGGCAAGCCCAGAGGTCAGTAAAAGCAAGTACTAGGTTTTTCCCAATTCCTTGCTTGCTTTTCCCCCGAGCGCACTATGGCACGCTTGCATAACATTGAAGATCACTTCCGCAACTTGCTTTATAGTCAGTCTTTCTATTTTCTAGATTCCGAGGTGGCCTTCTGACTTCCTCTCCAGAGTTGTATAAGCTCTGGTGGTATCCAGAAGATTACTCTGATAAGATCAAGGAGCGCCGCATCATCCTACCCATTCCACTTGACACAGAACGAGAGGCTATCCTCAGAATCATCTTCCAGCAGTTCTTCCTCAGTCGCCGCAGATCCATCTACTGGGGCTACGTGATTCGTTACGACATGATCCAGGACGAAATCTATCTCTGTGAGGACACCTTTGACCACTTCATTCCTCACGACGCCAGGTCTGTCATCGACATGGTCGCTGAGTCCATTGCTCGAGTTGGTTTCCTTGACTTTAAAACCGCTCGTACTCCTGGAGCCGTCAACGCTTGGATCGATGGCGTCGTCAGTTGCGCTGAGTGCCCAGCACCTCCAAAGCTTGACTATACCAAGCTCTCGTTCTTCAAGTACTCCCCTGTCATGGGTTGTTGGCTCTCTCGATCCTTTTCTTTCTATAATCCTATTTTATGTGATCCATTCTATACCAATTATCTAGATCATGAAACCTTCATTAATTCTTATTATCCTGAAGATTCCGACGTAGATAATTACTTCGGTTGGGATGAGGTAGCTCTAGCCAATATGGATGACTAGCGTAACCTGTAGTATACCTAGTATACTTGAATCAATCATGCCTCCAAAGCGAGGCCTCGTCCTTATACCAAGCTTCTTGAGGCTTGACTTAGTCTCGCTTTCCGACCATCCATGCTTCCGCGGCGTCTTCCTCTGTCTAGCTCTACTATTACGGGTCTTTGTCAAGTCTGATTCTATTATTCTAATCCTTAGTACGATGCCTCCGAGCCACTGGAGATATTCCCTTGTTATGACTACAGGTCCTAGTCATGCCTCCGAAGTGATACTTTCGTCAGTTATACGACTCCTACAGTTTTCAGAGATAAGGAGAGACGCCTCCGAGGCGCTATTCTCTCCTTATGCTAGGAACTGAGCCTTTTACTAGCCACTCAGGACTCGCTCTAGTACTCGTATTACCTAGTCATTTCTTATCTGTTTTATGCTAAAATCGCACAAAAACAAGGCTCTGAAGCTGCTTTAATAGCAGGCACTACATCGTTCTTGTTCCTCCAAAATTGATGTGCCGCATCAGACACGATACCATTGACAGGTTCGTCAGGCACTTCGGGGGAGAGTAGGCGTCCTCTCATCCAGGGTGTCTGAAGGCATATGACGGTGATCTGACTGAAAACACTGTCCACAAGAAAATTTGGGAGGTCATGGTCGAGGTTGGCTAGAGCATGCACAAAGTCATCCCCACCCCGTGCATACTTTTGCTTGATGGTATTCCTCTCTTTTACAACCCTATCCTTGTTGGCAAGTACTGGGCTGATATCCATAACAGAGGGTCCTGGTCCAGCCATGGTGGGGATACCGACCATGAGACCCAGGGGCCCGACTGTAGGGTGATTGACGACCAGCTCCTCGAAGCGGGCTTTCTCTTTCTTCGAAAGATGAAGGATATGAGTGGGCCGCGGGTGTAGATGTGTGCCAGAATGTCAATAATGAATGGAACAACTACCGTTGTAGCGGGTGTATTCGTCTCTAGCTGAACAGCCCAGATACTTCAGGTTTCCGCCACAGCAACACGGAGTTTTGCCTTGCTTCTCCTGATCCTTCTTGTTGACCTGCGCCCGAACTAGCATGGGACACTTCTCGCATTTGAACACTCCCTGGCACCGCCAGAAAGTTCTGCATCCCTTCTTCCAAACCTTAGCATCAACGGAACCTTGCTCCTGATCGCTCCGCCCCGAGGACCGTGTCGCCCAATGAACCATCGACATCTTGTTTTCTTCAAAGGTGACATCATCCACATCAAGCTCGAAGTCACCATCTGGCCATCCATCCCATTCGGTGAGCAACTGTGGCTTACCAACAGAGCTCTCCGAGTCTGAGGTATCTGATATCTCTGATCCTGATTGCTCCGACGAGCCATCATCTCTAGACGGTTCGTTTTGGGTATTCAAAGGTTCCAAATGACGCGGTGGCTGGCTTGTAGTAGGGGCCGGGGGTTGGTAAGTAAATGCGGGACCCCCTTGAAACCCATTGAAAGGTAAGCGAGAGTTTGCTAGATGAGGACATTGAGCTTCGCTGAAGGTCAAAATGATGATCGGGTCACTCACCTATCTGCTCAGCAGAGATATCCACATTGTGTCCGGGGATGACCACACTTCCTTCATGTCGCGGATTGATTATATACGCTGAAATAGCACCTGCGAGAACGTCAGAGAATGGAACGAGCGGCGGGTATAAGGAGCTCACCAGTTCAAGGATCGATCACCGGAAACAAGTTTTGAAAGATGTATGTAGGTACAGTATTGGTGTTCAGGCAAGCTGGAGGTTCTGCTTGCCATTTTTTATTCTGTTTTGCCATGTTGATGTGTTCTATGGAGGGTTGGCACAGCGCAGCAAAAAGACCAGTGAGCCTGGGAGTTGATAATCTCAACACAGAACAACATGGAACTATTGTAGGCGCACATACCGTACCGATCGACTCCTGTCGACCCACTAACAGCACAACATCATGCTTCCTACGACTACAATTCTGGAGAGGTGAGATGCAGGGGAAGAAAAGGAAACAGGAAATGATAGGAAAATAATTTTGAAGAATCAGTCAAACTGATTTGAAATGGGTCGCCATCCAACTGTCGCGGTCGGGTACTTGGGCCATGCATTGGTGGAATTATTTGTCCATTCACGAATTATTACCCAGTAGTATGAGAGAGGAGTCTAAATACCAAGATTCGACTAGAAAATGAGGCCGGTTCAAGGAAGATAGGGGGAAATGAGAACCCTGAGTTATGGTGCGCGTGGTGCGCAGAGTGCGCAAGGTACCCCTCGCGCTGGGTGTCAACAACAGAGATGGGCAGTGGATTCAGATTCAGGTTTTCTACCAGTCAACATGAACCAATTGGTCGCAGTAGGAGGCTTCTGAGATATGGTTGTGGTTGAGGTACTTTCTATGGACAAAGATCAGCCAAAGCCCACGGAGGTGGAATTTCTATACGCACCGCACCGGGTATTCACTCAAAAACTATCCATGATCAACCATGCTCAAATGCCCGTCAGCAGGTGAATCCTCACCTGAAAGGATTGGCGTGTGGTGGGATTGTGCATGTACACAACTACTTATCCTCATTGCGCAGGTGGTGAGTCAGGGAAGGTTGTATAGTATGTGAATTCCAGTAATATGTACAGTCAAAACTTTTAGGTCTTTAGGTCTTGAGAAGAAAAACAGATCAGCGAAAGAATTGGAGCGAATCATTGCATGAAAGGGATACCTTCTGATTCACTGGCACACACAGAGCGAGTAGTACTGGTATGAATTTTACGCAGATCTCGAGGAGAGAGGCCGTCCTGTACTGGCACGTTGGGTTTGCGGGTTTTGAGATCGTGAAGCAATCTTTTCACGACCACCAGGGTCCGTTGAAGACTCGAGATGAGTGTCTTGGATATAGGCGCAAGTGTGGCTGTGCGCAGTCTGTGCACCCGCGCAAAAATCCTACAGCCGGTTGGGGACTCAGGGTGCTGGTAAATTCAGTGAATGTTCAAGGTGCTGTTAGGCAAGTTTTTTATAATTGCTAACGTGTACTTGGTGGAAAGGCCAACTATATCACATATACACGGTTCTCCTCTGAACATCCACGATGAACTGGGTCAAGATCCTAGCTGATATCAACGGACGCGAATTCTCATCATTGCGGTCTTGGTGATCTCGCGCGACTTGGTGTCAGTGTCTTCCCTGGCCGGTGAACCCAAGGATTCTGGTTCACCTATCGGGGGATGACCGGTGAAGACTACTGGTGTGTGGGTTGCGAGGAATTGGTAGAGAGGCTTGTTGTCACGAATGGCCTCTGTGAAGAAACCTCTCAAGCCACCTGAACTCACTCAGAGATAAGACTAGTTGATAGAAAAGTAAAAGAGTAGATTGAGCAGCCAAAAAGCTCAACCCAGCACAAGTGCTACAAGCGGTGGGGAGACAAAGTGGACAAGCTGGGAAACTACCTACAGAGACCATGAGTATATATGAGAATATGCATCACAAGGAATAAATGAAATGATGAGAACTGTCAAAAGTATCCATGAGAGAAAAGCAGGGAAGTCAAACCAAACATGTATAGTTGTAACCAATGGTAAGGTATGAGAAAGAGATCAAAAGATGATTGTTCCATGATGAAAGACCAAAATAACTGATATGGCTCAATAAGTAGATGAAGATGACAGGTGCCAATGCTATGTCAATGGGAGAATTGATTGGAATGACTCTGGTGATGGTAAATGGCAAGATCCGGGGAAGTAGGGCCGGCACCGGGGTGGACAGGACAAAAGAATAGTGGCAGTTTGTGACACTTGTACTTCAAGATGCTACTCGTGGGGGATTGTGCTGGGTTTGGGTATCATAATCGGTGAGTTCACGCCCGATTCCTGTTTTTACTCGTACTGATATCTAGGTACTCCAGCTAGAGCTTAGAGCCTTCTCGATAGACGTCTAGTGTTACTTTTCAGGGATGGCACTCGCCGTCGCGAGGATCTACGTCTATCATTCAACGACGATATCATCGTTCTTCATGCCGCGATGAATTTCCGATCTTGTGCTTTCGTGTCTGTGGCTGTTTGGATTCGTAGTATGATGCCGTGTTTGAGGCACCGGGTGCCCAGGTGTGGGTGTTTTTCTTACTCTCTATTCCTCTTTCACTGACGTGTATTGTAGAATCTTACCAGAGGCGATTTTACTTTGCCCCTCCAGGCAATGCTTGCGAGCGAAGATGCAGGAATTCCAAATAGTATCATCGGATGGAAGTTTATGTCTTCAGATGCCCATTGTTTTGGGACTATTCAAACACATTCAAACACACTATTTGGATGTCTGTGGGGTTGCAGCCCTGGTCCATCCTTTGAATCTCCATCTCAGCTCGAATCCGATCATGATACGACACAAAGAGACCTGAAGAACGCCGTTCTTTTGGTCGACTGATGGTACTGCTCATAGTTATGCATAGGTATGCATCGGGTGATAGTATGCCAGCTGAACGTCGAGCATCGAATCCACAAATCCATGCCGGACATGAAAAACGTCGATAACATGACAGCAAATCGACCCAGTTGTGCTGTCAACCATGTGTGGGTTGTAGCATCTCGTGTGCTTCCATGCTCTAATCCCCTTTCCTTGGGATGAGGAGACTTTGTTCGTCATAGCCAACGATGTTCGACAATTCAACTAGGTCATTGATGGGTTCATCGTGGCCCTAGTGATCCAGAGGTTTTTCTCTCGATTGCATAGAGCTATTGAACACACCTTCGACTATCACAAAGTACAAAGGTTTTTGTTTCATCCTATGTACCCGATATTCAGAGGGCTGACTTGAGAATTAGGAACCACAACCGCTCATCAAATTCTTATTGGCCATCATGTTCAGGGATCGTGAACAGCCTGGCTGGGATTTGACGGTAACCCGGCTCGAGAAGCCTCCAGAGGAGGATGGCTCGAATTCCGTTGTTTGCGAGTATAGGATCGACCAAAGGACCACCGTAGGAAATCCAATATTCAATCTCTTGACGCAAGCTTGGAAGGTCAAGGTCAAAGACGGCTAGATGATTTACGAGCAAGGTTGGGCAGAGCTTAACAAGGAGAACGAAGGAGGCAGTCCTACCGCCCAGGTTAGTGCGGGGGACGTCAAAACACTCTTCTTGGCGCTGTTAGCGGAGGACTGGATTGTAATGAATGGTCAAGGCCACTGATGTGATTCTACTCTCCTGACGCTATGAACAAACCCACAACTCACATGGACCTTCAGTTGCAGCTCATCAGATGTCACTCGGATCGAAGGCCAGCGCTCGTGTTCCGATACACCAGTCTCTGTTGAATCCAGACTACCGGATATATGGACCATTGTATCAGGCCGCATATATGCTTCAATCGTTTCACTATGATCTATGCTATTCCTAGTCACTCCTGTTATAGAAGATACAGCCACCTCTGTATAGTAGCTCTGTATCTACATGCAATACCAGTACTTTTACTACTCTCGTTGCTGCCTCTAAGCCTATCTCCAGGTGAGCTAGTCTGTCCCATGCTGCCACTGTGTGGGCAGGACCTCTGCCTCAACAGGTTATGGGTCCCAGTGCCCTATCGATGTGCCCTGCGATGGCAGCTCTCTAGAATGTGCACCTTTATTGTGTGCTGCCTATGATGATGTGCTATTGTGGTCGTTGCACTCAATAACCATCATGACTGCTTAATCGCTGTCGTGATGGGCAGACCGTTAACACCGGTTCTGGACCTGTGAAGTCGACATCTTCATTGATGTTAGACGATGGTGGACTGTGTCCTCAACAACGATCGATGGCTATCGCTATTGACCATGCAGTGATTTCTTTTATCATTGCCTATGATGATGAACCTATGCTGATCGTTGTTTTATTACTCCAGATCGCTATGGCTCCTGTTATGTCTACCCTTATCCCCACCGTTGAGGTCTTCAGCGGTGTCAACTGGCGCAAGTGGTCCAAGGGTCTTGGTACCTATGCCATGATCAACGAGTTCTACAACCACTACACCAACGACAATCCTGAACCTGATGAACCCGACAAACCTACCAAACCGACTGAACCGAAAGCAACTACTCGCACTGTCACTGTTGCTGCTACAACTACAACTGAAGCGACTACACGTACGGAGACGGTCTCTCCTACTGACACTCAGATGCAGCAGTATGCTAAGGACCTGGAGCAGTATGCTAACGCCTTGGAGAGGTATGAGAAGGATCTTATCAGGTATGAAAAGGATAATCGACGTTGGAAGAAGTATGAATTCAAAGCCATGGGTGCACTATGTGCCACCACCACCATTGCCGTGCAGAGTATTATCAAGGATGATGATACAGCTTGGAACACTTGGGAGAAGATCAAGGCTCGTTATGGTCAACAGACTTCTGTGTCTGTTTGGGCTGACTTCAAGTCGGTCATGGAGTTTTGTTTGTCCGGTGGTAACCCCGTTCCTGAGATTGCCAAACTCGAACTCTTATTCAGCCAGCTCACTGAAGCTCAGATTGATCTTCCTACTCTTGTCAGAGCCATGCTCCTCCTCTCTATCATTCCACAGTCATGGGCCAACACTCGTGAATTTGCTACCAATGGTAACTTGCCAGCTGAACTTACTTTCGAAGTGGCTCGTGATGCCGTCATTAACCACTACAAATCCTGGAAACCCGCTTCTCTCGCGTCACGCATTTCTTCTGTCAAGAAGAAGGACAAGGACCCAAATTTTAACCAACAGTCTAATCCTCCTTCGTCGACGTCTAATAATAACAACCAGTCTAAGAACGACAATGACCAGAAGAAGAAGAATAACTGACGTGGCAGAAAGAAGAAGGGTGATTCTCAGGACAACAAGGGTGACTCCTCTCACAAGGGTCATTCTCATATTGTGTCCCTCTCTCATTTGTCCATCTCCTCACCCCCCATCGTTCCTGATACTCCATCTGTCGTACATCCCGCGGACTGATCCCAGGATCCACTCCACATGCAGCATTTCTCCGGTGCTACCTCTGGTGGTACTGTTTTTGAGAATGCTCAGGCTGCTCGCAGTCTTGCCGATCGTCTTGGTGTCCCCAAGTATGCCCATGTCCTTGAACCTATGGAACAGGGATATGCGGCTGCTTCCTCTTCCTCCCTTAAGCATCGTATTGATGGTCCCTTCTCCACTGCTCCACCTGCAAAGCATGCTAAGAGTGTTGAGAAGGTTTACGACCTCTATGATTCTTTCTATGAGGACTCCGACTCTGAACGTGAGGATCGTATTGCGTTGAACGCTGTTAACGATTCTTTGCGTACGGAGATTGTGAGTGGAAGTGCCATGGACGTTGACAGCAAGATTGCAGATGCCGCTGGTTTTTCCGACGATGTTGAGTACGATTCAGTCTCCATCGGATCTGAGGAATCTGACGATGACAGGCAAGTGCCTTATCTCAGTCTTTCTTCTAACACTGATACGAACCTACAGTGCGCCGCTTTACTAGCCGCTTCTAAACATAGTAGTTCGGATATCGTGTCCCATATGAAATTTGCGCAATATATTGGTGATCACTTTGCCACATGTGCCAATTGTAAGGGAAAGAAGGCGACTGGAAACTCGCAAGAGTGGATCATCGATTCAGGTGCTTCATCGCACTTTACTTATGATCTCGAAGATTTTGCCAAGTACGAACCCATGAACAATGGACCGCAGCTAAACACTGCACAGAAGGACAACCCTATCCAAATCAAGGGGAAAGGGACTGTGTTCATCTCTCATTCTGTTGAAGGATCTGACGGTCGTATGGAGGAATGCATTACGCAACTCTATCCTGTCTATTATGTTCCACTTCTGTCAATTTGACTTCTCTCGCTTGGAGGATTTCTGCAAGGTGGTCTGCAAGTACGCGGATCATCTAGCAAATTGGCTTTTTATCAAAAGGGTCGACGCCAGTCATTGGTATCTTACCCGCTTATGCCTGGTCAAACCATTTTTTGGGTTAGCTCGCAGAAAGCCTCTGCTCGTAGCTTAATGGCCAAGTCAATGATGGATAAAGTTGACTACAAGGTTCTACACAGACGTTTCAGACATTGTTCAGACAAAGCTCTGGATAAAGCTTGGAAGCATACTAAGAACTTCCCGGAATTCAACTGAAAACCGAAGAAAACCCGGTTATGCCGAGGATGTGCAGAAGGAAAGATGCACTCCAGATCGTTCCCTGACTCTACCACCTGTGCCTCGAAGCCCTTCGAGAAAATCCACTCCGACCTCAAACAATTCCCCACTGAGTCGTACCACAAATACAAATGGTATATGTCATTTGTCAACGACTGTACTTCACATGGCTGGACAATGCTCATGCGACGCAAATCTAACTCTGTCAAGATGCTCCGTGACTTTATTGCTATGGTGAAGGTACAATTCAGTGTTGATATTAAGGAATGGATGTCCGATGGAGGGGGAGAGTACAAATCAGATGCCTTCGATGATGTACTAAAGGAGCACGGTATCAAAATTCTGACCAGCATTCCATATACGCCGGAACAGAATGGTCGTGCAGAACAGTTCAATCGGACCATTGTCGAGAAAGCTCAAGCTCTTCGCTTTGATGCTTATCTTCCACCTTCTTGGTGGGAATTCTGTGTGTTGCACGCTGTTGCACTTCACAATCGGACGCCGTCCCAGCGTTTACATTGGTTGACCCCACATGAGAAGTTGCATGGCAGTGCACCGGATGTTTCGGATCTTCGAGTCTTCAGATGTGCAGTGTATGCGTTTATTCTGGAAAAGCGTCGAGTTAACAAGTTATCTCCGCGTTCAGAACTGATGACCTTCATCGGTTTTCAGGAAGGCATGAAAGGATATGTCTATATGAAGATGTCCAATAATGCTATCTTCAAAAGCGCTACTGCTCTGTTCGATGAAAATTTGTTTCCGAAGTGTTCTGATAAGAAACCACGTGGCTTTACCCCGGTGGGTGAAATCCCTGAAATACTGCCGGTATTGGGTGAAAATCCCAACTTCTCTTTGGATAGTGATGATGATTCATCTGATGACGATCTTTATCCTCCTGAGAACCTTCCAAAGCAATCGGAATCTCCTCATGACAATGATGGAGATGGTCCTGTACCTCAGGGTGAACATCAACATTCTGATCCTGATCCTCCGTTCCAGCCTCCTAGGCCACCTACACCTGTGGGTGGACAAGAGCAGACTCCGCCGCCAAGGCGTTCAGACAGGAAACAGACGGGTACTAAGCAACCTGATAATGTATTTGGTGAACAATGAGACCCAAATAATCCCTCGCACATTGTGCGTGACATGGAGAAAAATTCTACATGGAGAGATGCCACGGGTGATAGAGAACCCATGGATCCACCTACTACTTGTAGGAGAGGCAGACCTAGAAAAGTTCCTGGGACTAATCGTGCCAGTCTGTCTACCATGTGTAACTCCAGGGGGAGTCAGCCCAATAGCTTAGTGCAACAATTATCCCAGGAAGGGGGAGTAGGTTTCATGATTTATCTGTTAAATTGGGCAGTTCCTGTTCACGATGACCTCACCAATATGTCTAACGTTCGAGAGTGGACTCTCCGTGACATACTGAAGCTGCCAGCTGAGCAGCAGAGAGAATGGAAGGCTGCTTGCCGCGATGAACTAGAGGCTCTTTGCAAGCACAAGGTCTTCGAATTGGTTGACCTACCTAAAGGTCGCAAGGCTGTCAAAAACATATGGGTGTTTGACGTCAAGTCAGACGGTTGAAAGAAAGCTCGACTTGTTGCCAAGGGTTTCTCTCAGGTCGAAGGTGTTGACTTTGATGAGATCTTCTCACCAGTTGTGCGGTTTGAAACTGTACGGATGATGCTCGCACTTGCAGCTCTCAAAAACTGGCACATTCAGGCATTGGATGTGAAGAACACCTTTCTTTATGGTGAACTTAAAGAAGAGATCTATATGGATCAACTTGAAGGTTTCAAGGTTAAGGGTCAGGAAGGCAAAGTCTATCGCCTTCGCCGTGCATTATATGGACTGAAGCAAGCCGCTCTTGAATGGTGGCGTGCTCTCAGCTCGTCCATGGAAGTCATGGGCTTCAAACGCTTAACTTCCGATGCAGGTCTCTTCATCTGCAAAGATCGTGAGACTGGTGAAGAATGTATCGCTTTGATCTATGTCGACGATGCATTATTCCTTGGACCCAACAAAGCCTTTGTCGAAAAGAAGAAAGCCGAGTTTATGGCTTGTTGGGAGTGCTGTGATCCTGGAGAAGTCAAAGAGTTCTTGCGCATGCATATTTGTTGCAAAGGCCATAAAATCCTTCTTGACCAGACCGACTATTTGAAGAAGGTCTTGAAGCGATTTGGCATGCAGAATGCAAAAGCAGCAGATACTCCTCTTCCCGCCAGCTATATTCCACAACCCAATGAAGGTCCTGTTGATCCTGAACGTCGCGCTCGATATCAATCAGTGATTGGATCGCTTCTGTATATCATGCTTGGCACTCGTCCAGATATTGCCTACGCTGTTACAAAGCTTTCTCAATTCTCTGCTAATCCATTGGAGGATCACCTGAAGAAGGTGCTTTATATTTGCCACTATCTTGCAGGAACTCCAGACTATGCACTGGTCTATGATGGAGCCTCTGACGGAGGTTTATTAGCATTCACTGATTCTGATTGGGCTGCTGATCCTATCAAGCGTCGGTCGATCACGGGCTATTTCTTCAAATTGGCAGGTGGCATCTTCTGTTGGCAATCATGCGCCCAGAAGACTGTTGCGCTTTCATTCACTGAAGCTGAATACATGGCGCTGTCCGACTGTAGTCGTCAGGCTGTGTGGATTCGACAATTACTCTCTGAACTTGGGATTGATATGACTCTTGTTCCCATATGTGGAGATAATCAAGGCTCGATTTCTATTGCCTCTAACCCAGTTCAAGAACATTGCACCAAACACATTGATATTCGCTATCATTACATTCACGAATGTGTCTCAGACCGCAAGGTCAATCTTTTCTTTATTGACGGTGCCTATAATCCTGCGGACATGTTTACCAAGAATTTGGGACATGTCAAGTTCTCCGCTTTTAGAGAACATCTTGGACTTGAATTTTATTCATCCGAATAGACGCTTCGTGCTCTACTTGTGCTGCACTTAGCGAGGGGGAGTGTTGAATCCAGACTACCGGATATATGGACCATTGTATCAGGCCGCATATATGCTTCAATTGTTTCACTATGATCTATGCTATTCCTAGTCACTCCTGTTATAGAAGATACAGCCACCTCTGTATAGTATATAAGTAGCTCTGTATCTACATGCAATACCGGTACTTTTACTACTCTTGTTGCTGCCTCTAAGCCTATCTCCAGGTGAGCTAGTCTGTCCCATGCTGCCACTGCGTGGGCAGGACCTCTGCCTCAACAGTCTCATCGACAAAGAAAGCACTTCCACTACCTCTTCATGGAGGTCAGCTGACATCGAAGTTCATCAAGTCCATTAGCCCATCGCCATGGTTTGCTCGTTTTATCGTATATCTTATACATCGCCACTTTGTAGGGAAATGAGGGTTTTACGGCTGTTGAATATGCGCAACGCAAGTATCTATCTCCCCTTTAGTCTTTCTGATGATCTCTGTATCAAACTGGTTGCCGTATGCGCAAGCTCGATGGGAAATAGTTGGACTATTGTGCGGTTACCAATCACTATCACGATATGGAGTCCGTCGCATGGTTATACCCAAGTTATACCTATGGTTTCTCTATCATCGCTTTCCCCCGTCTATCCATGAAAATCGACCGCCTGACCTTTGGACGAAGGCACGATGACTCTACTCGAAAGGACACAGCTAGAGTGTCGAGCAGCGAGATTGTAAATCGGCTGCGGGTATGTACATGGGGCCAAATGAACCCTTCCGCGACTCTGCGAATACCCATGAGGACAACCCCTACTAGTGTAGCCACTTCCACTCTTTTGAGGCCTACAAAATGCGTATCAGGTTCTTGAAGACCAACAACAGGTAGTCTTCCGCGGGGCAGATCGGATAACGATGATTTGAGGCCATCGACGCGTGGCACCAGCTCTGTTGCACGATATATAGCTTGTCCATCCTTTCACCCTCTCTGCTGCGTAGTCCTCAATACCATAGCCAAACTAAATAATGTATAAATAAAGGGTGTTCAATCGTAGACAGGATAACGCGTCGCGAGTAAACTAATGGCCAGAAACAATCTTTCAATCGAGTCAAAGTCAGAACCTAGCAATAGTACATGGGAACTCAGATTGCAACACTGACAGGCTTCCTGCTGGTATGACTACAGTTAGTACTGTACGTATAAATACTAATTGCAGTGGTAGGATGATAGATAGGTACTTGGTAACATACAGATAGCCGAATACGAATATTCAGACACCAAAATGTGGGATCAAGGTCGTCCACTCGACTTGCTGCAACGCGGAAGGCGGAAGGTCTGTCAATTGCTTAGCCGCCAGCGCCATCAACGCGAAGCGAGCTGCCGAATATGACAGGATGGGCGAGAGGGCAAGTAGGATCACCGTGATGAAGACAATTTGCTTTAGAACCTGATTCTCTGAGCTGACTTCGAGTAATCCTCCCAACAGGAGAAAGATCATTATCATTCCCAACGGCAGAACGGTTGTCCAAATTGCAAAAGCGGTCCAAAGATGGTGGTCCTTGGTATGACCGGGAAAGTCCCGGTAGTTGAGCATAATCGGGATACAGTGGAATACGCCAAGTATAACAGCGATGAAGTATGTTAGAAGATGGGTGAGTGGGTGCTCATCACTGGTAGCGCCTGAGAATATATTTCCACGTTCGGGCTGCGGTTTGCTGGCTCTGTCGGCCCTCGCGGCGTATTCGAACGATTTGCCGAGGGCCGCGATTGGGAGTATGAGCAGCCCTACCATTCGGTCCAAAAGGGGCCAAGCATCCCAATCATTGGCGTGGTCGTCCCAGATTCGATCTGAAAACGCGCGGAATATTCCAGGAGCCCTTGACGCTACGGGAGGGGCTGTGCCAAGCAACCTGCAGTTTGTAGCCTCATGTTGGTTCTGAGAGATGGAGAGGTGACTGGGAGAGATGGGTTTTGGTCTGTCCATGACACGGACGGGATACCGAACTCCCAAGGGTTTGTACCACCAAAATGAGTAGCTCATGAGGTTCAGCGCCGCAAAACCAAGAGTGAAGAACTCCAGCTCTGTTATGGC
Organism: Marasmius tenuissimus; assembly: GCA_029532415.1. Taxonomy (NCBI): domain Eukaryota; kingdom Fungi; phylum Basidiomycota; class Agaricomycetes; order Agaricales; family Marasmiaceae; genus Marasmius; species Marasmius tenuissimus. Next base: position 2,851,198 of record JAQOTA010000054.1, on the reverse strand, counting down.
GAGCCTGCTGACTCCCCGTGCCATACAGTTCGCAATAAAATACAGTGTTTGGAGTATCGTGATGGTTTTAGCAAGGAGATCTGCGTGGCCGAGGTTCCGAATCTCGTCTTCGGTCATGGTTATTATTTTGTTGGCCACACAATACTCAAGTAAAGACTGCAGGGGTCATGATTAAGACGGAGCTGTGAGAAGACAATATGAGATGCTCACCGAGTACGACTGATCACGGCCATGGGGAAGCAACTCTTCGAGTTTTTGCTGCTGTTTACGGAAGCCATCCCACTCGCCATCATCGATTGCCTCTCTGAAGTGTTCGCAGAATCGCTCATCCCAAAGATGAAAAAGAAAATTGCCCTCGGAGTCGTACAATGCAAATCCGCCCATGATAGCGAAAAGTGCATGGGTCATCGTCCAGCCATAATCTAAAAGAATTTTAACATGGCACCAAGCATGTGAAGAAACTTTGCATGACATGCCTCTGTAAGCCTTTGCCATCTTCCGAGCGGCGAAGAATTGACGGATGGACCATAGGACGATGAGCTCGGGTGCGATTAGGGTGATGAAGAAAATCTTTGCCTTATCCCAGTACACCAGAGCCTCATGACCGGAGCGCGGTACGCTGGGAACATTGGGGCGAACGGATGTATAGGTACAAAGAATTATCATGGAGAGGCAGCTCCAGACAATCTCCGCCGTAGTGCGAGTTGGTCGACACACAGGTGTCGGTGCTGTGGAATCTAGGTCCAGTTGTCGGTAGGAGAGAGCAGCGAGAAGCGACATTCCTGCGAGCTGTCGGTTGTAGTTCTAAGAGGAAGTGAGGGGTGGGATGAAGAAAGGTCAGTTGAAATACTTCCAAAGGTTGCAACAGCCATGCCTTTATCAGATTCAGATTTGTGATGGATTTGTAGCCTGCGCACCAAAAGTAAGAGGTTTGATAGCGATAGCGAACCCAAAGTGAGGGAGGTGAACGAGGAGCAGCAAAGAACCTCAAGAACAGCTCTCTACGGCTATACTATACCGCTACTGATTTATTCGTGGAAAGTTTTCGATCTTTCGGGGTGTTCTTCTTGTTTTCATTGCCACGATAAGATACAGTTTGTTCTGCAATGCCCTACCCCTTAATAACATCGTACTCCTTCCCCACTTCTCCGCGATAATACGCACTTTCAGGTCTGTTTTAGGACCTCCGAAGCGTACACCAGAAGTACAGGCTTATGATGAGCCCAGCTTTGTTTTCTTTCCTTTCCCTTAGGACGTCCAGGGGGTATGATGGTCGGCGACAGGACTAGAGATCCTTGAATGAGGTTGGGCTTGAGGCGAGACCGACAATACACCAAAGGCTAAGCATCTTTGTTTTGGGGTTGGCGCTGAGGAACGGTGGCGTCGCGATTCAGATGATGGTGGTCTCTGAGTAAGTAGCACCGTGTGAACAGGATCGTATTCACGGTGTGAACAGCTGTGTGCCAAGCCGAGTGACTTGAACGTGCACAAAGAGAGTTATAAGGTCTTTGAGAGTTTTGAATTTTTCCTCTGCCAAGAGTCAAGTCGAAGCAAACATCCTTTGTTCGGTTAGGTACACAGTCTGCTCACACGGTGCGTGCCTCCGGTGTAAGTCTGAGTTCGAAGAATTCAAAGTCGACAGAGGGTTACCAGCTGTTACCGGTCACCGGTCTCGGTCAGGGGCCAGGGCACTCGCGCACGTACCGATCGGTCCGGACTAGGCCCAGCGCGTCGCGCGGCGACTCGCGTCAAGATCAGTTACGCCGTACGGTCAAAAGATTGAACTCTATTCCACCATGATCTTCTCCACGTCTTCTCCAATCCAATCCACACTCCATGATTCAACTCCACGTCTGCGACCAAATCTCATTCGGGTCGAATGTCCACACCCTGCCATAAACAGTCACAAGTGTTGAACCGTCGACCTTTCTTTCCAAACTGAAACACTATCATACATGATATATGTTCATAACATTTCTACAATCAACACTACAGCTTCCTCTTTCCTCAAAACTGGGACTCTGTCACACCAGCATCCATAGCAGAAGCCGACGACACACCTCCAGTAACAGTATTGATTAGGTTGTCGGCGTAGTTGGCTCTGCTCCACTGCAAGGCCAACAAGTCGTCAGTGAAAAGGCTAAGGAGGAGAAGAAAAAGAAAACGAACCCTTTGATGGGTAAGTACATCACTTCTCTCCCGGAATAGACGTTCCCCACTTCTGGAGCGCCTCACCAAACGTCTTCAACCCAGCCTCCCTGATCTGCTTGCCTTCGATCCTCTGCAACTCGATCCCACTCTTCCCTGCCCTCTCTCCGTCAACCATCAGCTCGTTCAGGTTTCCAAAGTTGGGATTCGTGGTACCCAGAATGAACGCATGGTCCCGATCATCAATATTCGTCGTACTCAACGTCGCAGCCTCCGAATCCGTCCTCGCCGTGACCAAATTCTCCACTCCCAGGATATCGTACTGCAATCGAATCGCAACAAGTCGGCTGATGTGCTCCTGGATTGGGACAAGGACTTACCCAGCCATGTGTCACATTTTTTTCGTTCCAGCGGCGTGATCCTCAACGTGGATACTACCTGCGGCACCCTTTTCGACAAACGTTTTGGTGAGTTTCATGACGGTGGTCAAACCAACGTATCGGCGTCAGTGACGATGTTGCAGGGAGGTTGCCGGTGTAATTGGGGGTGTTGGCGAGGTCAGTTATTTAATTGCGGTCGTGAAAGAGTTAGCCTTGAATTTGTTTGCGACAGCTTTGGAATACATATAGGCGTCAGTAATCCATCCCGAGAAACTTCGATACCTCCCCCAGCCGCAACGCAGCGGATGGAAAGAGAGCCACACCGAAATTCGCAGATCTCAGGGCAAGATAGGTCGTCTAAACCATCCACTCGACGTACAATGGTCTTAAACCTTTCTCGCCTCTCTGAATCATCGAATACGAGTACCAAATGCTGTAGAACTACATTCACTGTACGAGTATCACCCGATATACAGCTGATTCAGGCTCATCAATAGACATTGACTTCGCTCCTCGTACTCAGCGACACAAACACAGTCATCTTGTTTTGTTCATCTAGTTGGATTGAGAACATGAAAACCGGTCAATACGCGACAATTGCAACATAGATATGATCATGATCACCTACAGAAGTTATCATCCTAAGCTAAGGCCTCTGTATTTGAGTCTTTTTGGTCCACACGCGTCGAAAGCATAGCTGTTGTCGCGTCCTCAGTTATTTTGCTCCCTTAACACAAATAAATGAGATTGTGCTCGACGTCCGTGGCCCTTTGCGTCCAGGTGTAGTATCGCGCAACAAGAAAGATGCAGATGCCGGCGGCAAAAAGAGTTCTTTGTTCCGCACCCACCATCATATTTCAAGAGATTCCACAGCGGTCCTCACTCACTACCCCGTACCCGTCGTCTTCAGGAGTAGATATGGGCTTGTTCGACATGGCAGTGACGGCACTTCCTGGGTAGCAAGACTTCGATACCCTCTTCCAGTTGTCCTTACCTGGAAACCTCATCAGCTTCTCCATCCGCCGCTGGATTTCGTAGAACTGAGGGCCAGGCAGGTCGCCTAAACTCTTCACTCGGCCCACACCGATTCCAAACCATACTTGCAGAAGACACCTCCAATCTCAGTATCCGAGTCATCGAAATCTCGCTCGCCTTCAACATAACTACAGCTTTCTCAACGATACCTTCGTGGACCGCATAGCGGAGAGGTTGCATATGGGATGAGTCTGATGACGTGCTATCGAGTAGTGGTTGGTACGGTTTTCGTTTCAAGAAAGGGGGGAACGAGCAGGATACATCCACATCTCTCTCACGAGTCGCCCCATCCATCGCCGTAGCCGCCTAGTCCTATGGTTTTGCGACAAGGCGTTGGTAGACCTTTAGCGAGCTCAGCCAACGTCCACCATGATCAAAGCGTATGGCATTGATGGTATCGCAAGAAACAAAATGCTATCACGCCCTCTTCTGGAACAGACGACAGTTTGTCCTCCCTAGAACTTGCGTCACCAAACCCTCCATCCGTACTTCATCCAATCGACGCCGAATTCGCAGAAATCAAGGCCGGGTCGCCAAAATTCGATGTACAACAATCTCAGGAAAACTATCCTTCCGGAATGCCGTACTTCCAAAATCAATATCCTTATCATCGAAACCTCGCACGCCGACTTCACCCAACGAAGATTGAGCTTTCTCAACGACAGGCTGGGAAACTGGATAGTGGAGAAACTGTGGAATGACTCGGACAGCGTGCAGACAGTGACTGGAGCAACTTTCGTTTTGAGGAAGGGGGGAAAGGCACAACTTATCCATATTGCTCTCAAAGGTCTCCTCAACCATCGCAATAGCCGCCCAGTCCTACAGCATTGCGGCAAATCAGTGGAATCAGGTCTTCCAGTGGCTTCAACCGACGTCCACCGTGGCCAAAGCGTCGGGCAAGTTGAACGCTGCAGGATATCAACATCCCTGAGGGTTCCCTGACATGCAATAGACCCAAGGCGAGACTCCCCACAATACACCCTCCCATTATCTGGCCCAATGAAGAAAACAAAGAGATTTGAATCCAACCTCCCGTACATCTCACGCCATCCCTGTGTTGGGCAAAATCAAGTTTCGTGATACACAGGCCATAGATCAGGATGTAGGTCGCAGCATCTCGTGTGCTTACATGCTCTAATTCCCTTTTCTTAGAACGAGGAGATATTGCTCGTCATAGCCAACAATGTTCGACGATCCAACTAGGTCATTCATGGGCTCATCGTGATCCCAAAGATTCAGAGGCATCTCCCTCGACTGCATAGTTACTCAATACACCTTCGACCATCACAAAGTACAAAGGTTTTTGATTTATCCTACCCAATATTCGGAGGGCTGACTGGAGAATCAGGAACCACAACCGTTCATTGAATTCTCATTGCAGGCCATCATGTTCAGGAATCGTGAACAGTTCAGTTGGGATTTGATGGTAACCCGGCTCGAGAAGCCTTCAGGCAGGAAGTTCAGAGGAGGATCGCTCGACTTCCGTCGTTTGCGAGTATAGGATCAACCAAAGGACCACCGTCGGAAATCCAATATTCAAACTCTTGACACAAGCCCAAGCTTGGAAGGTCAAAGGCAGCTAGATCTACGAGGAAGGTTGGGCAGAGCTTAACAAGGAGAACGAAGGAGGCAGTTCTACATTCCACCCATGTTAGTGCGGGGGACGTCAAACGTTCTTCTCGTCACTGTTAGCAAAGGACTGTATTGTAACGAATGGTCAGGGCTGGAACGATACCATTCTGCTCTCTCGACACTATGAACAATTCTACAACCTCACCCAGACCTTCAGCTACAGCTCATCAGGTGCTACTCAATACACCAGTCTCATCGACAAAGAAAGTGCATCCGCTACCTTTTCATGGAGGTCGGCTGACATCGAAGTTCATCAAGCTCATTAGCCCGTTACCGTGGTTCGCTCGTTTTGTCATATATATCTTATACGTCGCCACTTTGTAGGGAAGGGTTTCACGGCCCGGTTGAATAGGCGTAACACAAATTTTCATCCCCCTCCCCCCTCAGGTTCTTGCTGATGATCTCAGTATCGATTTTGTCACCGAACACGCATGCTCAACGGGAAAATCGTTCGACTATCGTGTGATATTCAACTACTGTCACGATGTGTCCGTCGAATGGGTACCCAGTGTACCTATGGTTTCTCTATCGTCGCTTTCCTCCGTCTATCTATGAAAATCGACCGCCTGACCTTTGGACGAAGGCATGAGGACTCTACTCGAAAGGACACAGCTAGAGTGTCGAGCAGCGAGATTGTAAATCGGCTGTGGGTATGTACATGGGGCCCAATGAACCCTTCCGCGACTCTGCGAATACCTATGAGGGGTGTAGTCACTTTCGCTCTTTTGGGGCCCACAAAATGCGTATCAGATTCTTGAGGAGATTTCTTAGGAACAGTACTTAGCAACAGCAGGCAGTCTTCCGCGGGGTAGATCGGATAACAATGATTCGAGGCCACCAACACGTGGCACCAGCTCTACTACACAATATGTTGCTTATCCATTCTTCACCCTCTCTGCCACGTAGTCCTTAATATCATAGCCAATAGAAATGATGTAAATGGATTACAGACAGGATAACGAGTCGCGAGCACACTAATGGCCAGCAATAATCCTATATGTAATCGACTCGAAGCCAGAACCTAGCAAATAGTACATAGGAATTCGGATCGCAACACTGACAGGCTTCCCACCGGTATAACTACAGTACCGTACATATAAATACTAGTTGCGGTGGTAAGATGATAGATAGGTACTTGGTAGTATACAGACAGCTTGACATAAATGTTCAGACACCAAAATGCGGGATCAAGGTCGTCCACTCGACTTGCTGCAACGTGGAAGGCGGAAGGTCTGTCAATTGCTTAGCCGCTAGCACCATCAACGCGATACGAGCTATCGGATATAATGCGAGGAACAAGAGTCCGACTGGGATCACAATAAACTGAGTTACCAGTTCCATAGCCCAATCTCCCCAGAGGTTTTCCAATACATCCGAGGATACAACTGCTACCACTAAGATGATTGGAGCTCCCAACGGCCCAACGGTTGTCAAAAGTGCAAAAATGGTCCAGAGATGGTGGTCCTTGATATGGCCGGGAAAGTCGCGGTAGTTGAGCATGATGGGGATACAGTGAAATACGCCGAGTATGGCAGCGGCTCGGAAGAACATTAGCAAGAGAATGAGGGTCGAGTCCCCAGCTTTACTATTTCCAGATGAGAATATGTTTCCGCACTTGGGCTGGGAACTATAATCATCACTGCTGAAGGGATATTTGAATGTTCGCCCAGCGGCCCTCAGTGGGAGCAGAAGGATCCACGTCGTTCGTTTGCAAAGGGACCAAGTATCCCAACCTTCACAATCACCGTAATCGTCCCAGATTCGATCCCAAAATGCGCTGAGTATTCCAGGAGCCCTTGCCTTGGGCGACACGACGGGAGTCCCAGTGCTAAGTAGCCTGGAGTTTGCTTCCTGTTCCTGATCCTGAGAATCTGAGGACCGTTGAGGGGAGAGGGGTTTGTGTCTGACCATGATGCAAACGGGAAACCGAACTCGCAATGGTTTGTGCCACCAAAACAAGTAGCTCACGAGGTTAAGCGCAGCAAAACCAAGGGTGAGGAATTCCAACTCTGTTATCGCGAGCCCCTCAACTTTTCGTGCTATGCAATTCGTGATGAAATATAGTGTTTGGAATATTGCGATGGTTTTGGCGAGGAGATCAGTGTGGCCGAGGTTCTCAATCTCGTCTTCGGTCATGATCAAAAATCCATTGGCCACACAGTACTCGAGTGGAGACTACGAAGGTCATAATTGAGTAGTGCGGGGTCGTGAGACGGTAGTATGGGATCTCACTTTGTCATCACTGTGGCCATGGGGGTGCAACGCCACGAGTTTTCGCAGCTGTGGATTGTAGGTGTGTATGGAGCGCTCGCAGAATCGTTGATCCCAAAGATGGAAAAGAAAATTGCCCTCGGGGTCGTACAATGCAAATCCGCCCATTAGAGCGAAAAATGCATGGGTTGTTGTCCAACCGTACTCTAAGAACGAACTTAACATGACGCCGAGTACATGAAGTGACCTTGTGCAACATACTTTGGTATTCCTTTGCCATCGTCCGGGCGGCGAACCACTGGCGGATAGACCAATAGACAATGAGCTCAGGTGCGATGAGAGCGACGAAGAATATCTTTGCATTGTCCCAGTGAACCAGAGCCTCGTGGCCCGAACGCGGTACGATGGGGACGTTGGGGCGTACGGATGTCCAGGTGCAAAGAATTATCATCGACAGGCAGCTCCAGATGATACCCGCTGTAGTACGAGTTTCACCGCAAGAGGGGGTTGGAGCTGTGGAATCTGGTCCTAGTTGTCGGTAGGAGAGAGCAGCGAGAAGAAACGACATTCGTGCCAGCTGTCGGTTGTAGTTCTAGGAGAATACGAGGGGTGAGATGAAGAAAGATCAGGTGAAGTGTGTCCCGAAGTCGTGACATTCATACCTTACGGAAATGTAGCCTGCACACCAAAATTGACGGGTTTGATAGCAGACAGTGGTGAGTAGGGTGAAAAAGGAGACTTCAAGGACGGCTCTCTACAGCTATATATAGCTGTCGATGTATTTCATGGAAAGTTTTCGATTTCGGGGCGTCCTGAGTTCCATGGTCAGAAGTAAAAAAGGGTCTGTTCTGCAGCGCCTTGCCTTCCACATCTCATCTCTTCATCATGATAAGCACTTTCAAGTCTGTTCCAGGGCGTTCGAGATGTACAGAAGACGTACGAGGTTCCGTCAGACTCGACTTTGCCGTCACCCTTGCGCTCGAGGGGTAAGGTGGTACGCGACAGGGCTAGAAATCCTTGAAGCTTGGATGAAAAGTTGGGCTTGAGCTTGATTAGACGTGACCTACAATACATTGAAGGCTATTTTTGTTTCGGCATCGAATAGGAAGTGGCTGTGGAATAGTGACGATATCAGAATTCCTGTGGCTTAGACGACGGTGATAGCTCCTGAGATCTGAGAGATCAACAGAGGGCACTTGGTGGCACGATCCCAAAGTTGGAGTTGACTGAGCAAGTCGAAGCTTGATAAGTGATTGGGCATCGCATTGGAACCTACGTTTAGTTGACAACAATGGCATCCTGATTTTTGTATATATGGCTTAGATGATGGTTGTGGTTCGAGCTGAGTTCTCAGCTCGAAGGTTGACACAACGCTCGGTAGCACCCGTACTGATCGGCCCGGACTCCGGACTGGTGGCATGTCTATGTACAATCTCGCGTCAAACCGCAATGGTCTTCTTTAATCCATTGCCAATCCACACTCCATGGTCCAACCCAACGTTCGGGATCAAATCTCATCCGGGCTACGTTCAACGCCCGCACTCCTCCAGAAACGTCCATACTTAAGTGTCGAACCGTCGACCTTTCTTTCCAAACCAAAACACTATTATACATATGCACTACAAAGTTCTACAAATAACGCGACTCTACAACCCTACAGCTTACTCTTCCCTCCAAACTGAGACTCTGTAACACCAGCACCCATAGCCGAAGTCAACGAAACACCTCCAGTAACGGTCTTGATCAGGTTGTCTGCGTAGTTGGCTCCACTCCACTGCAGAACGTGCGAGTTGTCAGTACAAAAGAAAACGAGGGGAAAGAAAGAGAAACGGACCCCTTGATGGATAAGTACATCACATCCCAACTCTCTCTCCTTCCTCTGAATGAGCGTAACATACACCTTCATTCCAGTCTTGGAGAACTCTTGCGAACAGGTCCAAGATGTATCTGTTCAAATGGAGACCACCGAGCTACAGCGAAACGGATCAACACACGAAGCACGAAGGCACTCGATTGAACGCACCGTAATGAATTGCCAGACAAAGTCCAGCTTACCCAAACGTACTTCTCCATATCCTCCTCATTCAACCCAGCCGCATCCCAGTTGAACAACGGACTGAGGTTTTACGCCAACCGTTGTCCGGGATGTACAGCATGCACACCCGCTGCGAACTCCTTCGCCTGAGCCAAGATAGGCTTCTTTGTCTCCATCCACAACAAATCAGCGTACGGTCCGAACGCAACAGCCCTGTTGATCGCACACTGGATTCCGCCCTGGTATCGGTAGTACCCCTCTCTCGTCCTAGGACTATCCCAGTCCCAATACGACAGCTGCTTCAACCCGAACTCGCGTTGTGCGATGACCTGCGTGTCGTGCCACGAGACATGCGCGATTCTCTCCCTCAGCTTGCTCACAGTCGCGGTATTGGCACCCTGCTTCTGCCATGCCTCACCGATAGCCTCTCCAAACGTCTTCAACCCAGCCTCCCTTAATCACTTGTCTTCGATCCCTGCAACTCGATCCACTCTTCCCTGCCCTCTCTCCATCAACCATCAGCTTTCAGATCCCCAACGTTGGGATTCATGGTACCCAGAATGAACGCATGATCCCGATCGTCAATATTCGTCGTAATCAACGTCGCAGCCTCCGAATCCATCTTCACTACGACTGATTCTTCCACACCCAAGATACCTTACTGCAAGGAGTCAATCGGTATGCTCCTGCATCGAGACGAGGACTTTTACAGCCATGCGTCCGCGTCTTTTCGTTCTGGCGCCTTGGTGTTCAACGTGAATATATGCAGCACCCTTTTTGGCGAACATTTTGGTGAGTTTCATGTTGGCAGTCAAACCACCGTGACAGGTGCCGCGGTCAGTGATGATGTGGGAGGGAAATAGTCGATATAAGGGATGCCGGCGAGCTCAGTTGTTTGCGGCCGTGGAAGAGTTGGTCATGAATTCGTTTGGGACAGTTTTAGAATGACGATAGTAATTCATCTCGACATGCAGCCTATTCGGCAGATCGAAAGAGAGCCACGCCAAATTTGCAGATCTCAGGGTAAGGTTGGCTGTCTAAACCATCCACTCGACGCACAATAGCCTTACTTAAACCTTCCTTGCCTTTCCGAATCATCGGATACGAGTACCAACGCCTGCAGAACTACATTCACTGTAGAGTATCACTCGGGATCACAGCTGATACAGGCTCACCCATAGACGTCGATTTCGCTCCTCGTACTTAGCGACACAGAACCGGTCATCATTGCTTGATTCATCTAGTTTGAGAACATAAAGAATCACGGTTGATACGCGATAACTGCAACACAGAGCACGGATATGATCATGATCACCTACGGAAGCCATCATCCGTAGCTGAGGCCTCCGTTTTTGAGTCTTTTTGGTCCATACACGTTGAAAGCGTAGCTATTATCACGTCCTCAGTTATTCTGCTTCTTTAACGCGAACAAGTGAGATTTGCTCGATGTCCGTGGTCGCTTGCGTCCCCAAGAAAGATGCCGGCAGTAAAAAGAGTTCGTCGTTCCGCACCCACCACCATATTTCAAGAAATCCCACAACGTTCCTCGTTCACTCTTCAGGAGTAGATATGGGCTTGTTTGACGTGGCAGTGACGGCACTTCCTGGGTAGCAAGACTTTGATAACCTCCTCTAGTTGTCCTAAATTACCTGGAAACCTCATCAGCTTCTCCATCCGCCGCTCACCCAATGAATGGATCTCGTAGAACTCGGGGCCAGGCAGGTCGCCCAAAATCCTCACTCGACGCACACCAATTCCAAACCATACTTGCAGAAGACCATACCTCTAAACTCGGTATCCGAGTCATCGAAATCCCGCTCGCCTTCAACGTAATAACTACAACTTTCTCGACGATACCTTTGTGGACCGCAGAGTGGAGAGGTTGCAGAATGACGCTATCGAATAGTGGCTGGCGCGGTTTTCGTTTCAAGAAAGGGGGGAACGAGGCTCGAGCAGGATACAGCCACATCTTTCACGAGTCGCCCCAGCCATTGCCGTAGCCGCCTAGTCCTATGGTTTTGCGACGAGGCGGTGGTAGACCTTTTAGTGAGTTCAGCCAGCGTTTATCACCGTGTGGCATTGATAGTATCCCAAGAAACAGGATGATATCATGCCCTCTTCCAGAACAGATGACAGTTTGTCCTCCCTGGAACCTGCACCAACCCCTCCATCCGTACTTCATCCAATTGACGCCGAATTCGCAGAAATCAAGGCCGGGTCGCCAAAACTCGATGTACAACAATCTCAAGAAAACTATCCTTCCGGAATGCCATACTTTCAAAATCAATATCCTTATCATCGAAACCTCGCACGCCGACTTCACACAACGAAAATTGAGCTTTCTCAACGACAGACTGGGGGACTGGATATTGGAGAAGTTGCGGAATGACTCGGATGGCGTGCAGACAGTGGCTGGAGCAACTTTCGTTTTGAGGAAAAGGGGGGAAGGCACAACTTATCCATATTGCTCTCAAAGGTCTCCTCAACCATCACAATAGCCGCCCAGTCATATAGTATAGCGGGAAACCAGAAGCAGGTCTTCCAGTGGCTTCAACTGACGTCCGCCATGACCAAAGCGCTGGGCGAGTTGAACGCTGCAGGATATCAATATCTCCGAGGATTCCCTGACATGCGATGGACCCAAAGCGAGACTGCCCACAGTACTCCCTCCTAGCATTCGGCACAATGAAGAAAACGAAGAGATTCGAAATCGATCCTCCCGTGGTGCATCTTACACAGGCCATAGATCAGGATGTATGTGGTAGCATCTCGTGTGCTTCCATGCTCTAATCCCCTTTCCTTAGGACGAGGAGATTTCCTCATCATAGCCAACAATGTTCGACGATCCAGCTAGGTCATTTATGGGCTCATCGCGGCCCCAACGATCCAGCGGTTTCTCCCTTGATTGCATAGAGTCACTGAATACACCTTTAACGATCGTAAAGTACGAAGGGTTTTCCTTTCATCCTACCCATCATATGGAAGGCTGACTAGAGGTTTAGGTTTCACGGTCGTTCATCAGTTCTTATTGTCCTCAGGCTTGGATCAGGCGGTAACACGGCCTGAGAAGCCTTCGGGGGACAATGGCTCGAATTCCGTTGCTTGCGAGCATAGGATCGACCAAAACATTGTACACCGTCGGAAATCCAATTCTCAAACTCCCATCGCAAGCTTGGAAGGTCAAAGATGGCTGAATCTATGAGGCAGGTTGGGCGGAGCGTGATGGGGAGAGGGAACGGTGTTAGTGTAGGGGACGTCAAAATGTTCTTCTTGGCACTGTTAGCGGAGGATTACATTGTAACGAATGGTCAGGACTAGAACGACGTCATTCTGCTCTCTTGACGCTATGAACAAACCCACAACTCACCCAGACTTTCAGCTGCAGCTCATCAGATGCTACTCCGAGGATCGACAGCTAGCGCTCGTGCTCTGATACACCAGTCTCATCAACAGAGAAAGCACGTCCACTACCTCTTCATGGAGGTCGGCTGACATTGAAGTTCATCAAGCTCATTAGCCCGTCACCGTGGTTCGGTCGTTTTGTCATATATATCTTGTACGTCGCCACTTTGTAGGGAAGGGTTTCACGGCCCGGTTGAATAGGCGTAACGCAAATTTTCATCCCCCTCCCCCCTCAGGTTCTTGCTGATGATCTCAGTATCGATTTTGTCACCGAACACGCATGCTCAACGGGAAAATCGTTCGACTATCGTGTGGTATACAACTACTGTCACGATGTGTCCGTCGAATGGGTACCCGGTGTACCTATGGTTTCTCTATCATCGCTTTCCCCCGTCTATCCATAAAAATCGACCGCCTGACCTGTGGACGAAGGCACGAGGACTCTACTCGAAAGAACACAGCTGGAGCGTCGAGCAGCGAGATGGTAAAGCGGCTGCGGGTATGTACATGGGGCCCAATGAACCCTTCCGCGACTCTGCGAATACCTATGAGGGGTGTAGTCACTTTCGCTCTTTTGGGGCTTACAAAATGCGTATCAGATTCTTTAGGAGATTCCTTAGGAACAGTACTTAGCAACAGGCAGTCTTCCACGGGATAGATCGGATAACGATGATTCGAGGCCACCAACGCGTGGCACCAGCTCTACTACACGATATGTTGCTTGTCCATTCTTTTACCCTCTCTGCCGCGTAGTCCTTAATACCATAGCCGATAGAAATGATGTAAATGGATTACAGACAGGATACCGCGACGCGAGTAAACCAATGGCCAGCAACAATCTTCCAATCGACTCGAAGTCAGGACCTAGCAAATAGTACATAGAAATTCGATTCGCAACACTGACAGGCTTCCTACCGGTATAACTACAGTATCGTACGTATAAATGCTGCTTGCAGTGGTAGGATGATAGATAGGTACTTGGCAGTATACAGATAGCCCAACACTAACGTTCAGACACCAAAATGTGGGATCAAGGTCGTCCACTCGACTTGCTGCAGTGCGGAAGGCGGAAGGTCCGTCAATTGCTTGGCCGCTAGCACCATCAACGCGATACGAGCTATCGGATATAACAGGACGGATGAGGTGAAGACTGGAGCCACCATGGTATGGACGATTAGTTTTAAGACCCGATTGTTCGGGTGGGTTTTTAGTGCTTTAAACAGGAGGACCATTGATCCTAACGGCAGGACGGTTATCATAATTGCGAAAACGGTCCAGAGATGATGGTCCTTGGTATGACCGGGAAAGTCGCGGTAGTTGAGCATAATCGGGATACAGTGGAATACGCCAAGTGTGACAGCGACGGAGTATGTTATAGGATAGGTCAGTGGGTGCTCATCACTGGTAGTGCCCGAGAATATATTTCCACGTTCGGGCTGCGGTCTGCCACAGTCTCCGTCAGCCACCCCGGCGTAGATGATCGAACTGCAGGAGATTACGATTGGGCTTGGCAGGAGCACTACCATTTGGGCCCAAAGGGGCCAAGTATCCCAGTTTTTGAAGTAGTTGTCCCGGATCCGATCCGAAAACGCGCCGAATATTCCAGGAGCCCTTGACGCCGCGGAAGGGGGTGTGCCTAGCGAACTGCAGTTTAAATGCTCATGTTGGTTCTGAGAAACGGAGAGCTGATTGGGAGACATGGATTTCGGTCTGTCCATGACACGAACGGGGAACTGAACTCCCAAGGGTTTGTACCACCAAAACGAGTAGCTCACGAGGTTGAGCGCCGCAAAACCAAGGGTGAAGAACTCCAGCTCTGTTATGGCGAGCCCGCTGACTCCCCGTGCCATACAGTTCGCGATAAAGTAGAGTGTTTGGAGTATCGTAATGGTTTTAGCAAGGAAATCCGCGTGGCCGAGGTTCTCAATCTCGTCTCCGGTCATAGTTACCATATTGTTGGCCACGCAATATTCAAGTAAAGACTGCGAAGGCCATGATTCAGTAGAGCGGGCTATGAGATGGTAATGTGATACTCACTTTGTACTGATCGTGGCCTTGGGGGTCCAACTCTTCCAGCTTTTGCTGCTGTTTACTGAAGCCGTCCCACTTGGAATTATCTGTTTCCTTTTTGAAGTGTTTGCAGAATCGCCCATCCCAAAGATGAAAAAGAAAATTGCCCTCGGAGTCGTACAATGCATATCCGCCCATAATAGCGAAAAATGCATGGGTCATCGTCCAGCCATACTCTAAAAGAATCTCAACATGGCATCAAGCATGTGAAGGAACTTTGCATGACATACTTTTGTAAGCCTCTGCCATCTCCCGAGCGGCGAAAAATTGACGAATGGACCATAGGACGATGAGCTTGGGTGCAATTAGAGCGACGAAGAAAATCTTTGCCTTATCCCAGTACACCAGAGCCCAGTGACCCGAGCGCGGTACGCTGGGAACGTTGGGGTGAACGGATGTATAGGTACAAAGAATTATCATGGAGAGGCAGCTCCGGACGATACCCGCTGTAGTACGAGTTTCGCCACTCGAAGAAGGGGCCATAGTTGTGGAATCTGATTCCAGTTGTCGGTAGGCGAGACTAGTGAGAAGAGGCGACATCTGTGCCACAGTTGTAATTCTTGGAGGACGAGGGAACAAAGGTCAGTATAAGTACTTGCTGTGAAAAGGCGTGACACCCATACTTTGGGTAGATCTATGACGAATCTGTAGTGTGCCCATCGTCGATGCAAGTTGTCAATTGCAAATATATAGTGAGTGCCTCAAACACGGGGCAGCAGAGAGCCCCACGGACCGCCCTTTGTCCGCCGAAACCAACATTCCTCCAGTGAGAACAGTACTCCCATACGGCTACTTTGAAGGTTTCACAGCACCTGCTACAGTTATACCTTCCGTGGATCTGTAATGGGTCCGTAGCCTGCCCATCGTTAATGCAAACTGTGATTCGCGAATCCATAGTGAGTGTTTCACACACGGGGCACTGGCAGGGAGCCCCACGAACCACTTGTGTCTGCCGAGGTGAACATTCCACTAATCATAGAACAGCACCACCATATAGCTGCTTTGAGGGTTCTGCAATGCCTGCCACATAACACGAGAAGAAGTTCATCCACTCCAGTGAACGCGGAGGTGCCCCAAATGCTGATGGCCGTTGAAATGATACCGTTCCTTTCCCATTCCGCGTGAGCAAGGATGTTTTCCCGTCGATTTGTCTGATTGATAAAGTGTTGCAGGTAATGGAAGAGAACAGTAATCGGGGAATGAATGGTCACGACCACAACGGACCATGGCATGTTCTGGAGCACATATTGAGTGCTATGATCATCGATTGTGGCACTCGGAAGGTGAACGGCCATGATATATCTGAGACTGGATGGCTTGCGCGCCACATCGATATAGAATGTTTGGCTAGCTTGGGTTTAGAGTGCGCGTCGAGTTCGAGACAGTTCTTGAGATTAACCACATCAGGATAAACAAGAGGAAGTGAATGGGGCATACCACTCAAGACTTGGCTCCGGGTCAATCAAAGTTTTGGGGGGTGAAGAGAAAGACGCCCGGGAAGCAGCTGGGTTCTTGACTGCCTGCCAGCACCGCGGCCAGCTTTAGTGTTCCTTCCTTCGAATGCTACATGATTCAGATTATGATTGATACCATTCAAGCCGAGCGAACAGACCAAGACTTACTACACTGATGAGCTTAACACAATCAAAAGGACAAGAATAGATGGCCTCTGGCGTTCCAAGCATTCCCGCCCACCAGGCATCCTTGAAAGTAGATGATCGATGTGTCGACAGTCTCTTCGATGTTCACGTAGGGATATCCTGTGACTCATTCGTGTAGGTACAAGGTGTTGCTATTTCTGATGCTCGAGCGCACCGTGACTCTAGTGTTCAAGGAATGAGTGGCGAGTCTGGCAATGTTCTGGTCTTGGTGGTGTTGGTTCAACGAGAAAACTGGCGCCACTGTAACGTCCTGAACCGCGTGGCTGCCCGGGCCGGACTCCGAACTCCTGTCATGTCGTGACTCGTCTACGGTCTAAACTTCGGTTTTCTGTAAACCCCTATCCTTCAATACGTCCATGATCACCTACTTTCCCACGGTCGCCGACAACGAAGAAAGCGACGTAGAAAGCGTAAAAGGCCCTCGTCGACATCGGGAGAAGGAGAAGGAGAGTGTGGGAGGACTCACGACCGCTCTGATGCACGAAGATGACCCCTCCAGCAAACTTCTCGTGGAAAACGGGCGCAAGGCATCATACTGCGAGCTTGAGAAATTCCTCACCTTACCTCTACCACTTGCTACTACCTGATCCAAACGCCCACAACGCTCAATCGTCCCTCTCACGTCGCACTACCACTTACGGAATAAAATCCACTATAGACTACACTCGCCCTCCTCCTGAAGCGAGGTTACTGGCAGAGATATGTCAGCGTAAGGCCGGTGGTTCTGCACGATTGGTATCTCAATGTGTCAACGACGACCCTTTCCCTCGTCGAAAGCTCTGCCAGTAAAGCTCTTCCGGCTGGCCCTCACCCTAGCTGCTCCCAGTTGTTGTCTCGCAGAGAATCATTGCTGCAGCACCGTCGCCTGAATATGTCTCAGGAAACAATAAACGAAACTGACTCAGCTCCCACACGACCTGGCGGTGCACTCCCATGCTGCTGTTCACGTGCACAGGTCACGAAGACCAGATGACCTACAGGCACGGTCCAGGCGCCCACACCAACAACACCGGTGGAGACTAGATGTCTCAACTACAGTGCGACCTACCCCCTTCCACAACCGGTTCTGCTAGGCCCTTGAAATTTTCTCTGAGGTACCTGTTCACATTCCCTCTTAATGTGACATTGCCAGTCTTGATATGCCAATTCAAGACGACGGGGTACCCGAGGCCTTTATCGTGCCCGAAGACGGAGATGATAACATGCTAAGTAATTATGATCCTTCGTATCAATGACTGTTTCACGCACTGTAACCCCGGTTTAACTCGATACTTACCAACCACCAAACCCACTTGCACATCCGAGAGTGTTGAAGACCATACCAAAGATAATGAAAACCCCACAGATGTATATCATTGGCTCATGAGAAGATACTGGAAAGTATCTGTCGAAAGGGCATGGTTGCATCTGTGCCGTAGTGTGCGACTGAAATGGCCATCGCACGAGCTACGGACCCCTGCAGTTCCTAAATGGGACCACCGCAGGTTTTACATCTTACATCTTACATCTGACCCCAGCATGGAACATTGTCCTCTCATCCCACCCACTTGGAAACTAACTAACTCCGACGCCTCTCTAACGCCTCCCACCGTTAACGTGACTACATCACTCACATCTTCACCTGAGGCCGGTCCAGGAGGCAGCTTCCTGAAAGCCTGTCTTTGAGCATAGATTCGTAAAATGGTGTATGGGAATCCCGTACGTGTGAGTGCAAAAGTATCGCTATTGGTGGTCGTTAACCGGGTTTTGTGCCTGGCTCAGAAACTCAAGACCTCGTCTGCGCATCAGTACGCATCCTCACACTCATCGTCCTCCCCTTTGCAATCTCCGACACGTCTTCTTCTCCCTTGGACTCCAAATCCAGATCGGAACCAGAAGGCCTTCAATCGAACGGATTCTCGTTGTAACAAGGTGATCATCTCAGTGCATTCAAACCTTTCCTCGATCACTACCGCAGCAGTTTTGGGTCTTCTGGATGATACATTTGATCTCCGGTGAAGACGCGAGTTGCTGATCCCGGTCACGTCGAGCATACCACTCTTGATGGCATACTTTATGACGAAGGGAGATGCGAGCATGGTTGTACCGATTTCGTTGAGGATACTGTTGAGTTGGGGGTGTCGGTTGATTTGGGTGAGTGTTCAAGGTGCTACTAAGTAGTTTGTTGAGGTGGCTAACGCGTACTTGGTGGGCAGGTCCGTCTCACTACACACACATGGCCCTCCTCTCAACATTCACGACAAACACAATCAACGCCCCAGCTGGTGTCAACAGCAGTGCAGTCCTGCAAGTGTTCAACATCGCGCTCTCAGTGATCCTGAACCTGTTGTACCTTCCTTGGCCGGTGGATTCCAGACTTTTGGTTTGCCTACTGGGTAGTCAGAGGAAGATGGTGGTTCGTGCGGTGTGGAGTGTGGGGATGGTGTATCAGTGTGGGGGTTTTGACGGTGGAGGCGTCTTTTGAGTTTGTATTCCTGCAGGGATGGCATTCGCAGTCGTGGAGATCCAGGTCCATTATCATTCAAAGACGCTATTACTGCGATTTCTCGACTCGAGCTTTTGTGTCCGCGGCATTGGGTGCCCAGGTGCGGGTGTTTTCCTTGACCTCTATTCCTCTTTGGCTGATGTAGATTGTAGATTCTCGCCAAAGGCGAATTCACTTCACCCCTCCTGGGCGAAGATCATGAGTGAAGATGTAGAGTCCAAATCGTATCACTGGCCAGAAGTTTGTGTGTTCGGGTACCCGTTGTTCTGGAATGTGGAACTGTCCACATGCACTCGAATACATTGCATTGATGTCCGTGCAGCCGCATTCCTTCAGTTCTAAACTGATGAGCTCCACGACATGGAAGACCCCTGGACTGAAAAACCGCGCTATCTTGATCGAGCAATTACAAGCAAATGGTATCTGACCCATCCCGTCGAGCACACCGGGTTAAGATGCCGGCGGCAGTAGAAATGGTCCCTTGTTCCGCACCCACCACCACGTTTCTACAAGCTCAACGTCCTTCACTCGCTATATCATCCCCAACCTCAGTCCCCCAGCCTTCGAATGCTCGCACACCGACTTTACCGAGACACGCATTCGACAAAACTCAACTTTCTCGATACTGGATGGCAAAGAAGTTGCAGAACGACTCGGAGGGCGTGTTATCAAGCAGTGGTGGTTGTGATTGTGGTCTCCGAGAAAGGGGAAACGAGCACGATCTGTCCGCCTCTCTCACAATTCGACTCATGTCTTCATGGGGCTGCTCTGCTTACACCTAGTTGGGTATGTACATCGTGATGTTAGTCCCCGGAATTGCTCGTCCCACGACGGGGGACAAGGAACCTCCGTTGATCTAGAACACTTAGAACACGAGCTTGCATCCTTGCCGATTTGTGGCTCCTTGCTGCTCACAGACAATGCGAATCAATCTTTGCATGCACCGTAGCTTGCGTTGTGGCCCCAAGCGCTTAGTACGTTCTCGATCAAAATCAATAGAGTTCGAGTGGTCGAAGACCGCAAATATGACCGTTTCCCCCCCGGAACGTTGAAGACACCAAACTCTCGGGCCACTGGGGTCCTCAGCCCACCGCCGAGTCTAGAGCATTTTCAACAGACAGTCGGTCGACCTAATGTTCTGTTGATCGTGGGCTCCGTGACGATAGTAGATTGGTATGGAGGGCATCAAGGCATAGATCTAGGTTACATGAACTTTTTTACTATGTGGTAGTCTAGCAATTCGTCCCTGATGGAAATACCACACGAACAATAGGAACATGAGAGGAAGATGCGTTGGAATCAAATCGTGTTTAGAAAAGGTCTACGGGGACCAGAAAAATAGCCAAATCATTGAACTGAAGTCAGAACCAGCAACTCGTAGTACACAAGGATGCGGTTTCCCACTGGCCCTACCTACAGTATCAAACAGTGAAAGGACCGGTCTGTATCAGTAAAGGGGGAGTAAGTAGAAGGTAGGTATTCGGTAGCATACAGATCACCCAACGCTATTGCTCAGCCACCGAAATGTGGGATCAAGTTTGTCCACTCGACTTGCTGCAACGCGGAAGCCGGAAGGTCTGTCAGTTGCTTGACCGCCAGTACCATCAACCCGATACGGGCTACTGGATAGAGCAGGAAGGTAGAGTAATAGATGATGAGATCAAGGACATTACTGTTGACGTCGCAATAAATTCCAAAGATAAACTTGATCCAGGATCCCAACGGTAGACCGGTTATCAAAAGCGCGAAAACAGTCCAGAGATGGTGGTCTATGGTATGGCTGGGAAAGTGGTGGTAGTTGAGCATGATGGGAATGCAGTGGAATACGCCGAGTATAACAGCGGTGGCAAAAATTAGAGAGCAAGCGAGGATTTCTCGAGCTCGAGTGATATGGCCATGTGAAAGAGCCCCATGGACCACTCTCTGTCCGCCTAAATCAGCCCGCCAATGAGAGGGCAGCACCAGCAGACGGTTGCTTTGAGGGTACCAGAGCACCTCAAAGGAATTCTCCCACCAACCGAAGGCAAATGAAGAAAGTGTGCGACAGACTGCTGCTTGGATCGAACATATCTTTCAGTGAGTCAGCTTGTCAGAGGTACCCTGAATACTATCAGAGTACTACTGTTCCTTGCCTGTTCCGCGTAGGTATCGGTTCGTCTAGACAATGAAGAGTAATAGTCAACGTATGAGGCAGAATAAACTATTCACGTACGACTCTCGCCTCCTGGCCTCGGTTCGTAGACTTTCTGATGATGGGTTTTGCGATTGGGCGTCTGATTGCGAGAGGGAATGGGGAGTTGGAGTCCAGTCTGACCCAATTTCCGTGCCCCCGGCCCCCATATTTTGGCGTAAATGCCGGCCTAGAGTTTCAGGTGGAAGAAAACGGTCGGCGATGATCAAGGAGGTAGGTGTTTGGCATGCATTGAAGTTCAGGAGTACACGTTGAGTACTAATAATGGTAGAGGTTTTCCATTCAAATGACCATGCTAGACAAATGGGGGGTTGCAAAGCGTTGCGTACCACATCACATCCAACTAGATTGCTTGAATAGCTCGGGCTTAGGGTGCGCATAGACTGGGTTCTGAGACGGAAAAACAAGCCGGGGTGGACCCTAAATCCACGAACGAGACGAGAAAAACGTTGAAGGATGGCGCCCAAATAGTGACTGGGCACTCAACACTCAGCGCCCAGTTAGAGTTCTGGGGTGAAGAGAAAGACGCCGACCCCGATTTTGTTTGGAGCCACCAGCAGCTGGGTTATTGACTCAGACTGCATGTTCGGTACTGGCTTTAGTATTTATCGCTCAAATGCTACATTTGGACCACAAGCGAGACCGTTCGAGTCAAGCAAACAGACCAGAACTAGCGCTGATGAACCCGTTATGATCAGGAGAATGATGAGCCAGCATAGTTAAAGTGCACAGTGGGTATAACGAAGTAAACCTCACATGGGTAATACACAGAGTGTTCTTGTAGTCTTTGAGATGCTTGTGAAGAGGTGATAATTGAGTAGATTGTCCTAAGGCTTAAGGCCTTTTGTCCAGTCTTTTATACATAAGTTTCTGGTACATGTAATGAGTATTACACTAACTGAAACTACTACTAGAAGTAGGTATTCGGCCCTAAAGGCGTAAAAGACATTAGTACTGTGTAAGTACTTCTACCATGAATGGTAGTATGCTTGGTGAGCATAGTTGTGTTTGCCTCATGTATTGGAGGCTCTACTTATGCTATTGGATAGCGACTGTCTATAGTGTCATTTATGATGAAACTACTAGGTACATAGTGAGATACGTAGACAGAGACGTAGTACTTGCATGAGGACGCAAGTGTTCTAGAGGCGTAGCTCTATAAATAGTGTGACGCGTAAACAACACGTCAACAGTGTATCACATGATATCCATCATGTTCAACACTCCCCCTCACTAAGTTCATCATGCGATCATGGAACTAGTGAAATGTTAATCCTAAAGATTGCCTGAACAATTCGAACTTTGTTCTGCCAAGATTCTTTGTAAGAAGATCAGCAGGTTGTTTAGCAGTTTCAATGAAATAGATTTGAGTCTTTCTGTGTTCCACTGCTTCCCTGATGAAGTGGTATCGATTGTCAATGTGCTTTGTTCTTTTATCAGTAGCTTCATTGCTGCTGAGAAAGATAGCGCCTTGGTTGTTGCTAACACATGGAACTGATCGAATAGGGAAGTTCGATTCGTTCATCAACAACTTCATCCAGCAAGCCTGACGTGTACAGTCAGATAGAGCCATATACTCTGCTTCCGTGGATGATAATGCAACCGTTTTCTGTTTCTGAGAGACCCAGCAAACTGGCGCATTGGCAAGCTTTACGATATATCCAGTCTGTGATCGACAATCATCTTTATCAGTTGCCCAATCAGAGTCAGCAAAGGCAAGTAGTCCTTGATTGGATCTACCATCGTAAATAAGTTCATACTTTGCAGTGTGAACAAGGTATTTCACGATATAAAGTGCCTTCTGGAGGTGTTCCTGATTAGGATTAGCTCCATACTGTGACATCTTGATTACAGCAAAGGATATGTCTGGTCTCGTTCCGAGAGCCAAGTAAAGTAATGATCCGATAACTGATTGAAATCTATGCCTAATCTCGGGATTAACCTCCCCCTGGTTTTGGGTTGGGTTATAGCCTTCTGGCAAAGGCATATATGCCGTCTTGGCGTTGAGAACTCCGAATTTACGAATTATCTTTTCAAGATAGTTTCGCTGATCAAGGATCAGTCTGCGATTCTTCTGATCTCGAGTAATTCGCATTCGCAGAAATTCTGTTGGCTCGCCTAGATCTTGGCATTCCCAGATTTTCATGAATTCGCTTTTTAGTCTGTTGACAAGGTTGCGATCAGGACCCATAAATAAAGCATCGTCGACATAGACGACGGCAATAACCATATTGCCATTCTTGTTGAAGACATATACGCCAGCATCGGATAAGCATCGTTTGAATCCCAGACGTTTCATGGATTCAGTGCATTGACGCCACCAGGCACGAGAAGCCTGTTTTAATCCGTACAATGCTTTGCGTAACCTCCAAACCTTGCTGGAGTCCGTAACGAAGCCTTCAGGTTGTTCCATGTAGATCTCCTCATCTAAGGCACCATAAAGAAATGCTGTTTTAACGTCTAGCGCAGAGATCTCCCAATCTTCAAGCACTGCTAGTGCCAATAGAAGTCGTACGGTTTCGAATCGTACTACAGGAGAGAACAACTCGTTATAGTCTATCCCTTGTCTTCGGACTGTCTCGTGTTGCTACGTAGTGGATCAACTCAATACTGATTGAAAAATCAGAGAAACTCATAGACAGTCCGAGATGCCACGTGCTATGAAGAGCGTGCCTAGCGCAAGGTATGGGCAAAGGCCCGAAGGGCCTTTGGGCCCCCGCGAGACTTCGACGTGTTGGGAACTTGGTCGACTGAGATACCCATCATAGTAGGAGTTCAGGGAGTGACGCATCCAGTCGGCCTGGATAACCCACACCAGAAGGAGCATCCGGAAGTCTCGCTGTCATCCCTAAAATAAAAGATTCTGATTCATCTCTGTGTCAGGTTCTAACCAGTAGCATCAGGCTCTGTAGCAACGGCATTGAGTGAGACTCGTATATCTGAGTTCCCTATCATGGTGTTAGTGGGCCCTACCAGTGACCACTGATACCTTCGGTTTCTGTGAGCCGGCCCCACAGTGAACACCCGCTGCCCGATCCCCCAGTTGGCTCTTCGTGCCTACAGATGAAAATGATTATGAATCGTCCACCTCTATGGCCCAACTTTGCAAATGCTGTTATGAGTTCGCACTCAATGACCTGAATGGTGTGCCACGCTTCGGGTCCACTCGGATAATTTCTAGTTAAGCTCGAATATGTGCTCAATCAGTAGCAATCGCTGAGTTTCCGTTGGTTACGACTTGGTTCAGGTTCGGATGAGTTTCGTTGCGGGTGGCTGATCTTCAGCAAACGGGCCTCAGGCATTAGGCATCAGCTTCGTGTGATATGTCGCAGTTGAAAACGTAGAATGCCCCTGTTAAATAAGATTATTCGGAAGTGGACATACCATCACGGTATTTTGTCTGCAATTCCCCCATCCCTTCTTATTATAGTCCCTAGAACCCAAGTGCGCATGGGGGGTATGGCCCACAGTCGTGCATTTAAGCGGCACCAGAATCATCAGTGTTGAGTTCAACAATGGAGGACTATATGTTAGTCCACAGTCGACATTTTCTAAGTATTCTCGAGTGGGACCAGATCATAGGTTGAAGTTCTTTGCGTCTTGAATACTCTTGATTTGAGTTAGAGCATGGGCGTCAGGGTAGACCTTGAAGCTTGGTTAGGCTTTTGTTTGCGACCAAGCAGGTTTGCAATATTCAATAGGTTTTGCTCTTGAGAGTAGGTAGGTCAGCCCTCGTCATGTAATGTGAAAAGGCTTCAATGAGGGCGAGAGTCTTTATTGTGGTTGGAGTGTGGCAGGGTTCTGAATTCGATATGTATGAGCGCTTGCTGAGCATCGAGTCTTTTGGTTGGCTGTGAATTTTGTATTTGGAACCTGTCGAAATTTTTAGATCACTTGAGAGCTTTTGACGTGATCGCTGTCGTAGTCGGCGATGAGAAATTCGAGATCTTGTAATAACTTGGATTGTAGTACGCCGGCAGTCGGCTTCTGAAGAGTCAATTTGAGCCATTAACCCCTCATAATCCAGCCTAAGAGGATGGATATTCTCCGCCTAGTACTAAAGACCAAGGCTGTGTTGCTGCTGGGATGATTTTGATTCGTTTGAATTTCATTGTCGCCGAGTACATCTCTCGATCTCCCTTGGGTATTGACTATTGTGTGTTTTTATGTGCTGTTGAAGGCCGAAGTAAATTGGGTTGCTGTAACAGAAGCAAATGTACTTGTTGAGACCTGAAGCTCAAAATCCCATACACGACCGAGGAGTGGGACATCCAATCAGTACACGGGAATGCGTAGGTGTATCCGTCGTCCGAGTCTGGGCTTGTCTGAGTGTTTTCATGCTCTTTTTCGAACGACCTGCTAGCGCGAAATCGACATCGGGAATAGTTAGCCATCAAATTCCTCAGGCTTCCCGGGCGGTAGTGCTCCTCCCTCATGGTGAAGGCTACCCCACGCACTTGAATCCTGACGTGCATAACTCCACCTTTATTCTGGACTTGTTTGTAGTTTTGCCTTGTAATTGGTCTCAGCTACCACTGTCGTTTGCTGGGAGCATTTCCCGTCCTCCACAAAGGTCTCGTCTTGGACTCTCGGGTGCTAGGCGAAACGACGGCGGCTTCCTGCCACCAGAATTTGGATAGGCTCAGCGACACCGGTCAGGGGTGCTGAAGTTCGCAAGAATATAATTGGTAGCCTCGTCATGGTAAGCAGAATAACGCGGTGCTGGAGGAGGGACGAGGTAGATAGGTGATTGGAGGTTGACAGGAGAGTTGGTGGGCAAAGGTGTTGTCGGAAGAAACGACATATGCATTCGAGGATAAAAGTTAATGACCTGGGCATCCCGGGACCAACATCTGCTATAACTCTAGCAACGGGATCAGGAGCCCGGAGATCCCACCCGAAATAACTTGCGAATGGTGAATGGGAGTGTCTAACGCGAAACAACCCAAGTTAAATACACCTGTAGTGAAGACTGCTGGTCGTACACATGAATGGTTGAAACCAATCAAGGAATCGAAGGCACTGGAACGGATTTAGCCTTAGGCGGGTACTACATGGTTCGAGGATTAGCTGAAAGATGGATCCTCGCGTTGCGGGGATGGCCGAAGTGAGAATTAGGAGAATGACCGAGTGAAGCACGAGCTATGCAATGAAGTTTTATAAACCACTCCTTACTTCCGGAGCCTGCCATCACCTTGAATCAAGACTCCGAGACCAGGATATTCAACCCCTTCTGCTATGTGGTAGGACATTGACCGCTCGAGTGCAGATGATAGTCTCAGCACATTGGGGTATCTCCCACAAACTCATTACCTTTGAGGTGAATAACGGCTCCTGGTCGTTGGTCTGGGAATAGCACAATTCTCCGTATGGCTTCACTGTACCTCTCGCCGCACTCTGGTGTCATCTATACGAGGCCGCAGATGTTCCTTGTATACGTAGATGGAGGGTAGAATCAGTAGATGAATTGGTGGTGTGCAAGGTTATGTACAAGCGAGTCGGAGCAGGAGGATGCAATAAATTTTGTAAGCAGGCGGAATTTCCCGGGACAAGGAGAGGTTCCTGTCATTCGGAGCCTAGGAACCAGCAGTTGGGTAAATGGACTCATGAACCTGCGGTCCATCCTCTCGGCCTGTGAGCCCAACAAGGTCAAGAGGCCTCGTTGACCATCACTCGGCTAAGTACGACCCATTCCTGCCAACCATTCAAGTACTGCGTAGTGTTCTCGTCGAGTCTCAACACATAAAACGGTTTCCCCCTCCAAGAGGGACCACATCAGCTCCATCGCATTGGTCTGCAATCGTCTCGGATGAATGTGCGGGCGTAGTGGTGAATGTTATGTTGTTGACTACGGAGGCACCTCGAGTTGAAGACTGTGTGTGCGCCTCGGAAGGACATCGCAAGGTGTCTTCATCCGAATCGGAGAGGTGTAATGACGGGTAGGGCCGACAAACGGCGCGTACAAACCGTCTGCCCCGTCTCACCGCTCAGAGGCATTGAGGTCAGCTTTTTCGCTGAGTTGGTAACGTCCAGCAGCCTCGATGGTGGGCATTCCAGCGGGCCAAGGACGCTTTGCCGAGTGGGGTGGCTGTGTCGAGTCCAGCAATTGATTTTGTCAGAACCAAACATCCGAGCACGTGTAGATACTAGAAACAAACCATAAGACGGTTTGTTAATAATGGATTGGGGGCTATGAGCAGGAAGTACTGTCCTTATGCTGACACTGTTTGTCTGAGGTGAGCCTGAGTACTGAACTTTCGAGGCTGTCGTCTTGTGCAACAGGCATTGTTTTGACGATGGCTGGACAGTGGTATGCGAGGATAAAGCTTTGACTTTGGGTGTCATTGCACGGGTGCAACTGCGAGTGCAGATAGGAGGCACGGAGGCGCATAGGGTAGCGTTCGCACATTTATATTTGAGCGCAAGTGCGGGTACAGGTGCGGGTGCGGGTGCAGGTGCAGGTGCAGGTGCAGTTGCAGTTGCAGGTGCAGGTGCAGAAGTGTGGGTGCAGGTGCAGAAGTGTGGGTGCGGGTGCAGAAGTGTGGGTGCGGGTGCAGGCATAGGCAAAGTCATTGATCCGATATGATAGAGAAGACAACGAGGTTGGTGAAAATTTCAAGTTAAGTGAGCACAGAGTCTTATGAGGTCAACGAGAATGAACTACTCACCGTAATGTTCAGGGTTATGCATTGCTAAACAAGTTCCTGGTGACACAAATTTCGCATTTTGGTATTGTGACGTGTGATGAGCTCCCCAAGAGAAGTCTTCATCAGCCTGCTGCTTTCGCTGCTTTCGAAGCTCTTGAGGTAAGGTTGGGAGTGAAAGCCTAAGTACCGAATCCTCCAGCGCCAACCTTGACTCAGCTCTCGACCTCCAAAGAGGCTCCAGTACTACCCACGATAGCATAGACTCCCCCCTTCCTATAATCCACGGCTGCTTGCTGTGGTGATGTCGGGAAAGTTATTGCTCCTGGAATAAGTTCGGTCTGGTTCCGTGTTGGTCGTGTGTAAAGTCTGGATGTACGTCGTTCCCTGATTTGTGCGCTATTCGTTCCGCCAAATTGGAGATCTCGTTACGAGCGCAGAATTTTGAGAGAAGAGGGAGTAACTAGAAGAGGGAAAGGGAAAAGAATGGAAAAGGAAGAAAGGAAACAAGAAATGAGCGGACTGGCACGAGTTTGTGAGCTTGAGGGAACGGCGGCCATGGTGGTGGTGCGGGAAGAGAATTCGGCACCGCACCACGTGTCCGTCCAAAGACCTCAAGCTGCCTCACACTCGTGCCTCGCGTGTAGCAGCTCAACAATTTCTGCGAAAATCCTTTTGCAACAAGTCTTGCCTTCTTTCGGCCATCAGACTTGATGTCAAATACCCAGCGGGATTTCACCGCTTTTCGGCCTTTAGGTAGTGTGACCACATCAAAGACGTTTCTATCTTTGAGTGATTGTAATTCCAGTCTGCATGCTGCTTCCCAAGATGATCGTTCATCTTTAGGACGCTTGTGGACTTGTTTGTATGTCCATTCACGAACATTATCATAACTACTGGCTTGAAGACCATATAGTTGATGACCGTTATTCAGCAAGTAAACCAAGTAATTTTCTCCCCCTTGCTGAGCAAGATCGCTCATATCGTCATCCGTGTCCATAGGAGCGGCTGGATCAGGAACCCTATTTGGTATTGTTTCAGGTTCATTTGTCGGATTAATCTGACTTTGCCAGCGTGCTTGAGAATCGATATCGCGTTCGATCTCAACAGGATGTCGATTTCCGTAAACATTAAACGGACGGTTGGGAGTTACTCTATTTCTTGGAGGGTTTCTTCTGGCAGCTGCTGGTGGAGGAGCTCGTAAGTTCTCCCACTCATCATAGTCAGCTTGGCGAAATCCAAACGGATTTGTATTTCCAGAAGAACCAGCAGACCGTGGATCCGGACCATACTGATTAGGATTGTGATCGGAGCCTTTCGGTGATCCGAATCCATCAGTATTTGGATGATTGCCGTTGTGCACATCATCGCTTTTATCATCCGGGATAGGATCCAAGGGAGGATCTCCCCCAGGCTGATGATCGTCATCATCTGATCCTGGTGGAGGTGGAGGATTGAAGAAATCATCATCATTGTGATGATCTTCATGGCCATCATATGGGTACGTTGGAAAAGGTATAGACCGGACAGGTTTGTCGGTTTTATCAAACTCTATGGATCCGGGCACTTCTTTTTGACATTTAGGAAACCAGTTCTCATCGAAAACTGCTTGTGGAGTAATGTATACAGAATTGTTGGTTGTTCGAAAGAATCGATAAGCTTTTGATCCGCTCTCGTAACCAATGAAAATCATTGCTTCAGAGTGTGGAGCAAGCTTATTTTTACGTTTGGGTATGTATGCATATGCGCCACAACCGAACGTCCTGAAGTATGAAACATCAGGCTTCTTATTTTCAAACCATTCAACTGGAGTTCTGTATTTCCTTGAACGAATAGGAGTTCTATTGTAGATATGGACAGCTGTGAGAATTGCAAATTCTCACCAGTTTTCAGGCGCACAAGCCTGAAAGCGCATAGCTTCAGATTTTTCTCGCAGTGTACGATTAAATCTTTCCGCTCGTCCATTCTGTTCATGCACGTTGGGAGAACCTCTTTGTGGAAATATTCCTAGAGAGTGATACCAATCCCATTGCTCATTTGAAAAGAATTCTCCCCCTCGATCGAAATGCACACTTTTGACCTTTTTATTAGTCTGGCGCTCTACAAGAGCTAGCCAATTGCGCAATTTCTGATCTGTATCGCTCTTTTTACGAATTGGATATACCCATCCGTATGATGTTGCATCATTGAATAAGGTTAAAGCATATTCGTTTTGATAGTAAGAGCGAGTTGGATATTCTATCAAATCACCGTGCACGAGTTCAAGAGGCTCCTTAGCTCGTTTTGAGGATAAAGGGTACAATTTGGCAACCATTTTGCCTTTGGCACAGCCTCGGCATGGTTTCATTTCTCCCTTTGAAGTAACCAACTTCGTTGGAAGCCCTTTAACATTATCCATTAATTTTCCTAAGACTCTGGGATCACAGTGTCCCATACGTCTGTGCCATAATTCAGAAGTATTGAAAGATACAACAGATGTGAAGGAAGTTTCTCCCACAAGAACCTTCGCGTTCATCCATCGTAAAGGATCATCTTTATGACTTGGGTAAAAGCTCATTAAAAGAGAATCATCTTTCTTGCTCCGGATCGAAGTCTCTGGAGAGTCCAGTAAAGTATAGTAACCTATACTCCGGAACTTCCCACTAGAGATTAAACGATGTGGGCTGTCGGGATTATACATCACTGGGTATAACTTTGTGACTTGTGTCACTCCTGCGCTATTGGTGTGTCGGATGAGGACAGTACCATAGCCTACTATTTGCACATTTGCTTTATCACCCGCTGATGTAGTAAGACCTATTGGCATTTCTAAAGTCTGATAGTCTGAGAAATCCGTTTTATACGGAGTCATATGCGCTGATGCCCCGCTATCAAGTAGCCAGGCATTTTGCGTATTTCTCACTTCACAATCACTCGAAAATGCAGCAGAAAACGACTTATATTTCGTCGTTGCATATACAGAAGTAATACTACATTTCCTTGGTACTGAGTTCCTTAGGATATGATAGTTCTGCATCGAGGATTTAGTGAAAGTTTGACTATTAGAACTTTGAAAAACTTGCCAGTCTCCACGATCGTTGCTTTCAGCCCGATCGTTATCAACTCCTTCAAGGCCATCTCCATAGTCACCATCATCAAAGTACCATTCATGCCATTGAAGCGGTTCTTGATTCTGACTTTGGAATGTTTGGCGAACAAGAAGTTCTCGTCTTGTTCTGAGTTCTTCTTGATAACGTTGATTTGCGGCGTCTTCAACTTCTATCCAAGCTTCCAATTGGTGTTTATAGTTCTGCCATTGAACGAATCTCGTGGCTTGATATGGCTGATTATCATTAACAACCATAGTGATATTGCCAATACTCGTGCCATTAGCAACGTGCAAGGGCATTCCATTGGTCCTTAATCCAATTACTGCAGGTCCGTAATTCTCGAATTGAGAATTTCGGGGATCATTTGGAGATGTAACCCAGGGATCAACCTCAGGTTGTTCATCTACCGGACTAAGTCTTTCTGGTTGATCTGGTGGAGCAGTGGTTGGGCGAGAAGGAACTTCAATGTAATCCTCTTCTAAGGATTGTATGCCATAAAAAGATTCGGGAGAGCTTGGAGGTGTGTGGACGATTTGGTCCTGCCATTGTCGTACTCTAGGTGGTGTAGTTGCGGGGCGATTTATGTATTCATGGGTAGTAGGGACTGGAGATTTGGAACGATTAAGTGACTCGGCTAATTCCATGAAATCTCCAGGGTATGTTCTTGGTCGTTCATTGAAGCGACTACCCTCAAGTTCTCTTCGAGGAATATCAGCCTGAGTCATGGGAACAGACATTCTAATGTTGTTCATCCATTTGTACAAGTGCATGTGCCAGTTAGGAACATCTGGAAGACTAAGGTGAGGGATAAAGCGAATCCAGCGCCTATTAAACCCTGGTTGTCTCCATTGGGATGTTCTAAATTGACTCGCTCTTATGTCTGTCGTTCCGAATAACCATTTCCCTTCAAGACCAAGCTTGACTAACGAATGCCAGAAGATAGGATTCAACACTTGTATAGGAAGTGTGACATTCTTCTTGTTGACTCGGAAAGCTTCATCCACCGAAGTTGAACGAGGGTTTTTCACTCGTTGAACAAAATCTTCAACGGTGCTGATCCAATTTTTGTTATTGATTTCAGCTATGACCGTCGATAGGTGTTGAAGGTTCCAGGTTTGGTATTCGTAATGAAGCGTGAATTTGGTATCTTCTACTGTTTCCACATGTACTATCCTTTGTTGTATGCGCAATTCATGAAGAGCTTGACGAGGTGTCATATTATGCACTGCATCTCTTCTGATAGCATACATAACAACATATTCTCTGGTCCTGATCAGAACCCAGATCCAAAGATTATGGTCTGGTGTGTTACGTATTAATCTGTAACGCATTCTGATCATGGATTCCTTTAATGCTATGTCGTTAGTCGTCTGATCTCCGAAGTCTCGGAAGTCATCGACGACAGGAATTGGGAGTTTAATCCCGTTTATTATATGTGGTCTATTATTCCTAAGGTTAACTCGTCGCATCAAGTTATCATGTTGTTCTTTGTATTCTTGTAAGAATCGCCATTCAACTTTTCTATTGATGAGAGGTGGCTTAGTGATGTCATCTCCATCTTGAGAATAGTTTTCTGGTCTGAACAAATGAACAAGATCGGCGTGGTTCCTAGGAAACATAGAATCTGCCCATGGTCCATAATCGTCAGGAGGTGTTGAAACTGTTACACGTATGTCTTCTTGTGTGGGTGATGCTACTTCGAGATTCTCACCTTGGTCAACTTCGTCCGCAGGCGAAGTATGATTAGGTGTCGCCTCTCGTCGTGGCATTGTGAAGATGATTTCTTCATTACTATGCGCGCCATAAGAGTATTCAGAACATGTATGACTATCATTTGATGAATTATCAGATGAAAAGTCACTATCAGGTTCCGTCGGAGTATCAGAGATGTACACCAAAGATGGTATCTCATCTCCATTGCTGTCTATGTTTGAATTGGAAATAGTAGCCGAAGCAATAGCTTCTTGTACTTGTCGAACCTGTTCATCTAGTTGAACAGTTCGTCTATTGTTCCATTCTTGTACAGAGATATGCCGTACAGGACGACCTTCTCTGTCAGCAGCGATTCTCTCTTCTAGGCGTGCTTGTTGAAGATCATACGTGTTTTGGAACGGATTTGGTGCAGATGTGCTACCAGTGGGGTAGTGGTAGGACATATGAACGTTGACTGGCCCAGCCATTTCCCGTTCAAAAACTGAGCTGATTTGCTCGTTTACTGCATTAATTCGTTTCTGGTATTCAGAAGGTTTCTCAGAAGGTTCAAGTACCGCAGTGTGCGATTGTTGCCCCCCTTTTTGAGTATCCTTCTTCTTTCCTTTGCCTTTTCCTTTGCCCTTTCCTCCTTTCTTCTTTCCTTTCTTGGAAGAAGATCCACCTTGGTTCTGATTGTTCTGGTTCTGGTTATTGTTTTTATTATTGTTCTTCTTTTGATTTGCAGAAGTACCAGAACGAGACTGATCAGACCATTTAGGAGGAGAGTTAAATCTATTAACACCAGAAATTTTGGCATTATGGGCAGTATAGGCAGCAGGACCAGAATGAATCCCATTCCTTCTATTCCATTCATTTGTAATTGCAGCAATCAAATCGGTAGGTTTAAGTTCTTCCTTCTTCATACGGGATACTTGCTGCTTGAAGAGTTGCCAGCGCTTTTCATTAAGCTTGGCTGTGATCATCAAGCACAGTAAGTCGTCCGAAATATCTAC
Source organism: Marasmius tenuissimus (assembly GCA_029532415.1). Lineage (NCBI taxonomy): Eukaryota > Fungi > Basidiomycota > Agaricomycetes > Agaricales > Marasmiaceae > Marasmius > Marasmius tenuissimus. The sequence goes on along the minus strand of JAQOTA010000054.1, from coordinate 2,817,510 downwards.
TCCATGATCCTTAAGTTGGTCCCGAACAGTCAACATGTAACTGATCCCAGGGACTGGATTAAGGTGTTCAGGAAGTTGGACGTTATGCAAGTCCGTATATAGATTCATCATCTTCGAAGAAGATTGAACTCCAAACGTAGATTTGAGTTTAGATAAGGTTGAAATTACCGAAGTTTTATCAACATGTGCATTGTGAGCACGACGAGTGCGCATTTTGATAATACCAATTACTTTGTTACGCCTAGAAGTCCACTCAATTAGAGCGGTAGCTTCCCCTGAAGTAGCAAGAGAGGATGTTTCTGGCATTTCTTCATCCAAGGCTTGAGGTATGCCTTGGGTAAAGAGGTAACCCTCAAGTAATCGGTACCAATCTTCGAAATTCGAACCATCATCTAGCAAAACTGGAATGATACTGATTCCTCCTGACCCAGCAGGAAAGTTGCTGTCCACAACCTGAGAGTACAACGGTTCCGTATTGTAGTTAAAAACTTCTACAGAATTTTCTACTTCTGTTCCTAGAGTATATCCCGGCGTATTGCGAACAAACGTCATTGGAGGATTACCACTTGGGGAATGAGAAGCAGACCTAGATCCTGATTGAGACATATTGAGGTCTGCCAAAAGTCCCGTGAGCATACTCTTCAAATATAGAAGGGTGGAGCCAAGAGAGTGTCAATCGACGAAGGCTTCTAAGAAGCACCCATAAATAAATAGGGTTCGATGCACACCGAGAAATGCTCCAAAGGTCTAGGACTTTTAACAGGCTGTATGCGTCAAGCAGATCATGGGGTGTACCGCGTGCAGGTAGTACAGGGGAGTTAATCTGGTTACGAAGCCCTGCCCAATTGCTAGGGTCTTACAACGTTCCCAGTGTGTATCGGTGTCTGGTGTCCCATCGTGCTATCTGGTCTCAACCCCAGACTAGCAAAAGTATGAGTGATCAGCTCATACTGTCCGAATGACCCATAGAAAGTTATTATTAAACCTAGTCATCCATATGAATTGAGTTCATGCACCCTCTGCCTTAGGCATGTCGGTGACCAGAAAGCAATCATAGGTGAGCTAGAGTTTAACAATAACATGGAAGAGAGGGATCATCGGGAGGGGAGTCCCTGTACATACTAAAGTGGCCATGTGAAACCGTAAAACTGTATAGTATCAAAACCTAGTTGTAAGGAGATCAAATCTCCCAGCATGTATTTCATGCCCGGTCTTTCAACCGTCAGGAATCATGGCAAGTTGGTTTATAAGCACAACCCCATAGACCCCTAAACGATGCCTCATGGTGAGGATCATCGCCAACCATTGGTTTTCATCGGCATTAGGCAGTGATAATATAAGATCAAAGCCCAATCCGGGTTATCAGCAGGGAGACAGAGCCGCTTACGCGGATAGGTCTATGCCGAAGAAGATGAAGCCAAGACAGTATGTACATGCGTTCGTGCAACATGCAACAGTACAGGGACGTAGTGGATAGGTGTAAAGGGAACTAACAACCCTTGACCTTGACACCAGACGATGACAAGCCCGACATCGCTAGAGACTTCCATAACCCATGTAGGTTACAGGTCGTCCGCTAGGATGGTGGCGACACACGGGAGCTAGGCTACTCCGATCATAACATCGACCTGACCACCGCTTGCGGGGCCCATAACCTGATGAGCCAGCATAGTTAAAGTGCACAGTGGGTATAACGAAGTAAACCTCACATGGGTAATACACAGAGTGTTCTTGTAGTCTTTGAGATGCTTGTGAAGAGGTGATAATTGAGTAGATTGTCCTAAGGCTTAAGGCCTTTTGTCCAGTCTTTTATACATAAGTTTCTGGTACATGTAATGAGTATTACACTAACTGAAACTACTACTAGAAGTAGGTATTCGGCCCTAAAGGCGTAAAAGACATTAGTACTGTGTAAGTACTTCTACCATGAATGGTAGTATGCTTGGTGAGCATAGTTGTGTTTGCCTCATGTATTGGAGGCTCTACTTATGCTATTGGATAGCGACTGTCTATAGTGTCATTTATGATGAAACTACTAGGTACATAGTGAGATACGTAGACAGAGACGTAGTACTTGCATGAGGACGCAAGTGTTCTAGAGGCGTAGCTCTATAAATAGTGTGACGCGTAAACAACACGTCAACAGTGTATCACATGATATCCATCATGTTCAACAGAGAATATGAACAAATGACCTTCAGCGTTCCAGGAATACCTTCCACCACTGGCACGCAGGCATATTAAATTCTCCGAGGTTCACATACGTATGGAATACGCATTGGTTCAGATGCGTTTCCTCTTTTGATATTCGGGAGTTCTAGTGACTCTGAGTGTTCGAGAACGGGTGGCGACGTTGTGGTGATGGTGGTGTTGGTTCAACTTTCCGCTGGGAAAAATGGCGCCTGAAGGCTGAATCGTGTGACACCCCGGGCCGGCTTCCGGACTCGTGTCACGTCATCCAAACTTCGATTTTCTGAGAGAGTCCCGGAACCCAGGAGTCTGAGCCGTCCGGGCGTCCGACTCATCCGAGTCATGTCACGTGGACATCCCAAGCGCCCGTCGGCATTAACGCTTGACACGCTGGTACCGTTGTGCTTGTTCAGGTTGTTTCAATCGCAACCAATTAGTGGGTCGGTAAAAAGACCCTTTCACCCTGAAAAATGCAGTGTAAGGCTCACAGGTTCGTGCAGGAGAAAATCTAAAGACTGAGATTAAATACATTCAATAATTTGGTGTCCTACTGAGTTGAGGACATATTATATGTATTTGTGCACAGTTCCAAACCTTGGGATACATACTTAGCTTTGCTAGAGAGTAGAATGGTGTTGACCAGTTCATTGTTAACTAGACGTTGTTCAATGCGTCGGGATGGAGGAACGACGCGTCGCAACATCGTGGGAACTATCCTGATATAGGACAATGTCACGTGCCTTTTACCCAGCAGAACCTCCAAGTGCCAACTTCTACTTCGTTCTCCCTTGTAAAACTCCAGTTGAGGTGCCCACTGAGATTATTGGCACTAATACCTTCAATATAGAGGAGTAACAACAACTGATTCCTTAGGAATAACAGATGGTGTTGCATTCTGCCCGCATGGGGTCTTCAACTTACTGAACCTAAGTAACGATGAAATACAAGTGTTTTCCTATGCTATTTGAGCATAAGTACTACATAGGGAGTAGCATGAACACATTGAAGTACTTCCCATGGTCTGACTCGGACTTTTGGGAATTTGACTCGGAGGCTCGGATGACTCGGACAATCAGGTGACTCGTACTCTTGGTTTCCCGAACGCTCTCGATTTTCTGGGATTTTCTGATCCAACGGTGTTGCATTGTCCTCTCATGATCATCCCAGTCTCGCGCGCCCTGCCGACAATACCGTATTCTCATCTCACTAACCTGGGAGACTAACTTCGACACCTCTCCAATTTCACCTCCCACTGTCAACATAGCCAAACCACTCGCATCTTCACGTACATAAAGCTGAAGGCAGCTTCGTTAAAGCCTGTCTTTGGAAGAGAGGTGTTTGGGGATCCCGCACGCATGTGGGTGATTTTACATATCACTATTGGGTGGTCACTAACTTGGTGCCTAGTCAAAAAATTCAGGGCCTCCATCTGCGCATCAGCATGCATCCTGACACTCATCGTCTTTGTCTCCTTCGTACTCTCCGACGCGTTTCTTCCTCACCTTGACTTCAAACCCAAATCCAAACCGGACGGCCTTCAATTGGACGAGTTCTCGTTGCAACAAGTTGTCCAACTAAACATGTACTTCCTTGATTGCTATTGCAGCATTTCTGGGTCTCCTGGACGATGTGCTGGATATCTGGTCGAGACACAAGCTACCGATTCCGGTTGTGGCGAGCATACCGCTTTTGATGGTGTACTTCACGACGAGGGAAAATGGGATATTGTTGTACTGATCCAGTCGAGGGGACTGTCAAGCTGAGGGGCGCTAGTTGATTTGGGTGAGCGTCCAAGGTGTCACTAAGTAACTTTTCAAGATGGCTAACACGTATTCGGCGGGTAGGTCCGTCGTACTACGCACCCAAGGCTCCTCTAAACATTCAAACTCGATCAACGTCCCAGCCGATATCAACGGATCTGAAGCTCGCAAGCGCTCGCCATCGCACTCTCGGCAATTCTGAATAATCTGCTGTACCATTCTGGTGGAGTTGGATAGAGTGTGGAGTGCGGGGATGGTGTATGAGTGCAAGAGGTTTTGCCGCTGGAGAGGCATCTTTCTGGGTTTGTTACTCATGATGCCTCTCGCTGGTGGCCGTGCAGAGTTTGGGTATCATAACTGGTGAGTATATGTACGGTTTCTCTTTCACTACTCATGTTAATCTTACGCTCGGTAGGTACCAAGCTGGAACCTTCTCTTAGCGCACGCTATGTCATTTTGCAGGGATGGGTTTCGCAATCGTGGAGATCCAGGCCCAATTTTCAAAGTTATGGTTCTTCAAGCCGCAAACCTTCGAACTTGTGCTTTCGTGGTCCACGGCATCGGGTACCCAGGTGTGGGTGTTTTCTCAATCTTTATTCCTCTTTGGCTCATGTATGTTATAGATTCTCACCTTCAAAGGCGAATTCACTTCACCCCTCCTGGACGAAGGTCGCGAGTGAAGATGGGATGAGTCCAAATCGTATCTTCGGGAGGAAGTTTGTGTTTTCAGTGCCTGTTGTTCTGAAATTATGGAACTATGCACACAGGCATTCGAATACGTGGTTCGCATCCTTAAGGCCCATCTTGAATCCAGCAGACTTTAGCTGATCCATGCCAATTAGCTGTCGAGCACAGATTCCAAACCAAACGACGAGCCTTTGTACCACCGACCGAAATGAGGTCAACCTCGCAACGAGGATCGAACAGGGCAGTGCCGAGATCTGCGTATTATAGCTCGGAGGCCTTCTTTTCTTGCTCACACGTGAATTTGTGGGGGTAGAGCACTATGACACGAGTATTGTTTGAGATCATGGCAGCTGGCTTTGCAGACTCGCTACCTACCAAGTACATTTCCTCTCCTTGTACTTGAAGCTCAGGTAGTCGCTGTTTGTTGAATGCCAGAATGAGATCGCGATCAGTGCGCGACAACGATGCCACCTACCACTACAGCGCCGTGAGCCTAACCATGCCTCTGAGCTCTCGATAGCTGAGAGCTTCGCATTGTAATTCGTACGCATTACAGAGCAGCTCAAGCTACACCTGCAATAGCTTTTTGCTTCCTTCTCGTGAACAATGGAGATTGAGCTCGACGTTCATGACTGTTTGGTATCCAGGTGTAGGTCCAGGTGTATCCTCGGCAATAAGAAAGATGCCGGCGGCAAAAATTGTTCTTTGTTCCACACCCACCTCTACCGACCACGACCTGCTGCTCTGGTCTATTCTGGCGTTCGAGTTGCATCCCTTCGACGTCTTTCATTCTTTGGGAGATCACTCTTGCCATTCACACGCATCTTCGTCAGGAGCTAATACGCGTGGCAGTGATGGTATCGCAAGAAACAAAACACCTTTGACCCTTTACCATTACTCAATCTGGCATTATCCCTCAGGCCTCATCTGGAATAGACACAGAAGACAGTATCCCATCCCTGCCGTAAATCTCACCAGTCCCTCCATCCGCAGCTCACGCAATGCAGGAAAGGGAACTACGCCGATACCGCAGAAATTAGGGCTGGGTGGCCTTCCCAATCCCTCCACTCGATGCCAAACAATCTCAAACCATCCTTTCAGAAGACCGTGTCTTTCAACTCACGCTGCGAGTTATCGAGTTCCCCCACGCACCATATTCAGGTCAACGTAGCTTCAGCGAAACTTCAACTTTGTCAACGACAGTTTGGTCGACCGGATAGTAGATATCGGAAAGTGGAGCAGTTGCAGATCGCTCGAACGGGGTGCTTTCAGACAGTAGTTGGCGTGGTCTTTGTAGCAAGAACGGGGAAAACGAGACCATTCATTCACACCTCTCTCACGCATCGCGTCACCTCAACGTCGCCTTGGCTGTTACAACAGTCGCCCAATCCTACGATAGCGTGGTGAAGCAGCAGCAGGTCTTTCAGTGGGTTCAGCCGGCATCCACTGTGACCAAAGCATCGGACAGATTGAACACTGCAATTCAATGGATTAACAGCTCAAAAGACCCTGACACACTGCCCAAAAACCGCCCTCCAAGCATTCATCCTGATGAAGAAAACGAAGGGATTCAATCCACCCGCACATCTCACACTAACCCTATGTTGGGCGAAATCAAGTTCCGTGCTACGGAGGTCACGGCTCAGGATGTAAGTCGCTGCATCTCATGTATTCAAGTTGTGGTCTAATTCCATTCTCTTAGGACGAAGAGAAATTCCTCCTCGTAGCCCACGATATGGTTATGCTTGACGATCAGATGAGGCTATTCATATTCGTGTTTACCGTCAATGCAACCACTCGGCCGATGCAGACTTGGCTTTTCCCTCAATCACGTAGGAAAATCAGATGCAAGTTTGACTATTACAAAGTCCGTATCTTTCTCCCAGCCCACCTGATATTCGGAAGGCTGACCAGAAGTCCAGGAGGCACGACTTTTCATCAAGTTTTTTGCCAACCGTCATGTTCGAGAGTCGGAAGAACTTGGTTGGGATCTGACAGTAACCCGGTTTGAGAAGCCTTTGGAGGCGGATGGCTTGACTTCCGTCGTTTTGGGGGGCACATGATCGACCACAGGCCCTTCTACCTTGTCGACAATCTGACCTTCAATCTCTCAACGTGAATCTAGTTGGCGGAGACGGGTTCCAGTATACGCTCAAAGTCAAAAACGGTTGGATTCACGAGGATGGCCGGGCAGGGCTTGGTGGGGAGGAGAAGGAGGAGAAACGAGGTGGCCATCTTCACAGAGCACTAGGTCGTAACGAAACTCTACTCGGGCCCTCCTTCAGCACTCTGAAGATGCCTTTGAACTCGCCCGGACGTATATGGCTACAGGTTGTTAGATGCTACTCAGCACGAAGATATGGTCGCTCCGATATGCCAGTCCCACCGACGAAAGACGCATATCCACTGCCCCTTCATGGAGGTCGACATGTCGACCAGTTCATCAAGTGCATGGGGGATGTTTTTCCAGGTACGCCTCGTATCGGACACATTGATTTTTAGTATTCAATCTCCTCAGTTTACAGAACTGTTATGCCTGCGCTTAGTCGGGTATGTCCATCGCAACGTCAACTCTGGAAATTGCTTGCCCTACCCTGACCATAGGGAACACTTGGTGTGGAATATGCACAACCGTACGAGTCTACATGAGAGTCAGCTTCTGATCCTATCGCGGTTCGCTCGCTTGCTTCCTCTACTATCATCTCTTTCTGATATACGTCGTCACTTTCTAGGGAACCGAAGATTCACGGCTGTCGATTATGCCCAACGCGAATATCTGTTTCCCCCTCGGGTTCTCGCTAATCTCAGTATTCAAGAACATATAAACTCGACAGAGGACTTGTTCGACTATCGTGTAGTATTTAATCACCATCACGACAAGGAGTCTGCCGCAAGGATATACCTATGATAATCTATCACTTTCCTCCGTCTATCCACGAGAAACTACCGCCGGACAGGCAGGCGAAAGTACAAAGGCTCCGCCCGAAGGGCCAGGGCTACTTCCCAGTGATCAAAGCGTTGAGCGGTGCCGCAGTGAATTGGCTGCGGGTTGTGTACACGGGGCCGATTGAGCCTGTATGCGAATCTGCAGATGTCTACGAGGGCAACCATTTACTGGTGTAGCCGCTTTCACTCTTCTGTGGCTCACAGAAGGCATATCACTCCTTAGGAGGAGGAGCAACAACAAGCAGTCTTCCGTGTGGTAGATCGGATGACGATGGTTTGAGCCCATCGATGCATCGCACCAGCTTACCTGGGCTGTTCTTTGACACAACGTGTCCGTCCTTTCGCCCTCTCTGTCGCGTGGTCCTTATTACCACAACCAAAGGAAATGGTATATAATAACAGGGGTTCCCGAATTAAGACAAACAACGCGTCGTGGGCAAACTAATCACCAGAAACGATCTTTTATCCAAGACAAAACGACTGACGGATTCAATTCAAAGTCAGAACCTAGCAATGGTACATAGGAATTTGGATTGCAACACTGACAGGCTACGAGCTTCTACTGGTATAACTACAGTATCGTGCGTACAAATTTTAGCTGCAGTGGTAGGATAATAGATAGTCACCTGGTATTATGCCGATAGCCCAACTAATGTTCAAACACCAAAATGTGGGATTAAGGTCGTCCATTTGACTTGCTGCAATGCGGAAGGTGGAAGGTCTATCACTTGCTTGATCGCTAGCGCTATCAACGCTATACGAGCTATCGCATATAATAGGAGGGATAAGGATAAGGCTAGTAATCCTATCTTTCTCATGACCGGTGCGAAGTTCTGAGTCTCGGCTTGGAATTCTACTGCTGCTATCGGCATACCAACTGCCACTGGAGCTCCGTACGGCACAACGGTTATTATAATCGCGAAAACGGTCCAGAGATGGTGGTCCTCGGTATGGCCGGGGAAGTCGTGGTAGTTGATCATGATGGGGATACCGTGGAATACGCCGAGTATGATTGCGGCGCAGATCATGAAGATGAAAGCGAAATCCTCGTCCTTTTCACTATAGCCAGCTGACAATATGCTTCCATGTTCGAGATTGATCGAACGGGAACTATCGGGATCCCAGGCGTACTTAAATATTCGGCGAGCGGCCCTGAATGAGAGCCGTTGCATCTGCAGCACTTGGTCGCCAACGGCCCGAATTGACAGTTTTCTGGGAGCCCTTGCCTCGGCAAACGGCATGACGGGAGTGCCCGGGGTGCCAGACGGCACGACGGGAGTGCCAGTGTCAGGCAGCCTGGGTTCCTCGTCCTGATGCAAAGAACCTGAGAGCCGTTGGAGGGGGATTGAGCCGGTGTCAGGCAGCCTGGAGTTTGGTTCCTCGTTCTGACCAATGGAATCTGAGGGCCGTTGAGGGGAGATTGGCATGTGCCTGCTCATGACGCGAACAGGAAACCGAACTCTCGAGGGTTTATGCCACCAAAGCGAGTAGGTCGCGAGGTTGAGTCCTGCAAAACCAAGAGTAAAAAACTCCAACTCTGTGATGGCGAGCCCGTTGACTCCTCGTGCTATGCAATTCGCGATGAAGTGTAGTGTTTGGAATATTGCGATGGTTTTGGCGATGAGATCAGTGTGGCCGAGGCTCTTAATCTCTTCTTCGGTCATGACTATCAATTTATTGGCCACACAATACTCGAGTGGAGACTGCGAAGGCCATGATTTAGTCGGGCCAGGCTGCGAGACAGTAATAGATACTCATTTGGTACTGATTGCGGCCATTCGGGGTCGGATGCAACTGTTTGAGTTGCCCCAGCTGTACATCGCAGCCGTCCTGGGCCTCAGAGCGTTTGCAGAATCTTTGATCCCAAAGATGAAAACGAAACTTGTCCTTGGAGTCATAAAATGCAAATCCACCCATGACAGCGAAATATGCATGGGTTATCGTCCAACCGTACCCTGAGAACAAACTCAACGTGATACCAAATATGTTAAGGGATTATGGGCATGCCTTTGTATGCTTTTGCCATCCTCCGGGCGACGAACCATTGGAGGACAGACCATTGGAGAATGAGCTCAGGTGCGATAAGAGCGATGAGGAATATCTTTACATTATCCCAGATCGCCAGAGCCCAGTGACCCGAACGCGGTACACTAGGGACGTCAGGGCGTAGGGATGTCCAGGTGCAAAGAATTATCATCGACAGGCAGCTCCAGATGATATCCGCTGCAGTGCGATTTTTGATACTCGAAGAGGGAGTCGGAGCTGTTGAATCTGATCCCAGTTGTCGTTCGGCGAGGCCAGCAAGAAGAGGCGACATCTGTGGCACAGTTGTAATCTTCGGAGGATCAGAGAAGGAGAGGTCAGTTTAAGTACTGACTGCGAAAAGGCATGACACCCAAGAGGTGCGCGCCTTTGGAATTGTGTACATATACGGCATGGGGGTACCACTCCTTAGGCTGCGCCACTGACTCAATAGAAAACACAATTTTTATGAAGTGTTAGCACCACGACCATACTGAATCAGGTTATATTCTGTTTGTTCACTAAACAAGAATCCTGAGCGCGGACTCTGGACCCAGTTGTCGGTAAGAGAGCCGCGAGAAATCCTGACATTCGTAACTGAGTTGTGATTCTGGGAGACTGAGATAATGAGGTGTCAGTCTACGTACTGCCAAAAGCTACGGGGGCCATACCTTTTATATCAGCCTGCGCACTATCAATGGGCGTCAATTGTGGACGCCAAGTGGCGCGAGACTGGAATGCCTGTGGCGCAGCCTGCATTGATGTAGAGATATGAAGGAAGGACATAACTTGACGTGGGAATAGACATTGGGTGTTTTGAAAGTGAATAGGTGAGAGGACTACAACGAGGCACAAGGGACACTTCGTGTCAACCGCAGAAGACACCTCAGGAAGGTATTTTGATTTGGTGCGGTAGAGGCTGCAGGTGTCCTGCACTGCTCCATTTCAGGGAGAGAGAGAGAAAGGGAGAGAGCGACATGAAAGGTGTGCGTACTGGGCCGCTTGCGGTGGATCTGATTAGGAAGCGAGAACAGGGGTGACCGGTGACCTACGAGCCCATAGTGTCCTCAGGAGTGTGAAAGGGGGGAATGAAGCGAAGAAAACGTGAAAGAAGCGACTTTCATCACTGTCTGAGGAAACCAACGACAGAAGTGACAAGTTAAAGTTTGTTTCACCAACTCAGGGAGGTAGGCAAATCGTGTTTGGCATACCGCAACGATTGATGTGTTCAAATCGCAACTCTGTCTCAACCGATAATCCAGCCTTCCGGGAAAATCATGCTCAGCGTGTTTGATGTCCATGAGACAACGTTTCTTGATTACAAGTCGGGACCTGAACTTTTCGTCTTGAGGCATGTCGAAAAAAGCTAGGTGTTTGTTCCCTGCAGCAGCAGTTTCGAGGCACAGACTGTTTTTCAGAGTGGCAGTGATTTCATGAGTGTGCTGGATACAGTGGCATTCCGTGGAACGAAGATCGATGGTAGTGGTGCAGGTACTGGCTCAACTTGACGCTGGGAAGACCAGCGCCTACCTGTCACTGAGTCGCGTGGTAAACCGGCCCAGACTCCGGACTCCTGTTATGTCTGAGCAACCACCATCCTGAGCCTCCTCAATGACAACATGAACCTCAAAGCTCAAGGGCCCAAGTTCTCGGAAAGTTCATCATCCCCACCCACCATCACGTTTTTTACAAGTTCAACGTCCTTCACTTGCTACCCCGCAGATCTGGTTTGCTTTGGCGGAGATGGTACGTTGGACTTGAAATGTTTGCCATCACCCAGCTTGTCTCGATACCTTCTTCTGAAACAGACACAGACGTCCATTTTTCTTCCCTGGAAACTTGATCATTCCTTTCACTCGCCGCTCTTTCAACGCAGAAAAGGAAACCATGTCGATTTCGCAGGACCAAGGGCCAGCCAGGTCGCCCAACCCCTCCACTTTTGTAACGCGTACCAATCTCAAGTCATACGTCCCTCCGGAAAGCCATACCATCCCCAACCTCAACCTCCCAGCCATCGAATGCTCGCACACCGACTTCACTGGAGTATGCGTTTGACGAAACTTCGGCTCATCGATACTAGATAAATGGCGGAGAAGCTGCAGAACGACTCGGGCGGCGTGTTATTGAACAGATCTCTGTTGGGGAACGAGCGCGATTAACATGGACTTCTCTTTCACAAGGTGTCTCAGCCATCTTGACAGCCGTCCAGTCTTAAAGCTCAAGGTATTCGGGTGAAGCAGCTGCAAGCCTTTCAGTGTCCTCGGCCAACATCCGCCGTGACTAAAGCGTCAGAGGAGTTCGACTCTAGGGATATCGACATCTCGAATTCCCCAGCGTGCTATGGACTAGGAATGCATACACCGCTCAAAACTCGTCCTCATAGCATACGACCCGGTATAGAAAACCGAGAGAGTCAATCCTCCCGTGTATCCCAATGTTGAGCGAAATCAAGTTGTGCGATACACAGGCCGCAGCTCAGGATGTAAGTCACAGCATCTCGCGTGCTTCTATGCTCTAAATGTTATTCCTTACGATGAGGAGTAACTCTTCGCTGCAGCCAACAATATTCGACGATCCCACCAGGCGATTCATATCTGGGTTCGTCATCAATGTAGCGGTCCCGACGATGCAGATCTGGTTCTCTCCTGATTGCATAGGGGCATTAGATGCAATTTGAACTATCATAAAGTTCGTATTTCTCTTCTAGCCCAACTGATATTTGGAAGGCTGATCGAAGGTTCAGGCCTTGATCAGGAGCCATGGCTGCTCATCAAGTTCTTACGTTTGAGGGTCGTAAACAACTTGGTGAAGATCCAACGGTAATCCAGCTCGATAGGTCTTTGAACGAGGATGGCTCAAATTTTGTCGTGTACGAGTAGAAAAATGGCCAAAGGATCTTTGAAAACCCAATGTTCAGACTGTCGACGCGAGTACGAAAGGTCAAAGAGGCGGTGGTGATGGGGTCTGGGTTTGCAGTCAAATCCCAAGAGGGTTGGGTCTACGAGCACGATCAGGCAGGATGCACAGAGAGGGAATGAGGTAGCCCTACCACTCATATCATTGCGAAAAACGGGTTGTAACGAATGGTCGGGGCGAGGACGATGTCACCCTGCTCTCTCGACACTACGAACAAACCCCACGGCCGAACCCGAACCCTGAGTCCAGCTGCAGCGCATCGGACGCTACTCGGAGCCATAGTTCAAGTGTTTCCATACATCAGTCTCATCGACAGAGGATGCATGTTCACTACCTCCCCATGGGGTCGGTGAGAACGTGTAAAAACTGGCTGACATGCTGAAGTTCATCAAGTGCATGAATGATTTCTTCATAGGTCAGCTTAGTATCTGACGGATCGATCCTAGTACACAGTCTCAGTCTGCTAGGTTTGCAGGGTTGATCTGCCTCCGCCCGAAGACAAAATGACTGATTAAATTGATTCAAAGTCAGAACCTAGCAAATGGTACATAGGAATTCGGACCACGATGCTGGCAGGCTTCCTACCGGTATTGTACGTATAGATATCTGGTGGGATAATGAATAGGTACTTGGTAGTATGCAGAAAGCGTAACACCAATGTTCAGTCACCAACATGCGGGAGTATGGTCGTCCACTCGACTTGCTGCAGCGCGGGACACGTAAGGTCTGTCAATTGCTTAATCGCCAGCACCATCATTGCGATACAAGCTATCGGATAGAGCAGAATGGCCAATACCAGGACTGGCCGCATAATCCAGTTGTATATTAGGTTAACGACCCAATTCTCCTCCGGACCTAATATTATAAATAATCTTAGAATCAGTATTGCCATGCACCAGAATAAGACACCCATCGGCACGACAGCTACCACAAGTGCGAAAACGGTCCAGAGATGGTGGTCCTGGGTATTACCATGATCGGGAAACTGGCGATAGCCCTGGTGGAGTCCGCCGACGAAACCAGTGAAGAAGCATGTTACAACGGTGCACGTGTATCGGTGCTCATCAATGGTGCCTGAGAACATGTTTCCACGTTCCGGCTGCGGAGGGAAGGCTTGGGTTTCGACAGCCATCGTGACAGCGGTTGGGAGCAATTCCGTGACAATTAGATTTGGTAGTAACAGAAACGCTATTTGAGAGCCAAGGAGGGAGCAAGCCCTCAGTAGGAGTAGAAGGATCCGCAACATTCGGTCACGAAGGGACAAAGTATCCCACTCTTTATCGTCACCGTAATCGTCCCGGATTCGATTCGAAAATGCGCTGAGTATTCCAGGGGCCCTTGCCTCGGACGGCATGGCGGGAGTGCCAGTTTCAAGCAGCCTGGAGTTTGGTTCCTCGTCCTGATCTCGAGAATCTGAGAACCGTTGGGAGGAGAGGGTCCCAGTTTTTTCCAGGACGTGGACAGGAAACCGAACTCCCGAGGGTTTGTGCCACCAAAACGAGTAGCTCACGAGGTTGAGGAACGCAAAACCGAGGGTGAGAGCCTCCAACTCGGTCGCGCCAATCCCGTTTAATCCTCGTGCTATGTAGTTCGTGATGAAATAGAGCGTTTGGAATATCACGATAGTTTTAGCAAGGAGATCTGCATGTCCGAGGCTCTGAATCTCCTCTTCGGTCATAGCTATCCATTTGTTGGCCACGCAATATTCAAGTAAAGACTGGAGAAGATCAGAGTGAGCTGTGAGACGGCATTGAATGACTCAAGGTGCTCACCGAGTATGACTGATCACGGCCATAGGGTGCTAATTGTTCGAGCTTTCGCTGTTGTTTACTAAAGCCGTCCCAATCTTTATTGTCCTTGAAGTGCCGGCAGAATTGTTGATCCCAAAGATGAAAGAGGAAATTGCCATCGGAGTCGTATAATGCAAATCCGCCCATGAGAGCGAAAAATGCATGTGTCAACGTCCAGCCATACTCTGGTGACAAATTCAACACTAAGTTGGTAGAGGGACTCTACATGACATGCCTTTATACGCCTTTGCCATCTTGCGGGCGGCAACCCATTGACGAATGGACCATAGCACGATGAGCTCAGGTGCAATTATAGCGACGAAGAAGATCTTCGCCTTATCCCAGTACACCAGAGCCCAGTGACCCGAACGCGGTACACTGGGGACGTTGGGACGAACGGATGTCCAAGTGAAAAGAATGATCATCGACAGGCAGCTCCAGACGATATCCGATGTAGTACGAGTTTCGCGACACGCGGGTGCCGGAGCTGTAGACTTTGGATCCAGTTGTTGGTAGGAGAGAGCGGCGAAAAGAAGCGACATTCGTTCCAGCTGTCGATTTTAGTTCTAGGAGAACATGAGGGGTGAGATGGAGAAAAATCAGTTGAAGTGTGTCTATAAGTCGCAACATTCATACCTTAAGGAACTGTAGTCTGCACACCAAAAATCGAGGGGTTTGATAACGGACAAAAGTGAGGATGATGAAAGAGGAGCAGAAAGAGATCTCAACGACGGCTCTCTGCAGCTATATCTAGCTGTCCATGGATTCCGTGGAAAGTTTTCGATTTCGTGGTGTACTTGTTGCCATGGCCAGAAATAAAATATGGTCGGTCCTGCGGCACCTTGTCTTCCACATTCTATTTCTCCATCATGATATGCCCTTTCAAGCCTGTTCCAAAGCATCTGAAATGTACAGGAGACGTATGGGGTTCCGGCGAGCCCGACTTTGTTTTCGCCCTTGGGCGCCCAAGGGGTGCGATAATACACGACAGGGCTAGAGATACTTGGAGCCTGTCGGATGAAAAGTTGAGCAGCGCTTGAGACCATAGACGTGACCTACTACAATACATCGAAGCCCATCTTTGTTTCGGCATTGAACAGGAAGTGGCTGTAGAACGATAGCATCAGGATTCCTGTAACTTAGACGACGGTGATAGCCCCCGAGATCTGACTCAGAGGTCAACAGAGGGCACTTGGTGGCACGATCCCAAAGTTGGAGTTGACTGAGCAAGTCGAAGCTTGATAAGTGATTGGGCATCGCATTGGAACCTACATTTAGTTGACAACAATGGCATCCTGATTTTTGTACATATGGCTTAGATGATGGTTGTGGTTCGAGCTGAGAACTCAGCTCGAAGGTTGACACGACGCTCGGTAGCACCCGTACTGATCGGCCCAGACTCCGGACTGGTGGCATGTCTATGTACAGTCTCGCGTCAAACCGCAATGGTCTTCTTTAATCCATTGCCAATCCACACTCCATGGTCCAACCCAACGTTCGCAAACAAATCTCATCCGGGCTACGTTCAACGCCCGCACTCCTCCAGAAACATCCATACTTAAGTGTCGAACCGTCGACCTTTCTTTCCAAACCAAAACACTATTATACATATGCACTACAAAGTTCTACAAATAACGTGACTCTACAACCCTACAGCTTACTCTTCCCTCCAAACTGGGACTCTGTAACACCAACACCCATGGCCGAAGTCGACGAAACACCTCCAGTAACAGTCTTGATCAGGTTGTCTGCGTAGTTGGCTCCACTCCACTACAAGGACGGGTCAGTAAAAGAGGAAACAAGAGGAAAAAGGTAGAGAAACGAACCCTTTGATGGGTAAGTACATCACATCCCAACTCTCTCCTTTCTCTGAATGAGCGTAACATACGCCTTCATTCCAGTCTTGGAGAACTCTTTTGCGAACAAATCCGAAATGTATCTGTTTGGATGAAGAGCACCGAGCTAAAGCGAAATAGATCAGCACGCGAAGGAAGAAAGCACTTGATTGAACGCACCGTGATGAATTGCCAGCCAAAGCCCAGCTTGCCCAATTCCCAGACATACTTCCCCATATCTTCCTCATTCAATCCAGCCGCATCCCAGTTGAACGACGGACTGAGGTTGTATGCCAACCATTGTTTGGGATGTACAGCATGGACACCCGCTGCGAACTCCTTCGCCTCAGCCAGGATAGGCTTCTTCGTCTCCATCCACAACAAATCAGCGTACGGTCCAAAAGTTACAGCCCTGTTGATCGCACACTGAGTTCCACCCTGGTATCGGTAGTACCCCTTCCTCGTCCTTGGTCTATCCCAGTCCCAGTACGGCAGCTGCTCCAACCCAACTCGCGTGGGGCGATAACCTGCCCATCGTGCCATGAGGTATGCGCGATTTCTTTCCCCAGCTCGCTGACAGCCGTAGCCTGCTTTTGTAATGCCTCACCGATAGCCTCTCAGATCCGAACGTCTTCAACTCAGCCTCCTGGTCCGCTTATCTTCGATCCTCTACCACTTGGTCCCACTCTTCCCTGCCCTCTCTGTCAACCATCAACTTGTTCAGACTCCCAACGTTGGGATTTGTGGTACCCAGAATGAACGCATGGTCCTGGTCGACAATATTCATTGTAATCAACGTTGCAGCCTCCGAATCCATCTTCACCACGACTGAATCCTCCGTACCCAAGATACCTTACTGCAAGGAGTCAATCGGTATGCTCTTGCATCAAGACGAGGACTTTTACAGCCATGCGTCCGCGTCTTTTCGTTCTGGCGCCTTGGTGTTCAATGTGAATATATGCAGCACCCTTTTTGGCGAACATTTTGGCGAGTTTCATGTTGGCGGTCAAATCACCGTGACCGGTGCTGGGGTCAGCGACGATGTGGGAGGAAGGTAGTCGATATAAGGGGTGCCGGCAAGCTCAATTGTTTGCGGCCGTGGAAGAGTTGGTCATGAATTCGTTCAGGACAGTTTTAGAATGACGATAGTAATTCATCTCGACATGCAGCCTATTCGGCAGATCGAAAGAGAGCCACACCAAATTCGCAGATCTCAGGGTAAGGTTGGCTGTCTAAACCATCCACTTGACGCACAATAGCCTTACTTAAACCTTCCTTGCCTTTCTGAATCATCGGATACGAGTACCAAAGCCTGCAGAACTACATTCACTGCACGAGAGTCACGGTATCACTCGAGATCACAGCCGATTCAGGCTCACCAATAAACATCGATTTCGCTCCTTGTATAGTTATTTAGCGGCACAGACCCAATCATCACTGCTTTATTCATCTAGTTTGAGAACATGAAGAATCACGGTTGATACGCGATAACTGCAACACAGAACACGGTACTATATGATCATGATCACCTACCGGAGCCATCATCCGTAGCTAAGGCCTCCGTTTCTGAGTCTTTCTGGTCCACACACGTTGAGAGCGTAGCTGTTGTCGCGTCCTCCATTATTTTGCTTCCTTAACACAAACAAATGAGATTGTCCGTGGTCGTTTGGGTCCAGGTGTATCGAACAAGAAAGATGTGGATGCCGGCGGCAAAAAGAGTTTGTCGTTCCGCACCCACCACCATATTTCAAGAAATTCCACAACGTTCCTCACTCACTACCCCGTACGCATCATCTTCAGGAATAGTAATGGGCTTTTTTGACGCAGCAGTGACGGCACTTCTTGGGTCGCAAGACTTCGATACCCTTCTCTAGTTGTCCTTACCTGGAAACCTCATCAGCTTCTCCATCCGCCGCTGGATTTCATAGAACTCAGGGCCAGGCAGGTCGCCTAAACTCTTCACTCGGCCCACACCGATTCCAAACCATACTTGCAGAAGACACCTCCAATCTCAGTATCCGAGTCATCGAAATCTCGCTCTCCTTCAACATAACTACAGCTTTCTCAACGATACCTTCGTGGACCGCATAGTGGAGAGGTTGCAGATGGGATGAGTCCGATGACGTGCTATCGAATAGTGGTTGGCGCGGTTTTTGTTTTGAGAAAGGGGGAACAAGCAGGATACATCCACATCTCTCTCACGGGTCGCCCCATCCATCACCGTAGCCGCCTATTCCTATGGTATTGCGACGAGGCGGTGGTAAACCTTTTTCAGTAAGCTCAGCCAACATCCACCATGATCAAAGTGTCTGACATTGATGGCGCCGCAAGAAACAAAATGCTATCACGCCTCTTCTGGAACAGACGACAGTTTGTCCTCCCCGGAACTTGCCTCACCAACCCCTCCATCCGTACTTCATCCAATCAACGCCGAATTTGTGGAAATCAGGGCCAGGCCAAACTCGATGTACAACAACTTTAAGGAAATTATCCTTCCGGAATGCCATACTGCCAAAATCAATATCCCTATCATCGAAACCTCGCACGCCGACTTCACCCAACGAAAATTGAGCTTTCTCAACGACAGGCTGGGAAACTGGATAGTGGAGAAACTGCGGAATGACTCAGACAGCGTGCAGACAGTGGCCAGAGCGATTTTCGTTTTGAGGAAAAGGGGGGAAGGCACAATCTATCCATATCGCTCTCAAAGTCTCCTCAACCATCACAATAGTCGCCCAGTCTTATGGTATCGCGGCAAACCAGAAGCAGGTCTTCCAGTGGCTTCAACTGACCTCTGCCTTGGTCAAAGTGTTGGGCAAGTTGAACGCTGCAGGATATCAACATCCCCGAGGGTTCCCCAACATGCAATAGACCCAAGGCGAGACTCCCCACAATACACCCTCCCATTACTCGGCCCAATGAAGAAAACAAAGAGATTTGAATCAAACCTCCCGTACATCTCACGCCATCCCTGTGTTGGGCGAAATCAAGTTTCGCGCTACACAGGCCATAGATCAGGATGTAGGTCGCAGCATCTCGTGTGCTTACATGCTCTAATTCCCTTTTCTTAGAACGAGGAGATATTGCTCGTCATAGCCAACAATGTTCGACGATCCAACTAGGTCATTCATGGGCTCATCGTGATCCCAAAGATTCAGAGGCATCTCCCTCGACTGCATAGTTACTCAATACACCTTCGACCATCACAAAGTACAAAGGTTTTTGATTTATCCTACCCAATATTCGGAGGGCTGACTGGAGAATCAGGAACCACGACCGTTCATCGAATTCTCATTGCAGGCCATCATTTCAGGAATCGTGAACAGTTCGGTTGGGATTTGACGGTAACCCGGCTCGAGAAGCCTTCAGGCAGGAAGTTCAGAGGAGGATCACTCGACTTCTGTCGTTTGCGAGCATAGAATCGACCAAAGGACCACCGTCGGAAATCCAATATTCAAATTTCAAGCTCTCGACACAAGCTTGGATGTTCAAAGAGGTCGGTAAAGACGGGTCTGAGCTTGCGCTCAAGGTCAAAGGCGGCTAGATCTACTAGGAAGGTTGGGCAGAGCTCAATACGGAGGAGGCAGTCCTACCACCTATGTTACTAGTGCGGGGGACATCAAAGCGTTCTTGGTGCTGTTAGCGGAGGACTGGGCTGTAACGATTGGTCAGGTCAGGACCGCACTCTTTTTTCCTGACGCCATGAACAAACCCACAACCTCACCCGGACCTTCAGCTGCAGCTCAGATGCTACTCGGGCCGATAGCTCGCGTTCCGATACACCAGTCTCATCGACGAAGAAAGTACACCTGCTACCTCTTCATGGAGGTCAGCTGACGTCGAAGTTCATCAAGCCCATTGGCCCGTCACTGTGGCTCGCTCATTTCATCATACATATCTTATACGTCGCCACTTTGTGGGGAACTGAGGGTTTTACGGCCGTTGTGCACATATCTATCTCCCCCTCAGGTTCTTGCTGATGATCCCAGTATCAATCTTGTCGCCGTATGCGCAAGCTCGACGGGGAGATAGTTCGACTATTGTACGGTGTTCAATCACTATCACGATGTAGAGTCCGTCGTATGGTTATACCTATGTTTTCTCTATCATCGCTTTCCCCTGTCTATCCATGAAAATCGACCGCCTGACCTTTGGACGAAGGCACGAGGACTCTACTCGAAAGAACAGGATGACTTTCCAGTAGCTAAAGCATCGAGCAGCGAGATGGTAAATTGGTTGTGGGTATGTACATGGGGCTGAATGAACCCTTCCGCGACTCTGCGAAAACCTATGAGGAAAGCCCCTACTGGTGTAGCCACTTTCGCTCTTCTGGGGTTTAAGAAATGTGTACCAGGTTCTTGAAGAGCTTCGTTAGGAGCAGTAGCAACAACAGGCAGTCTCCCGCGGGGTAGATCGGATGATGATGATTAGAGGCCATTGATGCGTGGCACCAGCTCCACTACACAATATATAACTTGCCCATTCTTTCACCCTCTCTGTCACGTAGTCCTTGATACCATAGCCAAACTGAATAATGTACGAATAGAGGGAATTTCGATTACAGGCAGGATAACGCGTCGCAAGTAAACTAACGGCCAGCAACAATCTTTCAATCGACTCGACGTCAAAACCTAGCAAATGGTACATAAGGATTTGACCCCAACACTAACAGGCCGGATCGGTATAACTACAGTACCGTACATATAGATACTAGTTGCAGTGGTAGGATGATAGATAGGTACTTGGTAGCATCCACGTAGCCTAACACTAATGTTCAGACACCAAAATGTGGGATTAAGGTCGTCCATTTGACTTGCTGCAACGCGGAAGGCGGAAGGTCTGTCAATTGCTTAGCCGCTAGCACCATCAGCGCGATACGAGCTATCGGATATAACACGAGGGATAGGACTGCGGCTGGGCCCAGAATCCAGTATACTACTAGGGCTATAAACCAATTATCCACCAAGAGGTCTTCAGATGCTACGACGAGCAAGATTGGACTTCCCACTGGCACAGCGGTTATCAAAAGCGCCAAAACGGTCCAGAGATGATGGTCCATGGTATGACCGGGAAAGTCGCGATAGTTGAGCATGATGTTGAACATGATGGATATCATGTGATACACTGTTGACGTGTTATTTACGCGTCACACTATTTATAGAGCTACGCCTCTAGAACACTTGCGTCCTCATGCAAGTACTACGTCTCTGTCTACGTATCTTACTACGTATATTTAGTTTCATCATATATGACACTATAGACAGTCGCTATCCAATAGCATAAGTAGAGCCTCCAATACATGAGGCAAACACAACTATGCTCACCAAGCATACTACCATTCATGGTAGAAGTACTTACACAGTACTAATGTCTTTTACGCCTTTAGGGCCGAATACCTACTTCTAGTAGTAGTTTCAGTTAGTGTAATACTCATTACATGTACCAGAAACTTATGTATAAAAGACTGGACAAAAGGCCTTAAGCCTTAGGACAATCTACTCGATTATCACCTCTTCTCAAGCATCTCAAGACTACAAGAACACTCTGTGTATTACCCATGTGAGGTTTACTTCGTTATACCCACTGTGCACTTTAACTATGCTGGCTCATCACCTCTATCCGGAGTTCCCGTTATTTATGTATCATTTCCTTTGGCTATGATAATAAGGACCACGCGACAGAGAGGGTGTAAGCTGGACGGACAAGCTACATGTAGTAGAGCTGGTACCACGCGTCGATGTCCTCAAGCCATTGTTATCCGATCTACACCGCGGAAGACTGCCTGACGTTGCTACTGCTCCCAAGAAATTTCCTCGAGAATCTGATACGCAGTTTGTAAACCCCCAAAAGAGCGAAAGTGGCTACATCAGTAGGGGTTGTCCTCAGAGGTTTTCACAGAGTCGCGGAAGGGTTCATTCGGCCCCCCCATAACCGATTTATCATCTCGCTGCTCGATGCCCTAGCTACTGGAAGGTCATCCTGT
Source organism: Marasmius tenuissimus (assembly GCA_029532415.1). Lineage (NCBI taxonomy): Eukaryota > Fungi > Basidiomycota > Agaricomycetes > Agaricales > Marasmiaceae > Marasmius > Marasmius tenuissimus. The sequence continues at coordinate 2,795,381 of JAQOTA010000054.1, read as the reverse complement.
CCTTTCGAGTGGAGTCTTTGTGCCTTCGTCCAATGTTCTGGCGGTCGATTTTCGTGGATAGACAGAGGAAAGTGATGGTAGAGAAACCATAGATATAACCATGTGATGGACTCCACATCGTGATGGTGACTGAATACCGTACAATAGTCGAACTATTTCCCCGCCAAGCTTGCGCATACGGCGACAAGCTTGATACAGAGATCATCAGAAAGACTGAGGGGAAGATAGATATGTGCGTTGTACATATTCAACGGCCGTAAAACCCTCAGTTCTACAAAGTGGCGATGTATAAGATATACTATACGATAAAATGAGCGAACCACGGTGACGGGCCAATGGGCTCGATGAACTTCAATGTCAGCCGACCTCCATGAAGAGGTAGCGAACGTGTATCGGAACACGAGCGCTAGCTGTCGATCCGAGTAGCGTCTGATGAGCTGCAGCTGAAGGCCCGGGTAAGGTTGTGGGTTTGTTCACAGTGTCGGGAGAGAAGAGTGCCGTCCTCACTCATAGTGGCAAGAACGTTTGACGTCCCCCAGACTAACATGGGTGGTAGAGCTGCCTCCTTCCTTCTTCTCGTCAAGCTCTGCCCAGCCTTCCTCGTAGATCTAGCTGTCTTTGACCTTCCAAGCTTGCGTCGAGAGTTTGAAGATTGGATTTCCGATGGTGGTCCTTTCTTTGGTCGATCCTATACCTGCAAACGATGGAATTTGAGCTTTCCTCCTCTGAAGGCTTCCGAGCCCGGTTACTGTCAGATCCCAACCAAGCTGTTCACGATTCCTGAGCATGATGGCCAATAAGAATTTGATGAGCGGTGGAGATTCCTAAATCTCTAGTTAGCCCTCTAAATATCAGGTAGGATAAAACAAAAACCTTTGTACTTTATGATAGTCGAAGGTGCATTGAATAGCTCTATGCAATCGAGAGAAAAACCTTTGGACCGCTGGGTCCGCGATAAACCCATGAACGACCTAGTTGGATCGTCGAACATTGTTGGCTATGATGAGCAAAATCTCCTCGTCCTAACAAAAGGGGACCAGAGCACGGAATCACACGAGATGCTACGACCTACATCTTGATCTATGGCCTGTGTGACATGCACGGTGGGATTGATTTGATTCTCTTCGTTTTCTTCATCGGGCCAAATGCTGGGAAGGCGTATTGTGGGCAGTCTCGCTTTGGGTCCATCGCATGTCAGGGAATCCTCAGAGATGTTGATATCCTGCAGCGTTCAACTCGCCCAACGCTTTGGTCACGGCGTGCGTCGGTTGAAGCCACTGGAAGACCTGCTTCTGGTTTGCCGCGATACCATAGGACTGGGCGGCTACGGCGATGGCTGGGGCGACTCGTGAGAGAGGTGTGGATGTATCCTGCTCATTTCCCCCTTTCTCAAAACAAAAACCACGTCAACCACTATTCGATAGCACGTCATCCGGGTCATTCTGCAACCTCTCCACTATGCGGTCCGAGAAGGTATCGTTGAGAAAGCTATAGTTACGTTGAAGGCACGCGAGATTTCGATGACTCGGAGACCGAGTTTAGAGGTATGCATGTGGACCGTACGCTAATTTGTTGTGGATGGAGACGAAGAAGCCTATCTTGGCTCAGGCGAAGGAGCTCGCAGCTGGTGTTCATACTGTACATCCCGGACAATGGTTGGCGTACAACCTCAGCCCGTCGTTCAACTGGGATACAGCTGGGTTGAATGAGGATGATATGGAGAAGTATATCTGAGAATTGGCCAAGCTTGGCTTTTTCTTGCAATTCATCACGGTGCGTTCAATCGAGCGCTTTCTTCCTTTGCGTGCTGATCTGTTTCGCTCGGTGGTCTCCATTCAAGCGGATACTCGGACCTGTTCGCAAAAGAGTTCGCCAACACTGGAATGAAAGCGTATGTTACGCTCATTCAGAGGAAGAGAGAGTTGGGATGTGATGTACTTACCGATCAAAGGGTTCGTTCTCTTTCTTTTTTCCCTCGTTTTCTCTTTCACTAACAGCTCTTTCGTTCTGTAGTGGAGGGGAACCAACTACGCAGACCTAATCAAGACTGTTACCGGAAGTGTGTCATCGACTTCGGCCGTGGGTGCTGGTGTTACCATATTAGAGTCCCAATTTGGAGGAAAGAGCAAGTTGTAGAGCCATTCAGTCGCGTTCAACCTGTAGAAATGGAGTGTATACTATGTATGACAGTTTTCGGTTTGGAAAGAGAGGTCGACGGTTCGACGGTTATGAGCATTTCTGGCGGTGTATAGACGTTCGACCTAGATGAGATTTGCTTGTGAACGTTCAGTTGGAATATAGAGTCTGGTTTGAATTGCAAGGAGAAGACTCTGGTGGTCGCATTGAAAACAAGAAAACAAATAAAATTGGCCGACTACAACCCCACCGACGCGTCCTGTGTCCGGGACCCGGGCCGGTCGGCATGCATACTACCGGGTACCTTCTCGCTGCTCAGCTAAGACCACACCAGAACAAATGTCGATAGAATATGACCGCTCATAAACGCCCTGATCACTCATGAGCAGTGTGAGCCTCGGGGCCGCTCACAAGTGAATACGGGACACCTCTTTTCTTGTGTGCCATCGTGAGGCCTGCGAGCCTCGCAGTGCTCATGACCGCCATGAGGCTCGGAGTGCTCATGAGCGATCATGACCTCTACGTATCTCATGAACACTATGAGCCTTGGCATGTATACGAGCGCCACGAGGTTCCCAGTGTTCATGAGCGTTCACGACCTCTACAGAGATCCTGAACACTCTGAGCCTCAAAGTGTACATATCGTAACGTGAACGCGGCGGTCCTCAGGAGGCTGCATGAACTGTGTGGATCTCGCAGTGTATATGTTACAAGCAGACGCTCGGTAGTAAACGTTAGCAATGAAAATGATTAGGATGTTCCTGTAGCCCGTTAATCTCACACGCCTCATACGATGACATGAGCACACTGGGTAGGGTGTCCAAAAAAAAGCAGTGGATTGGCGGTGAGCAATACAGTAGTAAAAATACACATGGAGCAAATGGTACAGCGGGAAGCAACAAGCATCAGAAAGAACGGGAAAGGAAAGGGGAGCAGCGAGCACAAACGAGGAGCAGCGAATAGAAAGTACAAGAAAAGAAGGAAAAGAGAGAAGATACTAAGCGTCTGTATTACTGTCGTTAGCCGTGCGAGCTCGCTTGCGAGGGCGTTCCCCGCTGTGGTCGTTGTCGGCGCCATCCTTGCGAGGTCGTCTATGAGGGGTGCCGTCGGGGTCGTAGTACAGGTCGTCGTCGTCGTCCTCTCCGTCGAGAGCTCACTTGGCTGAAAAAAAGTCATCGTCATTGTCGTTGTCCTCCTCCTCCTCCTCCTCATCCTCATCTGGTGAGGAGGCCCGGTTCAAGAGAGCAGCGATAGCTGCTCCTTCACCTGGCATTGCCCCGTCATCGTCAGAACCTCGATGGTGACCACGGCCAGAGGCACATCCAAAAAGCTCGCTAGAGAAACAATCATGAATGAGAACTCAGACGAGCATGAATGGGTACTCACATGTTCCACTGACAAAATACATCTTGTTGCCATGCCGCATGTCTCACCCTGTCAGTTTCAATGATGAGCTGTCACAAACTGCCACTATTCTTTTGTCCTGTCCACCCCGGTGCCGGCCCTACTTCCCCGGATCTTGCCATTTACCATCACCAGAGTTATTCCAATCAATTCTCCCATCGACATAGCATTGGCACCTGTCATCCTCATTTACTTATTGAGCCATATCAGTTATTTTGGTCTTTCATCATGGAACAATCATCTTTTGATCTCTTTCTCATACCTTACCATTGGTTACAACTATACATGTTTGGTTTGACTTCCCCGCTTTTCTCTCATGGATACTTTTGACAGTTCTCATCATTTCATTCATTCCTTGTGATGCATATTCTCATATATACTCATGGTCTCTGTAGGTAGTTTCCCAGCTTGTCCACTTTGTCTCCCCACCGCTTGTAGCACTTGTGCTGGGTTGAGCTTTTGGCTGCTCAATCTACTCTTTTACTTTTCTATCAACCAGTCTTATCTCTGAGTGAGTTCAGGTGGCTTGAGAGGTTTCTTCACAGAGGCCATTCATGACACTTGGACAAGCTCCTTTTACTCTCACCCCACCTTGTTGGCACACTGGCACATATCAACGCATACCCCTACCCAGGGATTGCCCCATCCTTTAGCAGAACCTTAAACCGTGAAGAACTTGGTCACAGAATACTCCGGAGTCCTGAGAGATATAACAATTGCTGGGTTAATACACACCGTGCAGTGTGGACCTCAGGTGAAGACTCCACTTTCCACAATCAGTACCCACTAGTGAGGGTCTTTGAATTCACAGATCCCTCTATCACCATTATCCTATACCAAGGCCCCCTTTGCATTACTCAACTCTTTGACACCCCTTTACCCACTCTTGCACAACGTATTCCTGCTATTATCCCTGAAAGAGAATTCACCTTTGTTTCCAACTTATTTTTCACACTTTCTGGTCGTCTTCTATATCCTGATCTCCAAGCTCGTGCTCTTTCCTTCATCCTCATCGAATAATCTCATTGCCCAACATTGCTTCACCCTCCTGGCAACGAGGACCTCGAGAAACTGCAAGAGCACCTAGCCCAGAACCAAGACCAGAACCTCAGTATCCCCGCCCTTTTCCTTTACCACATCGAATTGAACCCGGAGACGGAGAGAGACTTTTTGCAGTACTTGCCAACGTCCGGCAAGAAGTTGACTGGCTAGATCAGCCTACCTCAAACGGACAACACGGCTGGTATATTGTTGGAGAAACACAAGCAGAGAACCGTTGGTTGACAGCTGCTGAGGAGAGAGAGTTACACGTCTTCATTTCTCCAGAGCAAACCCGTACGTCACCAACTATTAAAGAAGAACATATTAGTCCTGTTCCCCTTAGACCAATTCCTCAACCAAAATCCGAGTCCTCACCATCAACCAACATGTCAGAACACGAAACATCTCCCAATCAACCAGCTACTACCAATCCCACCCACAATCGTCCATCATCCCGACCAGAATCATCAATCAACCTGGGAGCAGGGTCGGATAAGGCTGCCCGTACCTCCTTTCCCAGTGAGAGAGGTGTTAAGCCTGAGAATTGGGAAGGGGACCGTGTCAAGACCAACAGATTTGTCAATAAATTCAGAAACTACCTTGCACTGAATGAAGACAGGTACCCCACTGTAGTGGACCAACAAGCGCTTTTCCTCTCATTACTAGGTGGGGATATTGGTGCAGCATGGGCAGATAGGTGTATGGAGGAGATATATGGATGGGGTAGTGATGATGAAGGAAGTGATTGGGGTAGCAGTGACAGTGACCACCAGGACAATAACGTGGATCCTGCAGGCCAACAAACTGGAGTTGCAAACTCTACAGCATCCTCTAGGAAGTCTGTTAAGTGGCCAACCCTCGATTCTCTCTTGAAACAATTCAAGAAGGACTTTGCTCCACTTGATCCCAAAGGCAAGGCTCAGACCGCTATTGAGACCATCACCATGACTGGGGACCTGGCTGACATCGACAAGTACATTTCCGAATTTGAACGACATGCAGCTGTCTCTAAGCTGGGGGAGGAGGCACTTTTGCTCTTCTTCAAGCGTGGACTTCATCCCAAGCTAGTTGATCGGGTGTCTGGGACATACCCAAGGCCAAAGGGATTGGAGGGTTATAAGAAGCGAGCTGTAGAGTTGCAGAATGAGTATTTGAGTCGCAGGGCAGAAGCAGCACGCTGGAAGAACACTCGCCCGGGGAATTATGTCACTCGTTCCCAAACAACTACTACATCTACTACCACGGGTAGAGTTGCTGCAGATGCTGGAGCATCAAAGGAAGTCAATGCCTTTAAGGCTCCAGGTGCATCCTCGCCCCTTATTCCTCTGAAAAAGCTGACTCCTGAGGAACGACAGTGGTGTGTTGATAAAGGACTTTGCTTCAGATGTCGGCAACCAGGTCATCAAGGATATGAATGTCCTACATTTCCACCAACCAACCAGCGATCAGGACAATTCATTCCTATTCAGCATCCCACAGGCACTAATATCTGTGCCACTACTCCCGGATCTTTTTCATCCTCTGTTCCATCATCTTCCACTGTACCACCATCTTTCTCTTCTACCCCTATGAACAATCTCGCTACCACTTCCCCTTTCTCTACCCCTGACTATATGAAAGAAATCACCGAGACATTCAACAATATTCAGAAGCTGGACCCAGAAACCAAGGCTGCTGCTGCTGCACATTGGAGGGACCTGCGACAAGAAGGATTTTTGATTTCCTCCCCTACCGCGTCGTTAGGAGGAGTTGTACCATTACTTACCGGACTATCTTCAAATCGATTTGATATATTGAACCTACTCTGTGAGCAATCGTTTCCATCAGAATTGAGAATGTCTGCAATCACCAGAAACAGACAGACTCCATCAATTACACTACAAGTTGAGTTCATAGGGAAGATTACCGGTCAGAAAATCAACGCAGAAGCACTTGTTGATAGTGGAGCGGAAGGGATCATCATTAATTCAACTTTTGCCCGAAAACATTGTTTCACTCTTCTTCCTGTTTCAACCCCTTTTCCAGTCCGGAATGTGGATGGATCTGAGAATGTCCTTGGATGGGTTCGATATTTTACCCGACAAAAGCTTCGTATCTATTCTCAAGACCATCTGTCATTCCACGAGGAAACAGCTGAATTCTATGTCACAGATATTGGGGATCATGATGTTATACTTGGAACAGATTGGTTGGAGCAGCATAATCCAGAGATCAATTGGATAAACCGAGAGGTGGATATGGTTAGATGTCCTCCCACATGCATTTGCGAAAATCCACCTGTCAAGAATGTTTGCACCAAGTCAGAGGTAAAATCAACATTTCGGGCATCCAAATCAACAATTCCTTGTTTCTATCGGGACTACAAGGTTACTTGGAAAGAGGAGGACGGTGTTCCAGTTCCAGTTACCAAGATTGCTGGAAGTCGCAGACGAGTCCGTTCGTTTGTTGGACATCCCCCACTACCATCAAAGCTGTTCACAGAAGATGATGATGGAGAAGTTGAGGTGCCTAGAGATTGGGTAATTAGAGCATTGAAACAAGTCTTTGGAAAAGAGGACTCTCCGGTGAGCGAACCAGATTTCGAGGACAGCCCTACTATGAATATCCGAGCAGCATTCACAAATGCACAAGTATTAGCAGAGAAACACCATGCTGCTGATAAAACTCCCAAGAAGCTTGAGGAACTAGTTCCGGAGCAATACCATGGATTTCTATCAGTTTTTGACAAGAAGATAGCAGAACGGTTACCAGCACAAGGAGATTGGGATCATGCCATTGATCTCAAGCCAGATTTCCAACCAAAGACTTGCAAGACATATCCTCTATCACCCAATGAACAGCAGGAACTTGATTCATTCCTCAAGGAGAATTTAGAGAAGGGATATATTTGTCCTTCAAAGTCATCAATGGCAAGTCCATTTTTCTTTGTCAAAAAGAAAGATGGAAAGCTACGACCTGTACAGGACTATTGGGTTCTCAACACTGGCACTGTCAAGAATGAATACCCACTACCCCTCATATCAGAACTTGTGGATAAACTCAAGGGAGCACAAGTATTTTCTAAAGTGGATCTCAGATGGGGTTACAACAATATCAGAATCAAGGAGGGGGATGAGTGGAAAGCTGCATTCAAGACAAACCGAGGCCTTTTTGAACCAACGGTGATGTTCTTTGGCCTTATGAACTCACCTGCAACATTCCAAGCAATGATGAACACCATTTTTAGTGACTTGATTGAGTCAGGGAAGGTGGTCATCTATATGGATGACATTCTTATATTCACGGACACTATGGAGGAACATCGTCAAATTGTCAGAAAGGTGCTTCAGCGGTTGAAAGATCATGACCTCTACTTGAAACCAGAAAAGTGCACTTTTGAAGCTGAGTCAGTTGAATTCCTGGGCCTGATAATCTCTCACAACACCCTTGCTATGGATCCAGTAAAGGTAGCAGGTGTCACTGAATGGCCAACACCACATTCTGTGAAGGAAGTGCAATCATTTCTTGGGTTTGGGAATTTCTATCGCCGCTTTATAGAGGGGTTTTCTTGGATTGCAAGACCATTATTCGAGTTGACCAGGAAGGAACATCAATGGAACTGGACCCTAGATTGTCAAACAGCATTTGATGCTTTAAAAGCTGCGTTCATATCCTCTCCAGTATTGCTGATGCCTGATGAATCAAAACCATATCGTGTGGAAGTTGATGCATCAGACTTTGCTACTGGAGGAATCCTCTCACAGCAAGGTGAAGATGGCCAGTGGCACCCAACAGCATATATTTCCAAATCACTGTCAGAGGCTGAACGGAACTACGATATCCATGATAAAGAACTCTTGGCAATCATCAGAGCATTGGAAACATGGAGACACTATTTGGAAGGAGCACCATATACAGTGGAGATTCATACAGATCACAAGAACCTGGAGTACTTTACCACAGCACAGAAATTAAGTTGTCGACAAGCGCGATGGGCTTTATTCTTGACTTGATTTGACTTTGTATTCATCCACAAGCCAGGTCCATCCAATCGCAGTGACCCTCTGTCCCGGCGTCCAGATCATAAAGAGGGGGTAGAGAACGACAATTCTGATCGTGTTCTCCTCGATCACAAGTTTTTTCAAATCCGAGCAACCCGACCTGGCATGGTTACCACATCTATGGATGAAGAGTTGAGACGTAGGATTGTAGAGTGTCCAAGAAAGGATGCTGAGGTTGTGAGTGCCCTCAATGTCATCTTGAACAATGGTCCCTGCTCGCTTGTCAAAAATCTACAGGAATGGAATTACAAGGATGGACTAATCCTCTTCAGAGGAAAGGTCTATGTTCTATATGATATCGAGCTTCGACGTGAACTGGTACGGCTCCATCATGATACACTGGCTGCTGGACACCCAGGACGCTTCAAGACATACGAACTCCTTAGCTGCGAGTACTGGTGGCCAGGCATGTCGGTGTTTGTCAAAGAATATGTGGAAGGATGTGCAACTTGTCAACTTACCAAAGCCAACAACAATCCTCCCCATGTCCCACTAGTTCCCAATGAGATTCCAGAGAGGCCATTCAGTATCATAACTTCCGACTTCATTACCGACCTGCCTCTTTGCGATGGTTCAGACTCCATTCATGTGGTGGTTGATTGGACAACCAAGACAGTGGTTGCAACACCATGTAACAAGACAATTGACAGTGATGGGACAGCAGATCTTCTGGTAGACCATGTGTGGGCACGATATGGATTGTGGGACAAGATGATTACAGATCGAGGTCCACAGTTTGCAGGGAAGGTTATGACAGCATTGTCAAAGAAACTTGGCATTGTTCAGGGACTCAGTACAGCTTACCACCCACAAACTGATGGAGAAACAGAACGATATAATCAGGAGCTTGAGCAATATTTGCGGGTTTTCTGTGACTATCGACAAGATGACTGGGTTAAGTTACTTCCTTTTGCAGTCTTCTGTCACAACAATCGCATTCACTCTGCAACAGGACAAGCACCATACAAACTTCTTTATGGCTTTCTTCCAAAGATGTTCCCCTCAGTCAACCCAAGAACAGATGTCCCAAGAGTGGAGGAACATCTCCGACAACTAGAAGAAGTAAGAGAAGAGGTTAAAGCAAGTCTGAACATGGCAGCAGAGTTGATGAAGAGGAATAACCATGACCATATGGAGAATGGTATCAGCTTCAAAGTTGGTGATAAAGTTACATTGGATGGAAAAAACCTCAAATCAACAAGACCAAAAGCTAAGTTGGCGAATCGTCGTCATAGCCCTTTTGAGATTGTTGATGTTCTTGGTCCAGTAACTTACCGTCTCAAGTTACCCAAGACATGGAGCAGAATCCATCCAGTATTTCACGCTTCTCTTCTACTACCATATTGAGAGACAGAAGCTCATGGACCCAATTATCCTGCTCTTGAGGAAGTGGAACCAGAAGATGGTGAATATGAGGTGGAGGCAATTCTAGATGCACAACCAACACCGAATGCACGTGGAGTGGAATATTTGATCAAGTGGAAGGGTTATCCAGATACAGAAACATCATGGTGGCCTAGGTCTAGTCTCAACTGTGATGAAATGCTCGAGGAGTTCTATGCAAAGAATCCTAACGCATATCATCCATCGAAACCACATACAAGGCCAAAAAAGAGGACAACAAGGGTTAGATCTATGGGCATTTTGGCAAGTGAAATCTGGAAAGATACACCAGTGCTCCAGGCGCAAGCACATCCTAAAGAGGGGGTATTGTCACAAACTGCCACTATTCTTTTGTCCTGTCCACCCCGGTGCCGGCCCTACTTCCCCGGATCTTGCCATTTACCATCACCAGAGTTATTCCAATCAATTCTCCCATCGACATAGCATTGGCACCTGTCATCCTCATTTACTTATTGAGCCATATCAGTTATTTTGGTCTTTCATCATGGAACAATCATCTTTTGATCTCTTTCTCATACCTTACCATTGGTTACAACTATACATGTTTGGTTTGACTTCCCCGCTTTTCTCTCATGGATACTTTTGACAGTTCTCATCATTTCATTCATTCCTTGTGATGCATATTCTCATATATACTCATGGTCTCTGTAGGTAGTTTCCCAGCTTGTCCACTTTGTCTCCCCACCGCTTGTAGCACTTGTGCTGGGTTGAGCTTTTGGCTGCTCAATCTACTCTTTTACTTTTCTATCAACCAGTCTTATCTCTGAGTGAGTTCAGGTGGCTTGAGAGGTTTCTTCACAGAGGCCATTCGTGACATGAGCTCTGACACCTTCTCGAGATGCTCCAACAACTCGTTCTCCGAGAGGTCTTTCTCGTTATCCAAGCGTGGAACCTCCTTGGACACTGCATCGAGATAGTCCTGCGTATCGAAGAAACTTCCGGTGAGGAGGGTATGGGTACAGTGAAAGAATTCAGCATAGTTGAATTTGTCGTCTTGATCCCATGTATCTGAGACGACGAGAGCATGGCGGATCTGGTGGAGAGCGCGTCAGTACAGGAATCTCATCAAGAAAAGAGCACGTACATGATAAGCTACGTAGCAAATCATTCCTGCAGTGACATAGTGGATGTTCATCTGGGTGTCGTTTCCCTTGGCGGATTCCCGATCCTCGCGTCTCAAGGCAGAAGAAGGTGTGGTGAAAATCGAACGGCCGGTCTTGGAAGTACAATCAGTCAACGTAGGGTAAGAAGGACAGGATACTTACACGAAACATGATATCGCTCGTGAATAGGCCGGCGAATGAGTTACCGGGGACGTATCGTCCATATAGGAACTTGGGGAGATGGAGCGAATACAAGTTGATCTTCTTCTTGCCCTTCTTCATCATCTTAGCAACGGCGCTATGGGAAACACTAGTTAGAATAGCCGCGTGATAGGAATGGCGACTCACCGTTTGTAGCGCTTGTCTGTGCGTGGGAGGAAGAGATGCTTGTGTAGGTCTCGTGGTGCCAACAGTGCAGCAATGTCGGGGTGATTGAGACCCCGTAAATCTTTGTTCTTTGCGTCGATGGGAGGTTTGAGACGGTCGTCGTCACTCGGAGTGCGGGGGATGTAACCGATAATCCTGGTCGATACTTCGTGTGCGTCACTTGACTTGGCTTGTGAAGCGATTCGTTGCAGCTAAGGAATATATGAGAGAACCTTGCGGCCCGAGAAGATAACATACGTACCATCTTCCCAACGTCTTCCACACCGTCATAATCCTTCATTTCATGTAATGTCTCCAGGAACTCCCGAAGCCGAGGGCTGTGTTTCAGGAGCCTATTATACAAGTCCAACTCTCGTTCGTACTCGCTCGGGTGCCTAGAATGAACGCGCGATCAGCGAATGTCCAAAATGAACGCATGTACTAACAGGTCTTGGATGTAGTCGTTGGAAAGGTATCCGCGATCGATCATGCCGACCGTGAAGATTTCCGGGATGGAGGCGAGGGGGTCAAGGCACCGAAAGAGATATTTTGCTGCAAGCTTGAGGGGTTCGCATGCCTTATAGGCATCTCCGCCTTGAAACTCGTCGGGTGGAAGCTGAGTAGGATCGGCCCTGGCAGATAGTTAATAAACATATATACCCAAAAGGAGAATCATACGAGGTAGTAATGAACTTCCGATGTTTGTTGAGTTTTGAGGAACGCTGGACCTCGTTTTCTGGCTTTTTGGCTCGAAGACCTTGTACTATCAAACGTGCTTTTCGTATTCGATCCAGTGTTGCCTCATTGGGTATATCCTCTGGTTGTGGTTGAGGCTGTGGTTGAGGCTGAGGCTGAGGCTGAGGCTGCTGTTGTTGCTGCTGCTGCTGCTGCTGCTGTTGTTGTTGTTGTTGTTGTTGTTGATGCTGATCGCGAACTTGAATGGCTGATTCGGTGGGCGCTTGGGTTCGAGCTCGGGACACAGCGCCTGGATATCGAGCAGGATGCCATCGTTGCATGGAATTTGGGGTAGGGATAGACATATTGAGCAAAGGACAACAGAAGAGATGGAGGTACAAGGAGAAGAGACGATGGGGAAGAAGGGAATTGGGGACGCGAATTTATGGGGCGCGTCCTGTTTGTCTATGTTTGGGACGCGTCTGGGTATATGCGTCGCGTCAGTCATTTTGACAGGGACTAAAAGTAAAAATTCATGGTACGCTATGGCTACAAGAAATTATACAGTACATTAACATCTATAGCAAGAATTTGTAGCAAGAGAAGTCATCGCAGGGAAATGGGTCAAGAGAGAGGGCGAACTGGGACCATACGTCTGTTGGAAGCCAGCGCTGCATTGCGAATAATCTTCATATACTCTGTGCCCACAGCTCTGTTCTTCTTCGACTCGTGGACTCTCGCCAGCATGGTCTTGGGATCCAGCTCAAGAAGCTCCGAGGTCAAATTTTCTACGGCAGTTGGACCAGTCTTCTCTATGACAGCGAGGATCATCCAATGATTCTCCTCCGATTTCGAGCCCAAATAAAAATTGGACACTCGTCGAACGAGTTTACCAATGTGTTCAGGATCACCGCCCACGACAACCATAAGGTTCTTCTCAGTGCTGGGCTTGATCAGATCTCGAGCACGCTGGACGGTGGCGATGTCGTGGATGGATCGATTTGTGCCATCTACCTTCCGTTGAGCCGTTGCGCCGTTGCGGTGGGCCACAATGTCGAGGTAAACGTCTTGGTCCTCGACACAAGCTTGCACCCTGAGGCCTACGAGTTTTGGGTGAAGGATCCAGTGTTGAGGAACTGAAGCTGCTGCCTGAGCCATTTCCTCTTCCTCCGCTTCTCGGAATGCCTGCAGACAAAACTCTTCCAGTCTATCTGCAGCAGCCTGCTCAGAGGGGTTGAGGGGCTCGTTGTCTGGTTCAGGGTTCGGTGAGGGCGGAGATGGAATTGTGGTGCCAACAGGAAGAGGAAAAGACGCATTGGGATCCCAAGCACTTTCCGGGATCGCACCGAAGCGCATGTCTTCGATCTCGTGTCCTGACCACTGGGGAGTAGAAATTGCGCTGATAGGGTAAGGAGAAATCGAATTGGGATCCCAATGAGGTCCCGGTGTCGTATCGGACCGCATGGTTTCCATTTCTTCTCTTGTCCACTGGGGAGTACCAGGACCCTCCGAACGATCCAACTCCTCCACTAGAACCGGGAGGTCCTTGAGGTCTGGACGAAAGTCGTAGAAAGAGCTGGATCTGACAGGGTAGGCTCGGTTCAGCAAATTGCCAGTTTTCGTATCACGGACACGCAGGTAGTCGACGGTCGCCAGCCCTGTGTTCACAGCCATTTGAGTCTCGAGTTCGACCTTGAGCTGAATCCCCTTGCGATGCGACACGGTCTTCCCCAAAACATGCCAGTCTTTCTGCAACTTGTTCGTCTCGAAGGTGATGTTTACCCCTTGCACTAGTCCTAACTGGCCTTTGAGCTGGCCTTTCGTGATGCGTACTCGAGTGCCCAACCATGGTTCGCGGCCAGTCAATAATGAACGAGAGATGCCATAAATGACGTTCTGCCTCTCGCTCAAAGGTTGAGCATCTCGCAGACGTTGCGCCCTACTGATAACAAAGTTAGGATGATATATATAAGAAAGCCGAAGTAAAAGACTTACAGAGTTGTCAGTATGTGGTTGTGGTCAGCGAGGACCATCTTCATGAGTGCATCAACCCATAGCCCAACCATCAATTTTCTCCCGAATCTCCCCTCCACTCTCTCCACCATCTCAACACGGCCGATGCACCCGCTATGAGGCCCTCTGGTCACCCGTATCTCAATCCCGACCCAGGGAACCGGAACAAGCTCCCTCCTCGTACCAAACACGTCGAGACGAGTGTCTCTCTCCACAGGGGAGGGTATTCGCTTTGCTGCGTTGACATGGCAGGTAGCGAAGATGTGATATTTGGGTATGATCATGGTAATAACGTCCTGGTACCTGGCGAGGACACGACCATGCTTACCGCGATCTTTCCCTGTCATTATGATGACCCAGTCATCTTTCTTGTGGGGTTTGAGAAGATGTCGGACTTCGGCAGCATGTTCGCCCTTGCTGACTACCTCCTGAAGCTTTCGCTGCTCACGCCGAGTCTCTTCTTCCTTCTTCTCCCGCAGAAACCTCCCCTCAGGTGTCTCGTTCGCATAGTCAACGGGGCCAACAATAGATTTCAAGACCTGCTCCGCGTCTACCTTGGTGCTCACAATGGCCGTCTGGGGTTTATTCAACCTAGCTTGGACCTGCAAGTGCTTGAAGGTAACGATCATTCTGCGGCGAGGGGTCTGATTCGATGCAGATGGTGGAGAAGGATCGGTCCAAACGACATCTTCGCCGTCGTCAAAGGACCAACCGGAGGGATGGGGAAAAGGAGAGGATTGGAGGATGAAGTAGTTCGACTCCCTGAAAGCTTTCTCGAGCTTGAGTGGAATCGAAGTCGCGAGTAGAAGGTCCTTTCGATTATAGTTGGTGATCAGTAGTCCCTCGGGGACAAACATCGAGTTGTTGTATCGGTAGAGCTTAAGCTCCCCAACTTTGACCTTTTCAACAGTATCGTACTCTTTGGCGTTGAAGAGACGGGGAGGATTGCGGTGAACAGAGGATCCGTCAGTTCCGCTGGCAAAAGGTCGCATGATGTCCGGATCCTCCTATTGTAGCTCAGACTTTTCGCGTTCGCTGAGGGGATGCCGTGGCACGAGGAGAACCTGAAATTCATCACGTTTACAGCAAAGATCCTCCAGTTCGAGGAAATCCGTGCCTCTCTTTTCGTGGCGCAACTCGTAAATGAGTTCCCTCTGTTCAGCCCTCATCTGCTCAATATCCTTTTCCTGCTCGAGCCTCCGCTTCTTCGCCGGGTTGTACTTCAGTTTATTCTGGAGGATCTCCTCCCGCTCCCTATCTTCTTCATCGTCCTCGTTGTCTCGTGGCAGCAAGATCGCTATACCCACATCACCACGGTATGTCCCAGAGCAAACGGTCACCCATTCGAGAGGCCCAACGTACTCTCTCAAGCGTGTACTGACGGCACGAGAATATCGTTTTTTCTCTTCGCAAATGTAGCCACGATCCAAAGTGGAGGTATTGGCGATTTCGGCGTTCCTGTTGAGTGTATGAATACGTTCCCAAGGGTCCATTCGATCAACAAGAGGGATCTGAGAGGTGGGCCTCGAGAGCCGGGGAGACATGGAAGGATACGTGGGCATTGGTGATTCAGAGGAAGATGGAAGGAATAGTGGAGTTTGTGGTCGTGGGGATGGTCTTTTGTCGGGCTTCGGATCACGGACATAATGAGCAGTCAGGTTGTCGCAGAGAGCATCTATAAACGCCTGTTGATCTTCGTGTGCTTCGGGGGTGACTTGCTTGCGGGCAGAAGTAGAGTCTATGAATGAAAGAACAATCAAAAAAAGAGCAATAACGATGGTATATTCAACTTACCGTTGTTATCGTCATCATCGCTGACCTCAAAGCGCTCCTCGACTTCCGATTCCACTTCATCCTCGTCATTTCCATCCTCTACGGCAGCAACATCCAGAAACGAGTCAACGCCTGTTCTTCTGCGTTTTCCAGCAGCCATGGTTCGAGTTTTGGAGAGCTGAAAGTTTTGAAGGTTGACGACCTGGTTCCAGCAAATGTCAGCGTGTCTTGTCTGGAGGTTCATAGGATACACCACATACCGAAATAGAACGTGCAGCGCGTTACACCTAGTCCATAGATGCCATAGCCGAGCCTGTAAAATCGACCGTCAGCATCTCTCGCTGCGTTTTTTCGTTTTCATTGATGATAAAAAGGATTTTTTGGGGGCTTTTCGCCACCATTCTATCTCTCAAATTCTTAGAAATACTTTGTATTGTAATCGCTACGATACTACTGTATTTGTACGACGTTTAGAGCCAGACTTACCTCTGGTGGGCGACCACCGAGCTTGTTGGTGGTGGTTCTGGTTGAAGAGTGGCATAAAGGGGGCTGTGCTGTCCGCGTTCCCAGGATATAGCCCACGAGCTGTCCAATCCGTCTAGCGCGCAGATAATTTTGAGCGCTGGGTGATAAAAGAGATAAGACCAGATGAGATCTCTCTTATCTCTTATCTCGTCTTATCTTCCCAGCGCTCAAAATTATCTGCGCGCTAGACGGATTGGACAGCTCGTGGGCTATATCCTGGGAACGCGGACAGCACAGCCCCCTTTATGCCACTCTTCAACCAGAACCACCACCAACGTGCTGGCGGTAAGTTTTTTCACCTCAACTCTACATAGTACCAGGTAGATTAGAACAATAAAATGCCTTACCGTAAATCAAGTAAAGTTTGACTGAGCTCAAGAGTCGAAAAGACTCACATTAGAAAGAGTCTCGTAGTAGAAAAAATAGAAAATCGCTAGGACCCGTCATGTCGCCGCGTTCAACGACAGCTGAAATACATTTGCAGGTCCTAAATACAATCGGTCGTCCTTGGACGGCTATCGAACATTCGTTTAGCCAGAGGTGAGAACTGTCGCTGGTCTTTTCGCTGGTTAATGCTCATATCTCTCCCAGAAAGATCTAATTTATCGATATTATTGTGCTCTGATTCATCATGGGGGTGCGTGAAATCGTTTACCTTGCGAGCACGGATCCCTGACGTCTCCTCAGAAATTTCCATGTAATTATTGCCCCAGGACATTCGATACCTCTAGAGGGAGAAACGTTCATAGCCATCATTGCCGAAAAAACCTCGTCCCAGTTCAAGTTCAACATACCCTTACGACTACGCAGGTGGTGGATGAAGCCCCGGAGGAAGTAGAAATGCAGATTGATCAGGAGATTGATCAGGAGATTGGGCAGGGCATTGAGCAGGAGACTGGGCAGGGAATGAATGAGGCGCAAATGGAGGTAGACGAAGCACCGCCCGCAGTTCAGACAGAGCAATCTCAACAAATCGAACCGCCTACTGGATCACAGGCTACGGAGGGAAGGTCTCGTCGCACTCGACAGCTACCTCTACGATACTGGGAGATGGACCTTGCCTATCATTGTGAATTCCTCTCGCAAGCGATCCCAGAACCCGAGCCCGAGCCAGAAGAGCCAGCGCGAGAACCAACGCCAGTACGGGAGCCAACGCCAGTGCCAGAACCATCGCCAGAAAGAACCCCGCCGCCAATTGACCCCTTCATCGTCTCGCATAAAGACAGCTTTGGGTTATTCAAAATCCATCGTTTCAAGCTTCCTTCTCGCGACCCAGACGAGGACATTGGAATGGACGACTTGATTGATAGCACAGGCTTTTCTGTTACGCGAAGGCGAGGCCGTCGACCCGATGCGGTGTTCGGACGTCCAAAGCCAGATCCCCAACCCCCGGCGGGTGATCCCAAAGCACCTCCCAAACCGCCACCTCCCTACGCCCCCTTTTCCAACCCGACCACGTTCCGCATAATGGACTGGTTTTACAACGCCGCTGCAAACGGTGTTTCCCTTCAGAATATCAACGACCTTGTCGACATCTTCCGACAACCTGATTATCACCCCTCCCACATCGCAACCTTTGATAGTGTGAAAGAAGCGAGCAAGCTTGATAACTACGAAGGGGAGGAAATACCAGCGATCGAAAAGGGAGATATCCCTTCTTCCCTGCCCTTTGGCTCATACTCTGGATGGCAAGACGGCTATGTGGACATCCCGCTTCCATGCGCCGGGACGAAGTGCAAGGAGAACAACGCTTGTAAATTTCGAGTGGAGGATATCTGGTATAGGAAGGCTCTCGATTGTATAACGGACGACTTCCAAGACACCTCGTTCTATTCTCTCCATCTCAAGCCATACAAGTTGTTCTGGGAGCCTGCGCCTGGGGAGCCCGTTCAGAGGATCTATGGAGAGGCTTACACCTCCGACAGAATGCTCGAGATGGAGAGAGAGGTTGCGAGCAGGGTACCTGATGGATGCCAGCATGAGGTGGTCGTGGTCGCAATTATGCAGTACTCCGACAGTACGCTATTGACCCACTTTTCCGATCGTTCTATCTGGCCCGGATATGTCTCCTTTGGCAACATGTCCAAGCACAGACGGTCCAATCCATCAATGTTCGCCATGAATCATGTCGTCTATGTGCCCAAGGTCAGTTTCGTACCCTTTTTATAACGCGATAGATCTAATTCATCGATACAGATTCCTGATTCTTTCAAGCAAAAGTACAAGGACCTCATGGGGCGTGCGGCAACGGAGGAAGTCTTCCGCTTCGTCAAACGAGAACTGATTCAGCTCGTTTGGGCGCTCATAATCTCCGACCCTGGATTCGTCGACGCGTATCTCCACGGAAAGTTGGAAAGGTGTGCCGATGGTATCATCCGCCTCCTCTTCCCCAGACTCTTCGCGCATTCTGCCGACTACGTCGAAAAGGTTCTCCTCGCTAGCATCAAGTTTCTGTCGGAATACCCGTGTCCGCAGTGTATGATCAAGAAATCCCAAATTTATCAATTGGGAATGAAATGGGATCACCGGCGGAGGGACGAGAAGAGGGTGGATTCAGACGAACGAAGGGAACGGATCGAGGAGTCTCGCAGCTGCATCTTCCAACATGGGATGGCCCTGACGAGTGATATCGTGGTTGAAATTATGAAAGGGGGGGCTTCAGAGCAGCTGGATCGAGTAAGTTGTCTGACGACTGAACGTTCTTGAGCTCACCAAAAAATTATAGAACACCTTTTCCGAACTGTTGCATCAGGTTGACGACAACTACTACAACCTCCTTGTCGCCGACACGATGCATGAGCTCGCGGGTCTTATGGAATCTCTCTTCAAGCACCTCAACCGTCTTGTCTTCGCAGAGGACAATGGAAATCTGAGCATTCTGAATAGCAGGTAAGGCCAGCACCGTATCAGCATCTCGAACTTTGCTAATTCTTGTCCAGGTATCGTAATGTTCCGACGTTTGACAATGGAACGATTCGGCGGTTTGTGAACAACGTCACGTTGATGAAGAAGTTTGCCTTTCGAGATTTCGAGGACGTTATACAGGTTTGGGTTTCGTGTCCTCGCTGCTCGACTTTTACTCAACGTATTCAGTGCTCCATCCCCTGCTTTGAGGGTCTGCTTCCCGACGAGCACAACGACGTGATACTCGACCTGCTCTGGGACTTCAATGTCCTCATAGCATACGCTTCACTTGGGATGCATACTGATTCAACTGTCGCAACGCTCGACAGTACGATCACCCAGTACGGCAAATCTCTCCGGCGATTTGTAAACAAGACTTGCGCCGCCTACACGACAAAGGAGATCCCGGAAGAGGCGGAAAAGAGGCGGAACGCTGAAGCTAGCCGGGCAAAGAAGAGACACAAACAGGGCAAGGCACCGAAGAAGAAGAAGAGTGATGCCAGTGAAGAGGATGCCGACGGGCTGAAAGAGAGGACGTTCAGTTTGAAGACGTTCAAGACCCACATGCCGACACATTACCCGTACTTCATCAAGGCATTTGGTAGCCTCGATAGCTACACGACTCGCATGGTACGTCCAACGGCTATACTTTTCAAACTTGAACTAACTTTTTATTCTGATTAGGGAGAGCGCGAACACATACGCACCAAGAGGCTATATGGTCGAACGAACAAGCGTAATCACGAACCACAAATAGCAATGTACCATAGACACGCGAGGTTGTTGCACTCTCTCCGTGTCAAGGGTCGATTCGTAGAACATCACAAGGCCAAGGACACCGTGTATACGATTCCGGACAGGGAGAGACTGCTCCTAGGAAACCCGAAGGAGAGGTATCAGATGTCGCCTAGCGAGCGATACCCACTGAAGCTCCACGAGTTTACGAGTGACGAAGACGATCCTGCTCTCCTTGTAAGTATACCAGTCTTTGAAACGAGAAAAATTTAATGACTTTCGATCTCATTCCAGTACTTTTACGATCACCTACGTTCGCATCTTCTCTACAGAATTCTTGGGCTCTCGGGCGACAAAGAACTGGATTGCAGACAACTCAATTCGCTCATATTCGTCAAGAACTGCATCTACATTCACCGAACCTTCCGTATACACTACAACATGTACAACCTGCGTCGGAAAGCCCAGACGATCAATCCCCGCACCCATCCTGATATCATGTTACTGGCAGATGAAGTTACTCATGAGGAGGAGAGACACCCATATCGCTATGCTTGCGTTATTGGGGTCTTTCACGCAAATGTTTGGATATGGGACGATGAGATAAGGCCTGAGGATCGGAAGGTCCACAAGATGGACTTTCTGTGGGTTAGATGGTACGAGCTGGACACAACCTACCGACATAGTTGGACTGCAAAGCGCCTGCCCAAAGTTCGTTTCCTTCCGGCATCGGACCCCGATGCGTTTGGTTTCGTCAATCCGGCTAGAGTGATACGGGGTGCCTACCTCGAGCCTGCTTTTCATGACGGGTTAACCATGGACTACGATGAGGAAACCGCGGCAGCGAAGGATCTTCTTCCACCTAAATCAGTGGCCAGAGTCCGTGAGATTGTTTGGGAGGGAAAGTTGGTCGCCGAAGCATATGACTGGGAAGCCTACTACGTTAATTTCTTCGGCGACCGAGATCTGTTCATGAGAAATCGTGGTGGAGGTGTCGGCCATTCAACTCGTGCACACACAAGGCAGCTGGAGCTGGAGGCAACAAGGAACGACAAGCCCTTGCCTACATACGACGTAGAGACGGGGGAGCTTTTGGAAGATGTGCCTGGATGGGAAACTGAGGAGGAAAATGAAGAGGATGATGAAGATATGGGAGTGGAATCGTCCGACTCTGACGCGAGTACGACGTCTACGCGATCGACGGTGAAATACCCGGACGATTACGACTCGAACGACGACCAAGAGGATGCGGAAGCAGATGATGGGGCTGCGGATGCCTAGCCCCCAATCCTTCGCCTCGAGATTGCCGTTCGCTACATACTATGCCCTTCGCTCAAGAAACCTACAAGAAATCTACTAGTACTTCTCACTTCAAGCCTTCTCAATCCAGCCTGCTCGGGCAAGTAAAGAATCAATTTCTAGAATCAAAGGTATGATAATGTCTTCCCATACGTCGCGTCCAGAAACCTCTAACATCTCGAATATTTCGCAGTGCTTCTTCAGACAATCGTTGCATTGCTTCCGGGGCCTCGACAAACACATTTGATCCAATTTCAGGTGGACAAGTCGTTCTAGGTAAGCTATTAGTATTGTCGTGGAAACCATACCGCCATACTGACCGGTTTGGTGACAGTGGGTCACTGGTGACAGTGGGTCACTGGTACCGGCGGAAACCAGGTCTGGGTTTGAGAATGGCATTGCCGACGCCATTGGTCCTCCCGTTTCACGTAGTCGACGGTCCTCCCCACCTTGTACCACTCCGAGTCCCAGAAAGGCGATCCCCCTTCAATGCGGTAACAGTACAAGAATCCCTTCTGCTCAAAATTAGGCGTTGAGACGCCCGATAGCAACGTCCCGAGCCAGTTCTCGACTATCGATACGTCGAGCCAGTGCCAAGGGCGGGCAGAGGATCTTCTTGGCATTAGGGGTGCAACAGTGTTCGGAAGAGATGATCGGAGGACGTTTTTGAGAGGCTCGTAGGTGAATAAGGGTCGGATGGGGAATTTCGAGGTCGGACGTCGCCGTTCCGTCGACGTTAAGAACGATGGACTTGGGTCCGAAGAATAGATCGGGATACCTTGTCTGCGGGCCACCGTCGGGTCGGAAAAGGCGTTGGGACCGGTCCAATCCCACAAAATCTGTCGTTCGTGTTGGTATAGGGTTGTTGAATTGGGGTCCGAAGAATAGATGGGGATACATTGGCTGCGGGCCACCATCGGGTCGGAAAAGGCGTTGGGACCGGTCCAATCCCACAAGATTTGTTGTTCGTGTTGGTATGGGGTTGTCGAATCGTTATATAAGAAATCGTGGTCGCAAACGCACGGCGAAGTCGAGTTCAAGAAAGAAAAATCGTCAAAAACGTTGGTATACGGGGTCTCGTCGTTGTTGGATATCGAAGTCGGTATCAAAATCGGCGTTTGTGGGTCTTCAAAAACGTTCTGATTCGGACAGTAACCGCCGTAGGAGCTATTGGTCGGCATGGAATCGACAAATGGCGAGGCCAAAGTCAAGAAACGATTCATAGTGGGGGGAAATGCCTTCCAGGAAGGGCAGAGCTCAAAATCAGTACTCAAAACCGTTCAAAAACGATCAGTGACGCACCTATAAGCCTTTATTATACTCCTTTATACTTCTCTTGGGTCCCAGGATGCTGCAGGTGGGAGGATAGAGCAGGGGATGGGATGGATGGAGGTTGATGGTGGTGGTTGATGGTCAAAATGTGGAGGAGGCTGCGCCCAAGCTTTGCACACGTTGTACAGCGTCGTCAATTATGTCGTCATAGACTGCCACGGCAACGACGTTGTCATTTGTATAGATAGTCAGATTCCCTTGTACCCTACATTCTTTTTTTTTGAAAATTTTACTTAGATTATGATTACTCATGCGCGAGAGTGACCTTCACAGCAGTTCCTGAGCGCTTGTGAGAGGCTGTAAGCCTCAGAGGCGCTCATGAGCGCTTATAAACGTGCCTGAGCCTCGTGGCCTCTCACAAGCGCTCATGCACAGCCCGCCTGCTCATATACCCTCACGAGCGCTATAATCCCTCACGAGTAATCAGAATCTAGGTACACTTTTTCTGGTGCAGTGGACCACCATCATCTGGAATCGTTTTGCCACCGTTGTACAGTTTCAACCCCAAAACAAAGATAGCCTTCAATGTATTGTCGGCTTCGTCTCAAGCTCAAGCTCGTCCGAGGATCTCTAGCTCTGTCGCCGACCAATATACCCTTAGTCTTCAGACGTCTAAAGGGGAAGAAAAAAATGAAGCTGGGCTCACCAAAACCTTGTACTTCTGCTGTATACTTCAGAGGTCCTAAAACAGACCTGAAAGCGCATATCGTGGTGGAGAGGTGGAGAAGAAGTACAACGTTAACAAAGGGTAAGGGATCGCAGAACAAACCGTAATTTATTTTTGGCAATAAAAACAAGAACACCCCAAAAAATCGAAAACTTTCCACAAATAAATCGCTAGCTGTATATGGCTGTAGAGAGCCGTTCTTGAAGCTCCTTGCTGCTCCTTGTTCACCTTCCTCACTTTGTATTCGCTATCGCTACCAAACCTCCCACTTTTGGTGTGCAGGCTACAAATCCGTCACAAATCCGAATCTGATAAAGTCATGGCTGTCGCAACCTTTGGGAGTATTTCAACCGACCTTTCTTCATCCGACCACCCCTCACTCCTCTTAGAACTACAACCGACAACTGCGCCGCAAATGTTACTTCTTCTCGCTGAACTCTGCTCCCGACAACGCCTGGCAGATTCCACAGCTACGGCCCCTTCTTCGGGCAGCGAAACTCGTACTACAGCAAGTGTCGTCTGGAGCTGCCTATCGATGGTGATCCTTTGTACCTGGACATCCGTACGCCCCAACGTCCCCAGTGTACCGCGCTCGGGCCACGAGGCTCTGGTGTACTGGGACAATATAAAGATATTCCTCATCGCTCTTATTGCGCCTGAATTCATTGTCTCTTGGTCTATCTGCCAGTGGTTTGCCGCCCGGGAGATGGCAAAGGAATACCAAAGTACGTTGCACAATGACCCTTATACTCGGTGTCATATTAAGTTCGTTCTTAGAGTACGGTTGGACAATAACCCATGCATTTTTTGCTCTAATGGGAGGATTTGCATTGTACGACTCCGATGGCAATTTTCTATTTCATCTTTGGGATCAACGATTCTGCAAACGCTCAAAGGGCGTTCAGGACAGCCACGATACCCAGCTGCGAAAACTTGAAGAGTTGCATCCCCATGGCCGCGGCAAGTACAAAGTGAGTATCTCACATTACCGTCTCACAACCCCGCACTACTCAATCATGATCTTCACAGTCTCCACTCGAGTATTGTGCGGCCAATGGATTGATAATCATGACTGAAACGGAGATTGAGAACCTCGGCCACACGGATCTCCTCGCCAAAATCATCGCAATATTTCAAACACTATATTCTATCACGAGTTGCATAGCACGAGGAGTCAAGGGGCTCGCCATAACAGAGCTGGAGTTTTTCACTCTTGGTTTTGCGGCGCTCAACCTTGTGACCTACTTGTTTTGGTGGCACAAACCATCGCGAGTTTGGTTTCCTGTTCGCATCATGGCCAGACACAACCCCCTCTCTCAACAGTCCTCAGGTCCTCAGGATCAGAATGAGGAAGCAAACTCCAGGCTACTTGGCACTGAGACTCCCGCCATGTCGCCCGAGGCAAGGGCTCCTGGAATACTCAGCGCATTTTGGGATCGAATCTGGGACCCTTACGGTGATGGTAGAGATTGGGATGATTGGTCCCTGCACAAACATACGATGTGGATACTTCTGCTCCCACTGAAGGCCACTGGGCAAACATTCAACTATTCCGGGTCCCTCAGCGGTGACGATGCCGATACCCGTCCCCAGCCGGAACATGGAAACATATTCTCAGCTGGCAAGAGTGAAGTACTAGTTGGGGACGGGTCTCTCATTGCTGTTCCACTGCTCTTCACCGCTGTCATTCTCGGCGTATCCCACTGTATCCCCATCATGTGATGAGCCAGCATAGTTAAAGTGCACAGTGGGTATAACGAAGTAAACCTCACATGGGTAATACACAGAGTGTTCTTGTAGTCTTGAGATGCTTGAGAAGAGGTGATAATCGAGTAGATTGTCCTAAGGCTTAAGGCCTTTTGTCCAGTCTTTTATACATAAGTTTCTGGTACATGTAATGAGTATTACACTAACTGAAACTACTACTAGAAGTAGGTATTCGGCCCTAAAGGCGTAAAAGACATTAGTACTGTGTAAGTACTTCTACCATGAATGGTAGTATGCTTGGTGAGCATAGTTGTGTTTGCCTCATGTATTGGAGGCTCTACTTATGCTATTGGATAGCGACTGTCTATAGTGTCATATATGATGAAACTAAATATACGTAGTAAGATACGTAGACAGAGACGTAGTACTTGCATGAGGACGCAAGTGTTCTAGAGGCGTAGCTCTATAAATAGTGTGACGCGTAAATAACACGTCAACAGTGTATCACATGATATCCATCATGTTCAACAAGAGGCAGGATGACGTGTTGCGGGCAAACCAGTCTGGAGATAAATCTCAAAAGTTTAAACAAAACATATGTTTTACATATGTTGTATTCGAACAATATTCGAATGCCCGCCCCTGACTGAGATGTTGGCGGTCCGAAGCCGGCGGGAACAACTTTGGAAAGTCTTTCTCACACTCTCTGACCTCTGACAGTGAGTCTGAACGCCGAGGCCCCGCCGAGGCCTTAGACCCCTCTCTCATAATCTCACTCATTCTCAACGTTCAAGCACTCCCTCTCACTCTCTAGCTCAATCAAAATCATAGTCTCGTAACAGTGGGTTAACTAAGTGCTGTGTTTCGCGAGCATCTCTCATCGCACTAATTTGGTTCCCCCCAGCTTGTAGTAACTCGGGTTACATTCAGGACGATAGACGACCTCTAATCAATGCCGTGTGGAATTGGCTCCCTCAAACTATTTGTTCGAACTACCCGTTGGAATCACCCGTTTAGATGGCCCGTTCAAAACGACAGTTCAAGCTGAAGGCTTGGATCCCCCATTCGCGACTGGTTGCGGTCGAACAGTATGTTTGAACCGGTGGGTTTGATCAGGATTGACTATCCGTGTGTAATATCCATGTTCAATTAAGGGTGGTTTAAAGGTGGGAGTTCACTTGTGCCTCTGTATCCGACAGG
The DNA here is from genome assembly GCA_029532415.1 of Marasmius tenuissimus. Taxonomy (NCBI): domain Eukaryota; kingdom Fungi; phylum Basidiomycota; class Agaricomycetes; order Agaricales; family Marasmiaceae; genus Marasmius; species Marasmius tenuissimus. The sequence goes on along the minus strand of JAQOTA010000054.1, from coordinate 2,769,057 downwards.
TTCAAGTTGAAGTGAGCGTCCGAGCGTTCTAATAGGCCATTTGAACGCCGATGCGCTGGCCCCTGGGGCTATCGTTTATATTACACAAGATATTGTTAGAATAAGCCATATGTAAAAGAAATGAAATGTTTAAACTTTTGAAATTTAACGCCTGAACCAGTGGCCAGAAAACGATCTGGATGATATCGTTTCGAAGCACTTTCCAACCGCGCCTTGAGATGATTCCGCCGCCGCCGAGTCACAAAAGATATAACGACTCACCGAATCAAGTCAAAGTCGTAACCTAGCAATAGTACATAGGAATTCGGATCATCGCACTAAGAAGCTTCTTACCGGTAGCAGAACTACACTATCGTGTGTATAAATATCAGCTGCAGTTGTGGTGTGATAGATAGGTACTTGGTAACATACAGATAGCCCGAAACTAATGTTCAGACACCAAATTGCGGGATCAAGCTCGTCCACTCGACTTGCTGCAACGCGGGAGGTGGAAGGTCTGTCAATTGCTTAACCGCTAGCACCATCAACGCAATACGAACTATCGGATATATAAACACGAGGGATAAGATTATGGTTAGACGCGCAATCCTTTGAGTTAACCGTTGTACAACCCAATTCACCGAGAGGTTTCCCGATACACCCACTACCACAACCAAGATTGGAGCTCCCAACGGCACAATGGCTGTCAAAAGTGCGAAAACGGTCCAGAGATAGTGGTCCATGGTATGGCCGGGAAAGTCGTAGTAGTTGAGCATGATGGGGATACAGTGGAATACGCCGAGTATGACGGCGACGAAGAGCATTGGAACGAAAATGAGGATAGAGTCCTCAACTTTGCTACTGCCAGATGAAAATATGTTTCCTTGTTCGGACCGGGGACGGGTGTCGACGTCATAATCACTGCTGAAGGAATAGTCGAGTGTTCGCACAGTGGCCTTTAGTGGGAGCAGAAGTATCCACATCGTACGTTTGTGCAGGGACCAATCATCCCAATCTTCATCATCACCGTAATCGTCCCAGATTCGATCCCAAAATGCGCTGAGTATTCCAGGAGCCCTTGCCTCGGGCGACATGGCGGGAGTCTCAGTGCCAAGTAGCCCGGATTTTGCTTCCTCCTCATGGGCTGTGCCGAGCAAACTGCAGTTTGAATCCTCATCCTGATCCTGAGAATCTGAGGACCGTCGAGAGGAGAGGGGTCCGTGTCTGGCCATGACGCGAACAGGAAACCGAACTCTCGAGGGTTTGTGCCACCAAAACGAGTAGGTCACAAGGTTGAGCGCCGCAAAGCCAAGGGTGAGAAACTCCAGCTCTGTTAATTTATGGCGAGCCCCTTGACTCCTCGTGCTATGCAATTCGTGATAAAATATAGTGTTTGAAATATTGCGATGGTTTTAGCGAGGAGATCTGTGTGGCCGAGGCTCTCGATCTCCTTCCCAGTCATGATTACCAATCCATTGGCCACACAAAACTCGAATGAAGACTGCGAAGGTCACGTTTGAGTAAGGCGAGGTTGTGAGACGGTAATGTGAGATATTCACTTTGTAGTCACCGTGGCCATGGGGGTGCAACTCTTCGAGTTTTCGCAGCTGTGTACCGCAGCTTTCCTGAACAAGATAGGAGCGTACGCAGAATCGTTGATCCCAAAGATGGAAAAGAAAGTGGCCCTCGGGGTCGTACAATGCAAATCCGCCCATGAGAGCAAAAAAAAGCATGAGTCATCGTCCAATCGTGCTCTAAGAATGAGCTTAACATGACACCGAGTATATGAAGAGACATTGTGCAACGTACTTGAGTATTCCTTTACCATCTCCCGGGCGGCGAACCACTGGCGGATCGACCATAGGACAATGAACTCGGGCGCGATAAGAGCGATGAGGAATATCTTTATATTGTCCCAGTACACCAGAGCCTCGTGGCCCGAGCGCGGTACACTGGGGACGTTGGGCCGTACGGATGTCCAGGTGCAAAGAATTATCATCGACAGACAGCTCCAGATGATACCCGCTGCAGTGCGAGTTTCACCACAAGAGGGGGTCGGGGCTGGGGAATCTGGTCCTAGTTGTCGGTAGGAGAGACCAGCGAGAAGTAACATTTGTGGCGCAGTTGTGCTTCCTGGAAAATGGGAGAGTGAGAGATCAGTTAAGTACATACTGTGAAGAGGCATGGCAGCCACACCCTTCTTAGATCTGTAACGGATCTGTGGACTGCCCATCGTCACAAATTGACAATGCAAGCTGTCAATCGCGAATACACGTTGAACGCTTCGAACACGGGACAGCAGAAGCGTCACAGACCACTTTTTGTCCGCCGAAACCAACATTTCTCCAATGAGAACAGCACCATCATACGGCTGTTTTGAAGGTTCCGCAGCACCTGCCACATAACACGAGCAGAAGTTCAAGTCCAAAAACGATAGGCAAGCAAGGAAAGTGTTTGACATACCGCTTGGATCGAACTTCTGTTTTAGTGGACGGGCCAGCTCTCTGGAGGTATCCGAATGCTGCAGTGCCACTGTTCCAAGGACTCTTGCCCGTCGATTTGTCTAAATGATGGAGTGATGCCCAATGCGAGAGTAAGATTGTGTGTGTGGTGTGTAAAAATCCCTCACACTATTGTCTTGATTTCTTGGTTCGTGCATTTCCGACCGTGAGCTTCACAATTGGGCGTTTGATTGGAAAGAAGGGGGTAGTGGTGTTTAATCTGATTCGATCGTTCCCCCTAGGTCCTCAGTTTCTGTCGTGCATCCAGGCCTATGTTCACAGGTGGGAGAGAACAGTTATCGGGATGAGTGGCCACAATCATACCGGACCATAGCGTGAAGTTCTGAAGTACATCTTGAGCTCTATGAATGATCATGATGTATCTGAAACGGAACGGCGCTGCGACGCGTTGCGCACCACATCGATATAGCATGTTTGGCCAGCGTGAGCTGAGAGTGCGCGTCGAGTCATTGTTTTTGGAAAAGAAAAACGATCTGAGATCAACCACATCAAGACGAATGAGAGGAGAACGGAAATGAAGCATACTGCCCAAGCTCAGCTCCAGTCAATCAAAGTTCTGGGGGGTGAAACCGGTGAAGAGAAAGACGCCGGCCCCGATCTTCATTAGAGTCACCGGTCGGAAAGCAGCTGGGTTCTTGACCGTCTGTCTAGTACCGCGGCCAGTTTGTGCATTCATTACTTCGAATGCTGCACGATTCGGAACCAATACTCACTTACGCCGAGCAGCTCAGCTCAGCACAATTAAAAGGACTAGAATAGATAGCCTCTAGCGTTCTAACAACACCGTCCGCTAGAGTGCTAGCCATACCAGATGATCGATGTGTCTTGACCCTCCGGCATTCACGTAGAATATCCTGTGATCGTTCGTGCTGGTACGAGGCGTTTTCATTTCGGGTGTACGAGTACTCCCGTGGATCTGAGTTTGTTCGAGAACGAGTGGCGAGTCTGGCGACGTTCTGGTGTTGATGGTGTTGGTTTGACGAGAGAAAGCATTCAACGAGAAAACCGGCGCTCACTGTAACAGTCCTGAACCGTGTGGCCGCCCGGGCCGGACTCCGAACTCGTGCCATCATCCACGTCGTCTAAATTTCAATTTTCTGACCCCGACATTGTCCTCTCATCCCACCCACTTGGAAGAACGCCTCTCTAGCAGTTCCCCTTCGTCAACGTAACCACAGTACTCACATTTTCACATACCTAAAGCCGGAGGCAGCTTCGTGAAAGCCCGTCTTTGGAGCAGAGATTTATAGAACCTCAAGGTGTATGGGGATCCCGTACGTGTAAGTGGTTTTACAAAAGTATCGCTATTGGGTGGTCGTTAACCGGGTTTTGTGCCTAGTTCAGAAACTCAAGACCTCGTCTGCGCATCAGGACGCATCCTCACACTCATCTTCCTCCTCCCCTTTGCAATCTCAGACGCGTTTTCTTCTCCCTTCGACTTCAAATCCAAATCCCAACCAGAAGGCCTCTAATCGAACGAATTTTCGTCGCATCAACTTGACCAACTAAGCGCGAGCCTCTCCTCGATCGCTATCGCAGCAACCTTGGGTTCTCTGGACGATGCGTTGGATATCCGGTCAAGATACAAGTTGCCGATTTTTGATGATGGTATACTTTGCGACGAAAATACGAGTATCGTTATACCGAGGAGACTTGGGGGCGCGTCGGTTGATGTGGGTGAGTGTTTGAGGTGTTACTAAGTAATTTCTCGAGATGGCTAACGCCTTTTTGGTGGGTAGGTCCATCGCATTACGCACACATAGCTCTCCTCACAACATTCACGACAAACTCGATCAACGTCCCAGCTGATATCAATAGGTCTGAAGCTCGCAAACGCTCATTATTGCGCTCTCGGTGATTCTGAAAGATCTGCTGTACCTTCCTCAGCCAGTGGATCTCAGGATTTCACTGTACCTACCGGGGAGCCAGGATAGAAGTTGGTGGAGTGTGGAGTGCACCGTGCGGGAGACTGGGATGGTGTATGAGTTCAGGGGGCTTCGCCGGTGAAGGGGCATCATTCGATTTTGTATTTCACGATGCCTCTCACCGGTGGGTGGGTGCTGATTCTGGGCATTATAACTGGTAAGTATACGCCCGGGTTCTCTTGCACTACTGGTGTTTACGGTACATCTTGTGGGTGCCCGGCTGGAGCCGCCTTCTCGGGGGACACCTCGTGTAACTTTGCAGGGATGGCATTCGTGGTTGTGAGGTGGTTGTGGAGATCCAGGTCCATTATCGTTCAAAGACGCTATTATCGTTCTTCATGCGGCGATTTCTCGATGTGTGCTTTTGTGTCCGCGGCATCGGGTGCCCAGGTGCGGGCGTTCTTCTTAACCACTATTCCTCCTTGGCTGCCAATGTATGTTGTAGATTTTCACCAAAGGCGAATTTACTTCACCCGTCCCGGACGAAGGCCGCGAGTGAAGATGTGAGGAGTTCAAATCGTATCATCGGGCAGAATTTTCGTGTTCCCAGGTGCCCGTTGCTCTGGAATTGTGGAACTATACGCACATACATTCGGATACATTACCTTGACACACGTGAGGCCGCATCTCGAATCTCCATCCCAGGTCTAATCCGATGAGCTTCACGCCATGAAGATCCCTCAGAGACTGAACAACGGCGTCCTTCTGACTGAACAATAGTCTCATGAGTACACGATATCTGATCCATACCAGTCAGCTATCGAACACAGATTCCACACCAAACAATGAACCTTGGTATCGTAGTACCGGAATGAGGTCAACCAAATGACGATGATCATACAGGGTGATCGAGTACTGTATCGCAGCCTCGAGGTGATCATGGCAGCTAGCTCACTCACTACATACCAATGAGTGTCATCTCCTCTCCTTATACTCATTAGTGCAGACCCGGCAATCGTTGTTTTGTTCATTCCTAGAATGAGAGCATGGATGATCAATCGATCACGGTCGTACACGAAAGAAGGCGTCGCAGTCAAAACGATGGCCCGAAACAATCTACAAAGGCAAAATAAAGCCGAATCGACTCGAAATCAGAACCAAGTAACGAGTGCCAGTACTTGTCCAGTGGGGATTGTGGGCGCCAACTTATTCTTGACCGATACAACTACAATATCAAACGGTACAAGTACCAGTTGCGAGGTGGACTCAGATACGAGGCACTATGTACGGAGTCGACCTAACACTATCGTTCAAACACCAAAATGTGGGATCAATTTCGTCCACTCGACTTGCTGCAACGCAGAAGGCGGAAGGTCTGTCAGTTGCTTGACTGCCAGCACCATTAACGCGATACGAGCTATCGAATAGGATAGGCCGCACAAGAACACGGCTAACAAGGTGGAATAACCGACGAAACCTGCCATCTTCTCCCAATCAAAAAATTCAAAGAAATGTGCGATCCCGAGTCCTAAAGGCAGACCGGTTATCAAAAGTGCGAAAACAGTCCACAGACGTTGGTCTATGGTATGATTCGAAAGGTCGTGGTAGTTGAGCATGATGGGGATACAGTGGAACGCGCCGAGTATGACAGCGGTGGAGTATGTCAGAGTGAGAGCGAGTGGGCGTCGAATGGTAGTAGTGCCAGCTGAAAATATGTTTCCGCGTTCGGGCTGAGGACGAATATCGAGTGAATCGGCACTGACGGCGTGACACATTAGGGTCCAAACGCCCACCAGTGGGAGCACGAGGATTGACACCAACGCTCGTCCACCAAGGTCGTAAGTATGCCATTCATCACAGTGATCGTCCCGGATTCGATCCGAAAACGCGCGGAATATTCCAGGAGGCATTGACGCTGCGTGAGGGGCTGCACCCAGCAAGCTGGAATCTGAATCGTCGTCTTGATTCTGACCAACTGAGAGCTGTTCGGGAGAGCTGGATTTCGGTCTGTCCGTGACACGGACAGGAAACCGAACTCCCGAGGGTTTGTGCCACCAGAAGCTCACGAGATTGAGCGCCGCAAAACCGAGAGTGAAAAACTCCAGCTCGGTTATGGTGAGTCCGTTGATTCCTCGTGCTATGCAGTTCGTGATGAAGTAGAGTATCTGAGATATCGTGATGGTTTTGGCGAGGAGATCCGTGTGGCCGAGGCTCTGGATCTCCTCTTCAGTCATGGTTATCATATTGTTGGCCACGCAGTATTCAAGTAAGGACTGGACAGGTTGTGATCAGAATAAACCATGAGACGGTAATATGAGCTGCTCACCGAGTACGACTGATCACGGCCATAGGGAAGCAACTCTTTAAGCTTTCGCTGTTGTTTACTGAACCCGTCCCAATCTTCCTCGTCTTTGAAATGCTCGCAGTATCGTTCATCCCAAAGATGAAAGAGAAATTTGCCCTCGGTGTCGCACAATGCAAATCCGCCCATGAGAGCGAAATATGCATGGGTCAGCGTCCAGCCATACTCTGAAATCAATCTCAATATGACACCAAGTATGTGAAGGGATTATGTACGACACGCCTTTATATGCCTTTGCCATCTTCCGGGCGGCGAACCATTGGCGAGTGGACCATATGACGATGAGCTCGGGAGCGGTCAAAGCGATGAAAAATATCTTTGCCTTATCCCAGTATACCAGAGCCTCGTGACGCGAGCGCGGCACGCTGGGGACGTTGGGACGAACGGATGTCCAGGTACAAAGGACTATCATTGACAGACAGGCCCAGACGATATCCGTTGTGGTACGAGCTTCTGAACATGAAAGACCCGTCGGAGCTGTGGACTCTGGACCCAGTTGTCGGTGAGAGAGACCCGCGAGAAGTCGAGACATTCGTAACTGAGCGTTGTGATTTTGGGAGACTGAGATAACAAGGTGTCAGTCTACGTACTGCCAAACGCCACGGGGGCCATACCTTTTATACCGGCCTGCACACTATTAATGAGCGTCAATTGCGGACGCCAAGTGGCACGACACTGGAGTGCCTGTGGCGTAGCCTGAATTTATGAAGGAAGAACTAAACTTGACGTGGGAATAGACATTGGGTGTTTTGAAAGTGAATAGGTGAGAAGACTACAACGAGGCACAAGGGACGCTTGGTGTCCACCGCAGAAGACACCTCAGAAAGGGATTTCATCTTGGTGCCGTAGAGGCTGCAGGTACCCTGCTCTGCTCAATCTCAAGGAGAGAGGGGGGCGAGAACAGGGGTCGCATACGGGCTTATGGTGTCCTTAGGAGTGTGAACGAGGGGTACCGAAGCGAAGAAGACGTGAAAGAGGCGACTTTCATCGCTATCTGAGGAAACCGACGACAGAAGTAACAAGTTTTTTTCAGCAACTCAGAGAGGTATGCAAATCGTGTTCGGCATACCGCAGCATGACTGGTGTTTGAATCGCAACTCTGTCTCAACCGAAAATCCAGCCTTCCGGATAAACCACGCTCAGCGTGTTTGATGTCCATGACAACGTTTCTTGATTACAAGCCGGGACCGTGAACTTTTCGTCTTGAGGTATGTCGGAAAAAAGCCAGGTGTTTGTTCCCCGCAGCAGCTGTTTCGAGGCACAGACTGTTTTTCAGAGCGGCAGTGATTTCATGAGTGTGCTGGATACGGTGGCATTCCGTGGAACGAAGATCGATGGTGGTGGTACTGGTTCAACTTGACGCTGGGAGAACCGGCGCCTACCCCGAGTCTCGTGGTAAAACGGCCCAGACTCCGGACTCCTATTGTGTCTGAGCAACAACCACCATCCATGAGCCTCCTCCTCGACGCCAACATGAACGAACCACTCACACCTCAAGGACCACAATTCGCATCTCTCCTTTCCTTTTTCATCTCAGTCTCTTCCTCACCGCCTTCTGGGTCGCCCCTCGCCCGTCTTTCGATCCATTCCCCCCATTACTAGGCTTGTTTGAAGTCTCGGTAATCGTATTCACCAGCGTAAACTGTCTAGTCCCGAAAGCCAGAGACAGCTTCCCAAAGTCAGGTTCTTGGGAAGAGCTCTACGCATCGCTAATGGGCTGGTTACTCACCTGAATCCATGGCTTAGAAAGTTAGGGCCTTATCTGTACATCGGCATACTTGTTCACACTCATCCTCTTCGTCCCGTTCGCATTCTTCGCCGCCTTTTTCCCCTAAATACAAATGCGACGCATAAGGCTTGTCAGTGTGCCCGTTACACCAACTGTTCGTGTATTTCTCAATTCTGAATGTAGCCACCACGATGATTTGGGCTCCTGGACGATGTGTTCGGTGAAGACACAAGTTATCGGTCAATTTCGTTCAGAGGACTGTTGGGGCGAGGAGCATCGACCAACTTAGGCGGGTCTTCAGAGTACCAAGTAGCGGTTCGGGATGGCTAACGTATATTTTTTGGGTAGGTCCACTAAACTGATTATACACGGCCCTTCTCGTTTCACCCTCTCTGTGGCGTTGGCCTTGTCACCACAGCTAAAAGAAATGGCGTTCCAATAGCAGGAATTCCAATTAGAGGCAGAATAACGTGTCGTGGGCAAACCGATGGCCAGAAAAATAGTTTTATTCAAGACTAGTGATGTGCGGGCTCGGGCTTGAGCCCTGGTGAGCCCAAGCCGAGCCCAGGGCTTGAAAAGCCTAGCCCAGCCCTGGTAGAGGGCTTTGGGAGGCTTAGGGCTCAGGCTCGACATTTTGTAAGCCCAAGCCCTAGGCTCAAGCTCTCTCTCATCCTCGACCGACGAGAACAAGATATACTTCGCATATTTCAGTCTCCCAAGCATTGTTAGTCCCGGCGTCAACACAATACTATATGAAGTTAAAGGTAAGTGATCCATTTGATTTTCACAGCTGAAATTGAGGTTACTACTCACTGATTTCGAGTTACCAGTTGCGGAAGACGTGTCAACTGCACCTCTCTGAGCCAACATGCTTGACGGGCAGTGGTGAGAAGGCACTCCGAGACAAATGCTACACTAATTGAGATGTTCTATTCTCTGTACAGTGACAATATAAGAGGTTGGTATAAGCCCGGGCTCAGGCCCAAGCCCCAGGGCTTTGACCTCCGGCTTGGGCTTGAGGCTCGGGCTCGGATTTCGATAAGCCTAAGCTCTCAAAGCCGAGCCCAAGCCCGAGGCTTTGAGCCGAGCCCGAGCCCGCGCATCACTATTCAAGACAAAATGACTAGCTGAATCAAACCTACCAATAGTACATAGGGATCCGAATCCCAACACTAACAGGCCTCCTACCAGTATGGCTACAGTATCGTACGTATAGATATCAGTTGCAGTGGTGGGATAAGAGATAGGTACTTGGTAGCATACAGATAACCCAACACCAATGTTTAGAGACCAAAATGCGGGATCAAGGTCGTCCACTTGACTTGCTTCAACAGTTCCGATTCGTCACTATTAGGCGAAAGGTCCATCAACTGTTTAGCCGCTAGCACCATCAACGCGATACGGCAGGTCGTATAGAGCAGGACGATCGTTACGGCCAGGAACGCAGGAAACGGTTTCTGGTGAGAATCTGTCGGATTCATAACCCGGTTCTCTACTCCTTTGTTGTGTACGTATACTATATATAAGATTGCGATTATAAAAGGCGTACCGACTGTCCAGGATGCGAATTGCTGCCAGAGAGTATCATCCAGGGAGGGAACAGTCAGAAGGGGAGCAGGATCGTTGACCTTGTCGATGATCGGCAAAACGTGGAACATGCCAACTATGGCAATGGAGAAAAATGTTATAGAGGTTGTGAGTCGGAGGATAGTCATAGTTTTGCGACTAATGCCAAGGGTAGTGGGTGAGAATATGTTTCCACGTTCCGGCTGCGATGGGTGGGCTTCGTCACCCAGCGTGGCGGCGATTATCAATTTAATGACGACCCTAATTGGGAGTAGGAGCAGCAACACTATTTGGCCACCAGGGCTATCCCGATCATCGATGTAATCGTCCCGGATTCTATCCCAAAACGCGCGGAATATCCCGGGAGCCCTTGACGCCACGGGAGGGGCTGTCACGCGGAGCAAACTGGAGTTTGCATCCTCGTTTTGATTCTGAGCATCTGGGAGCTGCTCCCGGGGGGAGCTGGTGTTCGGTCTGTCCATGATGCGAACGGGAAATGGAACGCCCGAGGGCTTGTTCCACCACGCCACGTAGCTGATAAGGGTGAGGGCTGCAAAACCAAGAGTGATAAACTCCAACTTTGTTGTGGGGAGCTTGTCAACTCTTCGTGCTATACAGGTTGCGATGAAATGCAGCGTGTGGAGAATCGCGATGATTTTAGCAAGGAGATCCGTATGGCCGAGGCTCCGAATTTCCTCTTCAGTCATGTTTATCATTTTGTTGGCCGCGCAGTATTCAAGTACGGACTAAGAGGGTCATGATTAGGGCAGAGCTGGGAGATGCCAATATGAGATACTGACTTCGTACGACTGATCAAGGCCGTAGGGACATAACTCTTCGAGCTTTCGCTGCTGTTTGCTGAAGCCGTCCCACCCTTCCTCAGGCTCGTCCTTGAAGTGTTCGCAAAATCGCGCGTCCCACAAATGAAAGAGAAAGTTGCCCTCGAAGTCGTACAATGCAAATCCCCCCATGAGGGCGAAAAATGCATGAGTCATCGTCCAACCGTACTCTGGAAGTAAGCTTAACATAACATCAAGTATGTGAAGGGACACTGTGCAACGTACTGCGATATGCCTTTTCCATGTCCCGGGCGGCAAACCATTGACGAAGGGACCATAGGACAATGAGCTCGGGTGCGAACAGAGCGACGAGGAAGATCTTTGTCTTGTCCCAGAACACCAGAGCCCAGTGGCCCGATCGAGGCACGCTGGGGACATTGAAGTGTACGGATGTCCAGGTACAAAGAATAATCATCGACAGACAGCTCCAGCCGATACCCACCGTGCTGCGAATTTCTCGACACGACTCAGCTGTCGGCGCTGTGCTATTCGAGTCCCGTTGTTGGTAGGAGAGAGCGGCGAGAGGAAGCAACATTTGTGCCAGCTGTTGGGTGTGATTCTTCTAGAAGAACGTGAGGCGTGGGAAGGGGAGAGGTTAGTTCGAGTACTTCCAAAAGCTAGCACAGTTGTACCTTTATCTGAGGGGCTTTACAACGATCCACAGGGAGGGTGGTGGGGAAGAAATCTCAAGTACGGCTCTCTACATATATACAGCTACTAATAAGCTATTCCTGGAAAGTTTTCGATTTTTCGGGGTGTTCTTCTCGTTTTCATTGCTACAAATAAAATAGGGTTTGTTCTGCAATGCCTCACCCTTTGATAACACTGTACTTCTTCTCCACTTCTCCACCACAATACGCACTCTTAGGTCTGTTCTAGGACCTCCGAAGTGCACATAAGAAGTCTAGATAATGGCATTGTGGGTCCTTGATCAACACGCGTTCGGTAGTGCATGTGTGCTGACCGGGCTGGTGAGAGTCTTAGATAATCGATAAAACCTCACGGCACACGTTTTCAGTAGACTCTCCCGACTGCTGGCATTCCGACGGACTGAGATTGCGCGCCAGCCATTACAGTAATCCCGAATGTACACTGGCAGGCACACCTGCTGCAACCTCCTCCGCTTAAGCCAAGATAGGCTAAAAGCAACAGCCCTGTTGGTCGCATGATGATACTGGGGGTAGTACCCCTCCCGTCCTTGGACTGTCCCAGCCCCAGTACGGCAGCTGCATCAATCCAAACTCTCGCTGCACGATAACCTACGCGTCTTGCTACGAATCATGTGCGATTCTCTCCCTCAACTTGCTCACGGTAGCGTTGTTGGCACCCTGCTTCTGCAATGCCTCACTGATAGCCTCTCCGAACGTCTTCAACCCAGCCTCCCCGATCCACTTATCCTCGATCCCCTGCATTTCAATATCACTCTTCCTTGCCCTCTCTCCGTCAGCTATCAGCTTGTTCAGATGCCCAACGTTGAGGTTCGTGGTACCCAGAATGAACGGGTGATCCCGATCGTCAATGTTCATCGTGATTAACTTCGTCGCAGCCTCCAAATCCGTCCTCGCCATGACCAGACTCTCCACTCCCAAACTTACAATGACATCATACTGCGGCGCTCCGAATTGCGACAAGTCGGCTGTTGTGCTCTTGGATCGGGACAAGGACTTTTCGAGCCATGTGTCCACATATTATTTTTTTCCCCGTTCCGACAGCTTGGTCTTCGACGTAGGTACCCGCGACACCCTTTCAATTCGACGAACATTTTGGCGAGTTTCTATGACGGCGGTCAAACCACCGTGACCGGTATCGGCGTCGGCGACGATGGGGCGGAGGTAGTCGATGTAAGGGGTCTTGGCGAGTTCAGACTCGGGGAGGTTGCTGCGTTGTTTGCAGTCGTGGAAGAGCTAGCCATGGATGGGTTTTTGAGATTGTTCGGGCCAGTTCCGGGACGCATATAGACGACAGTAATTCATCTTGAGAAACCTAAACTGCTTTCCGATCGAGCGGATTGAAAGGGAACCACGCCAATTTTGCAGATCTCAGGAAGTTTTCGAGCGAATCGAAGTATCGCGATGCTCAGGTGGCCGCTCATAAAGTCAGACCGTCCACCACGAGGTCGGGTCCTTTTCTTCGATAGCCTGATATCCAGAACTTGGCAACCATGACGTTCCATCGTTCTTACTGGCCGTCATGTTCGGGGGTCACGAACAGTAAGTTGGTTGGATCCGACAGTAACCCGGGTCGAGAGGCCTTTGGAGGACGATGGCTCAAAACTTGTAAATGGTCTTTCAGCCCATTTTGAAACACAGCTTGAAGCAGCGGGGGTCGAAATTGCACGCGTGGGACGGTCTGCCAGAAACAATCGTAAGTGTCGAACGTCGAGTCGTTGACCTTTCTTTCCAAACCAAAACACTATTATACATATACACTACAAAGTTCTACAAATCAAGCGCGCGACTCTACAACTCTACAGCTTACTCTTGCCTCCAAATTGGGATTCTGTAACACCAGCACCCATAGCCGAAGTCGACGACACGCCTCCAGTAACAGTCTTGATTAGGTTGTCGGCGTAGTTGGCTCCACTCCACTACAAGACAAACGAGTTTTCAGTGAAATGGAAAACGAGGGGAAAAGAAAGAGAAACGGACCCTTTGATGGGTAAGTACATCACATCCCAACTCTCTCTCCTTTCTTTGAATGAGTGTAACATATGCCTTCATTCCAGTCTTGGAGAACTCTTTTGCGAACAGGTCCGAAATGTAGCCGTTCGAATGGAGACCACCGAGCTAATACGAAAAAGATCAGTACACAAAGATAGAAAACACTCGGTTCAACGCACCGTGATGAATTGCCAGACAAAGCCCAGTTTCCCCAGTTCCCAAACGTACTTCTCCATATCCTCCTCATTCAACCCGGCCGCGTCCCAGTTGAACGATGGACTGAGGTTGTACGCCAACCACTGTCCGGGATGTACAGCATGCACACCCGCTGCAAACTCCTTCGCCTGAGCCAAGATAGGCTTCTTGGTCTCCATCCACAACAAATCAGCGTACGGTCCGAACGCAACAGCCCTGTTGATCGCACACTGGGTTCCACCCTGGTATCGGTAGTACCCCTCCCTCGTCCTTGGACTATCCCAGTCCCAGTATGGCAACTGCTTCAACCCAAACTCGCGTTGTGCGATGACCTGCGCGTCGTGCCACGAGACGTGCGCGATTCTCTCCCTCAGCTTGCTCACAGTCGCGGCATTAGCACCCTGCTTCTGCAATGCCTCACCAATAGCCTCTCCGAATGTCTTCAATCCAGCCTCCCTCAGCCACTTATCCTCGATTCCCTGCAGCTCAATCCCACTCTTCCCTGCCCTCTCTCCGTCAACCATCAGCTTATTCAGATGTCCAACGTTGGGGTTCGTAGTACCCAGGATAAACGCGTGATCCCGATCGTCAATGTTCGTCGTAATTAACGTCGCAGCCTCCGAATCCGTCCTCGCCACGACCAGATTCTCTACACCCAGGATATCATACTGCAATCGTATCGCAACAAGTCGGTTAATGTGCTCTTGAATCGGGACAAGGACTTTTCCAGCCATGTGTCCGCATTTTTTCGTTCCGGCGGCCTGATCCTCGACGTGGATACCCGCGGCACCCTTCTCGACGAACATTTTGGCGAGTTTCATGACAGCGGTCAAACCACCATGGCCGGTGTCGGCGTCAGCGACGATGGGGCGGAGGTAGTCGATGTAAGGGGTCTTGGCGAGTTCGGACTCGGGGAGGTTGCTGCGTTCTTCGCGTTGTTTACGGTCGTGGAAGAGTTGGGCCATGAACAGGTGTTCAACTTTGTTTGGGACCGTGTTGGAAGGGTAATCTGCCAGAAGGTGTCGGATCGGGGTAATATCGACAATTCACGGAGACAGTACTTACCAGCCAGATCAGGTCCAGGTTCGTTCGTGCTAGCAGCTGTACTGGAGCATTGCCAGCCAGAGACGTACACCGTCTCGAGGTACTTGGCCATTTGCGTCACTTGTACTGGATCCAGACTTAATCGGAGAGCCGTAAGTCAATCACGGTGTCATACCAAGAGAATCGCACAACTCACGCTCCATAGGTATGCGAAGGTGTCTTGTTCTTTGCGTGATTGGCCAAGGTCGTCCATAGTTTCTTGGCCATCAAGTTGGATGGATACTGGATCGCAATCGACCCTCGTTTTGCGACGACCTGGGCTGCGGTATAGGGGCGCTTGACTCGCGAGAAACGAGGAGACTGGGAGGAGAATCCGTTGGTCAGTCGATGAAGAACGTCCGTAGGTAGATAACTCGATCTCGCTCACCTTCCACCATTCCTCAACCTTTCTCACCTCCTCTGCAAATGCAGCTCGTTCAGCGTTGACCATGATAGTAATTCGTCAAGGGTGGAGGGGAAGGAGAATCGAATCGTCGAGATCCGATGGTAGTGGTTGAAGAGAAAGAGAGGGTACAGAGTAAATAAACAAATGACAAACTCGATATTTGAGGGAACGGAAGAGGGATGGGTGAGAAACCCCTGTCTCTCCATAAACCCGGTGGCATGTGATAAATTGTATTATTTAGGGTCTTCTCCGCCTTCTCCCCCCCGCACGGAACTCCCGCCCGCGCAGCGGCACATTGACGTCGCGACCTCCCGAATCTGTGTTCCTTCCCGGGAGAAGGTTGAAGGTGTATCCCGGAATTCACGTTCACGGTTATGCAAAGTGTTTTTCACGTTCTAGTTTGGTTATGGGTGCATTATGCTCGTCGTACATTCTTGGGTTGTTCAACTGGTTGACTATGGGTATCATCATCATACATAGGAGCGCTCAAGTAAATACGCTCTACATCCGTGTCCGTAGGAGTGGAAAGAAGGCTCCACCGAGTATCGGTGTTCCGCTGCTATATCCTGGGCACATACAAATGGCAAAGCCTAGACCCACTCACGTCGTTAAAGTCGGGAATACTCTCCTCGTGGAACACCGCAAACGCATAGTACTACCGCCTATCCCCGTCATAAACCAAACTGGCCAATCCGTATCTCACCAAAAACGCAATAACGCTCCCCACAATCTGCACAGCAACGACAACCTTGACGAGCCGATCCTCCCTCATCGGTCCAAACCTCACCAGCAGCACATTCAAAATAGTCAAATTCGTCGTCTCCGTGATCTCCCCGTCATGCCCAAACGTGAGCTCGACGAACCCCAAAACAGAAAACGTCCGGAGTATCAAAGCGGCAAGCCCAGAAGGCGGTCGCGGCTTCCCATCCTTACTCTCCAGCTTCGCCCGGGAGGGGTAGAGTAAATTCGTCTCTGGTGAGAACCTACAACACATGTCAGTCAAAGTCCAGAGAATGAGTATAGTATAAGAGCTCTCGCACGGACCTGGGCACCCGATGCCGCGGACATGGCACCAATCCAAATAGCTGCGGGCACGAAAGCACGAAATTGAAAATCTGCGGCATGAAGAACAACAATAGCGTTTTTGAATAGTGAGCCTGGATCCCCACGACCGCGAATGCCATTCCTGCAAAGTAACACAGCGTGTCTCCCGGGAACGCTCTTGCTGGGTACCTACCGAGCGTAGTATCAACATCAGCAGGACAAGAAAACCCGGGCGCGTACTCACCAATTGTGATACCCAAACCCAGCGCAAACCCCCACAAGCGGCATCATGAAATACAAACTGAACAAATGCCTCTCCACCATTTCCCTACTCCCATACGCCATCCCCGCACTCCATACTCCACCAATCTCCACCTCCCTCTGGCTTCCTAGTAGGTGAACCGGAATACTAAAATCCACCGGCCACGGAAGGTATAACAGATCGTTCAGAATCACCGAAAGCGCGATGATGAGTGCTTGAGATACTTCAGACCCGTTGATCCCTGCTAGAATATTGATAGAGTTTGTCGTGAACGTCGAAAGGAGGGACATGTATATGTAGTACAGTGGGCCTTCCCCTACGCGTCAATACCAGCAATACCTCGAAACCAAAAAGGCACTCACCTAGATTAACCAACGCCCCCAGGCCCAACAGCCCTCTGAACGGAATCGGCACAACAACATTCGTATTTCCCCCTTCTGCAAAGTACACCATCAAAAGCGGTATACTGGCCACGACCGGAATCGGCAACTTGTGTCTCCACCGGATATCGAATACGTCGTCCAGAAAGCCCAGAATTGCAGCGATGATAATCGACAAAATCGAAGAAAGGTACACGCTGAGTTGGTACAACGGGAATTCGTTCACTGAGAGACCTTCCGGTTCGGATTTAGATTTGGAGTTGAAGTGGGAGGAAAAAGCATCGGAGAATGCGAATGGGATGAATAGGATGAGTGTGAGGATGTATACTGATGCGCAGATGAGGCCTTGACTTTCTGGGCTGAGCACAGAGAACCGATTCAGCGTTAGCAACCACCACCGAGAACAAACGAAAACTACTCACACAGGATCCCCGTAAACCTTCAACAAATCTCTCCCCCAAAGACCGGCCTTCACAAAGCTCGGTCCAGCTTTCGGCACCAAATACACCACGCTCGCGAACGCGAACAACGAGAATCCAAACGACGTGTACAATCCCGGTAACGGTGGAAATGGATCCAGAAAAGGGCGTAGAACGAACCAGGAGGCGATGGGGAGGAGACTGAGGAGGAGAATTGGGGGAAGAGGCCGAGGTGCTAGGGCTGCATGTGTGTGAGTCCGTGGAGATACGGGTGGTTTAGTCATGTTGGCATCGAGGAGGAGGAGGAGGAGAATGTGGTCGTTGTTCAATCGAAATTTAGACACGACATGACACGAGTCCGGACTTCGGGCCGGGTTGCCACGCGACTCAGCCTTGTAGGCGCCGATTTTCCCAGCGCCAAGTTGAACCACAACCTCCATCACCAGAACGTCGCCACTCGTTCTAAGACGGGCTCGAGCTATTCATACACCTCCTCGGGATCGTGCAATCAACTGAGACGGATGGGGATACTGAGGGACTGGATCGATTCGAGTCCGAAGATTAGACTAAGGGTTTAGGGAATCCCAGCGCAGTGTTTACAAGTCGCAGGTACGATCACGGTCACTCGCAGTACTTGATACTCTATAGAGCTCATTATCTTATTCTCTCTTAAAATTCTGCTAGATTAGTTTCCAGAAGCTCGCATTACGGAGGATGTCGCCTGGGCTCACTCATTAACAATTTCTACGCTGCTGGACGCCACCATGATCCAGCCGGTTGCTGTTTGAACCGCAAAGAAAAATATAACTCCTGATATATTACCAGTCACATCTCAAGTTCCGAAAGCAAGTCTAAGATGCAAAAGAATTTCGAACCTTGTTGTATACTCACGAGCACCCTGCAAATCTGCTGTAAACCTCGGGGGTCCCGGAACACACTTATAGGTTCGAATCATGGAGGAGGCACATTCCTGCGGAGCAAGCCACATCGTATCTGGAAACGAAACAAATGCACTACTTAGACCCGGCAATCGAAAAGCTTCCAGGAATGTCGACAGTTGTCAATGGCTGTAAAGACCTGTTCGCGAGGCTACCCGCTGCCCCGTATTCACCAAACTCACTATGGCCTATTCCCTGTTAAGCCTCTCAAGTAGGAGACATTTCCGTTGCAGACCGATTAAAGGTATGGCTGTCGTGTCTTTTGAAACCACTTGAACTGACCTCTCTGTTTTACGTTGTCTTAGAAATACAACCGATACCTAGCACAAATGATAATCCTTCTCGGTAGCCTCGCTTACCGACAACTGGATTCAGGGTCCACGGCTCCAGCACCCCTTTCGGGTCAAGAAACTCGCACTACGATGGACACTTGTTTGAGCTGCCTCTCAATGATAGCTCTTTGTATCTGGACATCTCTACGCCCCAACGTCCCCAGCATACCTCGTTCGAGTCATTGGGCTCTGGAGTATTGGGACAAGGCGAAGATCTTCTTCGTTGCTCTTATTGCGCCCGAGCTCATCGTCCTATGGTCCATCCGTCAATGGTTTGCCGCCCGAAAGATGGCAAAGGGATATCAAGGTTCGTTGCACTAAACCTCTCCATGTCTTCGGTATCAAGTTTAAGCTATCTTCAGAGTATGGCTGGACGAGGACCCACGTATCTTTTGCTCTCATGGGCGGATTCGCAGTTTACGACTCTGACGGAAATTCTCTCTTTCACCTTGGGGATGATCAATTCTGTGAACACTTCAAGGACGAAGGTCGAGGCTGGGACGAGCGAGGTTGGGATGGGCTGGAGTAAACAAAAGCACAAACTGCCATATCTTGCTCAGCTCCCGTGAGTCTTGGCGGCGGGGAGCGTTGTCAAAGGGACCAAGAGCAGGCGCAAGGGGGGCTTCCTCGAATTTATCTGCCGCGAGACAATGTGTGCAAGCCAGGTCCTCGACCTGTGTGTACCATCATATCGCTTCTCTCTACTTTTTGCAGCCGCTGAGCAGACCAGTCATCGCGGTATGCCGATAGCTATTTCGTCCGAGCGCTTGTCTATGCTTTGAAATGAAGTTCATTTATCGTTCTATCCAGACATTGAGGAGACAGCATAGGTCACTCGTTACCCCCTGCGCGGCTCCTCCACTTCGGTCTCCCACATTCACGCCCCTAACATGCCGAATCTTTGGAGTGTTGCGAGCATCGGTTTTGCAGGTAGTTCAAGTGCTTTGTGGCTTGGGATTCCGAGAGATCAAGAACGATCATAAGGGTTCTACGCAGATCCTGCATCGCACTTTCTCCCTTCATCATGGTACCTATGTATAGCTCGGTGACGACCACAGCAAATCGAAGCCGCTTTCTACGTCGGACTCTAAGCTAAGCCTCCGTTGTGCCTCGTGTCCAGTCTTCTCATTGATCCACTTTCGAAGCATTGGTTGTTTCATTCTTGCGCCACTCTCCCGCACCGGACAACCAAGGTCCGACGTTGCTGTTCAGTGATACAACAGTATGCGAGACATATTGTATCATGGCGCTCTGGAAGGTTTTCCTTACCTCTTGAATTGGCGCTCCAACTACAGTAGCCATGGAACACATACGTGCCACCTCGCGGCCTCGACGAAGAGGTGGAGATTGAGAGGGCCTGTGGTGCACCAACTCCAAGTAGTGGATATCGGTCCTCACAAACCTCCGCCGTTCGAAGTATCAGTACCTCCCGATCCGGCGCTGCTTTGCCACGATAAAGGGGTACTGCGCTGCCCTCACAACACATCGTATGCCACCTCAAGGCCTCGAATGGAGGTCCCTCTATTGTTTTTCAGGCTCTCGGGTTCAACAGACTCGGAGAGGAATACAATGGGTGCCGAGTTTTTGGCAAGATACTACCAATGTGGTGTTGTATCAGCTTTTCTTCTAAAAGCCTCTCTGTCAGAACCAACGATGAGGCAGAGCAACCCTATCATTGAGATCACCTGCTTGGACGAAGTAGCATCCTCACCGTGAGTCACACAGTCGGAAAAACGCAATGTCCGCTCAACACGCAGCGATGGGAGCACCCCCCTAAATCACACTTAGTTGTCTTCCCGCACCACATCGAACTCTAAATCTTCCATTCATAGTCGATTCTCATTCACTCAATGGGCGTCTCACTTACGTTTCACACCTGGTTTGTTTTCCGGAAGTTCATGGGCGGCAACGAGTAGATGAACGATCCTGAGACCGAATCCAGCAGAACTCGACCGCGCCCTTTCGAACTCGGTAATCAACTTGAACGTGGGGACCTTGGTAAAAATGCGCAACCAGTGACAGTCCATACCTAGAAAAGTGCCACCCCTCGAAGCTTGAAGCTTCAAACCTCCACAGTCCCCTGATTCGATTGAGTCTGAACAACTGTCAGTGTTTCTCAAAGTTGAAATCCGCGATTCTGAGCATTTTCCCTGACAGACGACAGAAACAACGCCATTGATGGAACTGCTCCCCCAAGCTGACGACGTGTCGAATTCCTCCATTAAAAAAGAATATTCGGCAACCACCTCGACCAATGTGAGCCCCTCAATCGTTCTATCTCATTAGCATGTATTCAATAGCCCAACACGTCCTCGGGAACTTCCTCAGTCTGCAAACGAGTCCTTTGACCTTGGATTCGGATCACTCGACTGGGGCCACAATCCTCTTGAGGGCAGAATTTACCGTTGGTACCAAAGCCTTCGTGAATCTCGCGACGATTACCATGGCAAGGATCCCACCAAGATCAAGAAAATTCAGGTCTGGAGCAGCAGCAGGTATTTGGAAACGATCACCCACCGTTACGTGCTATTACATATGGCGGATGGCACTGTGCATCAAGTGGATAGGAGCGCCGCTGAACAGGGAGATCCTTCGATACTCTCCGGTATATCCGTCAGGAATGTCAGAGGCGTTCCATCTACGGACGAGATGTTGGTCGCTGTCAAGGATGCCAAGTTGAAGAAAATGGCGAAGGTCAATCACCTCGAGATCGAGATCCAGCTGGAGAAAGGAGACTGTGAAGTCGACTTGCTGAACGTACTTTTGGCGTGTTATCAGATATCGAAGCATCCACAAGCACAGACATACGACCTCCTCCACTACAACTGCTTCTTTTATTCGTGGACAATCTTGACGGTCGCCGTACGAGGCCTCCTGTACGTCGAGGTCCCCTCCCAAGAGTCGTTGATAAAACGCTTCCATAAAGACCACCTACCCCCCCTCGCAGAGTCTGTCGTAGAAGTTGGGGTCCGCACGCTTCGAGACTTGGTCCTTGCAGCTCTCGCCGCCTTCAGAGAACAGCAGCAGGGATGTAACGGAGAGAAGATCAGAAAAGGGATGAGTTACGTCAATCGGACGGTTTGGGCACTACCAGAAGGGTTCCTCGAGACGCTCAGCAAATTGGCGCTGAACCCGAAACTCGCATCGAGTCTACGGGAAAGGTTTCTCGATCAGATAAAAAAGGTGGTCGCTGACGCGGCTCCTGATGTATACGAGCAAGCCCTGCTTTGTATCGACATTCCACAAGCTTCACGCGGCCGTTTGTATATCGATAATGGCGCCAAGCAGATCATTCGAGATGAAGTTAAGAAGACGTTGATAGAGAAGCTGTGGCCGGCTGTCTTAACCGCTATCGGCGACTCGGCGAACTTTGGTGCAGGGCAGATGAATGCCCCCAGAAGTTTCTGGTCCCGACTCGCGGGAACCAGAACTACACAACTTTATGATGTGCTGACGGCCGCTTTGCATGGTGGTTTGAAGAAGGTATTGGAGAATGCAGCAGGTGTGGAAGTGGACAGGATCAAGATGAAAGCTCAAGAGGATGCTTGTGGTAACCCGTCCAAACAGTTGGAGTTGTTGAACGAGGGGATGTTTGATTTGGCTTGGGATAGCGCACAAGACGGCGCCCTACAGTCTGCGAAAAAGACTCTTGAGGAAACTAGACCCATGCTGCGTCCAAAGCATGCTGTTAGTGGAGTTAGGGATGATATGTGGAATGCAGTATGGAACATGTGGGATGGGTGTTGGAAGGACGCTCGCGAAGGTGCAAGAACAAAGGCGCTGAGTGCACTTGGCATCGTCGTGGACAAAGTCCTCGACACTAGTGTCAACGTTGTGCTTGACGAGCTAAGAGACGAGAAAAGGCAGCCCACGATTCAGGTTCGCAGGCCCAGGAGAGTTTTTGATACGATTGGGTTGAAGTCGGTATGTCGCCCACAATTTTTTTCCCGGTGCTGCCGACGAACATCTGGTTTTCAGACGATGCCACTCTGGGCTGAGGAGGGCCCTATGACGGGTTTAGTATTTCAGGAATACATGGAGCAGCTGGCGAAGAAGGCGAAACTCGGTAGAACCGATATTGCGCAGCCTCAGGCCACTATGGCCGAGATCTACGCCGAACTTGCGGAAGAAAACTTCGATCCTGACAGGATTTTGCAGCGACCACCAACTCTACCACGTGTTACATGAACAAGCAAGTCCGAGGCACTGCTCGTTCGAAGCTAGTACCGTAAGTATATCTGGTTTCTGTATGATACTAGACGACCGGGGTTTCATCAGTATTGTAAGTTCAAACAACCAACGACATATTGGAGTGATGTCCGTACGGATACACATTTTTGCGTTTCTTCTACTTGAGGCTGATCTTTGTCCCATACCCCATGGCTTTGATTCGGGTTCGAAAAGGTTAGAAAAGTCCAACTGTTCAACTTCAGGAAGACCGAGAAACGACGAACGCTGCGGCTTTGTCAAGGCGCGCCAGGCCTTTCACAGTTCACGTGAAATTTGAAAGTGCCAAGGCGACAACCTCGAGTGGCCCTTCTCCATTCTTTCGAAGAAGAATCGTTCTTCTGTACAATTAGAACCTGGTCGAGGGTTGTAGAGGACCACCGGGGCCCGCTTATAAGCGCTTATCGAGAATTTTCGAAGCCCGACATCAGTGAGTCAAAAGATATGCGTCAGGGTTGAATGAGATGGCGACGGCCGTCCCACTCGTGACTCAACCAGAACTTCCCGACCCCAGACCGGCCTTTTCAACTCTTCAAGCCAAAATCGTAGCCTTAAAGACCAATGGCCAAGTGTTGCAAGATAGTTATGGCCTGTCCAGTCCAGGTAAGTGTATTTCGCTCGTGGCGTGGGGGGTACTACTGAACATGATGATCATGCAGCGCTCCTGCAATCTGTGAATCGTGATACTCGATACCCTGTGAGTGCCCGCAGCGTGGTCGAGGTGTTGCCTAGGGGAGACTAGCCATCGGCTATCGCGGTGGCACTGGCAGGATAAAAGATCCACTAGATCTACATCTAAAGACATTCACTCGATGGGATCACGGAATCTTACTCCTCACATATCAACTGTGGTGTGTATGACTGCGTATAACTCACACGCACCGCGGCGAAAGTCAGGCGATGCTTGAGTGGACTGGTGCTGTGACGCAGTAGAAACCCATACAGGGAACTGGAGTATCACTTTGGGGGAACAGCGGCTTTACACAGACTAAATCACCGTCTCTAATTGAATTCATCCAAGTCAACCTTCACAGCAGGCCCACCGCAGTGCTACGCCAGGAAGCTCTTCAGTTTAGATGCCAATGGTTGAATAAGATTGATTGAACACGATCGCAGTGCTGGTATGTGATGCTTTTTTCGTAGACGGACGTTAATATATCGGGCCATCGGCGGGTGGGGAGCTGTCCGTAAAGTTGCCGTTGCTTGAGCCGATGTTCAATTGGGGTTCGTGAATGTGATCGATCCATGACACCTCGAGGCTTCAACGTTCAACGTTCAACTATCGGGGCCGTTGATTGTACTTAAACCGATGTTGCATACTCTCAGATCTACGACCATCGGCCAAGAATGTCGACACTCCTTCTGGCTAGTCTCTCTTATCGACAACTTGGTCCAAACTCTTCAGCCCCAGCACCTTTCTTATGCCAAGAAGGTCGTTCTACGAAGGATATCATCTGGACCTGCTTGTCGGTGATAATCCTTTGTACCTGGACATCCATTCACCCCAACGTCCCTAGCGTACCTCGATCAGGTCATTGGACTATGGTGATATGGGACCAGACGAAGATCTTTTTCGTTGCACTCATTGCACCGGAACTCATCGTTCTCTGGTCAATTCGCCAATGGTTCGCCGCTCGGAAGATGGCAAAGGAATACCAAAGTACGTCGTGCAAAGTCCCTTTACACAATTGGCGTCATAATAACCTCATTAACAGAGCACGATTGGACGATGACACATGCATTCTTCGCTCTCATGGGCGGATTTGCATTTTACGACTCCGAGGGCAAATTCCTCTTTCATCTTTGGGATGATCGATTCTGCCAACATTTCAACAGGAAAGAGCAAGGTTGGGAGGAACAGCATCGAAAACTCGAAGAGCTCTCCCGTGGCGACAATATGAGCCGGTACTCGGTGAGCATCTCATACTGCCGTCTCGCAACATCGCACACTAATCGTGACCGTTCCAGTCCTTGCTTGAATATTGCGTGGCCAAGAAGTTGATAAACGTAACCGAGGACGAGATTCAGACTCTCGGCCATTCGGATATCCTTGCTAAAAGTGTCACAATATTCCAAACACTGCAGTTTATCATAAAATGCATAGCGAGAGGGGGCGACGGGCTGGCCATTACGGAGTTGGAGTTCCTCACACTTGGGTTTGCGACACTCAACCTCGTGAGCTACTCATTTTGGTGGCACAAACCCTCGGGAGCTCAATTCCTCGTTCGCGTCATGGACAGGTCGAAACCTGTCTCTCCCAAACAGGTCTCAGAGGCTCAGAATCAAGAAAGGGAGTCAAAATCCAGCTCAATTGGCGCCGCTCCCGAAACGAGACCTCTTGGGATGCTTGACGCATTTGCAGACAGGATTCGGGACGATTACGGATCTTCAAACGCGTTGTTTGTGATCCTCGTGATCCCATTCCTGGCTGTTTCGCGATTGTTCTCTTACGCCTTAAGTGCCGACGCAGCTCCCCGCCCGCAGCCAGAACGTGGAAACGTCTTCTCAGCCACTACCATCAAGGAGCACCCCCTCACTTACGCCTTCTCGTACTCCACCGCCGCCATACTTGGCGTGTTTCACTGCATTCCCATTATGCTCAATTACCGCCACTTTCCCGGTCATTCAAAGGACCACCACCTCTGGACTGGATTCGCGCTCTCGATGACCATCATGCCGTTAGTAGTCGGTATCGCGCACATTATCACTCGCCTTAGAGCGCACGACCGCAAAGGATCCGTTCCTTTGAAGCTTCTCCTCGTTTTGATCTTTGCCTTGTCCTATGCAACTGCACGGATCGCGTTGATTGTGCTAGCGGCCAAGCAGCTGACGGATCTTCCTGCCTCCGCGTTGCAGGAAGTCGAGTGGACTGATTTTGTTCCTCATTTCGGTATTTGAACGGAAGTCCCCCCAAGATTCGATTGAAGGAAGGACCGGCTCCTCCGAGGTGTACTAGACTGCAGCCTACCACCGAGCTCAACCCCGTTTGGTTTTGTTGAGCATTTCCAAGATATCAATTTCGTATCCATACATAATCTGTAATCTTGTAACCCTCTAGTAAAATAGTAGAACTGTCACTAATCCCAAGATTTCTTCCACATAACAAGCCAAAGTATGAGAATGCATAATCCAGAACCGAGTACTATTCTCGATGAAGCAGGCCAACGAGATATACGACTACAATGTTTGCGTGGGTGTGATGACCTGCATCGCTGCTGCGGCATTGACGGCGGGCACGTTCTGAGCCTTGACCAGTTCAATCTGCTTCTGGGTTGCTTCTTTCGAATCCGTCGACTCCTTCAACATGTAGTCGACGAGTGCTTCAAGCGTAACCACCCCTAATAGGTTCGTGTCGGGACTGATTATATGTATCAAGCCAACGACAAACGTCTGACAGTTATTGCTGATAAGGTTGTACGTTTTAGGCATCGCAGCGATTGCTGCTCTGCCTATACAACCCATTGAAAGAAATATTTCAGCTTTACATCTCGTACAGCGGCAGAAAAGAAAAAAAAGAAGGGGTGGGGAGTCGAGGCGGAGGGAACGTACCGGCAGCGACAATAGCAGCGTCGTTGTACTTGGTGTATCCGACCTCCATCTGATGGGACCACACCTTCCCGTCCGACATTTTGCCGTTTTGGTATCCATTCTGAATTTCGAAATTTCCTGAAATGCCTTTTGGGTTGAGCTCGTGGTAGTAATCACCGACAACGACCGCCCAGTGATATGTGGGGTCGAGAATAGTTTGACCCGCCGCCTTCTCCATCTTCTCAATATCCTCCTTCACTATATCGCCGAGACCGACTCCGGCAGGATGACAGGCGATGGCAACGGATCGCTGTGGATCTTCAAATGAGGGCAATGCCTGTGGCACCACGTCGTTCTCTGTGAAGAAAGAAAGACCTTTGCCGAGCTGGTCGAGCATCTCCACGGCGACATCCAACGGGTTTGGGAGTACTCTGTTGCCAAATCAGTTGCGGATATTACGACACAAGGAAGCTATGGCTCACGGCTTAGGGATGGACACAGGTCCAGGCTGAGTGACTTGTTGGGCGATAACACGAGCAAGCGGAAGGATCAAGAAGTCCATGTTGACGATGTGTATAGTGCAAGGACGTGAACAAGGGTAGGTCTGGCAGAGTGGATAAAAACAATAGGCACTATTTATATGGGATCAATGGTGCTCTTGTCCGGGTTAAATTCGAGTCCGGCGCTTGCCACCAGCAGAACGAGCGACAAGACTGGCGTTCGGCTCACATGCATCATGCTGGTGTCTTAGCGGACAGGAGGTGGAGTATCCGCATGCAGTCGTCGGCGAAATAGACCTCTTTGAGAGGCCCAATTTACCGCACAGAAGGTGCTAGTACGACAACTGAAGGACGGGAGATCTAAGACGGCATTGCAGCTTGTGCCTGCAGGTTTGCCGTAGATCCACTCGGTTCAGTCCTCTCGGGACCCCCATCGCCCAACAAGAACGCCGCAGATAGCAATCCGATCTACCTGGACCTCCTTCCCAGTCAGAATACGTGGTGACTACCAATGCTACAAAGCGTCCGGGATGCCCCAAGACAGAGGACGTGCGGCATACCCGTGTTTTCGTTCAATAGTACGGACGGAGGTACTTGTTGACGTCGGCAAATTTCGTGATAGCTCGAAAGAGCGGAAGAGAGGCGTAGATGAGGCAGCATGAGGCATCAAAAGCGATGGGAACTATCGAGTTTTCAATCAGCAACCACGCATTCAGACGATGAGGAAGAGTATCCAGGAAAAGGGTTGGGATGCATGGGTTTTCCCTTGTAAAGTAAAAACAAGAGACTAACCTCATTTGATCATGCCAGAGAACAACATCATTATATCAAACACAAATGACCACTTGTTCTTCTTTCTCTCTAGATATAGCATCCTTCATATGCCCGCGGCGACAGCATTATCATCAACACCTCTATCAACGCCTACGCCGATCACCCTGACCCCTGACCCCCCTCGATTCCACCTTTGATACCCACTGCCCCTCCAGCCCGCTACGTCCCTAGAGGAATTCGAATCGACGCCGTCGCCATAAGGCCCGTGTAGACGCCATCAATTTCGTTGAGGAGATCACGACGCGTATTTGGGGGGGGGACCATCCAGCCGAGTGAGGTGGTAAAGTATTTCGTGTTGTACGAGTATGGGTAGTACACCGAAGTCGAAGCAGATGTTGTATTCCAACAAAGGAACCAAGGCTATTGGCTAGTGGACAAGGGAAGGAAAGGTTCTTCCGAGGGTAGATATGTTGACGGACAAGCCACTAGAAAGAAAAAGCGGGCGTGAGGCATTTGAATAGGGTGGCGGTTGATGGGGAGAGGGTAGGGGATTGAGGATGGTGCATTGGGAAGGCTGGTTGAAGACGTGTGGGGAGACCATTCGGGGGGCATCGCATGACGCGTAGGATATAGAAAAATGCGAGTCTGAGTTCGAGGAACCTCCCGTAATGAGACGATCCCAGGACGAGGGAGGGCTACGATCAATAGTACCAGGGTGAAACTCGGTGTGCGATCAATAGGGCTGTTGCGTTTGGACTACGCTGATTTGTTGTGGATGGAGACAAGGAAGCCTATCCTGACTCAGGTGAAGGAGTTTCGAGTGAGTATCCATACTGTTCATCCCAAACAATGGTTGGCGTACAATCTCAGTCCATCGTTCTGGGATGCCGCTGGGTTGAATGAGGAAAATACAGAGAAGTATGCCGGGAACCGGGCAAGCTGGGCTCTGTCTGGGAGTTTATCACGGTGCGTTCAGAATCAATCGAATGCTTTCTTTGTTCGTGTGCTGATCTTCCCCGCGTTAGCTCGGTAGTCTTCATTCCAGTTTTTCCAGTTTTGGAGAACTCTTTTGCGAACAAATCCGAAGTATATCCGTTCGAATGAAGGCGTATGTTACGCTCGATCACAGGAAGGAGAGAAAATTGGAATGCAATGTACTGACCCATCAAAGGGTCCATTTCTCTTTTTTCCCTCCAAGTTTATCTCTTTACTGACTCGTTGCATGGTGGTGACTAGTGCCAGTGGAGCCAACTACGCGGACTTAAACCTAAATTGGAGACCGTCACTGGAGGTGTGTCGTCGACTTCGGCCATGGGTGCTGTTGTTATAAAGTCCCAGTTTGGAGAAAATAGCAGGTAGTAGAGCTGTGTTTTTCACTTGTAGAATGCACTTGTATCTGTATCGGCTATCGTGGTCGTTGGGAGAGTGTGGAGTCTGGACAGGTGTGGACTCACCGACAGGTAACAAGCGCTCGTGCTCGTTTCTTGCCTACCATCACCTAAACGAACAAATTGCTATCGTTCTCCAGCCACGGGCTCCGGACAGAGATTGTTCTACGAAATCGGTGTTGCAAGAAACGTTGGATACGACTGCTTTGCTGATCTGCTTAGTGGACCACGCGTATCGTGACTCGTCTCGAAACCCCTTGAAACCAGACTTTGAAGGACTACTCCCGGAGCTCCCATGTCCTCGCACTCCTGACAGTGCCGAGCTGACCTATGTAAGTCGTATTCCCGTTATTTGACTCTGAAGTCCTCGCTCATTTTTGAATGTAGCATGAATATTACTGAACGTTAGCACGGGGCCAAAAAATCCAATACGCTTCTGTTCTTCCGGTTTGTGAACTCAACCAGGAATGGCACCACTGCCCTTTTACTACGAACTTAAACGGACCCAAAGTCGTCAGTGTGTCCACTATCAGGGCGGTATGCTTTGCTTTCTCGTCTCAATGTCCATTTCGTGGTCGATCTTGATTGGCTCTTCTCTCAGACAGCTCCACGCGCTCTAGTCAAGCATTCCACCTTGGCACCCCCCTCTACATATACATTATAATCATCTCGACTCCGTACCCAGCTCTACCGTAGGGTACTTCAAGCTCAACAATCGCTCATAGCTCTCTACGTGCACTTCAGAAGATCTCATCATTGCGTCTATCTGAACACCTATTCCCAGCACCTTTTCCCTACTTCAAGCTTTGCTATTGAGCACTACGCTAAGCCATGGAACAATACCTTGGCTACCCCCAGCTCAACCAAGATGAAGATATACGGGTACATATTACATATACATGGGCCAGTACGGCGGGTGTAGCTGCAGACCTACGTACCGAAACTCGACCTCAAACTTGCGCGCTATATCAAAATATACTTGAACGCCGAACCGACGACTCAAACATCATACATAGCCTGATGGGTGGGTTTTGGAACTTCTCTGTGAATTGCTTTCACAATGCTGCCAAAGTCTTTGAAGTCGCCCTTTGAGAGATTTTTCCAGATTCCCTCCATCGTCGACTGCAGTTCATCAGGCCTGCCGAATTTTGCCCTCTTCATCAACTCCTGCATACGTTCTTGCAATTTTAGAATCGTCATTCTTCTCTCCTCTGAAGATGAAAGCGACTGAAGTAACATTTGTTAGGAGCGATCAGTTGACGATAGACGATGACATACCGAGTGTAGCGCAAAATCGAGTATCTCCCTGGGCAAATGAACGGAGACAGCAGGCTGGCTTGTTTTGGAACCTAGTTCCTCGAGAACGACCTTGACACTCGCGCTGAGGACGACGTCTACAATAGCATTGATTCCTTCCAGTGCCTTTGTCCGTGCGCCGTCGCGTGCCGTACTCCAACATTCGTCCCACACACCCCATACCGTCTTCCACATGACATCCCTGGCCTCATGGTGCTTTGGTTTCAGCGAGTCTCTCGTTGCCTTGACAGCGTCCTGCGCAAAGTTCAAGGCGCCTTCCTGGGCACTATCCCAAGCCAAATTGAACATTCGTGCGTTCAACGACTTGAGTTGTGCGGTTGTGTCGTCGGGATGATCTTCTCTGACATCTTCCTTCACTTTCTTTGCCTTCTCCTCCGTTGCCTTCTGCACTGCTCTCAGACCACCATGCAATGCGGCGTTCTGCACAGCCCAAAGTTGAACGGTCCTCCTTCCGACGAACCGCTGACTTTTCCCCTTGAGAACGTCTTGCGCTATCTCAGACGCTGAATTGACATTCGTCCCGAATCCTTTTGTGATTGCGTCGATAATAGCTGGCCAAAGCAGATCCATCAACACCGTTCGCACTTCGGCTCGAATGATCTCCCTCACACCATCGTCAATCCACAAACGGTCATGCGACTTGACCGGAATGTCGATGCGGGAGATGACCCGTTGATAGACCTCGGGAGCTTTGGCTTTCAGGACCACCCGGATCTGGATATCCAGCGTGTCTCGCAGACCTAACGGGAGCTTCGCATCGAGGACGCGCTTGCCGAAACCTTCGAGGACCCACTCGGGTAACGCCCAAATGCTTCGGGCAAAGTAGCTCATGCCGTTTCTGATTTGCTCTCCTCTCGGGCCGTCCTCTTGTTGTTGCCCTCGAAAGGTCTCGACAGCTTTGAGAACCAAGTCTCGGAACACATCCACCCCCAGCGCTACAGTGGATTTTGCAATGGCGGGCAGATGACGGTCTTTGTTGATGAAGCGTTCCATCAACACATTCTCTGTCGGAGTCGTTATGTCCAGACGGTGACGGGTAGCGACTATCAGGATTGTCCACGAGAAGAAGAAGCAATTGTACTCGCGAAGGTCGTATTCATACCCTTTGGGATTTTGCGAAATCGCATAACACGTCGAGAGGACCACCATTAACTCCACTTTGCCCTCCAACCTGATCTCTATCTCGAGCTGACTCGTCTTCTCTATTCCTCGAAAATTTTGGACGTTGACAATCATCTCGTCCTTGGTCTCTACCCTCCCAACTCCGCCCGCCTTGACTGATATCCCAGAGAGCATGGTGATATCTGCTGTCAAGGCACTCCTATCCAGGCGATGTACAGTTCCATCGACCATGTGCAAAACCACAAAACGATGGGTGATAGTCCTCGAGAATCGATTGCTCCTCCAGACTTGGAGTCTATCTATCATGGTGGAATCTCCTTGGAGTGTTTGGTACCAATGATAGACACCTGAACAAAGAGGATCGGTTTTCACGAATCCGAGGTTGAAGACCTTCTCTTCCTTGGACGAATTCTGCGAAGGACCGGACCGGACCCTTGAATGTGAGCAAGTGACACTAATGAGGTGTGGCTTCGATCTTACCTTAGTCGTCAGGTTCTCCAAACTTGCTTGTGCGCCAGTAGCATTGCCCCAAGTCACAACGCCAGAAAAAGTTTCTGTCAGGGGGGCAGTCACGTCTGACATTTGTTGGAGGGAATGAGCAGGGTTGCAGAATTCAGTACCATGGAGGATATAAGTACCGCGATGGTCTCATGAATGCATGGCACACTGCGCCGTGGCACCCCATGGCTGCAATGATTAAAGTGGTGATTGAGAGATATTTTTGTGCGGTGGCTCTGGGACCCCGAACTCAATGGACCTGCAGATGAAAAGATCTCGCACTCAGCCGTGGGGATGGTGGCCGCAGCGTTGCGCTATCATGGGCCGCATCTTCTCATACTCTCATAGAAGCCTCCGTATATCAAAGTTGATAGCTGCGCGAGCTGTATAGCAGCAAGTTCACTCTATGAAGAGCACCCGAATGCTCCTTTTCATGCCACCAAACAAGAAGGCACTTGAATAGGGAATGTTCACTCACTCTATGAAGTAGCCATCACAATCGCAGGGTACAAACAGCACACATACCGTTGACAAAAACAGAACGTGGCATCTGTTTGAGATGGAGCGATTTGAGAAGCTCCCGCATTGCATGAGATAGTCAATGCCACTGACATGAGGCTGCATCCGGTTTTACGTCCATGTTTGTCTCTACGAGTTCCCAGTGTCCACCGGGCCTGGACACCACAGCAAATCACATCGATCGAGCCTGTAAGTTACTGCACAGGCGGTGAGCCAGATGCCTTCACTACTGTCAGTTTGATTTGTGGTTCGGGCTTGAAGCTTGAAGCTTGACGTTTGCCCCGAGGCTTCCTCACAATCTCCCTGCGTGACACCAGGGTTCAAACCCCTGGATCATCTTCCAACTTCCGCAGCTTACTTGAGTCCCCGATTCATTGATTCAACCGGCGTCTCGCTCTAGTTTTCTAGGAGGTCACCAAAGCATGTTCCGTTACATGGGCGGGGTGGACGGTGGAGATCCTCCCTAGAGCCATATCGGCTTTGACTCCCGATCTAGTATTGATCGGAGAACAAAGTCGAGTGGCGCGAGGCAGGAGTCGGTCCGCTTTCGCACCGGTTGGTTGAATTTGACTTCCATCATCTATGTATGTATCCAAGCCACAACCTGGATACTTTTAGGCTTTATCACTAATCCACTCTACTCACAGCTTGACTCGGACTATGGACATTTTCAAGACCGCAGGGGCAGGCCGCAGTACTAATATAGTAGCGGGTGTTTCCCTCGTGCGCGGTCAGTGAGGCGGATGCTGAAGCGCTGAATCGTGGCACCTTCGATAGTACGATCTTGCACATGAAGTCTACAGCCTGCGATTCATTGTGCATTGACATGTACAGTCGGCGTCAACACAAAATCAAGGATAGAAATTTCAGGGCTCATGTATCCACCACGGGGCGATCACTGAATTTTTCTATAAACGAGTGTTCATATCGGTAGCCAAGGACGTTCCGCGAAGTCCTATACCGAGCCCTGGCGTTTGTGACGCTCATTATTTTGGATTCGTGATTGACGCCTTCATCAATTTTGGTCCTTGGGTGCGACTGCTACAGCTGCAGACTTACCGAGTCGTGCTCGGCGTTGTAGATATGATACACCTCAAGATTGACATTCGAACACGCCTCGTCCTACTCAGGCCTGAGACCTCAGAGTTCGAGTGTTATGCCTATCACTCGGGACCTTCTTGGCCTTGGAGCTTCGAGTGAGTGCTGGCATCTTCACTGAGCAGTGTGAGACCTTGCCAAGAGACGGGAGACAGCATGTCAGTCAAGTGAGCGAGTCAGAGTGCTTCTCCTGGGAGCGATGAGGAAGGTAACTAAACTCGAGTAGCAGATGCTTTGCACTAGACGCCCGTCCTCCGATTACTTCTCCGGCTTATGCATTATGATGTGGTGTGAGGATTAGAGGGAATGTAGACAGCAGGCGGGCAATTTGGATATTGGACCGAACCCCGACGTGCACGGTCTCTGAAGCCTCTCGGCTCTCCTCAATGAACCGGGAAATTGACAGACTATTGGGTGTTCTGAGGTTATTGAGCGGAAAGCAGTTGAATACAGGTGAGCATGACCCCAAGTTCCGCCCAAGTTCATAGTACAGCAGCTACGCGCTTGCCAATCGTTTCCTGGGAGGGGACCCTCATTGTTGTATAGTCACAATCGATTACTATGACACTTGACGTGAAAATGAGGCAAACCGCCAATGTTAGACCTTGGAGGCCAATCGCATCGATTGAGAAACTTCACGTTGGCACTAACAGCGAACAACTCCGAGCCCACCAATCAGATTCGTTGATGCTTGGCCATGTACCTGACTTGGAGGCTGGTTCTCGGTCCGTCCCTTTCAATCTCATAATTTATCTAGTAAACACGACCCTTGACTCTTAACCGCCTTCAGTGGGATGCTCAGTTCATTAATCTAGCATGCACAACAAGGAGGGTCAGGACGCACAATCTTTCAATACTATGGAGCGTGGGCGAGGAGATCGATGTTGAAACTCTCGTCAAGTAGGTGATACCGAATTATCCCGAGTTCAATCTTTCTTGGGCCGTGGTCAATTTGGGGGTAGAAATGATCTGCGAGCAGTCCTATAACCTCTGTTGCCCCGAAGTGCAGCTCCTGATTCGAGAAGACAAAGACCGTGCGTACGCCATTATAACCTGTTCTATTTGATTCTGAGCTACTCCCCTGGCCGTCAGACACAATGCAATTGAAAAACGTACCTCTGAACATCGATAACCGTGTCCCCATAACTAGCACGTAGGCAAATATGACAAGCTCGCACTTGCCCGACGTAAGCCCACCTCAGTGTTTCTACCAGCGTCTATTGAGTACTCAGCATTCCTCGTCGTCATGTAGACGCAACAATCCATCGGGAAGGAGGCATGTCTACCCTTTGACGTTGGATTCCGGAAAGGCAACCCGGGCGACGCCCCAGTCTCCCGCTGGTGCCAAAAGCTCTCCGGCAATGCAATCAAGATAGACAAACTGCAGGTCTGGAAGAGCAATAGAAACGAAACACTTACCCATCGTTTCATGGTATTTCACATGTTCAATGGGACCGTCCATCGTTTGGACAGAAGCGCCACCGCACAGGCAGATCCATTCATACTCTCTGGTTTGTCCTTCCGTGTGGTCGGACAGGTAGCTACCACGGACGAGATGCAAGTCGATGTCAATCTCAAGGAGCTGAAGAAAAGGAACGAGCTCGAAATAGTCGTGGGCCGCGAAGCCGGACCTAAGCTGTATCAGGGGATCCTCTCTCGTATTAACATTCCGGAAAAATCACACGATCAACTATGGGTCGATGGTAGTGTGAGGGAGATCATTCGAGCTGAAGTACGAGTGGTATTGAAGGACCTGATGTGGCCAGCCATCGTGGACGTAATCACACAAGGTCTAGGGTCAAACATCGATTCGGCGTCTGTCATAGCGAGGAATGTTTTCCAAGGAAAGAGCCGGCGGATCGTTGGGAGGAGGACTGTTCAGCTATGGGCTATGCAGAATGCCGCGTTGCACGGTGGGCTTAGGGCAGTAAAGATTGCAGCACAGGAGAAGACAACGGCAGTGAAGGCGGAAGCTGAAGCGAAAACTCCTGACGTGGCCGAGCAACTCAAGTCATTAAACGAGGGGATGTTTGACTTGGTTTGGGATAGTGCTAGAGGAGGTGCCTTAGAATACGCCAAAGACGCTGTTGAGTCGACGAGAGACTTACTGGATCCAAAACATCATGTCCCGACAGATGCTAAATGGAACACGATATGGAAGGTATGGGATGAATGTTGGATGAAGGCATGCAAGGATGCACGGAAGCGGGCATTGGACCGAATTGATGTTGCCGTCGATGCTATCCTCGATGCCAGCGTGAAGGTTATGCTTGAAGAATTAGGCTCTGGGAGCAGTCAGCCCACTGCCGTGGTTCAAGAGACCAAGAAATTTACAATTTTCGGCGTTGAGTTAAACTCGGTATGTCCCCGGATGTTCTTGGTCGAACCTCTTGACGAATTCTCGTGCCTCTGAGAGACCCCGATAGGTAGATTTTCCGAACAGTCATCAACCTAGTATAGGTGTCAGACCCGCCTATAACAGGTGTAATAGCAACCTAAATAGGATGGCTATCAACCTATGGTTTGACCACAGATGGTTGGTTAGAATCTATCCTAATTTCAGCAAAATCTACCTATCGGTATTCGAATTATTAGTGGCACATATCAGGTTGATTTTCCGAACCTATAGGATGACTTTCAGCCCGACACTCAGACTGGTATAGGGTGATATCCTGTCCTCATCAGGTTCCTTTTTATCCTATACCGCACGAGTTTCTAACCTATTCAGCGTTGATCCCCCATTCTGCAGATATGAATTGTGCGCGCACGCTCCCAGGCCATTGGCATTGCAAAAGGATACAGAAAAATCATTATTGGGGGACTCGAAAAGACGACAGGAGCTAATTAAACATCTATCAGTACCTTGTATTCCCTTCTCCTTCCTCTTCTCAGAGCCCCACCCCGCCCTCAATGTACTATCAGTTCAAGAGATTGCTGCCCGTCCCATTTCCAGTGTGATGGTGTGACCCTGTCACACGCCCAAACCTAGATAACTGAGAAGTGCTGTGAGCAATTCGAGAATCCGCGAAGCGTAAGGAAGAACGTACATTCGGATGAACCTGGACTCAAGATTGGCGGCGTCGATTCGTGGTCCGCGGTGTCCGTGAGATCCATGAGTCCAATCGACAATAAGTAGTGAGGCCGTGAAGGTTAAAGAAAAAATGGGCATATGAGGTTACGAATCTGCGTATAGAAAACCGCTGTTCAGTCTTAAATTGACTTTGTGAGGAAACAATGACACACCAGCTGCCATTTATTCCGTCAAGACCATAGGCCGCATCTGCTCTCGCAAACCCTACAAACAACCCAAAAATCGTGACAGACCTACCAGCGTTGCCAGCAATGAATGATTGGTGACCGGGTGATTGGGTCAGTGTGATGGTCCTGAGAGCCGAGTGTGAAGCCACTCGGAACTTTCCGAAGAACTGTGCAGTTGTTCTCACACTGCTCTTTTTAATACACGCGGAGGACGGATTTGTTCTTCAAGCACAAGTTCGATCTGTGTTTTAATATTTGTATGTAGATCATGAAAATCAACTATCATGTAGTAAGTAAAACTGGTAGCAACTCGCCGCGCCAATCCATGAATGGTGCGGTGAAGCCACTTGAAATTTGGATCATCCTATCATGGTCCAACTATCAACCTAAGGTTCTGTCGAAACAAATGAGGAATTAACTAGCACAGAATAGGAAGATCTAGTTCATCCTAATCCAAGAGAAATCCTGGGAAATCTTCCTAGGATAGGTTGCGGGCGGATATTCCGCCTACATCAGGTAGAAAATCTACCTATCTGGGTTTCACAGTGTGCAGTCATTGTCCCACGGGGAAAAAACGATTCTAGAATTGCAGAAACGCATGCAGCAGTCTATGAAGAGAGTAAAGTTCGGCAGCCCCGATCAGCTGCAGAAGACTATGGCAGAGATATGGGAACAACTCTCGGCACGACGCACCTAGGAGTTTCCCGAGGTCATGTATGAATGATAGTTGATTCAACATCCAAGATAAGGTTTGGTCTTACAGTATTTTCTTGCCTGTAACAGCTCGTGGCATGTATACACGTTCGCTTCGTAGATATTATTCAAGTCGCCATTACAATTTACATCCTCCGAGTCGTGGTCCGACTCCTCGTTGTGCTAGTAGTGAAGTTCAAAGACGAGGAAATTGAATGAATCGAAATCCGAGTCACACGTATCAACGACCCAGGCGTCTAAATCCGTCGTGAGAAACATATTTATATTGGACTGCGGTTCCGGAAACTTCCTGAATTTCACGTAAAATTTCGAAGCCCTCGATCGACGTCAGATCCAACCGGGACTAGCCTAAACTTCCTCTTCCCGATCAACCCATCTCTGAGTACTTACTGAGTCTTCAGTCGAGATTGTAGCGCTCATCTCAAGACCGATGATCGATTCATGTAAGTGTGTTTCGCTCGTGGCACCAGGCGTTCTGGATGGTGCAGCCTGTGATCCACTAATACGATCTAAGTCTTGGTGGCACTGGATAAGAATGCACTGTTTCCCGAAAATCTCATTCACTCAATGAGATTGCGTAAAAACTTCCCTTTAAATCTTTCACCTACAGCGTGCGGAACGTACGCCTCACATGCACATCGAACGTTCGGACTATGCTTGGATCATTTGGCCCAAGGATTTGGAGCCGAAACGCATGCATGCCTTCCCAGTACATACATGTTGCTGGAGTACTCTCTGGTACTCTTTTGGGAAGGCGATTGCTTCAAATGTGTCACCACTTCGAATCACAATCAGTTTTGAGGTCTCAGAGCAGGCTGGAAGCTCGCTGCTTTCGACCACATCGGTTGAATGGGGTCGATCATCACTCAATGTACTCAACAATGATGCCGGTATGTGATGTTCATTCATGGGCGGACGTTTCGCGTTAATATCGGCAGACAAAGAGCTGCCCGTGAGGTTCCGCTGCATGAGCACCGGTGTTCAAGCTCATGTTGGGATCGCGATCGACCAATGATACCTCAATATTCATCGTCGCTCTTCATCGTACTTATTTAAACTGACCTCTCGACTTCGCATACTTCAGTCGAACTACAACTGCCAATCCCCAATGTCAACTCTCCTCCTAGCTGGTCTCACTTATCGACAACTGGGTTCAGATACATCAGCTTCAGCACCTTTTCTATGTCAAGAAGGTCGTACAACGAGGGATATAATCTGGACCTGCCTGTCCGTGATATTCCTTTGTACCTGGACATCCGTTCATCCCAATGTCCCCAGTATACCTCGTTCAGATCATTGGGCTCTCGTACTATGGGATCAAACTAAGATCTTTTTCGTCGCTCTCATCGCACCGGAGCTCATCGTTCTCTGGTCAATCCGTCAGTGGTTCGCAGCCCGGAAGATGGCAAAGGTATATCAGATCAAGAGTGCGTTGCATAAAGCCCCTTTACACTATCGTCGTCATGTTGAACTGATTTTCAGAATATGACTGGACGACCACCCATGCATTTTTCGCTCTGATGGGCGGATTTGCATTTTACAACTCCGAGGGCAAATTTCTCTTTCATCTTTGGGATGACCGATTCTGCCAACACTTCAAAACAGAGCGACATTGGGATGGCGTGAGTGCACAGGAAGAAAAACTTCGGGAGCTCTCCGGCGACAACGGTTCGAAGCAGTACTCAGTGAGCATTCCAGATTTCCGTCTCACAATACCCCGCCCTAATTATGATCTCTCTAGTCTTTGCTTGAGTATTGTGTGGCCAACAAATTGATAAACCTAACAGAAGATGAGATACGGGGCCTCGGACACTCGGATTTTCTTGGCAAGATCATCACGCTAGTCCAGACACTGCAGTTCATCGTAACCTGCATAGCGAGAGGGGCCGAGGGGCTCGCCATAACAGAGTTAGAGTTCCTCACCCTTGGCTTTGCGGCGCTCAATCTCGTGAGCTACTCGTTCTGGTGGCACAAACCCTTGGGAACTCAGTTTCCCGTCCACGTCATGGATAGGCCAACATCTATCCCTCGATTAGATACTCAGAACTCTGAAACGGAATCTAAATTGAACTCGATCGACATCGCTACCACCACGCCATCCAAAACAAGGAAACCTGGACTACTCGGCGCATTTGCGCACAGAATTCGAGAAGATTACGACTCCTCCCATCCGTTGTTTGTTATCCTTGTGGTCCCACTCCTTGCCGTTTCGCGACTATTCGGCTACGCCTTGAGTGCTGACGCCGCAGCTAAGCGTCCCCAGCCGGAACGTGGAAACATATTCTCAGCCACCACCATTAAGGAAAGCCCTCTCACTTACGCCTTCTCGTACTCCACCGCCGCCATACTTGGGGTATTTCACTGTATTCCCATCATGCTCAACTACCGCCACTTCCCCGGTCATTCGAAGGACCACCACCTCTGGACTGGCTTCGCACTTTCAACGACCGTCATGCCGTTGGCAGTCGGTATCACGCACGTCGCTACTCACTTAAAGGCTCAAGAATCCAAAGGATCCGTTCCTTTCAATCTTTTACTCATTTTAATCTTCGTCTTGTCGTATTCGACAGCACGGATCGCGTTGGTGGTGCTGGCGGCCAAGCAACTGGCGGACCTTCCGGCTTCCGCGTTGCAGGACGTCGAGTGGACTGATTTCGTTCCTCACTTTGATATTTGAACGGAAATCCTCCAGGGTTTGGTCGAAAGAGAGACCAGCTCCTCCGGGACGTACTAGGTTGCAGACTGCCACCCTCACTCCCGTCCGGTTTCATCGAGTGTTCCCAAGATATTTATTTCGTGCCCGTACATAATTGTAATTTTGCATTGATACCTACTTGCCTCTGTAGAACTACCAATACTAATTCTAAGCTATCTTCTTCCATGCCGCTTTCAGGCCAACTCTTGAGCGTTCAGGCCAGGGTCTGGGCGCTTA
Organism: Marasmius tenuissimus; assembly: GCA_029532415.1. Classification (NCBI taxonomy): domain Eukaryota; kingdom Fungi; phylum Basidiomycota; class Agaricomycetes; order Agaricales; family Marasmiaceae; genus Marasmius; species Marasmius tenuissimus. The sequence goes on along the minus strand of JAQOTA010000054.1, from coordinate 2,728,601 downwards.
CATGTCCCACCCAAATTGAATGCCCCTGACCACTGATATTGTCATCGCTGAAGATAACTCGAAATTCGACAACGACCATCTGGCAGCTGCAGCTGCAGACCACCACAGTTTTTCTCGATATCTGGCCTGAAGCGAAACGCACAGAAGGACAAGAAACGATCTCAGATTCAAGAGATGCGTGATATCCTCCGTCATGAAAGTTGTACCGTATTTCGTCCACCGAAGGACGCGGTGTCGTAGACACAAGATGGAACGATCCAACGTAGTTCTTTTGCGCTTCAGTGAGCTGGTCAATGTCAATTTGCATGAGGCTGAGGCCCAGCTTTCCGTCTATCTGCCGTCTCCGTACGTGCACAGTGGCCTCCACGTAAGTTCCAGTACAGGGAACCAGGATGTCCCCCCCCCTCCCTTTCAGTCCAGTTTGTATCGGGCGTGAGGCGCTTCTTCACAACCTAAATCTGCAAACACACGCAATGAGCACAGCGACTCTCGGACCCTGAACGTTTGAACCATCACACGTTTGGAGCTCGGTTGAAACCTCATATAAAGGGCGCCTCGCTCTAGAATTTACCCTCGATTGAGAAGCCAACGTGTTTTTGTTTGGGACATGGGCGGGGCGGCTTGAGACGTGTTCCCCTTGGTTGATATTCAGAAAGTCGTGTCCACGGCCTTGACCGATCCAACTTGAGCTTGAGGCGTGAGAACCTCCAACGAAGTCCGCGAAAGTCGTGCGGACTTGCGGGATTTGTGACTTCCACCTACCACCCATGCCACAAATTCTTCAGCGAACGTTGATGATAGTACCCAAAATAAGTTAGATCCCATCAGTGACCGATGATCCTTTCTGCTCACAACGTGATTGCCCATATCCTCCAAATGCTTGTAGGCAACTTGTAGGTGCGGTGGGTGTGTTCCGCTCATGCGGCGTGCGAGTGTCAATGCCAATCGAATTCAACACGAAACCTGGAGCTTTCATCTTGCGATATCTTGTGATGTACCAGACCTCAATACCGGCGGAGTGATCGTCGACCAATGTTTACTTTGCGCAGCAATTCCGGTACGTGCTGTTCTTCTATGAAGGACCGTTGATGTCGGCAGCCAGAGAAGTGCCCTGCCAATGAAAATCGATCTGCTAAGCCCGGTGTTCATAACGCTCATTGTGTGTTGACCCGTAATCAACGCCTTGTATGGCAACGGTGAGCGAACTGCAGATCCGTTCTGCAGATCCACCAACAGGCATGATTATTGCGAGACTGGGGCCAAAGTCTAGTCAACCGGGGAGATAGAAATGGGCTGCGAGAAGAAATACCACCTCATTGCTCCAAAGGCCTCAGATTGCAGCCCAAACCCATAACGACCGAGAATGTACGCATATCACTATATCTTTTTCTCCCTGCTTCTAAGCTGTTTCTCTAGATGTCAGACGCGACGCCACTGAGCGAACCTCTCGACATGGACTCGCACACCCCCGTAACTGCTACGAAGGGAAATACGGAAACATCGCACTCACCCAAGGTAAGCCCACACCAGCCTTTACGCCTTTGCCTCCGCCTGCTCAGCGCTCGGCATTTCCCGCTGTATCAACGCAGCACTCTTCCAGAAAAGAAGAACCTTTGGTATTCGACGTCGGATCATGGAAAGACAACCCGGACGACTCCCAAGTTCATCAATGGTATCGAAAGCTCTCCGGCGATTCGATCAAAATAGACAAACTCCAGATGTGGAAGAGCAACACAAACGAAACATTCACCCATCGTTTCGTGGCACTGCGCATGCTCGACGGGATCGTCCATCGTCTGGACAGAAGGGCAGCTACGCAAGGAGACCCTGCCATACTATCCGGTCTATCTTCCAGGACGAGAGTCGGACAGGTACCAGCTACGGACCAGATGGAAGTAGACGTCGATTTCGAGGACCTGGAGAAGACCAATAAGCTCGAGATGGAGATCAGCTTGGAGGGCGATGTCAAGTTAATCGTCGTCCTTCTGACCTGTTATGCGATCTCAAAGCACCCTGAAGGGAATGCATACGATATTCGCGAGCACAACTGCTTCTTCTTCTCATGGACAATCTTGATGGTCGCCACAAGACACCGCCTCGACATCAAGACCCCGACGAGGTCCGTATTAATGGAACGCTTCGATGGCAAAGACCATTTGCCCGTCCTCGCAAGATCCGTTGTAGTGATCGCGGTGAACGTGTTCCGGGACCTTGTCCTCATGGCCATTGCCACTTTCAGAGACCAGCAACAAGAGGACAACGAGGAGGGAAAGACGATCAGGAAAGGGATGCCTTTATCCGCTCGAATCCTCTGGGGGCTACCGAAAGGAGTCCTTGAAGGTTTCGGTAAGCGCGTACTCGACGCAAAACTTCCCCTGGGTTTGCGTGAAACGTTGGACAGCCAGGTCCAGATGGTCGTGCGCGAAAAGGCTCCTGAGCTGTATAAACGGATTCTCTTGCGCATTGACATTCCGGTCAATTCGCGCGACCGCTTGTGGATCGATGAAGGCGTGAGCGAGATCATTCGAGCTGAGGTGCAAGCCGTGTTGATGGATTTGCTGTGGCCAGCTATTGTGAAGGCAATCACACAAGGCTTCGGCACGAACATCGATTCGGCGTCCGGTATAGCGAACGAGGTTGTCAAGGGGAAAAACTGGTGGTTTGCCCCGAAGAGGACCGTTCAGCTTTGGGCTGTGCAGAATGCTGCATTGCATGGTGGGCTAAGGGCGGTAGAGAGTGCGGCGGAGGGCGAAGCGGCGGAAGTGGTGAGGGCAGAAGCTGAAGGGAAAAGCAATGTGTCCGAACAACTACAGGCGTTGAACGCAGGGATGTTTGACTTGGCTTGGAACAGTGCTCGAGGAGGAGCCTTGAGTTATGCCAAAGACGCCGTCAAAGCCACGAGTGGCTCATTGAATCCGAAACACCATGACACCACGGATGCCAAGTGGAACACGATATGGAAGGTGTGGGATAAATGTTGGGCAAAGGCATGCAAAGATGCGCGGAACAAGGCATTAGAAGGTCTCGATACGGTCGTCGATGCTGTCCTCAATGCCAGTGTCAAGGTTGTACTTGAAGAACTGGGCTCTGGGAGCAGTCAGCCCACTGTCAAGGTTCATGAGACCGGGAAATTCAAACTTTTCGGTCTTCAGTTGGGCTCCGAGGTATGTCCCGGATCTTGTTTATCAAACCTCTTGACCAATCTTTGTACAGTCACGAAGAACAATCTTGGAATTGCAGAAACACATGCAGAAGTCGATGAAGAGGGCGAAATTCGGCAGAGCCGACGAGTTGCAGAGAACCATGGCAGAAATCTGGAAACGACTGTCAGCAGGTGACTTCAAGGACTTCAGCAGAGTCGACGTACAAGCGACGCACGTAGAGGTTCCGGATCCCATTCACCACGATGTATGAAGAATCCACTGTTCGAATGCAATTTCGAGGTGGTAAGCGTTTTGAGAGCTTGATCAGGACTCTGGATTCTTATTGTAGATCTTCGAGTGCACTGGCTGTACAGACCTACCTGGATGTAATGTGTAAATTTATGCTTTTTTCCCTCTTGCTTTCCTCCTGCGAATGTCCGAAGGTTGTTCCTTCAACTTCCATTACTTCGACGAACGACCGGACCGGGAATAAGGTTGAAGGCAAGATGCTGGTGGCATCAAAACGGCGCAGGTACGGGCGCTCACCAATATAACGTCAGATCTGTAAGTACTTAATACGACCATGATCATCGACGCGAGGACAATTTTAATCTGCGCACTTTGACAGCAACATTCATCGAGTGGACCATCCTATTCCTGAAACTCTGGAGACTTTCTTGAAATCCCTGGTTTCTAGCGATTCGCACAGAAGGACAAGGGACGATCTCAATCTCAAGGGATGCGTAATATCCTTCGTCATGAAAGTTGTACCGTATTCCGTCTATCTTCAACATCTACATCATACCCTCGTCAGTCCGCCCCCAGTAATGGATATATAAACCAGCAGGCTAACTCTCTTCAAGACCCATAACACCATCGACACCAACAATCATGAGTTCAGACAACCAGTTCAAATCGGGTGCGTTCACCATCGCCGTCTCGCCATTGCTCATCATACTAATCATTGACTGCCCCTAGGACACGAAATTCCCGTCACCAAACAACAACTCCCTGGCAAGCAATCTGATCTGCCAGGTCCACCTCCTCAATCCGAATACGTGTCCACCTGGTCTGGCGATTACCAACCCTATAAAGCCGCAGGAAAACTCGAGGGTAGGAAAGCTTTAATAACCGGAGGCGACTCTGGCATCGGCCGCGCCATCGCTATCCTATTCGCCATGGAGGGTTGCGATGTTTTCATCAGTCATCTACCACAAGAAAAGGAGGACGCGCAAGACACCCGTGCTTTCGTCGAGAAGTACGGACGGAAGTGTTGGTTGACGTCTGCGGATTTCGGAAAGAACACTGAGACTTCGAAGAAGGAATGTAAGAGGGTCGTAGACGAGGCTTTGGAAACGATGGGGACCATCAACTTTTTGATCAACAACCACGCATTCCAGATGATGAGGAATGATATCCAGGAACTTCCAGAGTGAGTTTCGAGTACATGCCCCCCATCGAGCGATTCGCTAACCTCACTCCACCGTTCCAGGGAGCAATGGGAACACACATTCACCACAAACGTCCACTCTTTCTTCTACCTCTCCAAATACGTGATCCCTCATATGCACCGTGGCGACAGCATCATCAATAACGCTTCCATCAACGCCTACATTGGCCGACCCGACCTGCTCGACTACACCTCTACCAAGGGCGCCATCATAGCCTTCACCCGTGGCCTCTCCAACCAATACGTCTCCAAGGGAATCCGAGTCAACGCTGTCGCCCCAGGACCCGTTTGGACACCGTTGATTCCATCGACGATGTCAAAAGAGGCGCAGGAGGAGTTTACAGCGCCCATAGGGAGACCCATCCAGCCGAGCGAGGTAGCGACGTGTTTCGTGTTTTTGGCGAGTATGGATAGTGCAGCAATTTCGGGGCAGACCTTGCACCCCAATGGAGGAACCGTTGTCAGCGGTTGAGGAAAAGGCCAGGTCGTAATTCACGTAGAAGAACGTCGTACAACATGTAATTGTATACTGTAACATGGATCAGCTCAATGACAGAATAGATAAATCTCATAGTACAAGCACCTTCGGTGATGGAATTAGATGAGGTGTAACCACACGACGCGTGGAGTCGAAAGCCGAGTCAATTGACATGTCCTCATCGTCGTACGGTTGGGCACCTAAAAGCGCGTAGTCCAGAGTAAAGCGTCGTTCCGAGGGGTTGGTACAATCGAATGACTTCGTCTAATCCGTAGAGTGTTGAGCGCTGGGCTTTGATAGCAGCACGAATCCAGGCTGTCTTCGTCGAAGAGAATTATGAGTATAGACGATAGATAGATACGTGAAAGTGCTTACTGTTATGTGCTCAAAGCGTTGACCTGCGGTATGAAGGACATCGTTCAAGTCGTATGCGGCCGTCGTGTACATTGGTGCCGATAAGTAGAGAATATCGTGCAAACGAGTTCGCATTCCCAAACTGCTGGCGATTGTGAGGACGTTGGGCAGCAAGTCTGTCGCGAGTTACTACTGGCTGAGGTGGATTCTTGTACATGACGGCAAGTTGCAACTGTGACTGTCGAATATTTCGGATTCGCAGGTCATCTGGGTAGTGTTTCTGGAATACAAAGCTTGCAGAGGAGCCAAGATGGGTTCGATGAAGTTGTTGAGAGTGGCATTGCTCGAGTCCATTTTCCAAGGTGGCCGTTGTGGAAAGAGATGCAAGACCGGTACCGTGAGATCTTCGCTCAACGCTTGGACTTGGGCGCTTGATCGTCTTCCTGTCATTCAACGATGAACGCGCCTCAGTCCCAACTTCTTTCAAGCTCTGAGAGGTAGCCAGAGACAAAGCTGGTAACCAAATCCCTCCACTCTGGCTTTCTTCTTGCGCCGTCGATCATACGTATGCGCTTAGCCATGGCCCACAAAAACTGTCACGGCATTGATGAAATCCTTGGACATCGGTTTTCAGGACCTCATCTTTGACTTCTGTGCACTGGAAATAGGACCAAGTATCATGACTTCCACTCGACGTGTAAAGATGTCGCACCTTCTAATCGACAGAAATAGCTATGGATGGAACTGGGTTGACGGTGGTGGCATGAGTGTTCGGGACTTGCACAAGCCATAACCATATACCCGTCTCTGTCAACCGAGAAGGACCTCCGAGGTTCACAACTTGCCATGATTCGAATAACGGAGTGGAAGTTGACAGGATATAGCGGTGCAACACGAGGGTATGTTTGAGTAAGTCCGGGCATCTTCAGTCTCTATTAATATGACGACCTGACGACTATCAATCACTCCAGGCGTTACTATGGATCGAGACAAGTCTGCTGTGATCCGCGAGTATCATGAGATCATAGAAGGAGTCAGCATGTTTTTGTCGTTGGACGTGAACGTCGGGGAACGGGATCTCGAAGCCCACCCGAGGCCTGCACGGATCGCCGCCCAAGGCTTCAGCCAATGTGCCCCACCAGTATCTTTAACGTCATCCCTTGACTGGTGGAGCCTGTGATCTTAGATGCTTCAGGCAACTGTATGGAGAGCCTGATGTGTCTTTCTTCGCTGCTAGGGTCGAGAAAACTTCAAAATCCACTGTACATACAGTGATCTTTTATTTGCGGTACTTATGACCGGGTCATGCACAGACTCTGTTCCGACTACTCAAGTACTCAACCGTCATCCCGCCAGGGCAAGCCTCGACTTCCGCATTTGGCATATCAACGTCGGGATACGGCACACCCCGTATATGTGCAAAATTACCGCGGTACTAGCTCTGGCGCCACAGTCCTACCTCCACCCAAGCACTCCGATGATGTGTCGATCAACTGCGGCTGTGACGGAAACGTGAGTTTTCAATTCATGCATGACACACAGAGAGATGGTCTCGCGAACATGATCGCATTTCCGAAGGACTACTTAGAGGCCAACTCGTCTTTATACGGCAGTCAGTTCCCTTCTCCCCCTTCACTCACACTTACTGCATAGCTCATGTCCAACTCTCTTCCCTTCGAAGTCTTGTTCGAGATATTCAACCTCTGCCGGCTCACTGGAGAGGACGACCCGGAAGTACCCCACCTCGTGAACATTGCTTCAGTATGCAGGCAATGGCGAGGTGTTTCGCTTGCTGATCCTCGCCTGTGGTCATTCATAGCTCTCGAGGGAGAACGGAAATCCCATGCACCACTAGTACGACAATGGATAGAGCGGTCTCAATCATCTCCCTTGACAATCTCATTGCGATACCTTACCACCCAGGCAGCGAGAGACATCCTTCCGTTGCTGCTCGAGCATCTCCCTCGTTGGAAGTCTTTCAACTTATCCTACGCCGCTGGGTGCGAGGAAGCATCATACTCCCCTTTCGCCATGCCAACCTTCCCCTCAGGCTCGAGCCCCGCACCTATTCTTGAGCAGGTCGCCATTCTCAACGACACCATGGTAACCGAGGACCATTCGCGTCCATTCAGTCCTTGGCCTCTCGCCTTCCAATCACCCGCTCTCCGACGCGTGTCATGGACTTGCAACGATTGCAACGACTGTGATGGTTACTGCCATTGCGCCCACCCAATGATGAACATCAATGTCAACGTCTTTGAGCGCCTTACCCACATCTCATCACCTTTCGCTTTCGACAATGGATTCCTCGACATGCTGTCCCATTGCCACGGATTAGAGGTTCTAGATATCCCCGAACTACGCCTCGAATACTCTTTCGGCAACCAAAACACGTTCACGATGATGCACGACGGGCTGATCACCCTTCCCCGCCTTCGCGCTCTGAAAGTCTCCTCAGCGTGCCACGGCATCACCGCGCTCTGCGACCAACTCACCCTGCCAGCGATGTCCGAGTTGGGTTTACAGGCGCTCCGAGGACGATCCAAATTCCCTCTCCGGTCCGTGACGGCCCTTCTGGACCGTTCCTCCTCCACGCTCAGGGTTCTCAATCTCCTCGTCAGTTACACAGCAGACGACGCGGAGATCCTCAAATTCCTCGCATCTCCGGGACTTAAATCCGTCGAGGAATTGGAGATACGCAAAATGGCGCGCGTGGATAAGATCGCCGAGGGGTTAAGATGTAACCCGGGTGAACCCGCTCTGTTGCCTTGCTTGAACAAGTTGACGTTGGAGGCGCAAGAGTCCGAGGATGGGTTGTTGTCGAAGATGGTGGATACTAGGAAAGAGACGTTGAAGAAGGTGTCGTTGTCGTTGAATCCGTCGCAGGTGTTGAGGTCCGCGGATAATGTGGATTGGAGGTTCTTTGAGGAGTTGCTGAAGACGGGTTTCGATGTGTTTTACTTCTATGCGTGGAGGATTTTGAGCCATAAGGCGCTTGGGATGAAAGTGGCGGTTTGATAGAAGTGAGTTCCAAGGTTTCTGTTCTTCATGCATTCACGATACTACACGATCATACATACCATCATACAGCATCAGCGACCATTCCTGCATTTACAGCAATTAGAGTTTCCTCTGCATACCTATAGAGATGTAGCTAGTATAGATTTACCCTTTACTTTACTTCCCCTACCACTAATTGCAATAGATTCTTACTCCGAGCACGAAATGCGGGAGTTCCAGTTCAATTCGACCGCGGAGAAAGGCAGGTGCTCACCCGCGTCTATCTTATCTGCCGATAAGATTCTCGCATCTTTTCACAGATCTGATCACATTCGTCGATGTCGTCTTCTTCCAAACCACCACAACACCTCAACAGCACAGGTTGCCACATCCAAGTAACACCCGGAAAAGGAAGAGGTGTATTTGCTTCTCGTCCAATTACCTCCAACACCCTCATCGAGATTAGCCCAGTCCTCTTATTCACCAAAGATGAATACGAAAGATATGGAAAACATACTGTGTTGGATCATTATACGTTCATATGGAAAGATGGAACAGCGTCGGGGAAGATGGCACTCGCGCTAGGGCTAGGCTCATTATTCAACCACTCTCCGCATCCGAACGTTTCTTACACGCTCGATACATCTACGGATTCGATACAGTATCGGACATGTCGCGATGTTGAAGAGGGTGAGGAGTTGTGCATCTATTATGGGAGTCAGCTTTGGTTTGAGGAGGCTGAAAATGCGGTGGATGGCTCGAGCTTATCGGAGGAAGAGGAAGATGGATGGGGTGGTCTTTCGATGGTTGCAGGTGAGGGAACGAGCCACAACATGGACCCACACGAGATCATCGACGAGGAACAGCTTCCGTTCACAAGGATAAAACCACCCCCGGAAGAGGAGATGCTGGAGAATGTAAGGACAGCGCCAGCATGGGTCATTGACGTACCCGATCCGAGGTATATCACGGCGCTGCTCAAGTGTGTCTAGTCTGTTTTTCAATTTTTACTCTCGTTCACCTTGTTCACCGCGTTGCAGATGGCTCAAAAAGACTGGCCTCGACTCACCAGACCTTGGCCACCTGAAGCGTATTCGAAAACACGACAATAAGACGACACTGTTGCTATGTTTGGCCACTGGAGATGACGATTCACCGCCGAGTATTCCAGGCGACCTCCTCCCCGATCCTTCCATTCACCAACACCCTGTTCCACTCAGCTCAGCTCTGACGCCCATCCAATTGACTCTCAAGTCTACTTTTTGGCCGACATACTATACCCCTCGAAAAAAAGACCAGGTAGAGGACTGGACTAGAGCGCAATGTGACTGGGCTTGGGATGCTATGAGGAGAGCTGTTGCTGAAGGCAAAAAGGCGCGTGCGAAGGGTGAGGTACGTCGACTGAGTTTCAGCTTCGACGCAAACATGAATTGGCTGACACGCGATTCGAGCAGCTACCCATGGGGGCGTACGTACCTGCACCTTTCCGATTGGACGACAATCAAAACGATAACGGTTTCTCTGGCTTCGACACCCGTACTTCAACAAGCCACCCCCTTCGACACGCGGTCCTCAATCTTGTACGCGACCTGGGCGAAAGTCACCATAACAAGGCTGAATCGAATACTCCGAGTTATCTTCTCACTTCTCGCTCCATCTTTTTGACCCACGAACCCTGCATCATGTGTACAATGGCCCTCCTCCATTCGCGGGTCAAAGAGGTATTTTATTTGATTCCCATGGCACGTACGGGCGGGTGTGGGGGTGACGGAGCTGGGACATGCCCCCCAATTCCCTGGTTAAAGGGTGTCAACCATCGGTTCGAGATCTGTCGGTGGACTGGCGAAGGTAGAGGTATAGACTCAGAGGGCCTGAGGATAGACGAAGACTTGGATGCATAGGAGACTTGATAAAATAAACAATTATACGTTGGATCGTACAGCGTCCTAAAAATACACAATAGACGTTCGTTTTTCTTGGGCCACGGATTACATTCTGCCCTTGGACGCAATTTCAGTCGGATCCCACATCTTCTCCTTCACGTACTCCAACAACGCCTCGTCTGAGAGTTCGCGAAAGACAATGTTACGATCGATACCCTCCTTCTTCGCCTCCCTCCCAACCTCGAGGGCAATTTTCGCACTGACTTCCCTGATCCTCGTAAGTCTCGGGTACAGGAAGTCCCGCTCCTTCTCTTCGTCTGTTAGACTCGAGGCCAATGCCTGTGCGGCAGCTTCGATCATACCGTCCGTGACGAACTTTGATTTGGAGAGGAGTGCACCGAGCCCAATGCCGGGGAACATGTACATGTTGTTTCCTTGTCCAGCTTCATATTCGATAGACTTCTTGTGAGAGGACGGAGTGTAAGAGACGGGATCGTAGGGGCTTCCAGCAGCAAAAAGTACTGCGCCGTCGGTCCTATTGAACATCGCCCAAAACTCCTCAGCACGCGATAGTTTGTAGGCAGAAGAAGGCCAACTCACCACTTGAGCGCATCTTCAAAGTCCAACTCGCTCAACGAAACTGGATTCGAGAGTGGGAATATGATCGGCCTCTTGTTGTACTCTGCCATCTTGCGAACGACTCCTTCCGAGAAAGCTTTCTGTGTACACGACGAGAGGGGGGGGGTGTCAGGGAAGTACGTGTCCGTGAGAGGGATTTATTCCATAAACGCAGTGAGTACTCACAGAAAGCGTACTCAACCCCAGTAAAGCTGTAGGCCTCACATACTCCACGATCTCTTCCAACTTTTTCAATGGAGGACCGTGGTAATCCGTTCGGGCGAAATCTAATTCCGTGGAAGAAAGACAGGGAAATCGTCAGTCCACGGACACTAAAAAATCTCCCACTGGTACTCACACTTTTTATGCTCCTGTAACCCTTCCCGATCAGCTGTAATGAGTCCTTTCGAATCAACCGTCTAAACGGAGATGCAAGGTCAGAAAGCCAAAAACGGAAAACTGAACGACAGAAAATTACCCACCCAAATTCTTTCTTTCGCCTCCTCTTCACTCATGCCTTGGACACGGAAGAAAGAAGTCAACTGCTTCGCGACACCGACCCCAGAGGACCCAGCTCCGAAGAACAGAATCTTGTGGTCTTTGAGAGGGAGATCGCTTGCTTCCGAGGCAAGACGGGCGGCGTTGATGAAGCCTCCGAGAACCACTGCGCCTGTTATGGTATTCCGAAAAAAGGAAAGTTGCATGACCAAAGGTGAGCGGGTGCTTTGTGTTCCTTTGACGAGTCAATGATACGCACCAGTCCCTTGTATCTGTGAATAGGAGGACGGTCAGAAAATATGAGTAAGAAAGGCAGGGAGGCACTGACATCATCATTGAAGCATCTGTACCTATCCTGAAATTTCCTCAAAAATCCAAACGCATTGTCCGTCGAAAAGTCCTCGAACTGGACGAGCAACTCTGGGAAAACGTCGTGCATGGCTTCCATGAATTCTTCCATGAATTCGTCCATCTTCGAGAAAAGGAGAATCAACAAAAAAAATATCGGATTTGCAATGGGTGGCATCGTACTTACCTCCTCAGGACTAGGCCTCTTCTGGCGTCTCCCAATGTACAACGGATCCTCCAAAAACTTTTCATTGTCCGTACCCACGTCCAGACAAATAGGGAGCGTGGAGGAGGGCATGATCCCCGCTCCGGCGACATAGAGTTCCCTACATTCGTCAGTCAGTTTTCGAGATGACTTCAAAGATGACGGGGTGAAAGTGTCTGGTGTTTATATTTAGGTGCAAAGAACTCGCGCACTCACAGTTTTCCTATGCTGATCTATTGACAGCGGGAAGGGGGCGAATCGAAGGCAACATCAGGTCAGGCGACAGAGACACAACATGGAACATGTATCACTCACAGGTAACCCATTCGCGCCTAAATCTCCGAGCCCAAGGATTCTGGAACCTGGAGGTATAACGGGTGAATTGTGTCAACGCATTTCAGGGACAAAGGAGGCAATAGGGCAAGAGGGAACAAGAACACGGAGCACGATACAAGGGAGGTAGGACGTAGAACATACCATCCGTAACAACAGCGATCCTTGCAGCGGGACCAGCAGGCCATGATCGCAATACTTCCCGAATTCGGCCTTTATGCTCGAGTGAGACATAAAGGCCTTCCGGACGAGACCAGATGTGTGAGTAATTAGAACACGCGTCACCGACCTAAGTGATGAGAGGGAGCGTCAGAGGCCATCACGAACGGATCGGGAGACAGATACTAGTCAAATACAGCAAAAGGCACGAGAGGGAAGGAGTAGCAGAAGTAGAGGCTCGCGAAAGAGGGACGAAAACTAAAATACTGACTGTGGGCGTATAGAGAATTGGGATAATCTCCATCATGTTCTCCAGGAGAATATCGTAGAACACAGTCGGATTACGTTCCTTCAAGGTATTGAGAAAGACATACTTCTCCAAGCACGAGCTTTTGGCGCGTAGCTGCTGGAGAGAACGTTGGCGGTGGTCTGTTTCCGAGATGTGAGGGGGAAGCTGGGGTGACGACGGGAATGATGAGGGGGAATGGGAGGACAACGGCGGCACGTTCGCCTTCATTCGCGCAGAGACGGGAGCGGGAGCGGAGGGAGAGTTAGGTGCAAGCATAGTTAGAAAGTTGGAGGTCCGAGTTGGTGCAACGCGACAGAGTATGATAGAAAAAGAGAGAGGGAATCCTTGTGAAGTCACCGGTGTTCTATTTCCAATTTATACTCGCCAATGACCGGTTGGGTCTTCCTTGACCCTCACAAGAGACTTTCTGGCTATTTTGGATCGAGTCTAGTTCGAAAAAGGTCTGACGGGTCTTGAGGAGGCGTCATGTGAATACATGGATTCACAAGATACGACGGATGACTCCGCGTGAAAGAAATGGAACGTCAGTTCAGAGGGCTGAAAGATTGAAGGATACCCGACTATTGCAAACACACTCCAAGTGCTATCGGGAGAATGAGGATCACAGTTCATTCCAGGAGGGATATTCGAGGTTCGAGCCGAAGTGAAATATCACACAAGACATGTTTTCCGGGTTCTCCCATGCAATTAGAATGAAGAGTAATGTTAACGGCCATACGCGTATGGTAGAGCTACAAGGATAGCAAGTAACAGCATTAGCGTTCAAATTGGAATGGGAAAACGACTAGCGAAACACACCTATCTATGACTTTGCGGAACACGCGAATCCAATCACCAGAAACTCCTCCTCTTCTTCCTAATATCCTCGACCAGCTTCTTTTTCTCGCTCCATTTGACCCTGCTTGCTGCATGGAAGTCATCTCTTTTCGCGACAAGCTCCTTCCTCGTCGACTTTTTGACGGCGGCAACCATCCCAACAAAACTCTGTGTAACGCCAAACTCCTTCGCGAGCCTTCCACGAGTGTATTTCCCGGGATCTGATAGACGCAGCTGTCGTATCTTGGCGACGACCTCGTCTGAGACGCGTGGTGGAGGGGGTTTGTCTGCGGACGGTCGTATGGAAGGCGGGAGGGAGGCCACCGCCGTCGAAGCTGGTTTTGGTCGTAGAAGAGGCGACGTAGGATTCGTAGTGAAGGACAACGGTGACGGAGACGTAGGTGGTGGTCGGTGAATGAACGTTAAATCATCTTCGGGGAGTGAAGTGACGGTCGCTGAGGGATTGTGGACGAGAGGATCTGGAGCACGGTAGGGAGGTCGCTCTGAGGTTCCAGGCTTGGGACGAGGATATTTTCCAGGATAATACCGAGCAAACGGTACTGTGAAAGAAGTTATTCGACGGTTCAGCGCTGTCGACATCCTCGGCGAGCTCAACTGGTCGCGCGACGTGCTCGACGGAAGAGGAGAGAAATAATTTCGATAGTTCTCACGCTTGAACCAACAGACCACTCTTTCCGTAATTCAAATTAGCGGTACACACATTGTTGCTCTCACCTTCCTCCTGCATATCATCGGTCTCTGCTTTCTTCTCATTCTCAACCCAGGATGCCCGTCATATAATATTTGTGCTCTCCTGAATCTAGGCTTTCGGAACGGCAACCCAAATACAAGATACTCCCGAAATTCAATCAACCTGTTGTCTCTGCCAGGAGGCCTCCTGACCAGTTCCGTCGCTCTTGTGTCTTCAACAGCTCAAACAAACCACTGTTAGCTCCAGAGACGAATATCCTCAGCTCCATAACCTCACCGACATGCCCATCATCTCAGCCCAACAAGCCTTTATGGCGCTCGGCATCCCCCCTGAACAAGCTGCAGCGATGGCCGAAGAACATCGTGCAGCGAATGGTGGTCTAGAGCACTTTGGCTATGTACCAGGTGTACCCCAGCACAACCCGGACGATGGAGACAGGTACCTCGATTTGGCGGAGAAGGAACGCAAGAAAGGCAACTTCAATGAGGCCGAGAGAATCTTGTTGGAGTGCATCCAGGACTGCAAGAGCGACAGTCAATACATCGTCGAGGAACTGAGGGCCCATGTCAAACTGGCCCATGTATACCGGGAGAAAGAAGACTTTGCGAAAGCAAACGAGCAATTCCAGGTTGCACATGATACATACGAGGATTGGATGACAGAAGAGGTTCGTGGCTTTGCTCTCTTCTAATGAATAGACACTAAAAGCCTCTCAAGGAGCGAGAGCTTCACCCAATTTCATACCTTACGCTATGGGCCGAATGTTGCGAAAAGCTTGCTCTCAACAAGAAAGCTCAGGAACTGCGAGCTGAGGCTAAGGAAGTAGCCGTACGCTACGAGTCCTTCTGGGACGACGAGGATTCTGATGAGGATAACTCGGAGGAATAAACCTCTTACTTCTCGTTCCTGTCTTGTAAGACGTTCCCATTCGGCTGTTCATACCCGTCTGATCTCATTATATCCGATAGATTCTCCTACTCGATATGTATGCCCCTCTCGTCTACTGTCTAATGCATAGTGCTTGCTCGGCCTTCGTGCCCGTGAGTTATATCCGGGATAGTCATTGATTAGTGATATCTTCCGCAATTCCGTCCGAATCATCAGTTCTATTGGCTCTATACACTCGGCATAAGTACGGTTTAGTGGAGGACCTTGGCACGGTCATGATAATCCTTCAATACTACCCTCGTGTGAACGTATCCCCAGGGTAATCCTCGCCAGCTCCTTAAAAGCTATCATGTTCGGCGTTTCTCACTAAAGAAGCTTCCAGCTAGGATCGTCACTAGCATGGCTCTTTATCCTCTCCTTTTCGTCTCTCTTTTGCTTGCTCAACTCATCTCAGCAGAGCTTCCAGACGGTCGACTGAATGCCAATTTTAGACGTCCACCCACTCTCCCGACCGTTCGGCGGGCTGATCCTGCAGGACCGCCAATCAGTCGCAATGGAACTGAGCTTCCGCCTTACAGTGCGTATCCGTGTAGTCACTCATGAGGAGCTGACCTCTGAGATGGTTACAGACACGGTCTATTGGTTCGATCAATTGGTCAGAATGTCTTTCTTCGTCAAGCCTAGAGATGTGGCTGAAACCCACCATCTCAATTACAGATTAACCACCAGAACCCTTCCTTGGGAACGTTCAAGCAGCGTTTCTGGCATACTTACGAATTCTACGAACCTGGTACGTCGGCTCCTCCCGTTTTCACTGTATGGCTGAAACAATCCACTCCTGTTCTACGCACGTAGGTGGCCCAATCATCCTCACGACACCCGGAGAGAACCCTGGCACGTGTGAGTACTCACGAGACGTACGCATCCGTGATTGGCATAAGCTGAGCCTACATGTACAGTCGCGTACGAAGACCTCACAAACGCCACCATCTACGGGCTAATCGCCCAACAAGAACATGGGTCGGTGGTCGTCATGGAGCATCGTTTCTTTGGGGAAAGTCATCCGTATCCCGCGCTGACAGGGAAGAACTTGATGGGTATTCACACTGTTCAACAAGCTATCGACGACTTGGAATATTTCGCTAAGAATGTTAAACTTCCGATGCCCAATGGTGAAGATTTGGGACCGGAGAAGGCACCGTGGGTGTTGGCAGGCGGAAGTTATCCTGGTGGGTCCTTTCTATGTCTTATGAGCATTGTGATCAGGTTAAGACGACCGACCACAGGTGCGCTCGTTGGCTGGACTATGGTCAAGTGAGCAAACTTGTCAGATAATAGATTCGACTGAGGTATCCTCTAACCTGTTTTCGGTCCTGCAGCAAGCCGGGACTTTTCTGGGCAGGCTACTCTTCTTCTGGTGTCGTCCAGGCCATCTAGTAAGTCGTACATATAGTATATCATGATTCGCTGCTCACAAGTGGTGCACCTAGTGATTTCTGGCAATACTTCGAGCCGATTCGTCAGAACATGCCCAAGAACTGCTCCGCTGACGTTCAAGCTGCAATTGCCCGTATCGACGATATTCTCACAAGCGGCGACACTGGAGCAATCCAACAACTCAAAGACACTTTCGGTATGGGAGACCTCGAACACTCGGAGGATTTTGTTGGCGCGCGTAAGATTTGGAATTCGCCTTCTGCCTTGATTGAGTCCGACCAGAATATCCCTAGTCCGAAACAACATTTGGGACTGGCAATCGCTACAGCCAGGGAGCGGCACGCTTTTCTACTTCTTCTGTGACGCCCTCGAAGTCAAGGACGGTCAAATCGCTCCAGAGTCTGGCTGGGGCGCTGAGCACGCCGTTGCTGCTTGGGGTAACTGGTGGATAACACAATACCGCCGCATTAGTGAGTCTGGCCAGTGTCCTCTTGTCTCTGTCATCTGAGTTAGCCTTTTGTAGCGTGCGGCAGAGAATCGACTGAGTATGTTTCCCACTATGTGACACAAAACGCGAAATCTGATTTCATGGGTTTCATTCACTGATCACTAGGGAGTGTTTGGGTACTTACAATCCGAATGCAACATACTACACAGATACCAGTGTTACATATAACCAGAGATCTTGGGTTTGGATGCTGTCAGTGATCCTCTTTTTGCCTTGATGTTCCCATTTCTGACTTTTGGTTTGTTAGGTGCAACGAATTTGGTTGGTCAAAAACTGGGGCTCCGGCTGATAATCCTACCATTGTGTCTCGCCTTGCTCAGCCTTCCTACGAACTGGTAAGATTCGCCACCAACGTGTCTGCTTCCGGGTACAATGGCTAACCCTCCGTGCTCCCTCCCCTAGCGTCAATGCCAGTTGATGTTCCCAGACGTCTTCGGGTCTGCCGCACCCGATACGGAAGGTAACGTAGAAAATATCAACGAGAAATATGGTGGCTGGGATCTGCAAGTCGACAGATTGTTCCTTACCAACGGCATGCGTACGTCTATTTTGACATGTCTCAATAACCACCCGCCCATCCTACTGACATCATTTCCGATTTTAAGGCGACCCATGGAAAGAGGCATCTATCTCCGCACAAGGCCTCAACAAACCTAGCACAGATCGTCAAGTCGTCATGACCAGCGAGGGTTTCCATTGTTCCGATCTCTCCACCGAAATTGGCGCCATCCTACCCTCCGTTGGAGCTGTCCAGAAGAAAGCATTGGAAACATTGAAGGGATGGCTTGCTGAATGGCCGTCAAAATAGGGGGGAGGCGGGCTCATCGTACATCTGCTCCATGTTTGTCGTTACCTTCCTGGTGTGCAAAAATCATGAACCCTCGCTTCTCATTGAATCCGTTCATACGCTCCACTCGTACACTCTTCGATCTCCGAGGATAGGGTTGATTTCAGATAGAGCATCTGCCGTGCCTCAAAAAGACAATTGCGATATCCCGCGTGTCCCGGTAAACCGCGGGGCAGAATTCTTTCGAAAGAGACGAAGGGCCTGATGTCGAGCTCTGCTGTCGAAGAACACCGGGATTACGTTGGAGGGTTGGGATGGACGGTATCTGTTGAAGCATAGAAGCATTGGCAAGAGCGGACTTTCGTTCATTTCAGCAATTTGAACATGAGATGAACTAGAGAAGATGGGTAGGTAGTCGTGAAACCGATTCGGAGGCGACGTCGGTCTTAAGATTGGCTATGCATGCTTTTAAGATTGGACTGCCATGGGAAATGTAAGAAGACACGTGTGGGTATTATCCACTGAAACGTATCGCACATTTGGTACATCCGTGTGATACGCGAGTTGGGGTGCCCGCAAGATGATTTCTATTGTGTTTAAAACACTTTTAGTCCTGCCTGGACTTGTGGGCGTTCTGCAATCCTATCGAACCATTTCTGAAGGAAACAAGATGGGCACTAGCACTCAGTATCAGCACAAGACGGAAACGCACTCGTAAACCGGGCCATTCATCTAGGGACTCGATGCCAGCGTATGGATGTCCTGCGACCCTGGAGGAGATTGGGTGTTGGTATCTCCCTTTAATTTCAGTGGGTAAACTGACGTACCAAGGCCACGCATTCATATCCGCTATCGAGTAAATACCTTTACCAGAGCCAGCTAGCCACTCTCGATGGTTGTTACCGAGGCGTATCTCTAGAACATCGTAAAGTCTCCTCGTCTCATCTCTGTAGCCTGTAGAGCGGTGATAAGTCCGTACCCACCGCCAAGGGGAACTGAGCATAAAGGGGTCCTACGTTCTATCGCATAAGGTAACTTTTCTGGAGCTGCATTCCGGAAGTGGCTCGCTGTGGTCAAAACGGGGTTCAGCAAGGAGATTAAAACAAGGGATGACGCGACTCACCCTGTCCAGACATTGGACCGAGACCCCCATGCTATAGAGATATTCGGTGTCAATACATTGTTCATGAGATGATAGATCACGGTCAAGAAGTACTAACAGCCCATGCCATCCATTGCACTGCTTCGCTGTACTCGTTGGGCTGGGCTGACGGGTCAAAGGAGAATTTTCTACCCGTGTCATAGTGTTCTCCGAGGTAGAGTAGGATGGCCATCGACTCGAATACAGGGAAGTTGTTCCGTATTCCGTCAACCAGTGTGGGGATGCGGCCATTAGGGTTCAGTTTGATGTACCAAGGTTCCTTCTGGACATTTTTTGACAGCTCTATCTTCTGTTTCCTGGGAGGGAGGCCGTTAGCATATTGTTACTCAGGATACTGGGTTATGCCCAGTCATTTCGCGTCGACATACTCGTAATCCAGACCATTTGCTGCACGAAGTTCTTCCAAAAAGATTGCAGGTTTTTTGCCATTGGGGTTCCGGCACCATATAGTAAAAGACGTCCAGTTGAGGCTGATTTCGAGTATGCACGGTTTTGGAGTCGATGTAGGAAGCTCATGGTAGCTCGAACGAGAGCGCCAATGGTCGCGACATCGTCGTCGCGGGCGTGACGGGCGCGTAATCATTACGTGATCCCGAGCTCAATCGGGATTCGGGTGATGTTGAGACCAAACTTGATCATGATTTCAACGCCGTTGCCTCCGAGTCCGTGTCAAAGTTCGGAGTCTGGACAACCTCAGGAGACTTGCACTAGGGAAGGACCTGGGAAGGACCATGCAAATTTCATCAGTCACCGTGGCGACATGAGCTCTCCCCTTGATTTCTTCACCCGTGATGATGACCAAGGTTGCTGCTGGTTGCTGAGGTCGCTTTTATTCAATACTCGTCGGTTCTCGAAGCACCGCCCAACTGGCAAAATCTGATCTTACATTCTCACATCACAAAGCTTTATCACCATACCCATGCCTCGTCCGAGAGAAAGCACAGCAATCTTCTCCACTCCCATCTGCCGCCTTGGCACTGCCGTTGGCTCTGGACTCCTGCTAGAGAGTGGTCACTCAAGGAATGGGGTGACAGATACTGACATTCTGTTGACAGCAGGCCCCAGGGTCAGCATACACACAACTTGGCCGGAGTAAGTCGAATGGATTCAACATTTCCTGGTACACCGATTTCCCCTTCCGACGAGGCCGAGTTTATTGCGCTGAAACAGATATCATGATTCGCCTCAAATTTCTTCGCAACGGGCCCCACTTCACTGCATGGAGGCATCGGCTTAGGCTTGGCACTGATGACCCTTACGATGCTGGGCGCTGGTAGTACTTATAAAAGGCACAACTCGTCAACCCAATTCCCTCAAGCGATTGTATCGTTCACCCACTTCTTCGTCTCTTTCATACTCTTCACAAGGCCGTGCCTTCGTGTTTCTTCAGTACTCTTTCTTTCGTCTCATCTCACTTTGAGTTTCCTAAACCCACACTCTCTTCATTTGTCATAATGGTCGCCATGAAATTCTCTGTCCTCCTCGCCCTCGTTTCTGTCCAACGTGAGTAACTTACCGTATCATGTATCTGCAACCCTCCTTATCCATTACCTCTAGTCGTCTCTGGTGCTGTTATTCGCCGACAGGGAACCGGAACCCAATTCATCACTGGACCTTGTAAATCCGACGCCGAGTGCGCTTCGGGATGCTGTGGTTTCAACACTGGCAAGTGCGCTGGTGCCATCGTTGCGCTTGAGCGTGACGGTGGATGTGGTTTCGGTAACGCATCCCCCAACGACGATGCTGCCCGTAAGCTTCGTGGACAAGCCCCTGCCGGCGGCGCTGCCCCCCCTCCCCCTCCCGCCAACAACGGTGGCGCCGGAGGTGCTGCCGGAAGTGGCAAGCCTGCTGGTACTCAGTTCATCACTGGTCCTTGCGCCAACGACGGCGAATGTGCCAGTGGATGCTGTGGATTCAACACTGGAAAGTGCGCTGGTGCTATCATTGCCCTCGAGCGTGATGGTGGCTGCGGCTTCGGTAACGCGTCCCCCAACGATGACGCTGCCAAGAAGCTCCGTGGTCAGGCTCGCCGCGACCTCAAATCCCGTCAAGGAACTGGCACCCAGTTCATCACTGGGCCATGCGGTTCCGATGCCGAATGTGCCTCCGGGTGCTGTGGATTCAACACTGGCAAGTGTGCCGGTGCCATCGTCGCTCTTGAGCGTGACGGTGGATGTGGTTTCGGTAGCGGAACCCCCAACGACGATGCTGCCCGTAAGCTTCGTGGACAAGCCCCCGCCGGCGGCGCTGCTCCCCCTCCCCCTCCCGCTAACAACGGTGGCGCTGGAGGTGCTGCTGGAAGTGGCAAGGCCGCTGGTACTCAATTCATCACCGGTCCTTGCGCTAACGACGGCGAGTGTGCTTCGGGATGCTGTGGATTCAACACCGGAAAGTGTGCTGGTGCCATTATTGCTCTTGAGCGTGATGGTGGCTGCGGTTTCGGTAATGCATCCCCCAACGACGACGCTGCCAAGAAGCTCCGTGGCCAGGCATGAAGGCGATCAACTTTCATGGCCATTTACGACTCTGAAGTTTAGGAAATTCACTAGTCATACATTATCTCGCCTGAGGCGGATTCATCCCTGTAAATAGTACTGAAGAATGTAGTATGTAGACAAGACCTTCGCCGCATTCTGTTGTGTGATTTGAGTCTGACAGCTTATGCTCGGGCTACTCTTTCAGTAGACCTTGACGTCGAGGATTATCCGACGTTCACCGTTAGCATTTTGGTGGCGTACTTTTTCCATGGGCTTTCGGAAATGAAAAGTTGTTCCGAATGGAGTTCCGAATGGAAAGGAGGTGTACATTGTCCCTTCAGCTTCGGGAGTCGGTCGTACGGTGGTGCATAGTCCATTGCGGCGGGAAGACTAAGACAAACCTAAATTTCGAGGTGGCGGTAGAGTAAAGTAAACGGAACAACCCATGGACGCCACAAGCGTCGAACGCACGCGGTTCATGACGGTGTAGTCTCGATTCCTCCCTCCAGGCTCCCACATCTTTTAACTTTGCTTGAACCATTCGGGACGTCTACCCCACTGTGAAGTGGAATCGAACTTCCATGAAGATTGTCATACCGAAATGCAGATCGACTGGTAGCACTGAAGGCGTCAATTCTGTTTACAGTTTGTTCTTTCTTTCATCCCCAGAGTCAATGGAGTCAATGGAAGGCTTCCATTGCGTCGCCGGATCACGGAGGGGCGTTTATGTTGGAAAGTCATGAGAGGTCCTGAGTCATCATACAAACGATGAGGAAGATTGCCACCGCACCTAGTATGAACTAGCATGACCTGGTCGGGGCGCCAGAGGGCTAATGTATTTTGAGGTTGACGTTGACATTGGGGGCCGAGCGTGAGCCTGAGACTTCTCGCAAAGACAGGGTGAGAAACG
The DNA here is from genome assembly GCA_029532415.1 of Marasmius tenuissimus. Lineage (NCBI taxonomy): Eukaryota > Fungi > Basidiomycota > Agaricomycetes > Agaricales > Marasmiaceae > Marasmius > Marasmius tenuissimus. The sequence continues at coordinate 2,706,125 of JAQOTA010000054.1, read as the reverse complement.
CGATAGCCTCTCGGAAATTCTCCGAGACGTTCCTCCCGTCTCCTACCCACAAAAGGGATTGAGGAAGACGGAGCTACTTGGTCAACTTGGGTCACGGTACTCTCCCAGGACTTCCTCTACAGGCTCACCAGATGGAGCTTTGGACGAGTATCCCAAACCCCAATACCCTTGGCGAGTACAGTAAGATGTGAACTGGACCCGTACCGTAACAGATGCCATCAGTTGAGCTGTATTCCCAGTCTGCCCGGAGCCGGATATACATCCACAAGCCGGTCTTAGACATCGTTCTCCCTCCCAGCCACTTCCGACAGGCCCTTTGGAATCTCGTCTTGTCCCAATAGGCCAGTCTGGAATCACAACGAAGTTTCGGAACCATTAGAATGTCTGGCATGGCATAACACTTGACAAGAATGGATATGTTGTTGTTTTCAGTCTCCTTGAACTTTCAAGATAACGGTATTGGATTGATTCGGTACGTGATAATTGAGGTACATTGCCAAAGCCAAACAGCGCGCCGAAGAAACTGTGTGGGGAGAAGCTGGGCAGAGAGTAATCGATGGGTAGAAGCGTTTTCCAAGTTCGTACCGACGAGCGTATCTGATTGGCCAGCGTGCGACGGTCGCGTCGTCATGAACGGGTTTTGCGGAGAAACCCAGTCTTGAAAAGGTGAAAAAATGTGATCATGGGATGGGAGCAAAGCTGAAACAAGTCGACAAGAGATGCCGCCGGTGACTGAATGGGGTATGTCCGCGTGACTTGGCGCGTCCTTGGGCGCGTCCCCACGTCGGAGACGCGTCCAACCCAAATGTTGCGTTTCCCGACAGCGTCGCGGGAAAATACGAAAGGAGTACAACGGCAGAAAGAATTTGCATGAAAAGAGAAAAGATTGCGAAAGAGAAGACGTAGAGCAACTGCCGCTTGTGATACATTGCCGGTAGAGTATAAAGTACATATAATGAGATCTGAGGGACTGCGAAGCGTATGAATTCTGACAACAACTAGGAAGAGGGAGATGAAAAACATAGGGTCAGGCGGAAAAGAGGTAGAGTAGACACAGAAGAATTTACGATCAGAAAGCCCAAGAAAGATTGAGAAGAAGATGGGACGATACTGATAACTATGCCTGAACGAAGGAGAAGAGTCTGTGGTCATCACACCGAACTGATCCGAGAACGAAAACGACAGCGATATCGACGAAGAGGGAGAGGTGGAGAGAGAGAGACGGTGCGCGTACGTATCCAACGCATTGAAAAGGAATGAACTACCCACCGAACATCAGGTGTCCATCGAGACATCACTCGATTCGTAGCGGTCCTCCCGCCTTGGTGGTGAAGAAGCCGATCGGTCAGGTTGGCCCCCGCGGAAAGAACCTGAATGATGTCTATTGATAGAAGGCCTTCTGCCTCGTGGGGGCCTGTTTCCAGAGGGCGACGGGTGGGGAGGAAGAGTTGGTAGACTCGGGCCTGCACTGGTCGGAGTTTCTCGGGCACTTTGTGGTGGAGACGGGATTCTATATGAGCCCCTACCTTCCATACCAGACGGCCGTGGAGGGTCCAGTCGCGAGGCGGATATTGACAAACGTCTGGACTCGTAGGGTCCTGGGGAACCAGCAGAGAGATCGGGGTCAGGATTAACGGGATGGTTGTCTCGGTCTCGGTCTCTGTCGTTCGCCCAACCAGGGGATGTTACTCTGTGTTCAGGTTCAGGGCGCAGTCGATCTTGGACTTGGACAGGTGGGAATGTATAAGATTCCGCCACTGTTGGAATGCCGTTCCGCAAAGGTTGTTTGCCTTTGGTTTTGATTTTGACAGAACTATAGTCGTCCAGGCTCGGACGCCGGCTGGCTGCACGTAAAGCGTCCTCCAGTTCCTCCACCCTATGCCGGAGAGACAGCACCTCGTTCCTCATACTCCCAACCTTCTTCTCAACCAGGGCGTCCACCACCTCGTTCAGTTTCTCCTGCTGTTGAGTGAGACTGTGCACGAGAGTATTCGACCGGTGGAGTTGATCGGAAAGCCACGTCTTGAGTTGCTTCGAATCATTGAGTGCATCGTAGAACATCTCAAAAGGTGCCAGGAAAGCCGATTTCTCGCCTGTGTATCCAGGATGGTGTAAGGCATTCGGTGTCGGAGGAACAACCCCCGTCGGTATGCTGAGCGAATGATTGGTGCTTGCAATGGACGGAACGGTAAGGGGGGCGTTTGACATAGAAAGACGTTGTGCGGAGAATCGCGTTGGGGTGGGAGGTACCCTACCTCCTGTCGGACGATTGACGTTGGTATTTCCGGGAGCCATGACAGGTGGAAGTCGAGGAAGAGTCATCGGAAATCTTCCTGCGGGCTGGCCACCCTGGGGAACCGGAGGTGCACTCTGGATAGAAAGGGCTAGCTGGTCTTTCGAATGGGCTTCCCTTGGGCTAATGATTATGTCTGCGGGTTTTCTCTTGCCTCCCAGTTGATTGGCCCTCCTTCGAGCAAAGCTGATCGGAGGGGGAGGAAGAGAGTGAGCGTTCATGTTAGGGGGAGGAATTGATGCTGCCGCAGCCGGTGGAGGGGGATGCCCGGACACCTGCGGCTGAGACACAGTGACGGTAGGGGGGCTTGAGGCCGTACCATTTCCCGCGGATTGAGTCGGAGGAGCATTAAGATGGCGTCTGCTATTGGCGACCGAGTTAGGACTTCGTCGAGGTCGCGATGCAGAAGAAGGTGGTTTCGGGGGGCCTGCAGGTGGGAGTTCCGTAGAGTTCGCTCCGCCAACGACCGGAGAAACAAGTCCAGCTGCGCTGCCTCTACGTTGCTCAATAATGGCTTGCTGCTGTTGCTTCACGGATATCATGGATCGAACTTGTTCCACCGCAGAGGGGTTGTCGCGTTGAATTGTGAACCCAATGACAACAGGAGAAATAGGAGTGGAACTCGATTGATCAGGTGGAACTCGAACGTCCGTGTCAAGGGCAGGCGCGCCGCTAACGGTGACTCGGCGTTTTTTGAGAGGAGAAGGTAAGACACTAGATGGAGGTGGTGCAGACGTATTGTCATAGTCCTTGGGGTCGTTAATTCTCGCTGAGCAAGGCGGTGGTGACGGCTCAAGCATGTCCTGTTCGGGCTCTTCTTTCACATTCGCGCCACCAGGTGAACTCTCCCTGGAAACAAGAATGAGTATGAAAAAACAAACAAAAATAACAAGAAAAAGCAAAGAGAGGGAAGAAAAAGATAAGGAAAAGGAAAGTGAAAAAACAAGGCGGGGATTGGTCGAAGAAAATCCTAAAAGGAAAATGGCAAAGCGAACAAGACTCACCCGGAATCCGAGCGTTCATCAGCATCTGCGGGATCTATCCGAGCACGCTTTTTGCCAGCTATTTGTGAAGAGGATGCGTCGTCATTGGGCTGATAGCGCGACTGCAGTTGGGTACCCGGCGAGTCGACGCGCCTGAAATCCGACACGGACGACCTTGTCTGTATTGGCGGCAAGTCGTTGACGTCGGACCTTAGGTTGTGAAGCGACCTCGAGCTGAATGTCGACGCAAACGAAGGAAGTGAAGGGGGAGTAGGAGTATGTTGAGCTTGAACGGTAGACTTGAGGGACATTTGGGGGTCGTCAGCAGCGAGGACGGAAGGAGGTGAGCGGTCTGAGCGGCTCCTGGTCGGCGTCAAGTACGACGGCGACGACAGCGACGACAACGACGACGGTCGTATTGACGACGGCGATGGTCGTGATTGTTGGGGATGATGGAGGCAACCGCCAAGATGGGACTCGAGGCGAAAAAGGATGATAATTAAAAAGAAGCCCAACCCTAGTTGAACTTGTTGTACATATTGCAATCCTTTGTATGTAATCCGATCATCCTCCACCGCGTGCTCGCCCGCAAAACTGAACAGACACAGACAGACACTGCCAGTCAATGCCTATTTATCAACTCGCTCTTGCATTGCAGCATCAGACGTCGTATTTGTCGAAAATAAGTATGATCTCGTATGATATCTAGCATGATCCCTGCAGTACCGCCATATGTTTTCTTCAAGTCTCCCTTGGTTTCTCACTGCGCAAGAGAATCCGTCCTATTTCGTCCATCATGGGGTCAAATCGTCTTCATGTTTTTTCTTCTTCTTGGAATGCCTGCAACGTGTATATGTAGTCGTCCGGCATTAAGTGAGCATATCAGTCTGTCAGAAACGGAGCGGTTTCGCAACCCCGGCACCTCCAATTCATATCTCTTTCCATCTACGCAGTCTCCCATCATGATCCAATCAACTCCTCCAGTCCTTCTGTCATAGTCATTCGGCTCTTTTCTTCTTTTTTCGGGCTGTCAAGACGGTCACCTGCGGTACAGATGTTACGGTTTCTTTCGCCCCATTAGGACTTGTCGAGTTGTTCTGCGTCGGTGCGTTACTAACGCAAATCGATCCATAGATAAACATGTTGTATGTCTCTAGCGTGGGTTCCGGTTCGGGAAACGGGTTTGGAGATATGTCGGGCAGGGATGCTTCTCTATTACGAGGTGGGGGTGTTCTCGGGGGCTCCAAGAGCACTGGGGTATCGTGAGTCTGCGCACGTTCTATTTTCGCGGTCCGTGGTCGAGGTGCTTGGATGACTGGCATAGGAGTCACTGTGATACCTTCACAGAGCCCCTTGATTGCGCTTTCAATCGTCTCTGTAGCACTAATTGCCCGCTCTGCAGTCGAGAATTCAACCGCCGTCATCAAAGACGTGATAACCCGCTTGTTGAGATTCGAAGAAACCTGTCCGGGTTGAGGGGCAAGGGGTGAGACTGAAGACCGAGTGCTCCCAGCCTCCCCGTCAATTTCTCCTGATTGGACAGGAATGCTGATGCCCATAGTGAAGAATCCAGTAGCCGCTCCCGCTACGCATTCCTGTCTGAATGACATTCGCTCCCAAAACTCGTCCGGGGTGACCTTTCCCAATTCTCCAGGTGGTTTTGCTGGAGTCTCCTCGCTCTTGTTCGTGTCGTTCGATGGAACGCGACTATCGGCAGCACTGGAAGTAGTCCTTGCTCGTTTTCGTGGCGGTGATTTGATCCCTTCTTTGTCCGTGATGTATGCAATCTCGTCTATGAAACGCGATTTGGGATCATCATCAAACGATGGGATGAAGGTGCCGAGGTTGCGGCAAGCGGTGTTCGTCGAACTGGAACCGTGCCTGTCTGGAGGACAGGGTAATGGTATATCGGTTTGGGAATAAGGATGGCTGTACGTCCAAGACAACGTGTCGTGCGATGTCGAAGGAGATGCCGCAATCTTCAAAGAATGATCAGCTTCGAGCTGGCTGTATCCTGGGATGAGATAGTACAGCTGCACCAAGGCTCTCTCAGGCAGTTGAGGCTTCAACTCTGTGGCCACGCTCGTGAATACCCGCTTCCACCACCCACAAAGCTTCACATCACTCAACGGCCGTTTTCCAGGGAAATCTGACGAGTTTGGGAATAGATATTGGTTCTGAGCTCTCGCGAAGAGCTGGATCCATAGGTGGTCGACGGTAATGGGTCGTGTAGCTGGATCAGCATAGTAAAGAAGAAAAGATCGTACGAGGGTGGCAGTTGGAGAAGGAGAGGAACCTTGCCCAGTAGAGTCGACTTTGGAAATGTACAGAATCGCTGAAGATGTGGCCGTAACGTTGTAAACACACGCCTCGATTGCGGTGACAAAAATTCTGGGTGAGTCGGGTGTTGTTTGTTCAGAGACAAGAACTAGCACGTCCTGTAAATAAGACCTGCATCGTGGCTGAGAGTAAGGATAAAGTCCAGCGTGTTTCCTGGGTGAAGAAACGAGAACATGTAGATGAAATTCGCGCGTTCCAGGTAGTGTCTTCAGACCGTCCAGCAAAGCGTCGCGTAGGTTGGTTGGCATCGTGGGTCGTGGGAATATTTCCACCATCGAGACATGGTTAGGGGCTGCCGTGTTTTGTTAGCCCTGCAACTGTTCAACTTACGTTCGGCCTTTCTATGTCCATTGGCTCGGGCAAAGAAGTCCAGAATCATGCATTCGAGCGCTCCTAAGTGTTTTGAGCTGGAAGGCAAAGGTTGAATGGAGAGACACTACAACTCTCACGTACATCAAGCTGAGAGACCTCCAACTTCGACTTTATTCGGGTCGCGGTATTACGGTGCCTCACAACTCCCTGGATACACCGAAGCCACCGTTGAACGATTTCTCCGTAAAGGAGAATGTGGCGCAACAAGTCGTGGTCGGTCTCAGTTGAACCGGAAAAGGTCTGGTATATTTGATTCGGTATATACAAGCAATATGCCATCGTTTCTCGTCATTACACCAAGTCCTTGATGAGCAAAAAAAACCAAAGGAGAGATCCGTTAGTATGTTCTGCAAACTGCTGCGAAGCATTCCATGACGCGCTACCAGGCTGGATATCGTAAATTGCCACTTCAACAAAATGCAATGACATGGGAAGGTAGGAGCCTCACCGAATCCAGGCGGTCCGTCTTTCCTACGGTATCGGGTTGTGATGTTGGAGCTAACGGCGGTGGCCAGGCCAAGCTGAGGTCAGAGTTCGACCTATAAGCCCCCGCTGGATGGCGGAAGCGATGTCCGCACTTGTGCTGTTGGTCGAGATCCTCATTCACATTGCCGGTTTCTACTGGGGAAAGGTGTATAAAGCTCCCTTCCCTGGCCGCAATCCGTTCTCGCAGAGATTCGCGGCTATTGAGGCTAGGTATAATTTTGTAAGTGGGTTCAGGGTTGGAAGAAGAAGCTCGGACTCACGCGGCAAGGAAAGAGTTCACATAACCTTTAGGTGAAGTTCTGAGCACGACCAAATGGAGCTCCGGGGGCTACACGACTCACATCGTCCCACTATCCAAAAGAGCGCCAGCCACACGAAATTCTGGGGCATTGTTGCGAACTTTGATTCTTCTCAGTGAACCACTTCGAAGCATAGCGCATGGAGCGAGATAGGCTCACGCTTATCACTATAATGGTGTCAATGACACTTCTTTCTGTGAGCTTCCCACACCTTGATGCACATAGCCAAGAGATACCTAGTCATGACGCCAGTGGTCAATGTGTAGATCATCAGAGTTGATATCAGAGAATCCGTTCTTTGCGAAATGATGAGTTCATAGCGTAGTTCAAGTACTCCGAGCTCACCTTCTGGACCCAGTTTTACTTTTGTACAGATAATAGCATAGGGAGACAGCAATCAGAATGTCCGCGGCCGCAGCGCTCCCTATACCTGCACTCGTGACCCACTGAATACTGTACTCAGCGTTCTTCTGCCTCGCAAGACTGTCAAATAACTCACGACTAGTTTGTACCACCTAGCCATGAAAGAGAGCCGAAAGCTAAGGGAGAGTCAGCTTCTCAACCGAAAGGGCCGCCTGGTCTCACCTTTCAATGGTAAATACTGCACACGGTTCGGAAATCAGCGTGTTTTCTCATCGAGCGGATTGTAAATACCAATGCCGAGTCCTGGGAGGTCGTGCGTGAGTTTCGAGAGATAAAACTTCCGAGTCCGCCGTCACTAACCAAAGTGAACAGTGGCTAAGAATACCTAGAACCCATGATTAGCTCAAAACTCGGAGAACGAGGGCGAAGGGTAGTCTTACAATGACCGATGCAAGGTAAGGATTCTGCGATACTGGTGGAGATTAGGACTGCTGAATATTTGAATTTGACAGAAACTCACATATCCAGACACGGCGCGCAAAGAAGCTGCTCAGAAAGTCAATCAGAACAGTGTCGGGACTCGGACCCAATATAGGCAGACGGTACCATTGGACCATCAGCGCAACAAGGACCTAACGATACCAATCAGTGGCGTTCGACTCACTCGCGTCAAGAAACGTACATTGCTGTCAGTCTGCAACTATACGACCAACCAGCGGAAGTCAGCTACAGAAAAGAACAGTGCACTGGATTGAGTCCCACCTCCATACTCCTGTCAACGCACCATCAGATTCAGAAGTCATAGATATGCTTGAGATAATGACCCACCATGTCAGATGTAGCAACGCCTCAGGTCTCCTGAAGTTGACAATGAGGTACCTGCGAGAACGAGCATGGTTAGTTGAGGAAAGACGGTCACAAAGCCAGAGTTTTACCAATACATCGAAATCGTGCAAAGCACCAAATGTACGGTGTCCCACAGCCTGTAGTTCACAGTCAGGATTACCCTTTGACTGCGATTGCCTGTAGCGTACCAGACCAGAAAAACCTGGCCGCAGAAGTCAGACTGGGGATGCACCATTGCAAAAAGCCTCGCACCATGACTTTGAGATACAGAGGGTCCTTTGCATAATTCCTGGATGTAATTTCCCGTGCTCGAATCACTTCCCTCGGATCAGGAGAAGTCGAAGTGTTTACCTGTAGTAAAGGTACCTTTCGGACGATGAGCGATACGCCCTAGTGTACGTGCGATACTCATTGGGAATGCTCACGTTTGCAGAATAGTGACGCCGTATAATCTGTCGACGGTAAGCGACGAACAAATGAGAGAAGACGCGTATTCACTCACACGGCACTGACTACCAAGCCGATGAAAGCACACCCGTACGTGCTGTCCATACTCGCGGGTGGCTGTCGTGTTTGCATAGTTGCAAGTCCGATGTAGTGAGGATGATAGGCGTCCTGAACATCCTGTATCCGACAGCCGAAATCAAATGCCTCTTCTTATAACGATATGGGAATCCGAAGCGGCATACAACCATCGGCCTTGCGATAGGCCGGCGGTGCCGACCTGAAAACGACAGAAAGCTCGAAGGAGCCTGAGAGTTGGGGACCGAATGGACATACAACGATAGTTTCTCGGAGTTTTGGATCGAAAAGGCTAATCCTGATGTATGTCCCGTCGCCTTCAGCTTCCGAGAAGTGACCAACCGTGTGAGCATACCCATCTCCACTAGCAGCTGCTCCTGGAGGCAACACGCCACAGGAAAGGGGTCGAGCACCTATGTCCTCAGTGTGTTGACGGATTGTGTGCAAGCAATGAGAGGGTATTGCATTCCACTGCATATACGCTATCCGGTATGAGGACATGGGCCATGGCAGTCGGGATCCATGATGGTGGGAGTTGAGGAGCGTGAGAACTCAGACTGTATGATAATGGTCGCATGTCAGGTGATCGTTTTCTGTCTCATACATCTGAATCAGCAGCAGGTACTAGCGCGGGGCTCAGCGCTTATCGGCATCGGGCATCGTTGAACAGATCGGGTACTCGAATTTCGAGCCTGAGTCAGTCACGAACGAAGGTATTTAAGTCTTGAATCATATCCTACAGAGTCTGTACCACAGAATATCTCCCTTGAGCCTAAAGTATCAGATTGTCCTCAATTCCCAGAAAGCATTTACTGATAAACACTTGTTCGAAAAGTCGTTGCATTCACCCCATTGTGCAGAGAATCGGAGGGGCAGTAGAGGTCCCACTAGTAGGCTGAGGAGACTTTCAGACCCAGCAGGCCGTCGACCGAAGTATGTTACTCACCGATTCTGGATAGTCAGATTTGTACACAGTATCGGTTCTGATCGAAACAGCCAGCGGTGGTTTACTCAAGTCCGATACAGACCTATATATTGTCGATGCTTGAGTTTGAAGACGGTCAGACTTCGATATATCGGTTGCGTTGATGTTGCCCGTTGTTAATGGCGAAAGCTGCAATAGACTAGCTTCTCTTGCGGCGACGCGTTCTCGTAGTGATTCCCGACTATTGAGACTACGAATGAAGACTACCGGGTTAGTCACCTTGGTGGGAAAAAATGGGAAGAAGACTCAACGCGGCAAGAAAAGAGTTGACATAACCTAGAGTCAGCCGGTCATTAGTATGGCGTGCAGGGTGGCGCGGGTTTTTGGGAAGCTTACAACGTCCCACTATCCAGAAGAATGCCAACCAAACATAGTTTTGCGGCATCGTTGCAAACTTGAACGACCGTCTTATCAGCTTGACGCACACATGCTGTTGCCTCAAAGGGAGACTTACGCTGATTATTATCACAACGTCGATAAGGCTTCACAATTGTATCAGCATTCCGTTCTCACACAGAAAGACGGGATACCTACCTGGTCATAAGGCCGGTCGTCAATGAGTAAATGATCAATGTATGTATTAGCGAGTCGGTTCTTCGTAGTATGGTCAGAATCGGTCGCGAGTAACGACATGTGGGTGAAGATTCACCTTTTGAAACCCGTCCTACTCTTGGAGAGGTAGTAACATAGGGATGCTGCAATCAAAACATCTGCAGCCGCGGCGCTTCCTATTCCCGCACTGGTGACCCACTATTGTTCACATTCAGCATTATGCGTTCGAAAGTCACTGAATCACTGCGGTACTCACGATGAGCTTCGCGAATCCGTCAACGGTAGAAAACCGGAAGCTGGACACGACTTCGATCAGTACATGCATGAGTGGAGAAGGATGTCACCATTCTTACCTATAGACGGTGAATACTAGGTGAAGTACGATCATTAGCACCATATAACACTGTATCAAGCTAGTAGGACGATGAATACCTATTCCGAGCGCTAGTAACTGTGCTTTAGCCTAAAAGTACACCAAATTGCGATTGGAACGACATACCAAAATGTATGGTCGCTAAGAATACCTGGGGTCCACATGGTCAGACGATACAGCATTGTAAGCGCTCGTAATCTCTCACTATTATTGATACGAGGAAGATGTTCTGCGACACTGCGGTGAAAGTCAGCATGACGGCATCCCGGACACCACAACCCTGGCACGTACTTGACCAAACGCGTTTTGCGAAGAAGCTGAACGGGAAGAAGATCAGAAAGATATTCAAATCCCGAGATTGATTAAAAGCTCCATGTACCATTGGACCAAAAGCCCGACAATACCCTGCTCAAGACGGTGAATGATCCAGACCATTTTGATGTTGAGAGTGAGCTTACGTTGCAGTCCGTCTGTAGCTGCACGGGTACCCAGTCGTCAGTTTCACGACAGGGCAATCGTCAAAGACCAACTCCTACCTCCATACTCCTGTCGCACGAACGGATATGAGCCTAGACGCAGCTTAAGGTCGTTCAACTCACCACGTCAACTGCTTCAAAGCTGGGACGTTGTTGAAGTTGGAAATGAGATACCTGAGTAAGACGACGTTCTTCAGTAGCCACTCACATGGTGGGTGTTCCGGGGGATCACTTACCAGTACACGGCAGTCGTACAAAGCGCGAGATGTAGGGTGTCCCATAGCCTACGACAGTATGATGACAGTAACCCGTCAAAGTAGATTTGATGCGCACCACACTAGGAGAACCTGCCCTTCTGTGAGTCGAGTTGGGCCCAAGAGGAAGAAACACTGACTAGGATTTTGAGGTAGCGGGGGTCCCGCGGGTAATTTCTGCAGAATGAGATTGTCTATAGGCTGTCTTTCGGAAGTTAGAACGCGTTTGCTACCTGTAATACAAGTATCTTTCGAAAATGTGAGCAGATTCGAAAAAATGACAACTTTCACAGTATCACAATTCCTCACGTCTGCAGTATGGTAATTCCGTATAACCTGTGAACATTAGAAGAATTAAGATAGTCCAAATGGTAGAGAAAAGCCACACGCACACTGCACTGACCACCAGGCCAATGAAGGCACTACCATAGGTGCTGTGTATACTTATCTCCTCGGTTGACATATCGAATGGACTAGGGGAGGGCTATACAGAAGAGGGGGGAGCTAGTGAGATGGAGAAACGCAATCCCAAAGGGTTTCAACTGGAAACTCCTGCGTTATATGGCATCGGGCGTGCCTCCCGCTGGGAAATTCGAAGCTATCGGTGAAAACCGAATACAGTTCCCGGCAGTCTATAAACCACCCTAACCCGGGAGGCGCTTCGGTACCAATTCACCAGACGATGTCGAAGAAAGGTCTCCGCATTCAATTTAGAGGTTCGGTTTGAGTAACAAGCAAGAAAAGACACCGGGTCCAAAAGTTAGCCAGCTGTGAACGCCTGAGAACAGTGGCGCCGGTTGAGGAGTTTTCCGAGACGACAAACTTGGATGACAAACTTTAAAGTTGCAACGTCCAGTAAACGGGAGCAAAACACGTACCGTGATTTCCCATTCCCAGAAAGCTCTCGCGAGGGGCCATTGTTCACATTGGACAAAGTAGGGGAGAGATGCGATGGGATCGTTACAATATATGAGGGTCAATACAATATGCTACAGAGACGACGTTGGAGAAAACGCAGAATAGGACAACACGGAAAGAGTAGAAGTGAAGAGTAATTACGCAACATAGGCAAACATGTCTCTTGTTCCATCCACCCGCTCGATGTATTCTTTCTCTAGTAATTGATCAATGGCCTGGGAGCACCAAAGAGTAAGCCCAGATCCCCTACATAGCAACCGGGTACATACCTTCTTGATGTCGGGAATCTTGGGTGCAAAACGCTGCGAGATCTGCGCGATCACTTCTGGATCAACACCTGGTTCTTCAACGTCTTCCGCGCCTTCATAATTCTGCAGACACATAGCGTCAATACACCCGTACGAATGAAAAGAGAGGAACGAATTCACTCACCGCACAATCGTGGCTTGAATGACATATTTACGGTCCTCGTCCACAGTCTTTAAAACATCAGAAGATTCTGCCTTGACTTCTGCCTTAATCGGCAAGTTCAAGTTCACACGAATCTTCTTCGATTTAAAACCTGCAGCGGCATCAGCAAATGAGGGACGTAGGATGGATAATTAAAATCGCATACCAGGGTTCAGGTCGTATTGGTCGGTCTCTTCGTTGATGAGAACCTTAGCCTTAACGAGGAGCGCAAGAACCTGCTTCATTAGGTCTTCCGGGATCGAAGTCGCGGTGATGAGTTCTTGCAGGGACAGTGTATCGTGTCTGTTGTACTGCAACAACACCGCCATTTGATACGAGCTGGTCATCAAGATGTACTTTTGGTTCAGGTAATTAGTCCTCAACTCGTTTTTCGAGTAGTTCCATAGCCAAGTCAATTTCCGTCCGGAATGCTTGGATTGGTAGTATTGCTGGAAGCGATTGTAGGTCGAGAGAATCTCCGCGGGAATAAGGAATTCGTGGGTCGGAGGATTTAGTGGCCAGAAGTTGGTTCCAAGAACCATAATGCTGAAGGTAATGTCCATGTCGTCGTGGCTGGTTTGCATTTTTTCCTTGAAACTGTCCGTCAAATCCTTGCTCAGGCTCATATCTGCAAAAGTGGTGTTAGGTCGCAGATTGGATAGACAGCGAGATCGACGGACCTGTAAACATCCTCTGGAGCTTGTTCGTGTATTCGAAACCGCAGGCTTCCTTCAGTTTGGAGATCATGCTGGCTTCGCTCTCATCGGACGCAGAGACACCATGAATGAGACGCTTGGAAAGTTTCGTTGAGTAGAAGCTTTGGAACACGTCCTTGTCCTCGATGTACTTGAACAAAATCATCTAAAGGCAACTGGATGAGGAAAGAGGGCGTGAAAGAAAACATAAAAGGACCGCACCACTCGGTTCAAAGCTCCCTCCAGATCTCCCTCCTCAGCCATCTTGTTATTCTTCCTCAACAGCAAATCGGTGTGCTTCGCCAAAAGCTCCGGCGACTTGGCCGTAGAGTTTCCGGTCGCTTGGTTCCGGTTGACAAACTCTCTGCATGCCTTATCGAGACTAGCAACGAACCCTGCCTCCCCTCTGAAACTCCTGGTTACAGTCTCGGAGTTCTTCTGGTGAACGTCTAGCAAAGCATCGACATAAGCTTTTGGATCTACACCCTCCTCTCCGTCCGCTACCAACTTTGACACCGCAGCCAACCCAGCTTTCTTGACATGCTCCTCGAACCTCTTACGTAGAGGCTCAAGACCTTCCGGGATCCGAGAAAGCAAGGCGTACATCCGCTGCAAATCCTCGTCCTTGTCAAAGTCGAGAAGGTTTTGGAAGCTGTCCCACATGAGCTCTGCGTGCTCGCGAATGAGGACATGTTCGCATTTACTGATCAAGGTCTTCCGTGTCTGAGTATTCAGGTACCGATCTACTCGGTCCTCCTCCTCCTTCAGTCTCTCTTCGGCCTTCTTGAGGTACTCAGAGACGGAATACTCGGCTAAGAAAGATTCTGACTCCTTCTTGTAGTACATTTCAGTCGCTTCGATAAAGGGGTTTTCGAAATGTTCCTTGTAAACGTCGAGACATGCTTTGTTGGTATCGGAATCATCAAGACCCAAGGATACGAATGAGTCGACGACCTTCTTCACGAGGCCCTGATCGATGGTCTCTCCATTACGTTGTTGCTCGATGAGGCGAAGAATGGCACCCGCGAGCTTAGTGTGCTTTTGTTGAATAGGAACAAACAAGTTGTTCTTCCATTGTACGAGTGCAAGCTAAGAAAAGAATAGACGATCAGAGAACAGTCCCTCCCATATGACGCCGGCGAAGCGTACCGTGTAAACCGGGTATACTGTCTTTCGACCCTCGTCCCGTTCCCGTTTCACCCAATGTCGATTGAGATACGTGAAAAGCCGGTTGATGTAGTTTGCTCCTGTGGTGTATCGATCCCATTCTGATGCGTAGTATCGCAGAAGGGCTTCCTCTTGCAACGAGTCACTTTTCTGCACAAGACGATAAGTAACCCGACAAAGATCGACGACGAGAACGACTTACATCGCGAAGAGCCTTGAGATGAGCGACAAAGTATCGGATAAGATGGTTGTATAGATCAGAGCCCATGAGATTCGCGCCGGCTAGAAACACGTTGAGAACGGCGGCGATTGGAGGCGAGATATGAAGAACCCACTTCTGTTGCCTATGCCTACACCACCACCCCCTGCATCACCCAACGCGGAATTTATCTTGGGCGAAGTACAATAGTTATAGGCGACGGTGTACAAGGACATATACTGTGAGAGAAGCAGATAAAATGAGTATTCGACCTGACTTGCACACGAGTCATCTATACAGCACCTTTGAATACGAAACACCAGTTTGGAGTTTGGTCATTATGTGGTCCACGCCCTCTTCTAAGAAAGCCCAGGTTGTGGCCAGGTCGGCCGTTGGCGGAGGCATGGATTGTGCGATGGACATGATGGTGGTTGATGACAGAGCGCAAAGCAACAGAGTTCAGCGCCGGACGGCCGACCAAGATGGGAGTTTTGCAACAAGCGCGGCGTGATGTGACAACCACGAGCAAGCCTCGACTCAGCGGAGCTCAGCGGCAAGCCTGATGGCTGCGCCGTACACCGCTCAACCAGCGCCTTCAATGACAGTGACACAGGTCATGGTTCAAGTATTATAAAGTAAGGTCTCTACCAATAAATTTATACTTTTACTCCAGTATGAATGCATGCAACACCTCCCCACAGGTTGGTCCAGGCTCCTCCATCAGCATCCAACCCAGTCTCAAACCCAGCATCTCTGATCATTTGCGCAAACTCGGGTTGCGGAGGGAATTTCCTGATAGATTCTACCAAGTACTGGTACGAGCTACGGTCGCCAGCAAGGATTGTACCGAGAAGGGGGATCACAGAGAAAGAATACTGGTCGTACAACCTGCAAAAACGCGTCAACGTCCGTGCTCAAGGCGTCAGTAACAGAAAGACTTACGTGCTCAACAAGGGATTGTCGACTCGACTAAACTCCAGGCAGGCAAAAGTTCCTCCTGGCTTCAAAACGCGATAAGCCTCTGAGAGTACCGATGGAATAGATGTACAATTCCGTATGCCAAAGGCAATGGTGTACAAGTCGTATGAGTTATCTTGAAACTTGGAAGCAGGGAGTTCTTGAGCGTTGGCCTCATTGAACGAAATTTGCGGGGCTACGTATGTCGGAATGTGCGATGCAAGGTACCAAAACGAGGACTTACTGTTGTGGTACATAGTTTTCCTGAACCTCCGAACACCCTCTTGAAGCATCTGTCCATTAATATCCACAACATCAACGGTAGTTTCCCTGTCCGCAAACTTTTCCCGTGCATGGTCAAGTATCCGAAGGGCAATATCTCCAGTTCCTCCAGCAACGTCGATGCATTTGACAGGCCCTTTCCTCCCGGGTCTCAACGACGATACGAATTCATCTTTCCACAGCCTATGGACTCCAAATGAGGTCGCGTCGTTCATCAAGTCATACTTTGAAGCCACAGAGTCAAAGACGTCCTTCACGAGCGATTCCTTCTGGTCTTCCGGGACATCTCTATAGCCAAAAGACGCCATTTTGGGATTTTGGTTGGGTGAAGACTGTGTGTTGATTGTTCGTAGAAAGCGACTGCCATGGCGCCATGACGGTCGAGTAGTTCGGAGTATCGTCTGCATGAAAATTGAGGAAGGGCCAACAAGGCTGGTCTAGGAGCGTGGTGGTTTGGTCCAAGCCGCGACTTGACGCGACCTCCGTGATTTTCTGCTGTGATTACGTGAAGCACATTTGACTTGCATATTTCTCCCAACATGTCGATTATAGCTGAGGGGAAAGGAAAAGAAAAGGCCATAGGTGCAGCCCACCTTCAATTTCTACTATTTGTTGATACTATACTAACATTTTACAGACCTCACAGACCATGAATCTGAGTCCGATACAAGTGACGATTCAGACTCGACCTCAGACTCTTCAGAAAGCGATTCCGATGAAGAAATCACCGAAGAATTCCTAGAATCACTTCTCGAGAAAGCAAGGAGAAATGCTTCGGAGCAGTCTTCGAGGCCCAACGGTAGTAGCGGGGTCAACGAAGAAGAATTGATTGTTTTACAGAAAGAGGACTCTACAACGTGCGCTTTTGAGTCCTTCCTGCCAGGGAATTTTTTTTTTCTTACCTGGAAATCCTATAGACCACTCCCTCCGCTCGACCCAGGCCATATTCCCGAGCCATACTTCAAACTTGGACAGACCCGACACGAAAAGTCGCTGTTACGTGACCCAGACGCCGAACTTGCTGAGAAGAAAGCATCTGTACTGGCAACAGCACCTGCGCCTCCAATACCCCCTCCCGAGCTCACAAAAACAGGGAAACCTATGACGAAGAAGGAACGCAAGGAGGTGCGTCTCGAGCTGGAAACCCTCGTCCCATTTTGACATGATCTCGATAGCTACGAAACAAAACTGCTGGCCCCGATTGGTTCGACATGCCTGCACCTTCGGAGGCTGACTTACCTCGACTACACCGTGAAGTGGAAGCATTACGACTCCGGAATCAGCTCGATCCAAAGCGTTTCTACAGGAAAGACGAAGGAGAGGGAAAGGGCGCCAAAGGGCTACCGAAACATTTTGCCGTCAGTTCTCTTTCTCACCAGGTTACGATCGACTCTGACGTTCAGCTTTTTCTTTCAGATGGGGACTATTGTTGCGGAATCAACGCCGTTCGGTGGTGCGTCAGGACAGAATCTCACGCGAGCCGAGAGGAAGAGGACGTTGGTCGACGAACTCGTCGACGATGCCGAGGCGAAAAGATACGCAAAGAAAAAGTTCCAAGACTTGCAGGGTGCGCGGGGTGCGAAAGGGAGGAATACTTTACATGTCAGAAATGCTGCAAGAAGAAAAAAGTGGTAGCAACCCGTGTATCGTTGTATATGGTTTTGAGGATCATTTGTCGCGTATATGGAGGAGTAGATGTAATATACAAGATTGCACAAGTATATACTACGCGCGAAAGATCGTTCATCCCAACCGTACACTCTTGACCACCTTTGAGATACCAGTCCGCTCGCCATCGTAGCGACCACCAGTCTCGCTGATTCCGCCCTTGTAGACAGCCTTTTGAGACGCAACCTTCCTCTTCGCCTTCTCGAATTTCTCTCTCTTCTTGACACGAGGATTGCGAACGCTCTTTGCCCGACGTGGTGTGAGACCCTTGTTCGTGAGAATCGCACGAGTAAGAGATCGCGGTCCATCGGTCGACTCTTCGAGCTCGACGCTAGGAACGCAGTCAGCGAATGCATGAGACATTATAGAGAGCAGAATCACTAACCGTGCCGCACGAGCTGCCTCATAATCAGCTTTCTTCTTCTCTTTCTTCGCTTTTGCCTTCCTCGAAACCAACTCATAATACCCGTCCTCTCCCTCCTCAGGATCCTGGTCCCTGGGCTCGGGCTCCGTATCATCGAGATCCATACCTCCCTGATTCCCAACGCGTGCCTTGGCTTCATTCGCCATCCTGTCGTCCTTCTCTCGTTTACGTTCCCGATATGGAATATCGTCATCACCACCCAAGGTTGCATTCCTAGCACCCTGCCTCCTCGCACTCGTACTCTCAATCTTGGACGTATGGAAGCGCAACGACTTCTTGCGCGCAGTCTTGTCCGCGGCATCCGCATGCTGTAGAGAAGTGGCTTCACCGTAGACGTCGAACGAGTCGGTTGAAGGTTTCGAACTCGAGGGTTTGGAAGAGACGAATTCGGGCTCGACGAGGTCGAATACGGGGACAGACTTTTTCCCGCTCTCTGGAACCGTTTTGCGTTTCTTCTTGGGAGGAATGGGGTCGTCGTCCTTCGTAACGGCTATTTTGCCCTTCTTCGGCTTTGGAATGTCAAAGTCTTGATCAGAGTCGTCCGAATCCGAGCCGTCTGGAATGCCTTCCCAAAGGCTTCGAGCGTCGTCCATGAGATCGTCGTCTTCCAAGTCTTCTTCGTTAAGGTCAAAGTCACTCTCATCATCCTCCATTTCCGAGCCAGATGCAGCAAAGTCGAGGTCCTCTAACGTATGAAGCGACTGTTTCAACATCAATAGTCGTTTCATGACAGGATGTCCGTTGAGCTGCTCTGGTTTCTGGGCATACTTCTCTTGGGCTCGGAGATGTAGATAGAATGCCAGTGCAGTTCCGTATGTCAGTAGGGTTTCTGGTCTAAGGTCAGATACTGTTGGAGTAGTTGGGCATAGGACGTACGATAATGTAGGTGAGCCATTCCCAGAGTCGGGGAGGAGGGATCCGTCGCTTCTAATCTATCGTAACCTGTGAGGAAGGTGTTGTCTTAGAAGATGACGAAAGACGTACTGCTCGAGTCTCGCCTTCGACTTGACCAGATTCTGTGCAGTGTCGGACCAGTCGCGAGCTAACGCTAGACTCAATGGGTCTGTCCTCTCGAGATGCCGGATGATCGAATTCTTGTCTTTTGGCAAAGCTTTTACGGTGCCATTGACTGGTTCCTTGAAGACACTAGAGACTCGAAATTAGCCAGAGGATACTTCGATGAGAACAGAACTCACTCGTCCTCCATGGTTGACAAGTCTATGATGTCCTCCAACCCGAAATCACGGTCAGTCATATCTTCTCGAGATTTTTTCTGTAGCCTCTTCGCTTCCTCCAACTCCAAAGCGAGGGCTTCCTCGTCGTCCGAGTCTAGTTGCGCGTCGTTCGACTCGTAGTATGCCGCCTTTCCCTTTCCCCAGGCCTCTTCTTCCTCTGACTCTTCCGATTCCTCAGAAACCTTCTTCTTATGTTTCTTTTTATCGGTGGACTTTTGTGAAGGCTTATCTTCGTCCATGTCTTCGTCCTCGTCTTCATCGTAGTCTTCTTCAGCCTCTTGGTCATCTTCGTCCTCTTCATCGTCGTCGTCTGGCATTCCCTTCAAGGCAAATACCTCGTCATCGTCCATATCTTCATCTTCCTGCTCCCCGTCCAGTAGTATTTGGTCCCGAGATGCATGAACTGGTTTTCGAGTGAGACGTCAAAAATAGGCTGTAAAAAATGTCACGGCGCACATTGTTCCTCTTCATCTAATGGGATGTCCGACAGATCGTTCCATTTCGTGATTTTGGCATCGTTGCGATTAGTCGGTCTGGGTTTCTTGCCTGAGTTTCGAGACTTGGTTGACCGTCGGCGAGGCATTAGGGAATGGAGCTTCGGACAAACGAATAGGTTATGGTCAAAGTTCACGGGCGCTAAATTTGGACTTTTTTGTCAATGTCATAGCGCTCGTTCAACGAGCGCTTTTCAATTCTTGTCAAGCCTTAGCGACCTTGATCAAGCGACACGATTCGATTCAACACGGTATTCTATAGTACATGCTCAATACTACCCACTACCCGCCCAAAATCATCACAGTTCCGTTTTCTCCCTAATTCCAAAGTCTGTCTCTTCGACGTCGAACACGTCCTTCAACTTCTCCTTCAAAAGCCAGAAGTAGAACTCAGCACATCCTCCAGCAGCTTCGAGGCTCTGTTCCAACGCGTCCCAGCTCCCAAACAAAGTCTTCAAGCCTACGATCTCGACAATCGCGAACCAATCCTGCGGCGAGAGAGTGCAAAGGCCAGAGTTGACATAACAGTCGGCATGTGTATCGAACGCTTTGTCCTCGAGTTTCTTACAAGCATCCGATCCTGAAGGCGGCTTCTCCAACTCTGGAACCAAAGCTACCTGCAGGCAATGCATCGTATCCCACATCCATTGTTGACCCTTCTCTGTGAATCGAGATAGATTGGGGGGCGTGCTGAACTTTTCACAGTAGTGTTCTCCGTATGCAAGGGGGTAGCCAGTGGGTCCACAGTTAAAGTGTGCTTCGAGGCAAGTAGAATAGAATGTGCATGAGTGGACGAGAGGAGGCGAGACGCATTGTCCATGGGAACTAGAGGTGGTATTTAGGAAGTAAATCCCGCAGTTATCAATACAGACATACCACGAAGCCATCGTGAAGAGGAAGATCAAGGACAGTGCGAGTTTGTACGGTGTAAGCATCGCTGATCAAGGTCACTGAGTAGCTTTCTTGAAGTATCGAGAGTCGTGTGCTGTGGGTAGTGTGTCCACGTCAGCTCTTATATCCCAGAAAGGAGCCCTCGGTCGCTCTAGGTCGCTCTTCTTGAGGTCAAGAAATGTACTGTGATTGCTGACGTTGAGTACGTTTGAGTCTTGAAAACAGTTATGGAAGTGTTGTGGGAAGATATGACGGTGAATAATCGGCGCTTCACTTCTTTTCTCAGAACTGTCACTTCAGCAAGTGTTCGCTGCAAAAATCACCTCCCGCAGTTCCAAGTCTCCGTCAACTTTTCATGAGCGAAACCGTGACAAAACGGCTGCACATTTCTGGTTTGACGCCAGCACTGACACCCACCGACCTTTCGACTAGGCTATCGACATTTGGCACCGTAAAATCTCTAGATGGATTCGGGCTCGTAGATGATGTCGGACAGCTCAGGAAATTTGGCTACGCGACAATCGAAGCAACTCCAGCAGCTCTGAAACGATGTAAGTTCACGTATCCTCGTCGTGAAATGTGTTTCATTCGTGTATTCAGGCTTCACCAGTCTAAGCGGCACGACATGGAAAGGCGCCAAACTTCGCATTGGAGAGGCAAAACCGGACTTTCGGGAACGGTGGGTGGTGTATTCGTTTTGCTTCTTGAATTGTCCTTGTTGATCGAAACTTTTTCTCTCTAGGCTTGCGGACGAACGCGCAAAGGGGAACGATGAGCCACCGCGCAAAAGACAGAGAACGCACTACTCGAAATACCATGGCGTTTACGGGAGCGATATGTCACTAGTGACACGGGAAAACGCAGAGAAACGTCCAGGATGGAAAGTCATGCCCTCAGGAAGGATTGTTCGATCTATGCGAATGAGACCAGGGAAGCCTTTACCCCCACCCTCAGAAGACACAAAAAAGAAGTCGACTGCTGTAGCTCCTATAAAGGAGAAGAAGAAATCAAACTGCCGGATTCGAGAGCTAGAATACGGAGCATCGATGTCACAAAATGGAATGGTGAATACCTACGAGGGTCGCTCTTGGATGGCCAGATCACTGCTGCAACTATACCACCTCGCACAGTCTCATCAACGAAAATGACGGAGACTGTCATATCGGAAGATGAGGATGAAGAGATGCAGGATGAAGCCTCTGCTCTACCACACGCACAGCCAGCTGCAGATATCCTACCTCCCACCAAACGTATTCGGTTTGAAGAATCCCATGCGTCTCCGTTGCACACCCAACAAGACCTGCCACAATCACGCACAGTGCCCTCTGATCCCGCTAGTACGGACTTCGCACAGGAACGAGCTCAGAATTTGAGCTTGTTGAGCGCACTTCTTGGTGACGCTGAATGGGATGGCAGGGAAAGCGATTCGGATATCGACGAGTCACGCATCATAGAAGGTTACACAGGCGGAGAAGAGGACTACGAGGTTGTTCCGGCCGAACAACACAAGCCTAGTGGACGTAGCGAGATGGAAGTAGACGAACCTCCGCCTGTCCAGACGCGTGAGCCGACAAGTCGCGTCGCGCCGTCTGTACCTACTGCGAAATCTGTATCCTTGAAGGACCTCTTCGCACCGCGAGAGGAAGAAGGTACGTGACTCTATTCCTATCACTGAAACGGCTCAACTAACCAATCCTTCAAAGGCGGATTCTCCCTCCTAAATCACCTCGACCTCGAACTGGATGACGAACTTGACGCTGCACCCTTTACAATCGCTACCGATGACTCCGTAAACAACACGGCTCCCTCTCACTCAGTTAATCAAACACTGCCAGTCACCGTTCCAGCTCTCAAATCAAAAGCTGCAACCCATCAGAGGATAAGTCTGGACCCCAAAATGCCGTTGTTCTTCGTCCGCCCGGAAGCGCTATCTGCGACGAAAGCATCCGACGGATCGTCTCCTTTCTATCAATTGCAGACCGAGGAGCAGATCAGACAGCGGTGGGAAGACAATAAGGTTGAATTGACGAGAGGGTGGAAAAAGAGGTGGAGAGAAGCGGTGAAGGTTAAGAGGAGAAGAGGAGGTAAGGACGCCGGTGATGGTGACGCTTAGATGGCATTCGTGCAGGGAGATATTATTGTATATGGTCGCCTGGGTGCAATCAGAAGGTCACCAATGTCATCGTGGAGTCGTCTACTTTCTGGGCTAATACATAGGAAACGTTCTCTTGTATTATGTAGAACTCAGTAACCCGACTCGGATGGCTGCCGCTAAGCGTTGAGTACTAATAAAATCCGAGAATTTGACTCGAGTCACGAAGATATCCTATTGGCGCCTTATTCGTGACTGACCATGACTCGGTTGAATTGTCTGTGCGCAACCTGAGTCAGAGGAGGTCATATCCTACGATTCTTTCCCAGCAACTTTAATGGATGGTTCCGAAGCCCACTTGAGGGACTATGCGAGAATGTTTAATTTTTTCGATGTCGATGGCCTGTTATCAATTATATCGGTGGTATTAGAATACTCTGAGTCAAAGGTACTCAAATAACCACGCACCCAGCGGTAGCATTCTTCATGATGGTCAATTTTCCAGCGGACGCAGCAGAGACCATTTGGTCTTCGATAGACTTGTTGATTTTAGCCGTGAGTTCCTAGATCGGAGAAAGATGTGTTCGACTGGTGCAGAAGGAAATCGAAACGAGCAAACTAACCTTTTTGATGGTTGCCTGTTTAACCAAAGCTGTCTTTTTGGGAGCAATGTATCTCTTGCCCTTCTTTGTTGATGCAGCCGCTTTTGCCGCGTGTCTGGCGTTTGGGGCTTTTGTCTGAAGCCCTTTCGTCTTGCCTTGAGCCATGGAAGAGCAGCGCAAGCGCCGAGCGGGAGGAGTTGAGCGAAGGAACGCTGCCAAAATGATGTAACCCTAACCCTTGTACAGTCGTCGGTTGACCCTAACCCAAACCCGCGTCCACTTCCGTCCAATACCGAACTGCTCATTCGAAACTTGACCTACAAAAGCTGCTTGCTAGGTGAGGAGCGCAAATGTCTGCTTCAACCAATCTGTTGCGTGTGCAGCGCGCGATTTCTCGGCCTGGAAAGGTGCAATGACCATTTTTGTGTGTTTTCTGGGCTTTAGAAACTGACAACATCCTCTTAATTTTCACAAATGTAGCGGGCCTACCATGATCTTACCACCCTTCCGAACCAGAAACCCGTCATCTCTCAAGGACCTCCAGGATACAGCGCAGTCACTGGTCATGTTGTCACCGTCTTTGGTTGCACGGGATTCTTGGGGAGATACCTCATATCGAAGCTTGGTGAGGAATTGTCCAGTGCCTACTTCAAGCTCGGATGAGGATTTACATGCTGGCCTTACTAGCAAGGATGGGGACTCAAGTTGTCGTGCCATACCGTGATGAAGACGACAAAAGACATTTGAAGCTGATGGGAGACTTGGGTCAGATTGTGCCGATGGTTCGTAACGCTCATTCTCCATATTCCTTGTTATGGCTAACAGGATTGAAATGATACAGGAATGGGACATCCGCAACGAAACTCAGATTGCTGAGTGTCTTCGGCATTCAGACATTGTGTTCAACCTTGTTGGAAGAGACTACGAGACCAAGTGCGTAATGCAAAGAACGCCAGTGGAAGTGCACTCATGGAAACGCCTAAATACAGGAACTTCAACTACCGCCAGGTCCACGCGGATGGAGCACATAGAATCGCGAAGATCGCAACAGAAGAAGGAGTACCGCGTTTCGTTCACATGTCACATCTCAATGCCTCGCACGACTCTGCGTCGCAATTCTACCGGAGCAAGGCGGAAGGCGAACAGCTCGTGAATGAGGCTTTCAAGGGGGTAACCGTCGTTAGACCTGGTTCCATGTTTGGATACGAAGACAAGTTCTTGAACAACATGGCGAGTAAGTTACATCTCCATGATCGTGACGTTAAACTGCCATTAACCATGACACAGTGTGGCCGATATGGTGGAAGTTGAACGATGCCCAGACCAAGACGCGACCCGTTCATGTAAGAATGCTCACAATATATCCCTTTTCAGTCATGCTCACTCTCACGACCTGGTTGGCAGGTTATGGACGTGGCGCAAGCTTTGGCGAATCTCGTTCAGGGTCCCCAATTGGCTCGTGCAGTGAATTTGCCTGGACCTTCTACTCTCAGCCACGAGTATCTCCTGAATATGGTGGCGTCGGTCGCATTCCAACCGGAGTCTCGTGCGCCGGTCGTTCCCAAAGCGCTTGCTTTGGCTGCCGCCCGGGTCGCTCAACTTCCCTGGTGGCCCATGCTCAGCCCTGACGAGGTGGAGAGGCGGTACATAGACGACGCGGACACTCCTGGAGACTGGGATGTTGTCGGAGTTACGCCGGCTGAGATTGAGCAGCATGCTACCAACTACGTCAGGCGCTATCGTTCCGCAGAGGACTTTACGAGGCCAAGCGTCTTCCCTCCCAGACCCAAAGCTGTAAGTCCGTCTTGTTCCTTTCCATGATAACCTATCCACAACTTGCCATAGGTTTCTGAAGAATTATTCTAGATAGAACTGGGTGACTAGGGATGTGGCTTTACTAAGTTAATAATAATCGTGAGACGTGCTACTTTTTCCTAATCTTTCCGAAACGGAGTTGCGTGAATAAGAGCAATCAATCTGTTGATAGCTGACGTTTACTGGTATCGTACACACGAATGAGTGGAGATGAAGTGAAATGTCCGCTGCCGGGATGGCTGCGTGCATGATGGTGTGAGTACCGGTGGGATAAAAACACCAGAAGTGGCTGACAACGTTTCTGAAAAACCAGACCGTGAATGTCGTCCGCAGCCAGCACTCTAGAATCCTGGTGGAACGAGAGGTTTTGTCTGGGAACCAGAGGTCGGGGGGTACACGCCTGCGGGAGACATCATCTGGAAGAACAGAGATGACGAATCAGAACAAATGACAGAGCACGGTTCATTTAACCACACACCTGCTGAGCTCCTGCTTGTTGTTCCTGCATTTCCTGTTCCTGTTGGACTATTTTTGCCTCATCCTCCAAAATGAGGGCCATTGGAAGGCCGACAAGAAGAGCAGAGGTCGTGACTATCCACACAAGGTTCCCGACGACCTTTCCTGTCTTCTTGAAGAACGAGGTTGTGGATGCAACGCGGTTTGAAATTTTATGGCGGGTGGTTGGGGGAACAATGTCGACTAGGGCGGAGACACGGTCGAAAAAGGACTCGTCCGTAGAGATATCTGACTCTACTGAGGACAGAGAGTCTGTAGAAGCAGTCCTAGCATCAGAATCAGATGCATAGGGAGAGTTGTGCTCTTTTTCGTCGACAATTTCAACCTTGACCATGGTGGACTGACGTGAGGCTAAGTACGTGAGAGTTTGGTGAGAGTGCGAAAACAGTGAAGCCTTTTCGGATGCTGACAAATCGGAAGGGGGTCGTCGGTTCCGAGGCCTGCTCGTGACGCCTTCGCTGCTAAGTGCGGCATTACCAAATCCGGAGTTATTTAAATCAAATATCAGAGTTATCCCTGGACTCAACGGTGCTCGACTTTCCCGTCTCGCTGATGCAGCCTCGGTCTGATCAACCTCTGGGTATAATACCTCCTCTCATCTCCGCCCAATTCCCTTCTCATCGCCTTCATAGGCCTTGTTTTTCCTTCTCATTCTATGCAGAACCAGATACATGAACTAGCAAAATCACTCCCGCCCCCCAGAAAGCAGAATACGGCCTGTGACGCTTGTCGATCGAGGAAGGTCAAGTGCCATCGTCTCCCAGGTCAAGAGAAGGTGCACCTTATTCGTTTCTTTTCTAATCATACAGTACTAATGACCATATCTTCACCCTTATCCTCGTCGTCAAACAGTGCCAGGTATCACTTTTCGCGCTACTTCGTCTAGCGTCAGGCTGATTCCATTTCGCTTGTGCCAGCATTGCCTTCAGAAAAGTTACCCTTGCACGTCCGTGTTCAACCAGTCTATCTTCGCTTTGGGATTTATTGACGCGACGGGACCCCAGGCATTTCGTGCAGGCGGCCACCAGCGAGAAGAAACGTTCAGTCTCAAGTTCAAAGCGTCCAAGAGCTAACTCTTCGTCGTCGCCGAGGTCAGTGCCAGTTCAACATCCACGTAATACCTATGTGCTCATACAAGGGCATTCCAGCCTTGCAACCGTTAGCGGCCCCCAATTGTAAGCTTCCTTTACGCGACAATAGCCACCTTGATTAACACAGCAACCTACAGGGTGTCGCCTACTGAGGACATCGCTAATGTTCCCTTGTATCTCCAAAGTGCAAATCTACCCTTGCCCATCAAGTACGGACTTTGCCCGCCCATAACCCTTACCACCCCCACAAGAGATGTCCTATCATACCTGTTTTCCCCTCCAGAACACTTCATGTGAGCTCCTTAAATTAGTTCTCCATCTCGCCCGTCGTACCCATTAATCTCCTACAGTGATCCGAATCCATTCAATCAACACAGAAATCGACCAATCTACAGTGCCTGGGGTCCTCTGGCTGAGAAACTAGCGGACGCTGATTTCAGAACCGAGTACGCAGTCGTTTTCATCGGGAAAGGGGGTGGACCGATGCCCTCACCAACCAAGTCATGCTGACTATTGCCTATCTATCAGGATTGCCTTCGACTTGGTCGAAGTGTATTTTCAGATTGTTCATTCACGATTACCCCTCCTGAACCCTGCACATTTCCGGAATCAACTCAAGAATCAGCTGACTTCTACCTCAGTATCCGAAAAACCCATGCATCCGGCACTCGTGGCCACAGTGATTGCATGGGGTTCAAAGTTTTCTGAGCATCCACTCCTCTTAGCGGATCGGCAAGCCCATGGCGGCCAAGGCCAATTTTCCAAGGCTCTCATTGATCGGACACGAGAACTGGCGGAGGCACTCAAGGTACATCGAGTGCCTAACTCAGATCATGTCGTTATCGGCCTTCTCGTCGAGACCCTCCAGAGCCGTGAGTCTAACGCTTCGAAGCCTCTTCTGCCGTCCGGCACTGACCATCTCCCTCTTGCTAGAAACTCCTGGTGCCTCGAATGGTAGAACTCTTCGGTCGTTATACAAACGCAATCCTTGACACCTCCCTTGTTTTCAAGCGTTCCTCGGATTTTGGCTTACCGCGGCAACACGACATCTTCTTGACCTCCAAGTAATCCACTCTTCGGTTTCTGCTTGGGTTTTCATCAAATACTGAACCTTTACCTCGCGCATCCCAGATTAACCATAAATCAGTGGCAGCACAAATACCTGACACAGAGGAGAGAGGGACTTTAATATTCGCCTGGTGGATGGCGTGTATATGCGATGCCTTTGGCTCGCTGTACTATCGGCGCAAACCCGTCCTTGATGACGACGACTATGACATTGATTTCTACACCGTGGATCCTATAGCTACGGAGCCTCCCTCCACCCGTGAATCTCTCGAGGTGAAAGCCCCCGTTTCCATGTGTTTACTCGCAAAGTGCTGACAGATGAATCCCTCTCGCCTCCGAATCCCTGATTCTAGTTCTTGGTACGTAGTTTGCATTCAATTTCCGAGCGAATCATTCACAAGGGTCGATTTCAGGGCTACTACCGAGCAGCTCATTCGTTGGCAAGAACAGCCCGCTCTATGTCCCGAAAATTGTGGCGGCCTGCAACTGACAGCGACGGTATACCGCTAGAGACGCTCGACGGCTTTTATCAGGCCTTACGGGATTGGCGAACAGAGTTTGGAGACCAAGTAACCGTGCATATGAACGACTATTCAGGTGACTTTGTGACTGTGAGTGAAATGTTGTCGATCGTCATGCTAGCCGTACAGTCGTATTCAATGTTCTTTGCCCCTATAGACAGTCTCGCGTTTCGCCAGCGACGCCCAGTACCATGTTATGTGGATAATCCTATTCAACGCAGCAGATGACTACGGCGTAAAGGAAGACAACGAGGTCCAGCGGGCAGGGTCACCACCGACCATGGCGCCCAATCGGGCGAACATCGACGATCTCCTTCAAAGGATCGCGCGGGAGGCCATCGAGAGTGCGACACGGATATCTACCTTGGTGAGGACCCTTTCATGTTATTCCCTTTCGACCACAGGAACAAAAGTCTAATGATTCCTTATAGGTTGGAGTTCTTGCTTCAAATGACTACCTGGTGAGTTGGTGCGCGTTACGCACAGCCGTCCGTTTACTCATTCATTCTTTGCGATCAGAAATTGGATCCCGCAGTTATGCTTTTCAGTTGTATCGCAGCTGGACAAATCCTTGCCAAGTTGGGACGTCGTGAGGTCACGAACTGTATCACAGGATTGGAGCAATACAGTCGCTCTTATGAGGAGGCTGGTGACCATGCTGTCGATATTCGGAGGATTTATGAGGGCGTCTGCAGCAACTCAGCTCAAGTCGATGTGGGGCACCTGGTTATGATGGCACGTCGAATGCCTTCGGCCATGCCTACCCCCAGGGACCCCTACGGAATGAATATCGACAATGAAGCTGGGGTAGAGCATGTTAATGGCAGAGGAAATGTGAGTAGCCGACTTTCTGCGAGTCTTACCTAACCATTAACGTCTTATCAGCCATCCGGGATGTCTTTTGCCTGATTATCAGGATCTTTCTTACCATCGGTTCTCTGCGATGTGTATTTCTCTCTGTCTTTCCTTTCCGCGGACATTTGATGTAACACTACTCTTTTGTAACATCTCTACGTGTCAGCTGCCCCCCTTTTCCCTTCTCCTCGCTTGTGTACGCCCTGTTTTTGACCTTTCTTGGAGCTTTGACAGTCAATCGAATTGACGTTGAACATTCGCTGGTATTGGTGGAGACGGCTGTTTATTTAGTGTGTTTTAGATGAACTAGAAATTTCTACGCAAGGGTCCCTCCAGACACGTCTGTACTTGTAGGTATTTATGGGATCCCATTGATTTCAAATCTTCCAAAGAACCCGGAAATGAATTTTCAGGCATACTCTTTGAGGCAAGCTCAATGCCCAGAGCTGACATCGCTGTTCATCATTTTTCATTTCGGACAAACCGGTCTCCAGTTTATCTGATCGAAAAAGAGTTATGAATTCACGTGATCGCGTTTTACACACGATTAGACGCGTACCTCGCTCTTCCGAGTCTTCGATTCCCAGCACTATCATGTGATGAACACTTGTGCAGATCATCAAGAGCATCGGGAGTGCATTTCCCGTCGAAAGTTTGACGGTCCCGAGACACTGACAAGACAGAATTCAAAACCATCCGAACAACTCGACACTGGTTTTGGGCAAAGCTTCGTAAATGCGCCGGACATTGGCATTGCAACAGCACATATGCTAGGGCACTTGGAGGTAAATCTGTTCACTAGATATGTTGTCAAATATGTTATGACGCCTTGTCGATTGGACTATACTATTTGGGGAGCGAATTCTAATGTGGCACGGGGCGCCCAAGAAACCCGGGGCACTCAACAGAAAGAGTTCCCATGTCCATGCGTGTCAGGTAAAATGACGCGGAATAGGTACATAAGTAGCTGGGAAAATCAGATTGGGCACGACATATTCGGGAGGCGCGATCTCAAGCTCAATGGCCATCCAGCTTGAACCACCCCTTGAGCTTTTCGCACGCAATAGGCCGCAGCAACTGGAAGGCGACAGCAAGCAACTTAAGGAGAGCAGCAGGACAGTCGAGATAAGGTAAAGTTTTTGAGGTCTAACCTAATAATATGTGGTACAGTGACCTTCGATCGCGAGACGCATGCTTACTATCAAGTTCCCGACTTATAAGGCCTCGGAAATGAGACCTCCACCACATTCAAGATGATTCGTTCTGTCGACCGCATGAGCGAGCTGCTGCCCGGGCGTCTTAAACCTTCATTTGATGAACAGTTTGAACAGTCTCGTAAACAAAACCAGATGGAACCTCGGTTGCACTCAATGATCTCTTTACTTGTCGAACGTAACTTCAAGTGGTCTTTTGGAACGATCCTTGTGGGGCGAGGGTCTAAGTTTGAACCTGTCATTAAGGACGTGCCCTCATCGAGGCAGCTGAACTTTAGCGCCGTACCCAAGCTCTAACCTTCTCGAGAATCTGAGTTGAGAGTTGGTTATATGGCTGCCACGTGCGGTAAGTACACCTCAATGATTGGGGAAGAAAGTTGTTTCTTCGAGTTCCTTGAGCGATCTACCAGTTTGGGCATCCAAGGTGTCAGGTAGAGTTGGACTTGGCGGAGATTGTCCTTTGGTCCTGTCACCCGACTCTTATTTCCGAAACCGGAGAAAGGATCATTGCCGTACCCGGTCCGGACGAACATGTGGATTGAACGTGAATATCATGTGATCGCGTCCCTTACCAGAAAGCGACCGCGTCTTCTCAAGCCGTACCATACGATCCATCAACCGATCTTGAGAACCACAACACGATTCTTACCCCTCATTAAAAGCTCCCAGACCTCGGTGCCAGTCAGTCACATTGTTAAGATGTTTATCGCCGTCTTGAACGACCTAGACCATTTGTGGTATATGCAAGCAAGACAATGAGTGCCCGAAACAACGTGGAATATCGTGCTGGCATTCGACCCAGACGACCCAGACTAGTTCTACACTCAGCAACAGACACATGTTCGTCCCGCAATCGCCGGTCTGTTCAGGTGGGCGGATTCTGAGTCGGTTGACAAAATAAAAAATGCATGGTATTGATGAATGCGAGCATGATGCCATGTTGAGTGTCAATGGATGAGTACATGAAAGAGATGAATGATTGTCTGAGGAGAGCAGTAAGATACGCTTGAGATGATGAGAATGCACGATGGTAGGTGTTGAACGGGTAATTGCAGTATGCCTGATGGTAAGATGAGACAGTCAGAATGTCCAGAAAGCGAAGAATGGACGATAAAGCGAGGCAACAAAGATGGCATAGGCCGCACAAGTGCTGGTGCGAGTTCATTACAGCCCCCCTTGGTAGAGGAGAGATGAGCGCGCTTTTGATCAAGGAAAGCATTGTAAACCGGGAAAGCACTGGAAAGTAAAGAGAAGGGAAATTGTCTCGGTTGAGCAGTCGTGAAGGTACGTGAAGAGATACAGGTAACCGGAATGTAAGGCCTGACGGAAGACACCATATCAACGCGATCAGAAACGCAAAGGCGAGACATCGTCATGTCAAAGGCAGACCCGCTCCAGCCTTGAACAAGACTACCTTTATCTCATCTAGGTGTTGTCTCTGCTCCGGTGTCAGTATGCTCTGCCCAGGAGGAAATGTATCCACATATAAGATGACCCGATTCAGTGACATCTCCGCATCCTCCAACGAGGGCGGAGAGTTGTCAGGGAGTCTCGGTAATGGCAAGCCAGCCATGGGGCCCATGGCGATCTGCGGAACCATCCGGCGACCACTTGGCGACATGGGGGGAAGCAAGTTGGAATCAGGCGGGGGGTGAGGACGAGACTCATAAGGCATAGTGGGGCCTTCGACTGGTGTGGGTTGCTGCATGGCGTGCACTGACGAGGAGGATGGCTGCGAGGGAGACAGATCGGTGTTGATCTGTGGAAGGGCAGGAGATGGAATATCGTGCGTGGGGTATAACTGTGAGGGGTAACCAAGATGCTGAGACGAGGAGGAGGAAGTCGACGATGGGGCAGACGACGTGGAGTTCGACGGGTGATTGTAGGTGTAGGGGTCACGATGATACTGTGTTGCCTGGTCCTGACGACCAGAGGACTGATAGTGTTGATCATGCTGCGAAGAATGGTGGGTGTGATTCGACGTCGATTGCGAGGAATGTGTTGAGTGAGACAGGTGCACGTCCATGTCAGCATCCTGATCTATCCGTGACGAGTCGTCCACCGTACTAGACCCCGTCCATGATGCACGACGATAGGCTGGTCGAGTAAGGCCACTTGAGTCAGAGTGTGTAGATTGACCCTGAGACCTCAACACCCTCTGGAAATCGTTATGGCCTGTCGGGGCAATAGGTGAATATGCATGCTCGTCTGAATTGTCGTCCCTTCGTCTGTCGGCGGACGCACTGCCATCATCGTCCCTGGACGTGCCGTGCTTGTTGAACGCAATAAGATCCTCAGCGCCCTCGGCGCCAGCACCTAGTGCACGC
This sequence comes from Marasmius tenuissimus, assembly GCA_029532415.1. Taxonomy (NCBI): domain Eukaryota; kingdom Fungi; phylum Basidiomycota; class Agaricomycetes; order Agaricales; family Marasmiaceae; genus Marasmius; species Marasmius tenuissimus. The sequence continues at coordinate 2,673,500 of JAQOTA010000054.1, read as the reverse complement.
GCGATGCTTGCGTTCCTCCCTGAGCCTTCGTAGATCCCGTTACGTATACCATGTCGATGCTTGAAGTTCTCTATCCAGCCTGAACTGGCTTTGAACTTGTCTTCGGTTATGTGGAAAGACTTTGCCAACGCAAGAGCCTTTTCTCGTAAACGCGTGTCACTGAGTGGTTTTCGAGTTGTAGGAGGAAGCGAGATCCAGTCCAGCATAGCGGATTCGATCTCGGGGAACTTGGACGGCCTGCACACGAGTTGCGGAGAAGGCAGCGTCAATGAGAGATGGCGTGAACGGGAGGTTGTCGCGTGTTCAATAGAGAGATTAGAATTAGGAATGTGGTTGGTGGGAGATGATAAGAGTGTCAGCTGCAATGAAAGCAGGCGAGAAAAGCGCGTCTTACCGATGCTTCGCTACCCTAAGGCCCTCGTCTGGATTCACATTCAACCACTTCGTTTTGTGCTTCAGGATTTTGGAGATCGTGCTTCGTTCGACACCGTATCGAGCCGCGATGTCCTCCTGGCGTGCAGTGGGATTCGCGAGATGATATTGACAGATTGCTTGACGATCAACGTTGAAGAGACGTTGCTTTCGTTGTTTTGGGCGAGGTTGAGGGTGTGTGGCAGAGGGAGAGTCGGCGTGATTGGAAGGTGACGCAACTGGAGAGTAACAGGTCCTAGTAAATGGGCTGAGAAGACCCGAGTGATGATGAGCTGCACCAGAATGCGAGTGTGAAGAAATTGAGGTTGCCGTGCTCAATGCAGGCGATGCTGAACGATGATTCGAATGCGATGCAGAATTGGAACGAGAATGATAGGTTGGGTAAGGTGAATAGGACGTGCTATCGGGGGTCAATGGGTATGTGGTTGTCGTCGTTATTGACGTTGTCGAGGGCATACTAAGAAGATTCGTAGGAGATTGTGCTCGTGAAGAAGGACGCTTTATGAAAATATGAATGAATACTATCGAAAAAGGCTAAATTTCGAGGATGACCGACCAAGATAGGTCGCTGGGCAGATTGTCTTCGCTGACCACGCGTGAGGATGCGACTTGGACCAATACTGGACTCTATCTGAGAGAATTCAGGATAATCGACGCTGGATTCAGCAGGGGAAGGCCAAGGAGCATAGTGTTGGTGGTCAGAATATGACATCGCCTGGCCAAAGGTGAGTAAGAACTTTGCCGCCAGACGCTCACCTCAAATTATACCCTGCCGTGCCAAACACACCACAACTAACTCCCATGGCAGGGTCATGCTCAACCGAAGCTCACATGCGTTGCCAATGTCATTGCTAGATTGCGATTCAGCCTTTCCAATTTCTAGACATTGACCCCAAAATATGACTTTAAGCTGCCAGATCTACAGGTACGCTCAAAAATAGCTTCTCTTCGCTCGCGCCTTCCGCAATCGCCCCAGACAGGCCATCTCATGACTCTACCTTCGTTTTCGCAGAGAACAAGGCTACAAAGGGCCGCACACGCTATACTTATCTGCGACCAGTGGCCCCCTTCCATATGACTCTCTTGTTCTTTCATTTCCGTGCAAGAAAGACCCCCTCATCATTCATCAACTATCATCTCGCCAAGCGCTTCCCGCTTTCCCTCCGAGTCCGGTCCCTATCGTCTTCCCTGGTACTCAAACTCGGCGGCTCCCCGAGTTCGTTCTAAGCTACTCGTGTCTTTCTCCCTGTCTGTCGGTTCAAATGTATTTGCTCGATCTCGCATGATCACCTAACCAATCCTAGCTTTCAGCCGACCATTCAAGTTAACCGTGCGTCTGCATCATCGTTCAACTTCCTCCTTCTGACGATCTTTGCAGCCGCACACGGCGCCACCTCGTGGTGCCTTCCATCAAATTGTGGCCCCAATAGACAGCAACCCTAGAATCTACAGTCTGACCTTCTTAACTGCCATGAGCCCAGGTTTTCCCATGAAGTGATCCAGCACGATACTACCAGTCTCAAGGCGTAGATCCATCTTCCTACCCAAACCGCTTATGAGCTTCCCTTGCGTATGTTTGTTGTTCTTCTGGTGGGTGGATTTAACTTTGGCTGCCCGCGGGCCGCATGAATAGCCAAGTGCCGCCCCAGGTCCTTGTTCTACCCACGTCGACTGATCGAAACGATTTCCTGCCCTTGTATTCTGCACTCGTGCTCGGACACGTAGACGAAAACAGATTTCTGCATTCTTAGCTATCATACTAGGCCTCGATCACTGAATCGGACCTTCCTTCTTTGTCATTCTCAGGGTTAATACTCCGTTCAGTGCTACAGCCCGCTACTCACCTTATCCCCGGTCTTCCGACCGGATGAATTCTTCTGCTTTGGCATCTCTAGAGCTTCGTAACCTGACGACCTAAAATCACACTTTGTGCGTTACACTTCGTTTGCTGGGGCTGGATCCGAGGCTAAGTATCTTCCGGTCTGCAGTCCTCCCGTATGAGAGATAAAGGGTTTCCACAAACCAGAAACTTGGCGAACATTGCAAACATCTTATCAACCCCGTCAACCTCCAAACTATCCTCCGAATCCGCCTCCAGGTATCGATCGCACACCCAAATGTAGGTGTCTGTGGGAACTTTCAGTACGTTGAGCGTTTCTGTGTCGCAGTCCATATGCTAATCCAACATGAGGCAGTCGAGGCGACCTTCAAGAAGAGAATTCATCGAAAACAGGGTCCACAGATGTTGGGAGCGATTCCCATGGCCTCGGTCCTTCAATATTGTCATTCACTACGCGATCAAGACATCATACCCATGGAACTGGAGAGTATGTTTCTATCCGTTCTTCGCCCTCGGATTGAGGCGAACGGAGCAGTCATGCGCTGGGAACTGACTCCAAGATACCAAAGTGTTGATTGGTCGAAGTTATCGATGGGCCGTGGTGAGGCGAGATTTCGGACCCTGAGCGAACACGGATGGCTGAACCCGAATCTTGGATCCGGGGTCACTATTGGCCACAAGGAGGTTCGAGGGAGAAGCACCCGGCTGTCCAGGGTGGAACTTACTTTGAAACTTACCGGCCTTCAGTCCAGGGACTCGAGGAGCTTCAAGATTGGCGATCAGTGCCAAGAGTTCAGACGGCATTTGGTACCGGCGGAAGAATAATGGTCCAAGCAGTAAGAATTCGAGCAATCCTTCCATCCGCCGCCAGTGCGACCACACGCCAGGGGTATGTCGAAAATCAGACTTCTCGTTGCGTACGATTTGTTGAACCCGACCTCGCTCATCTTCGACTTTCGCCCCGGGAAAACTAAACCAGCGACAGCCACAGATACACCGACCCGGCCCACGACACTGGCGGAAGCGTGATTCTAAAGGCATCCGCGGTATATCAAAACATCCTAACTCTATCCCCGGACTCCAAGTGTTAGCACCACAATCGCTAAAAGGCGTCATAATAGGTACAGAAGTATAAACTGCACTAGTACTTATCGTGTAATTACTGGGGGGATATCTTTGTCAATACGCCTGTGGTCTTTGGCTCAAACCGTCGAAACCGCAGACGGGAACCTCGTCTGAGCTTGCGTTGTACAACGAGCACTTAACAACCTAGGATGGTTAATGACAGGGGAGGGATAGTTACTGCGTGGTAAGCACCCCGACCCCGCATTTTCCGGTGTCGTCTAATGGGTCTGGCTTCCAGGTTCCGTAAAGAATAGCAATGTCGACTGACCTTTTCGAAAATCTGTTGGAATACTAACATCATTTAACAGAATATCATGGGTCCTCAAGCTGTGGGAGTAGTTCATTTTAATCCACACGACCGGTGCACTTTCGCGGGCATTACACGTGTAGTGAACGTGAATCGTGTTCTGTTTTTTACATGTCGGTCGCCACCGTCCCTCTTCAATGTATAACACCTGCATCAGTTACCTGGAGAAAGGTTCTATAACTGTCTACACGTTGTTTCGACTGTCAAACAACACGCACAATTGTGCCGAAGAGCTGAGTGTTGCCCATCGACTAACCTGCGGTGTCTCTTGGACGATAATCATTCGTCCCGCCGATGGCTCAACCTGGCAAGGCTTGGTGAAACATGTTCGACACGAGTTTGAGTTTAGTTTAATGAGCCGAGCGATGGATCGCATCAGTTAATCTATGTCGGCGGGGTAGAGGTAGGTAAGCGAGACGATTTTGAAGCCAATCCTCTCAAAGCGGGGCAAATAATGACTGGACCGTTATCCTGATGTTGGACGGGTTGTCCTGTCCTGTTAGCACTCATGGAGCGATGGTATGCGCCGCTCAAACCGCAAGTGGGCGGTCATCAGTCACGACCCACCACGAAATGACAGAATATGGTGAACACCTACTTACAGAAGATGTCCCTTCCCCATGATTAGTCGCCTTCAAAGACAAAACAAGCTTTCAACCGCTACTGATTTCTCTCTCCGACCCTATAGAGGTCCGTTCGTCGATTTTGGTGTCTTTTCGAGTGAATGAAGTAGGAATAGCTCGATGACAAGCCATCGATTGGTTATCGATTGGCGGCTAAAACCTAGAGAGACACCGTCAATTGAATTACTGAATCCCTAGCCCTTCTCATGTTCTCGGACGAGGGGCTCGTATCTACTTCCACCTCGTTGAGCTTCCGCAACGAAGTAATATGACGAGAGGTTAGGATCTAGATGACGGACAGTTCAAAGGACGAACATGCCTACCGGTACAGGCACAAAGAGAACGATTATACGACCAGAGCCGAGATTGGGGTGCTAAACGCAAGATGGGTTGAGGCGGAGTACTTTCATGGAGACAGGCTTTGCCGAGCACCTAACTATCGTCATGTGGGGGTTGTACGGTCCCGCGATATCGAAGGATCGGGAATGATCATCCTCGTAATGCTAGCAAAACTCCCAAAGCCGCTCAATTAAAGCTGGTGGTGTATCGTACTGAAGTATTTCTCCCATCCGATTAGCTCGAACGTTTGGCTAGTGTCGGCAGCGAAAGGCGCGGACCTCTACGGCCGCAGCACGCTCTGAAGGCGAAATTGGAGGTGCTATCGTTTCTCTCTTGGCGCTGTGGGTATGAATTAGCGCTTCAGCGATAATGCAACGGAGCCTTCCACTCATCTGGATGTACAAATAAAATTAAACGCTCACATAGCGCCGTCGCTCGAGCCTCAGATGAACCAATGAATCGCACAGTACGACTGAGTGCGAGACCAAGAATCATCGGGAATAGCCGAGTCGAGAATTTGTGCCGGAACAATGCCGAAGTTTCCCATCAGTGGATCAATGTATTGAGAAAGAGAATTCTTTCCGGTTCCCTCACTGGAAGTGACCATGAGTATCCACGTCGATGTTGTTTTTCTTGCAGCTCATCCGTCGAGGACCGTCATATCCGAAGACCCGAGCGCAGGCCGCTCAAGATTTCATTCCGTTGTCGGCGTGCCTCGGATGTGGCAATGTATCAGCCTTCGGAAGGGGACGGATGCACGAGTATGCCCAAAGATATAAAGGGGCGGGCGCAGCGCCGTGGCCGCCGTCAACCAGTCTCATTACACAATCGCACTTCGATCTCAGTCAACTTGACAATGCTCAAGACTTCTTTATGTCGCGTCGCGCCTGCGTTGACGCGTCAGTCAACTCCAGCCTATAGCGGATACCTCAAAGTTGTCGGTGCCGGTATCTGTAGAAGGTCGATTTCATCAAGCGCGTCCAAACAAAATGGCCTATCGGACGAAAGGGCGCAATCTGCCACTGTTGGGCCGCATCTACGTGAGTCGCCTTTCTGGTTTCGTCCTGCCTGAGGCTGATTGCTAATGAAATGCTTCGTAGAGCAAAGGCCCGCCGCTATCACCACAAGCGAGACCCACCATGTTCATGGGAACGCCGTCGTAACCGGCGATTGGGTTCTCTTCCATCCTGTTTACACGCCCGAAGAGCTCAAAGCGGTTGAGGTGAGGGAATTGGAGCCAATAGGGTTGCATACACACAGCTAACATGTGCTTTTCAGGTTCTTCACCGTGAAGCGACGTGTTTCTCAGATCGTGCTGCAGCTAGTCTCGTTAAACTAAGCAGGCGAGCTGGTTCATTGCGGCTTTCATGTTTTTGTTCATGCTGAATGCCCTTTTAGATGGGGATACGACTTCTTTACCGGGTACAGACACAAGAAGATCCCTCCTGGAAGTGAGATGACCTTAGCGGAACTCCGAAAGGAGGGGTATCTCCTCGACGACAAAGCTTGGTTAAGCGTACGTATTCTGTCCCCTCATTTCCTTAGCCTAAGTAACCTTTTTGGCCGTAACAGCGGATTCTTTTCCTCGAGACCATTGCTGGCGTCCCCGGGATGGTGGCCGCCACAATACGACATCTGACGAGTTTACGACTCATGGTACGTGACGTCCTTTGGCCACATCCAGGTTCGATCATATTCCTTACCTCTGCCTTCTTCTTTTCCTCATTAGCGCCGCGACAATGGATGGTAAATACTCACCTCCGTCATTGGCTTCGGTTTCTCTGTACTCAATGCTGTATTTGCCCTTCAGGATACACACATGCTTAGAAGAAGCAGAGAATGAAAGAATGCATCTCATGTGAGTTCTCAGTCAGCCTTACTCACGATCTCTCTATTGACATTGACCTCTCCGACCACTTTAGGACCTTCATGACGCTGCGCAAGCCCTCTATCTTCTTCCGTGCTATGATTTTGGGGGCACAGGGCGTTTTCTACAACCTCTTTTGTACGTGTTTCAAACCATTGGTGATCCAATACTAACCTGTGGTCGTTCTCCACAGTCCTATCATATCTCGTCTCTCCGCGAATTTGCCATCGTTTTGTGGGACATCTTGAAGAAGAAGCTGTCCTTACTTAGTACGTTCGTCTGGTGCAGTCCTAGGAGAAATGATTACGATGGTGTTCCACAGTACGAAATGCATCAAAGATATGGAAGCCGGCCTCATTCCCGAGTGGTGAGTACTTATGTCTGTTCACCGTTGGTCGTAAAGATCTCATGCATGAGTATATTAGGTCCGACATGCCTGCACCGCAGATTGCTATCGACTACTGGCGGTTACCGGCAGATGCCAAGCTGCTAGATGTCATCTACGCGGTGCGGTCTGACGAAACCACCCATCGTTTCGTCAACCACAGTCTAGCCAACTTGAACGGCAAAGTTGACGTCAATCCCTTCGCCCTGAGGGAACCCGACATGCACACCAAAGGAAAGAGAATTGCGTATGTATCTAATCCACACATTCTTCAGACGGTTACTCACGGGCGTTTTGGCAGTTTCGAGAGAAGTGAATCAGAAGCATACTTGCAGGAGTCCCACAAGTTTCTTCAGGAGCAACGTGAAGCCGTAGAAAAGCCCGAAGAAAGGGCCCCAAAATCCTGAACGATTTCACTCCACTTGGAACCGGCGTTCAGCTCGTGGACCATGCCGTGTAATAAACTCTTCCTTCCTTCCTTCCCTCACATTCCGTCTTTGTATCTGTTTAACTATCCAAAGGACTTTACTCCCACCTCAATTATTTATGAGCTAGTACATGTATATTCACTTATAACCACCACCAGTCGTGGTTAATCTACGTTAATTGTATCATGTATGTAGAAATATGTTACGAACACGCACTGGAAGGATATCCCACATACCCTGCACGTTCGAACGTTTTCCCGTCGTTCAATCTTGTGGCGGACTCCAGAAGATTCCTCCGCCAATCGGGTGAGTCACTCTGGAGTCGTCCGATACTGGCGTTGATCATACACGCTGTTTCAATCCTCCTTTCTGTAACGTAACGCGGCGTCCCCGGTGTTTATTCGGAGTTTGGTGCGCCAGCTCGTCCAACATAGATAGAGAAAACACGCAAGAATGATGAGGGCTGTCCCAATCTCAACGTGGGGGAGGTGCAGAGAGTTTCCAACAGGAAGGCGCAGGATTTCTGTCGGAGCCGAAGAGTTTTGCGGTCTGATAGGGAAAAGGTGAAGATCCTTGCTAAAGAGTGCGCTAAATTCCTCCGGAGGGTCGACTTGCGAGTCTGCGCACAAGAATTTGGATCATAGAAGCTAGAAATGATGCATAGGAACGCACTATGAGATGGAGCAATATCTTGAGGAGAGCAAGCCATGTAACCTTTCGGCCAGGGTATTGGAACTTCTTCATACGCCTTGGACGACGAAAGTTGCCCATAGCGTAGATGAATTGGGACGGGTATCTCCATTGTCCCGGTTGCATCATGCACCTTCTTCACATCGAGAAGTAACTGACTTTCCACAGATTCCACCGCCATGACCGGAAGCTCTAACCCACGGTGTCCAATTAGATGAAATGCGTATTGGTCGGCATAACTAGTCTCGAGTTCGTATGGATCTACGAAGGCCAACGGAGGTAATGTGAATAGCAAATGGAGGGAGCATTGAGAGGTCCAGTTGGATATCATTGTCGTCACTGTCGGATGATAGCCATTCTGGTAGACCTTGGTGAGTAGACGAGGGGAGGACATGGGGGTCGGGGGCAAGGTGCCCGGGTGGCTGTGTACGATGTCTTCTGTCCTCTCTCATGCCCTCCATGGTCTCCCTGCGATCAAGAAGCTCAAAGACAAACGCATTGTTCTCGCCTCAAACAGCCCGCGAAGAAAGGAAATTCTAGCGACTCTGGGCCTTGCGCCTGAGATCATTCCCTCTACGTTCAAGGAAGATCTCGGTATCGATTCCTTCCAAAATGTTCACGAATACCCGGTAGCCACGGCCACTCACAAGGCTGTCGAGGTCTACGAGAGACTCGTGGTATGCTCATGCTTCATGCTGCTCAAACGAAGCAAGACTGAGTGTTGATAGACGGAAAACCCAGATGAAGCTCCCGATCTTATTATCGCTGCGGACACGGTGGTCTTGACCCACGCACAACCTTCTACAACCCAAACAGGATACAATGTACTTCCAGATATGGCTCAGGAGCTGCTCGAAAAGCCTTTGGATAAGGCAGACAATCTCCGAATGTTGATGGATCTCAATGGAAGTGTATGCGAGGTCGTGACTGGAGTAACTCTAGGTATGTCTTGAAGGCAAATCGAGGTGGTACTGCTCAAATACGTATCTGGTGTGAATAGTGTACCCAGTTTTGCAGGCGCCAGGATACGCTATACGCTCGATCGATGAGCGTTCGTTGGTGTATTTTGCAGACAACCCTGAACACCTTTTGAAAGCCTACGCGGATTGTGGGGAAGGTGTTGACCGAGCGGGAGGTTTTGCAATTCAGGTAGGTCGTAGCCTAATGTCTTCACTATCCCTGCCTCATCGCAACGTAGGGACTTGGCGCTCTTCTCGTCCGAAAAATCGAGGGCGATTACAACAATGTTGTTGGCTTCCCAGCAGCTTCTTTCTTCAAGTTACTAGACCTCATCATAGACGAGGACGAGGATTTCTTGAGCCTTTGAAGTCCTCGCGTACTCCACAGGGTACCTCCACGAACAATTCAAAAACACACCCCTCCGGAATGCACAACCGCCCTCCGCATGCTCTCGCTTTGGTCCAGAAAACAACTATGGATACATACAGTAGGGATTAGTCCTCGACGTCTAGTATATCTGTGGGAGATTAATATATATCTATGCGCGTGTAAGCGTGAGATGGGTAATGTCTGCAACGCTCCTCGTTGCCGTCGCACTATAAAGATGGTGTCACCACATCGTGTGACTTCGACCCCGATTCAACCTTCGGTTCTGCATGCTTGAAACTCTCTTTGATCTTCTGCACCTCGGTTTCCTCATCCAGATGAACCTCTCCAAGACCATAAACAATTTTTGGTTTCCCCCTCTCTTCCTGTTCCAATTTTTGAGTCTCAAGCCGTCCCTGTTTCGCGATTGAACGTAGCAGCTCGATCTTCCGATCAGGTTCTTGGAAATACGTGTGGAAGAACTCGGGTATCTGTTTCTCGATGTTGGACTCGTTGCCCGATCCCTTCTCTTTCTTCTTCCCAAAATTCAGTTTCTCCCACCACTCCTTGATGGTCGAATGGCTAACACCGGAAGGTAAGCTGTAAGCTCGGAACTGCCTTTCCTTCGCTGCCTTCAAACGAACATGCATTTCTTCTTCAGAATCGTTCATGTGTCGTATCTTCCAATAGACATTCCCTGAAAAGAAAGACGGAGTAATTATTCAATATGGTCGACAGAAAAAAACCCCACGAAACTCACAAGGTTGATCAGTACAGTTATGGATTGCCTCTCTCCCTATGACGCCTCGGTCATCCAAAAAGCTTTGAGTGGTGACGACAAGTTCTTTGATTGTCGGCCCGGCTTCGCTTGGTTCGACGGGCTCAACCCAGACATGGAGTTTGTTCGAGTTTTCCTCCGTTTCGAATGTGCATCGGACGGACTTGAGATAGGGAGCGGTCAGAGCGAGAGTTAAGCGGACTGGAGCCAACTCACTTCTTGAGGATAACACTTGACGATTTCCTCCGCGATGATCTCCATCATCTGCACACACTTGTTGAAAATTACATCTCCCGCTCCAGGCGCCTTGCTGAACAACTGCTGGTCCATCTCCTCAACGGAAACGTATTGGAAACCGAACAACCGCTCAGTATTGTGGTAGGCCACGAAAACACCATCCATGTTGCCTATCCGGACTTGGAAACTGGAGCACTTGTAAGGAAGGTATCGAAAATAAGGAGAGGAACGACGTACCTATACTTTAAGAAGGCTGCCCGGATCAAATCGCAATACTCCCGTTCGAAGCTTTCCATGAGACCGAACCGTTTGTTGATCAAGTAACCCGAGCTCTCCTCGAAATTGAGAAGATCCATTCGTATAGGTAGACAGGCACGAGTTTTGATGTCGAACACGCCTGTTCCAGGTAGACGAGGATCTTGACAGTCGAGTTGCGACCGCATGACGAACGCGTTTGACTGAGAAGAGAGGATGAAAAAGGAAGGTGAGTACTGGTTTTCGGTGGGTAGGTCTGGGTTACATTACCTTTGAATATCGATAAGCCTCGCGGACTGGCCCGTCGGAAGCCTTGTCGTCCTCGATTACAGGCCTTTCAGCGTGAGTTCTCATGTAAGTGACAAACTCCTCTGGGCTCATTGTCAAGTATTTCTCGAGCAAAGTACCCTATCAAGGGTTCGAGTTGAGTTCTGAGATATTTGTGCTCGGGGAGTCACTCACCATCCAAGTCAAGATGTTCTTCTCGGCCTCGAGCGAGTTGTCAGAGTACGAGTCAATAGCGTATCTTCCGTCCTTGTGATTGAAGACGACAGAAGCAGCCATTCGCTGACCGGGAGTGAACGCCGTTAGCTGTGTTTAGAACAAGATATATGTCAGCTAGCGAATGCATTCAGACGAAAAGACTGCGAACCTCCCCCTGGAACTTCTTGCTGAGCATTGATAGATCCACGCCTTTATTATCCGACAACATGAAGTAAATCTGGCATAACATCCCGGACAATGAAGAAGTGGAGCCTCCGAAAGTACGTTTCTCTCTTTTGGCCAATTCCCATAAATCCTAGACAAGGTAGAATCGCGGAGTTTGAGCCTGAAGCTCCGAAGGCACGTGGAAAAGACCATTCACCTCGTCCCTTGAGCTCTTGACGAATCCAGTCAAACGCTCGAAGGCGAAATCGAACACTTTAGGTATCGTTTCAATGGCTGGATGGAAATTATACACGCGAGATCGAGGATCTCGCAGCCAGTAGACACCGGGGCTGTATTGGAAAAGAGACATAAATGTAAGCTTGCTGTGAGCGAACGAGGTCAAGGGCCACGCACTTGAATAATACCCGGTCAAGACCGTGCGCCAGTCTGGCAACGGGATTTTGTTTCGTCGGAGGCTCCAGGTCTAGTAGAATGGGAATTGAGAATGGTAGTCCTTTGCACGAAGCTAAAAGCAGGCTCTGAAACGTACCCGCAAGTATGTTCGTGGTCGAATCACTGCCTAAGAAGCCTTCAACCTTTTTTGTGTATGCCGTAGTCGTCAGTGCCTGCAGTGCCTCCTTTTTCGTTTTCTGGGCCAGTTTCCGTCTCTTTCGTTTCTCAGCGCGGCCAGCTTTCTTGTCGAAGCCTTCAGGGTCTAAATTCGAACGCGCTGTTAAGCACAAGTCGAACTCGATATATTGAGGTGACGCTACTGACCAGTTTGCTCCTCCCTCTGTGCCTTTCCCTTCCCCTTCTTCTTCGACTTCGAGCCTTCAGGAGCTTCACGAACCGCGCTCGACTCCCCATTATTGCCGGTGTTCTGGCCCTGACTCAGATCCCTATCCTCAATCTCGCCTTCATCCCAATCCTTTCCCTCCCCAGGCTTCTCGTGCAGCTTCGAAAGTAAACGATGGACCTTTTCCGCTGTCTGTTCCTGTCTGAGATCGAACTTGACCTGCATGGAGTTCGCTCGTCTTGACTTCCGGGCCTGAGTAATGGGTGCAGCGAAATTGACAAAGTGTTGATATTCCTCAAGTTCGGAAGGAGGTTTTGAACTTTTCGAGGTCCCGTTCAGCTTTGATGTGAGGTCGACATTCTGTTGAACCGGGAGAGGATGCGGTGCTGAATGAACAGAGGAGGATGTATGGAAGTTATGTTGGTGTGGATGAACGATGGCTGACGAGGTGAGAAATGACGACAGAAGGATTCGTTTGCGAGTATAGCATGATATGCTATGCATAGAGACAGTGACGGGGAAAGAGGAAAGCAAGAACAGACGCGGCACACGAGACTGAGTGACCGCGAAAGAGGAAAAATTATGAGCGTCTAATTTTAGTGCGTATCAAGCTGTATCAAGTTCGTGAAATCGTGACTTTGTGACATCACCTCTCTTGACCTCGCTCTACCTCCGTCACTGACGATGTCAGGAATCTTCACTTCGATATTCTACTGGTTCTCTTCGTTCGTATTCAGATCCTCTCTGGTGGTATTGCTCGTTTCTCAACTCGAATTTATACAGCCTGTTCTTCAGTAAAGCTGCAGAAATAGCTGTTGTGGGTCTACAGGTCGGTCTCTATGCGTTCCTTCGTGCGCGCAATCATGAACCAAAACCTTCAAGGCATCCGGAAAGACTTCGTTTGTCAATGTCATCGGCTCTGGCCAGGTGCGTATTCACTGAACGTGTCGTCTATACAGCGATTGAATGTCTTCCTAGTGGAGTGAAGAGGTTGTTCCAACTATCGCTTTCAACTTCCGGAAGGTTAGGAAAGGGAATGTAACCCTCAAGATATGGGACGTTGCTGGTGAATAGCCTCATTTTACCTCGCGTATACTCGTACCAATTCATGCCTCTGCTGGTCAGGTCAGCCGAAATTCCGATCTATGTGGGAGCGGTACTGCAATGGTGTGGATGCAATAGTGTGCGTGACTCCATGCCAGCTGTATCGAATCTTTCCCTGACTAACCGCATTCCAGTTTCGTTGTTGATGCTGCCGATGTACGCCCCTCCTCTCCCTAGCGAGTCGTCATAACATCACAGCACCTGCGATCCACAGAAAGAGAAGTTCAATTCGGCTCGTTTCGAGCTCCATCAACTCCTAGGCCAACACAGCTTAGTCGGCGTACCCCTTCTCGTGGTGGGTGTAGACCCTCGTATCCAGAACAACTGAATTCTCACAACCGATCCAGTTAGGAAATAAGAATGATATCGACGGCCACGCTTCGGTGAAAGAGCTTATACCTGCTTTGTACGTCAAACCGTCGGCCTCACGGACCCCATCTTATTCATTCCCGACATTGTAGGCAACTTGACAAAATCAACGATCGGCCAGTATCCGTGAGTTTCCCTTTCAGAGTCAACGACATTACCGCTTAGCTCATGTTCGTTTCTATTTCAGTGCTACTCGGTGAGCTAGATGTACCAACGAGCTACAGCACACGCCTTGTTCTAACGTTCAGTTGCAGTGTTCGATGAAATCACAGCATAATTTGTGGGTTGCCCGACCACCAACTTCGACCCAAGCACTGAACACCTCTGACAGGGACATCATATTGCAATGGCTCTCGGGTAGAAGCCACTGATACCTGCAGCTGATGCAGTTTGTCTACTATCCCCCGGATTCGTGTATCATATAAGTTATACTGTAGCCGCCGTGAATATTCTTCAACCTACTTCATTAGGCTGTTTCCTACCATAGTGAAGTACATTGTTGATATGTTCTACTCACTGCGAACATCCGAGGATATTGTAGACGGACCATCTCCACATGTATCATCTTCGCTTCGCCATCTGAACCGTCAAGTTGTCTATGTACATTTGCAGAGTCTGGTTTCCTGCTGTGAGCTTGTCGACCTCCTTCTGCACTGATTGTACACGATCGTAAAGAGCTATAGCGTTCGATTGTGTGTTAGAAAGGGGACATAATGTGGTTGGACTACGTCGCACTTTTCAGGTCTTCCTGGGATGCTACGAATTCTCTGTTGATAGGTTGAATGACCGCACGTCCGCAATGAAACGACAACTGGCTCACTTTAGAGCTTTCTCCTTCTTCATCGCCTCAGCTACAATATCGCCAGCCTGAGGTGGAGGTGCCCAAGCGTCAACGGACTCAAAGCCGCTAGCAAAGGACATGGTGGTGAATTCGATGGATGGAGATCAGCGGACTTCGAAATTTTGGGCGTCTGTATGGGTGACGCGTCGCGGCTCTGACAGTCGACTTGGATCTTCACGCTCATCTCATTCGTATCACGCCTTTTTCTGCTTTGAAATATGTCGGAAGGAGAGACTATCCTAGCTTTCAAGGCCGGAAAGGCTAACAGACGAGGCAACACCAACTTTGTTGACCCAAGCCCAACCAAGGGCGCAGTTATTCTCACCAAGGGAGACGATGATTTGTTACATTTCATATGGAAGAACAGGGAAACCAACGTGATTGACGAGGTGAGTGTCGTTGCTCTTCTCAGACTCGAGGAACCCAACTCACATCGACGTTCAGGATCTCATTCTTTTCCCCACCGATGCAACATTCACAAAAGTATCGCAATCTGCTGGAAGGGTTTACGTGCTCAAGTTCTCCTCGTCTGATCAAAGGCACTTCGTGAGTCTTCAGGGCAATTCGACCGCCTCTCAGTCTGACATTCGACTCGTTAGTTCTGGATGCAGGTATCTATCAATCACCCTTTTCAATCGGCCAAGTTCAGAATAATCACCAGGATGCCTCTTCTGCTCGGGACGAAGAATTCGCAAACAATGTGAACGGCCTTCTACAAGACATGGATTATGAGTTAGTATGGAACACCTCTGCGGGGGCTTCGACATCCGCTTCGGCACAAGCATCGTACGTCTATCCACCTGTAAACCGGCGGCCTTTACTCAAACCACTGTTTTTAGTAGCTCACAAGACGCAAGTCCCTCAAACCTCCAAGCTTCGCCCGATGACATTGCGCAACTGGGCCAGATACTCTCCAATCGTCTTGCCACACAGGGCGAAAGCTCTGGTCTTCCTGGTAAGATTCTTTCCCCCCTTTACTCTCCCATCGTCAAATTGCTAACACGCGCACGGACATCTTCAGAGTTGTCTCTCACTGACATCCTCACCCCTGCAAACATCGGGCCGCTATTCACTTCCCATCCAGAGTTGGTCCCTTCGCTCTTCCCGCACTTGCCTCCAGATCTCCCTACACCGCCGTCCGAAGAAGCGCTACAGCAGATCATCAAGTAAGTCCAAAAGTTCACGGCCGGCTCTGAGTCAACCATCTGATAAACGCCTGGTAGCTCGCCACAGTTCCGTGCAGCAGTCTCGAACTTTGACCAAGCTCTCCGGACAGGGCTACTGGGAGGCCTTGTTCGTGGCTTGGGATTACCAGAAGAGGCCGGACTCGGAGTTGAGCAGTTCCTCAAGGCTATTCAGGACCAGGCTGATAAAGAACGTCGCGAGGAGAGAATGGATACTGACTAGTGTCACGACACATCCACTATCCGTGAGTGGAAGGCTTGAGAGTGATTTGTACACGAGCAAATGTTTCATTTTACGTGCATTGGTAGTAGGACTAGTAATCAATCAGAAATAGAGGCTTTTTGGTTCTTAACGCCAGAAATAAGAATCGACTAAGATACAAAAGGATCAAGGAATGGAAAGACAATCAGATACGGCACAGCAAAGAAGAAGTAGCAAACGACGACAAAGTACTAGTAGAATAGAGCGAGGTGGTGGCGAGGCTTAATGATAGCAAAAATACAGAACGACAGCGGGAATGAGAAAACCTACTTAATTGAATGACAGACCCAGAACGGTATGTTTTTTGGATCGGTGGCAAGGAAGAAGCGTGTCCTCCGAGGGCTGTGGGACCACAGTCGAGCTCAGTATGGATGGACCGATGAGGCCGTGGCGGTGGTTGTAGGGTAAGAATACGTAGGGGTTGCCATGCGGTAGTCTCTCGCACAGTCTGGACAGCCAGGGCAAGGGGCCGAAGACGGGACGTAACGAGGTTGGTTATCGAAGGGAACAATGGGATCATCTTCTGGGAACCAAGTCGAGATGCTGGGAAGCCTGATGTTAGTGTCTCCACCTCGAGTCAATCCAACAACAGCTCGTGGAACTGTGTTGAAGTCGCTAGGAGGGGCCTCCAGGACAGGACGAGCGACAAAGGCGGGAGAGCTACCGACGGTAATCGGTGCATAGGTATACATCGGCTCAGAGGGGGGAGGAGGAGGAGAAGGAGTGGGTTGTGGCGCGATCATGAATGGGGATGGGGCGGATGTGGCGAGTGGGCGTTCGCTAGAAGCACGGGAGGTCGACGGCGAGGTGGTGGCGGACCCATCATCTTCTTCAAACGCGCCAGTTTCTTCACACCACTTTCTACGAGGGCGAGGGATATAGTCGTGTTTTCTTTTCCGATGTCTCGTCAACGACCCTGGGTCACTGGTGGCAAAAAGACATTTGGGGTGAGGGCAGATAAGGTCTTTCGTGCCAGTGCTGACCAAAGCAGTGAGTAAGTCAAAGAACATATGGGCAGAGTGACTGCTTACTGGGTCTTGAAATGCGTCTTGAGGTTAGACTCTTGGAGACTGCGAAATTTACAATTTGGTTGAGGGCATGCAAACGGACTGTGATGAATGTGAGATGATAGACCAGTGGGACCTTGTAGACCACTCACTACGAGGACTTGTCTTTGTTGTGCGTCTGGACATGTCGCTTGAGATCGTTCTTCCTCGAGATCCACTTGTCACAAATGGGACAGAGAACGGGGTGAGGCGACTGATGTTTAATGTCAGCAAGGAATAAAATCGAGGAAGAAAATTACCCACTCGGCGTGGCGTAGCAGCTTTCTTGGAAGTGGCATATGAACGAGCCATTTTGAGGGGTGTGAAAAGTCGCCGAAAGATGTAGGCAAGTAATGCAAGGGATTGAAGCTGAGGAAAATGGGATAGAGAAGTGTGCAACTTGTGTGGATTTTAAGAGAGCGAGCCGAGGGACAATCAAAACAACGTGCGGACACAACCCAACATCTACGACCTTGCTTTGTGACAAGCAATCAACGAAAATGGCTTCCAAAGATTGCCTTAGTGGGTAGATTTAGCGGATTGGTCGATGCACATAGATGTACACAATGGGTGTTTGAGCCACTATTTCGAGGGAAAGAAGGGCGATTGGTCGAGGTCTTGTTCCGGAATAGGGTCGTGGAAGAAATGTGGTAGGTTGGACAGCATCATTGACGCCGTTTCCGCGCGAATGATAATGTGGCATGCCCATCTGGGGTTATTGTGTGGGCAAATTGGACGGAATGTCTTGTAACTGGGCGCTAGAAGCTGATATTATCGATGCATGGGCCCCAAAACATGTCAACCCTGGTCAAGGAGAACAGGACATGTCACCAACGGCGCACGAAAAAGAGGTCCAAGTGGAATTCGATGGAGTCCGTGGGCTTGTCAGAGCGCTTCCGCTGAGATATCAGCTCAATGGGGGTGATTAGGCAAGCACAACGAAGCGAGCCGGAAACAATTGGACCAGGTGAACGTTGATCTGGATCTGGATTAGTCGAAGGTATTGTCCAACGTTTTGGAACAATAGTTTCAACAGCACGGATTCACGTCATCCGGGGGGCAGTCTGTGCTTCATTCCCAGTCGGGCGGCTCTGTAAGGCTAATCTGCCTCCCAAAGTCTCGAAGCGACCTCCCTTCTACGTCTTCGTCGGTGACAGCTGGGTCCTTCGTGAGGTAGGGCCAAATCAGAGCGAGCTGAACGATGATACTGCTCTTCGATGCATTGGCTGCCCTCCGACTGGGAAAAGTAAAGGACGTGGGGCTGGTGGGGATGCCTGTCGAAACTCAACATGGGCGCCAATTTGCGGGAGGCTCGAAAATACCCGGTGTGCAGACAAACGAGACGCAACAGGGAGTTCCCTGCATAAAATGTGCAGGTGAGTGTTCACGCAAACGCCAGGTCTGCATGATGTTGAATTGATGAACGCAATGCCACTAAAAAGTTCCCCAGTCCTCCCGATCTCCAGCCAACCTCCAAAGGTCAGGAGTCCAAGTCGTACGCAGAGCCCAAGCACCGCCAGAAGATCGAGAAGAGCTATGCCGCCGCAAACGCCGTAGTCACTGTCCAGTCGAAGACACCAATCAAAGGTCCCAAGTCAGTCAGGGCCTGACCTTCGTGCTCGAAGTCGTCGTCGATGATGACCACGAATATCAAGAGAATGCTGGCGTTTGACAGCGCCGACCTCGTCTCCCTATTATCCTCAAGAAGGCGGATACCTCGTCTCATCGCCTCCCCATCCCAGTCAACAACGCCAGATGAGCGCCTAAGGCATCTCGGGCGCTTATGGCATGCGTGGGTCGCAGGACGAGCAACCAAGGTCCGAGGGTACTGGAGCGCGCGTCAAAGCTCGCAAGTCATGAGCCAGCTTGTGCATGTACGGAATGAAGGAAATCTCCGTTGCTGGCACATAGACGGGGCGAATTGCATCGTCTACAGCAATGGCAGACGCAGGGGCACGTGTCGTTACTGACTGGGCGAATCTCTGTCGAGATCCCATCCGTTACAAGGGCTCTAGTCTCGATGGCGAATGATCGAATGGAAGTACTGGAGGATTGTGCATGGTGGTGCTTTGATGCAAAATGTATGAGTCCTGCTTGAAGATCCGTCAGACGCCACCGGTAGAGACAGGCTAGTCAAGGTGAGGCTACACTCGCCTCGTCATGCTGTTGTGCATATTTTCGTGTGGCCGCCAAGCCGCCTTTCAAAACGCCGGTGAGGCTTAACCCAGAAGGTAAGGAGGTTGTTCTTCTTTGTTGGATCTCACTCAGTGACCCACCCTATCGCAGGCGACGCACCATCTTGCGATCTGTATTCCGGTGCTGCTTTGAATGCTCCTCCACGCAGACATTATTTGGGCGCAATGACGATGATGGAGTGGGTAGGAGAATGAGTAGGAGAAGATTGCCAGCAAGCGGCTGGATGTTGGGCCGAAAGCGCTGAACTCCTCTGGTCTGAGTAACATTTGGGTTGTGGGTTGTGGTACATGTCGGTACATGACCAGAGAGCCCATTCGACGATTGAGGCGATTCCATCCCGCGCCGATGTACGTTGCGCCTTTCGCTATCCTTTCTTTGCCGTCTTCTCTGTCCTCGAATTCAAGTTCGAACACATATGTCCACCTTATAGGCAGCCCGAATATGATGAGATTCGAAAAGCTTTTCGTAAATCAGTCGTTGTGGAACCCTGCAGGTGTTGTGGTTGACTTGTAAGACGGAGATTAGCATGGAAAGTCGAGACCGCTCCTCCCAATGGGCGTTGTTTCTTTCGAGTGCTGTGAGATCTGAGGCATGCAGTGAACGGTAGACGATGAAGCTCACCATAAGGCCTAGAAAGACACCGACGACTTCACCCAAACAACCGAATGTGCTCATCCAAAACTGAACAGTTTGAGTGGTGGGACCGCTTCAACATCTCCAGCCATTATTTGTTTCGCGGGTCCTTGGGGAGGTAATGAGGACAGACAAGATTTGAGGCTTCAGCTTGTGCAAGTGATTGGCAAGGATCGCGAAAAAAGTACGAGAGGATGGGCACCGGATGGTCGCGGTGCACAAGCAACCGTGTCTCAGCGAGAGTCGTATTACGGACGACCACGACCAGGTCCCTCATCCTAGGCCTGTCCCTCCTCCAACTTGTGCTCATTAGTATCTGGACCTCTCTTTCTGTCCTACGTGTTCATTCTTCCTTATTTAATTCACGGCCCTTTGGACTCCTCAGTCGGTCATCTGGATTCTGCACGGTGTACCCAACCCAGCCCGGTCCCCGGCACGCACGTTGAAGTTGCCAGTTATATTTTTTCCTTCTTCAACTCTTCCTACAGCTTCTTCAAAGAGCCCCAGCATCTCATTGATTTCTGAAGGCACGTAAATTGCAAGCATCCGGTGTCTGAAGGACAAACAGACTTTGACGGCTTGAGCAACTCGCTCAACCAAAGCCGTCGCGCCGAGACGGATAGGCGATGAGTTCCGTCGAGCATTCTTCACGATTCCATGTAAATTTATTGACACGTCTCATTCGGATACAGGGGACATCGACTATATTACAGATACATTGCGCTTGAAGAATACATACACCTCGAACTTTCACCGATTTCACATTTTTCCTCATCACTCATTCTCGGAGGCTTCTTCCGCCTTGATCCAGAGTCCTCCCTGCAAGAATATCAGGAACTATCCATAGAACGAGCACACGGAAAATCAACTCACCCCGCTATACATCGTGAGCGTCGTCTTCGGGAAGAACTTGTCAATCCCCTTCCTCCCTGGCAACCCCTCCCACTCACGCGGAGTTTGGAATTCGGGAGGAGCACACTCGGGTAGGAAGGTAAAGGATCGGAAGTTTTGAAGAAGGCGGATGAGCATCAGAGACATTTCATTGTACGCGAACTGGAGGGATGGAGTCAGACAAAGCTTGACACATCTTCCATGAATGAACGGAACGTACCTGTTGCCCCAGACAGATCCTTGGGCCAGCGTTGAAGGGTAAGAAGATGAACGGTCTAGGTGATAGGTATTTCTTGAGACGGGAATCGAGGAAACGATCAGGGTCGAAGTTGTCAGCTATAGGTATGGCAAATGAGTGCCGCGCTCGAACGAAGAAGAAACATCTGCATACCGTCGGGACCCCATAGATCCTTCCTGCGATGCATCAAGAAGACGGAATACGGGAGCCTAGAAAATGCGATGAGATCGAGGGGAATCAAGGTCTGGTGAGACGACGCACTTGGACCCTGCGGGGACATAGATTGGTTGTTTCCCAGGTTCGGGTGAAGCCAAGGTCGTCGCTTTGACACTCTCCCGAACGTTGAAAGGAACTACCGGATACAACCGAAGAGTTTCTGAGGCAAAAAAAATTCAATGTCCACAAATACGAACCTGGACTTTGGGCGAACTTACCATTGATGACCGCTCTCAAATACTTCATCTCCTTGACCATCTCCCAGCTGATCTTCCTCCCTTCTGCCGCCGAT
This sequence comes from Marasmius tenuissimus, assembly GCA_029532415.1. Classification (NCBI taxonomy): domain Eukaryota; kingdom Fungi; phylum Basidiomycota; class Agaricomycetes; order Agaricales; family Marasmiaceae; genus Marasmius; species Marasmius tenuissimus. The sequence goes on along the minus strand of JAQOTA010000054.1, from coordinate 2,652,152 downwards.
CCAGCCATTTCCAAGACCTCCCTCCGTAGCCTAACGGTAACATGGGGGTGGGAAGCCAAGGCGTACAGGCAAAAGGTCAGCGTTGCAGCAGTGGTATCACGACCCGCGATCATGATGTTCAACGTCGCATCCTTAAGAACTACGGGATCTGCAGGGGGGTTAAATTCGTGGGGGCGAATAAACCAGAAGGACCGTACCGTCTGTGGTGTCCACCAGGTGGTCCAAAAGGGTTTCGTCCTCCCTGGCCTCGTCTTTCGAGCTTGACTTCCCCCTCGCCTTCTTCTTTTCCACCGCCTCAGCGATGATAGGGTCCACAAACGCCGACACGATCTTCATGGGCTTCTGAACCCTGTCCTCGAATATTTCGAGAAGCGGCCATACCGGGCCAGTGCGTTCGCGGAGCCCAATGCCATCTTGAGATTCCAAGAACGCTTTCGCGAACAAATCGGCTTGAGTCGGTGGTGGCGCAGACACGGACGCGAAGTGAGATTTCGGATAAGGTAGCGGTGAAGCCAAGTTGTTGACACACGAGCCAAACAAAAACTCGGTGGCAGAATCGAGCGTGAACTTTCCCATGAGGTCCTGGAAATCCAACGGGACCCCTTCCCGTAGACGGGCTCTCATGACAGATACGGCGGTTTCCGCGTGTTTGTCGAAGAGTTCAAAATGGGTGATGCGGTCGCGGGTGAAGAATGGGCGTGTCATTTGACGGTGGAATTTCCACATTTCACCTGGGAAGTGACACTGTCAAGTCAGCGAGAATGGATTGTAAAGGGGGTGTCATACCGTCTGCGTTGAAGACTCCTACCCCGAGCATCGCACCCATATTTCTCTGGAACCGTTCGCCTAGGAGCGAAATCAGATCAATCGCAAATCTCAGGGAACCAGGGAGACCCCTCACCTTTGACGAAATTGTCAAATCCTGTCGCTAGAACTTGTTGGATGTGTTCCGGGCAAGTGGTGAAAATCATGTCTTGCCAAAGAACCCTCATGTTGTATATGGGTCCTTTGGTTTCGCAGAGATCCGCCAAGCCGTCCCCTAGCAAGACGCAAAGAATCCATCAGACAAAGCAGAAAGACGGGGGACTGCAGAAGAGAGACCGACCTGGGTATCCATACTTCCAGTAATTGTGCATCTTCACCAATACGTCCAAATTACCCGGCAACTTTCCGTGAACGCGGGGTGCGAAACGTGCACCCATATTGTAGGCTTCGATCCTTTGTTGGATTTCTTTCACAACAACACGTAGGAGAAGAAGTCCGGGGATGAAGAAGAGACTGAATACGACATAAGCATATCTCGGAACGTCGATGGTGAAGTAATCGCGCAGGATATTGGTCTTGTAGAGAGTCAAGGAGACAACTGATGGAATGCAGAGGACAAAAGTCGTGTACAAAAGAAATCGAATACCAGGGGTCATTGTGAAGGACATTATCTTGAGCCCGACTTGACTCCGGTGAGTAGAAGAGCAACGTGATGCGGGGCTGAGAGATCCAGACTTTATATAGGGATTAGGGAGTGTGTTATATCCACAATTGTCATACTGCATTCTACACCAAGGAGATTGATGGGGTCTGTCATGCGACCATGTTTTGCTTGTGATTCTGGTGATGGTGTAATAACAAAAAGTAAGTCGGCCCAGACGTTGAGCTGGTGAAGCTGTGGAAGGAAATTTGAAAGAACAATCGACGTCTTCACCTCGTAATTGCTTGTCAAGGTCAATTGGAGGTGATAATAGAGGGCCCGCCGGACGCAGAATCAATTACAGTCAATCCGACGGATGTCATCCTTCGCCGTCGCTTTCTTCATCGATAGTTACGATAGTTCCTCCTGTCTATTCTGTCTGCTGATCGGCTGATCTTCCATTGCCAACGTCTCTTCCCCTAACAAATCGTATATTTGCCGTGCAGCCGTCCTCAATCACCGGAGGAAGCCACCCAGTCGCAGTTCCTTGTCTGTTCCGATCTAATCACTTGCTGATATACTTGAAGCTTGAGAGTCATTCTTACATACCCCATCTTCTCTAATGATAGTCCAATAAGGGTCCAATAAGGTTTCCGAGTTTTTAATAGGCTGTTGGAGGTCGACTAGAACTCGAGATCGGGCTTCTCGGGAGAAAGTCGGCCAAGTGGTTGGCGCAACGCGTTCAGGGTTAGGGTTACGAACCCTCCACTCCTTCGCTCACTATGGCATCCCGTTGCCTCATTTCCCTCTCTCGAAATGCTTCAACCCAAGCCATAGGCAGACGCTTTATCTCAACCTCAAGAATAGTTCAAAACGAAGCAGCGGCCAGTCCAATTGCGGCAGGGACACTACCCCCACAAAAGAAGCCAATCGGTGGATTCCGGGGCGGGTGAGTACTTGTGCCCAGTTCAAGCAGCGATAGGAACCATAATAACGCGAATTAAACACATAGAATTGTGGGATTCCTGTTTGGATTCTCTTTGGCCTCGTCGTTCGCCGCGTACCAACTCCTGGACGAGTATAAACAGGCCAGTGCTGCATTGCAAGCTAGTGTAGAGGAGTTGAAGACCAGCACGGAGAAGGCACGTCTGCTAGGGTCTTTCGTGAAGCTTACTTGACTTACCTTGATTCTATTCTGCTTTTCTGACTTCAGGTCACCGCGCAAGTCCGCCGAATTGAAGCCGTCGAAAAAGACCTGAAAGCTCTAACCTCTGCATCGGCAACCAAAGAAGATATCTCCCGTGTAAGAGCAGAGGTCAAGAAGCTTTACGACGGCTTGCACGTCGAGTTTTTGGATTTAAGGACACACGTCTGGGGTATACGTGAGTGATCTTGACCTACGGTTTCTGTCACGAAACACTGACCGACCCTCTCCCTCGCTATTCAGAGCAAGACGTTCATGCCCTGTCGAAGAGGCATCAGGTCTAGGTTATGTGACGACGTACGTAGGAGGCGAGATTAGGTTGCTTTAGATTGTCTGAGGGAATTGATAAATCAAACGAAGACGACCGGGAACTCGACTGCACTTTCCCTTTCATTTCTCCCCTTACCAACGCCACTTCTCGATGGAGCTGCGAGCATAAACTTCGAACACTGAGTATCGTCGTCTGAGGATTACGGGCGAGACTACTGGTACGCTCAGCGCTTACTCATGATTATCAGTTCGACAAGCAACAGTCGCACAAATATGGAAACATATTTGGGCTACTTAAAACGTCGGTGGTTCTCCGAGCTTCGATCTTCACGCACTCACGAATTCCTTGTCCAACCACTATATTGTTCAAAACCGCCAACGGATATCTACGAAACTAAGGCAAAAGTACCAACTTGGTTTGAATGAAAGTGAATAAAATCTTTTGTCGTCATTTAGGCGCTGATAGCCGCCCTGCACTCATTGCCCTGAGCATCACAATCTGAAACGGAGAAGTCTCCTCCACCAGAGTTGGCAACGTTGGCACACTTGTTCTTCTGGATATCGCAGCTACGACCCAACGCAGCACCGACGTTCAAGAAGTCATCGGAACCCGCGACCTGGAAGCCTCTTCCACCAGGAGTGACGGCAGGAGCGGTCTCTCCTCCGAGGGCACCAGTGAAAGTTTGGAGGTTGCCGCTGTAGAACGAAGATAATCAGCCAGAGCTCACACGAATCAAGATGGAGGGCGAGGAAGTAACGAACCCAGCGTTTCCGGCACCAGTGTTGCCTGCAGCTCCGCCGTTGTTTCCAGTGTTGCCGCCAGCGTTTCCGTTGTTGGCACCGTTGTTACCAGTGTTTCCTGCATTGCCGTTGTTGGCGCCAGTGTTGCCAGCGTTGCCATTGTTGGCACCGTTGTTGCCAGCGTTACCATTGTCGGCGCCAGTGTTGCCGGTGTTGTTCCCAGCAGCACCTCCAGCGTTTCCGCTGTTGCCAGTGTTCCCACTGTTGTTGGCGCCATTGTTGCCAGCATTTCCATTGTTGTTGCCAGTGTTGCCAGTTGCTCCGCCGGTGTTGCCGGTGTTTCCAGTGTTCCCAGCAGCCCCGCCAGCATTTCCGTTGTTGGCCCCATTGCCTCCAGCAGCACCGCCAACCGCAGCGAGAATCTCTTCCTCGGTTGCAGCGGGCGTCAGGAGGTTCAGGGTGAAGATGCAGCCATTGTCATCGTTCTCATCGTTACAACTGTTTCCCTTGGCGGTAGGGTCGTTGGTCTGTCCAGGAGCAAACGTTCCAGAGTTGAGAGCGAGGAGCGGGTCACCTCCAACAGAAGCGATCTGCTTCGCGAGCTCAATCTCGATATCCTTGTTGGTCTGGTCAGCGCCGGGGGATGCAGCGTCTTGGTGTTGTTGGAGAGCAGCAATTTCTGGGTTGACGGCCTGGACGGACGTGCACGCGTCGGTGGTGGCGCCTACGGACAAGGAGTTGCGCTCGAGAGCACGGTAAATGAGAGCTTGGACTTGACCGTCTACGTCTCCCGCCTCCTTGGCGTTGGTGAAGGCACGGTCGGCCATGGCTTGTTGCAAGCAGGTAGCATCCTAAACGAGCTTTCCGTTCAGTTGACCGTCCCATTCTGTTAGAGGCTGGAAGTACTGACTTGGGTGTTTCCAAGACCGGCAGCAGCGGCAGCATTGCCCAAGAGACCGAAAACGGGATCCAAAAAGCCCTCGACATTGTTCTCTTGAATGGATTTCTGGACGGCAAGGAGAGTAGCCCTGTGAGAGTGCTCTGTTCATACTATATGGTCAATATCACAAACGGGACGCCGATATAATGTGTGCAGACCTTGCGGCACTTGACGACGGAAAACAGGTGCACCCCACGAGCTGAGGCCGAAGCAGGTAATAGCAAGCAAAACGGTCTTTGAAGAAAGCATGATGGGTATTGTGACGACGACCTAAGAAAAAAGAAGTTGGAAAGAAAGTTTCAAGGAAAGAGCGCCTGCGATGAAGAAAAGCGTAGATAAAAGACTTCTTGACTGGCAAGAATTGAACAAAGAGTGGAGGAACTGGAAAGAGGGAGAGAAGAATGACGGACAGATCGCCCGGCGTGGACTTTATATACCTCGGGGTTATCCATCACCCTGACCATGATGTATGATGTGTTCGTTCCAGGTTGGTCCCAAGAAACGTCGAAAAGCTCGTTGCCAACGCTAAGATTTTTACAGAATTAGCGAGGTGGGGCATCATAGTCCCAGGTGCTTCAGGGTGCTTCGTATTGGGCCCGTCCCGTAACAGTGGACTGTGCGTTCGTGAATCGTATCAGTTTTGATACGTATCTCGCATAAATCTCGCGATTATTGCTTCCTCATACAACGGGAGCAATAGAGTAGCGGTAGCCAAAGAGCGAGTGCGCTAAGTATAGTCGGGCACGCTAGCTCGAATTGAAGAGCACGATTGCCACATACCTCAGAAGTTTGGTGCTGCGGGCCATACCAAAGGTATGTTGCTCGATCGCCATGGACACTGATCATGGGAAGGAAATTGGGAGGGTATGGAAAGCCCAAGAGAGCCTATCAGTCACAGGAAAGTGGAGGCAATAGTGGACAGCATGTTGGTGGTATTGGTTCCGCTGTAACTGGTTTGCGAAGACCTTCAACGTCTCGGCTCGGCAATCACCGAACATTCAAATTGGACTTATAAAGTCTACGCGCGTCGCGGATAGAGATAGAGAAAGAATGAATTGAACAAGGTGTATTGCAAGCATAAATAATAAAAACTTCATCATACGTGGCCCCAGTCTTCAATAATTACAGAAAGAGGTTCGGGTGGCACTATAGCATGCCTTTCTACTGGTAGGTGCTCTTACTGCTTCTCGGGCTCCAATGCGTTGTATTCTGGGCACAACTCGCTCCAGTCCTTGGGAACGATTTGAGCATGAGGACCGTTGATATTGTCGGCGGGAGACTCCGCAAAGGCTATGGCCAGGCCAGCTTCAAGATGCCAATCGATGTGGCTTCGCAGGGCGAAGGATTATTTCAGCCTGATATTTACTAGAGGCGGGTGGAGGGACTTACCAATGCAAGAACCAGGCACCGGGGTTATCGCTCTTGAATCGGAAGGTCATATTGCCACCATTGACTGGAAAATATTGAAAGGGGTTGAGTATTACAGGCGTCCAGTGAACAACCGAGCCCACCTGGCATGACATCCCTCCGCGGTGGGTTAACATAGTTGACTACGGTCGAATTCGAGACCCGAACGACGTCGAAATTATGTCCGTGCACTATCAGTTATGTCAGACCATGGGGAGAGAGAATATAACGACGAAGCCGTACAATGGAATGGATGTGCTATGCAAGACGGGGCGAAAACTTGAGTATAATGTCCAGACAGCATGGAAAAACCGGCGTACCTCCCGTGCCAGGTATAGAGATCTCGATGGTTTTGTTGGGCGGCAGGAAAAAGATCTGACGTGCAGAGAAAGGTACGAAGTCAGCCTCCTTCTATCATTTCATATGCACCAAGTGGAAGACATACTTGTTCCTGAAACAGCGTATCAGTATACAGGCAAGCAGGCCAGGAAATATGGCTGAACTCACGGAGGGCAAGAAATCCTCGGGCTCCGCTGCTCCACTCAAAATTTGCAAGAGTACCGGGACGGTAGGCGAGAGGTACGAGATACCGTTGATGTCGAAGAACGGAGGGTTAGGCTGATATCGTATTGAGCCTTTGGCTCATTCTATGCATGTTCAAAAGAGTTCACGTACCTGGGAGATCAACAAGTTGTAGGCTACATCAGCAGGCTCTGACCCAAGCTTTTAATCAATTGAGTATGTCAGAAACCAGAAGGAAACGGTGATGACTACACAAAAACAAACCTTCCCAGGACCCTCGGACGCGATGGGCTAGAGAAGAGTCTTCGGTAAGTGCGGCCTAATCCTGCCAAAGATGCAAGACGTACATGCATATCGGCATCATCGAGCTTGGGCCCAGGCGTATTCACGGTGGTAGGTTCTGCGTCGGGGGCACCAACGTATCGAAGAATAGCCTTGGTCAAGGCTGGGTCAACTGGTGTGGGTAGATGGGATCAGACCAAAACTTTCTAGGACGACGATTCATAGCAAGTCGCGTACGATTGGGGTTCCCACCAGCCGAGGCACCAGCGCCACCTGTGGGCCTAAAAAGTGCGATTACATCAGTGACGGAGAAGCAACAAAAACCTGAGAAGAACGTACGGTGCACGAATCCAGTAGTTGTCCACCGGTTGATTCGCCTCGAGTATAACCGATACGCGCTGCGCTATAACATTGGGTCAATCCGGCGTTCTATGAACCTGGCAGGAAATACCGAACCAGCATAGACGTCAACGTTCTGGACCGTAACAGGATCGTGCTCAACACCATCAAATTCCATCGCAGTGATATTGTGATTGTCGACGGAGAAGGTAAAGAACGGGCGACAAGAGATAGAGATGAGACGGAAGCGGTAGCGTTTGCCTTGTTCGACGTTGATAACTGCGTAAGGTACCAGTGGCTAAAAGAAAGCCGCTCAGACATGAAAGCAGCCCAGAAAGCGGCGAGTGCTTACCCCGTTGATATAACGACCCCTTCCGTTTATGAGACCGGAATCGGGGATGCTGGTGCAATCTCGATAGTTAATTGCCTCGTTCCGATCAACATGGAATGAGAGCTTACGGTACAGTTCCACTCTTGAAGAAATCGGTTTGCGCATCGGGTGCGACGACGTGATACCAGTCTGCGAGCGTGATGATCGTGCTCTCTGTAGCGACACAAGAGTTTACCAATGAGCTACGGCCCTGTGTCTTAGAGGATGCGCTGTAAACTCACCGTCATCGACATCGTAGAGGTCTTTGAGGGGGTCATCCGGGTCTACCGGCCAGTTTACAGACAAATCAGCCGAGTTCGAGTCGAGGAGCGAGAAGTCCACCCACCGTACACGATAAATGCACCTCGAAGGCCGTCACAGTATTGAGTAGACAAGTGGGAGTGGTACCAATAACTATGATGTAACGGGTGAACAATCTCTTAAGAGATAAGGATGGATGATGACTCACTTTCCAGTCTGTCCAGCGGTGTCAAATGCATAATGGAACGTTGTACCGGGTGCGATCGGGCATTGGTTAACGAATCTACGCGTCGAGGATCAATTCGAAGGTCTGGTTTGGGGAGGCAGGACAGGCACTGACGCAGGTCCATCAGCGTAAGATGTTCGGGCTTGGAAAAATCCGTGCCAGTGCTATGACAGGCAAAAAAGCTTCAGGACCCCCGAAACAGCAGAAAGATAATAAACTCACAATACTCGTGCTCCTCCTCATAGTGGTATCCGTCAACTTATTGTGTAGAGCAATATCCACAGCATCGCCCTTGTCTACCGTGATAAGCTGGCCTGGGAAGGTGTCACCCGCAACGATAGCACTGGAAAGAGAGGTGTCGTATTCAGCACACGGACGGAGTAGGATCGATCATGAACGAAGGTTGACGTACGACCGCGGAAAACCGTCTGGACTGACGACCTTATTCTGAACCGTAAGGTCGATGTTACGGACGGCCCCAAGGACGCCGGGAAGAACCGATAGAGAGAGGAGCGATACAAGTCCTTTGAACATGATTGCCACCAAGATCCCGTAGAAAGTTGAGCCCGGAGGTCACAAAGATTTTGGTGCGTCTGAATGAGGCATTTTATAGGGAATCTTTCTTGAGGGATTTCAGCGCGCTACTCTTCGGGCCCGCGCGCAAGCGAAAGCTTCGCGTCATTAGACTATTGCAGCCAATGATGAGTACAATTTTTGTGGATGTGCGACTGCCCAGTAGGTCCGACGGTCGCCAAGGTGGGTCGACCGGCTCTTGGAGGAAAACCGCCGTAAGGATCAAGAAAGATTTGTTGAGAGTGGGAGCCCACGTACCTCCTCAAACATTGATTTCACGTCCAAAAATCCCAGACAGCGCTGCCATTATACCCGAGATGCGTGGTTCCTGCGTTCGTGGGTAAGTAGAAGAGGTTGATTGATCGCACGAGTTGACATAAGAGACTCGCAAGGGACTGCACTTGAGCTCATCGCCAGGAACGAGATGGCTTGGCTAGCATTAAATGGAGCCTGCACAATGATACAAATTGAATCGCATTAGCGAGCCGTGTGTAGTCCGAGGCTACGGGAGTCTCCGAGTCTCCAAATTGTAGCCACCTGTCGAATTGGTTTCCGGGAAACCGGATGATTGAGAGTCAATCGGATGAATCGAGGAGTGTACCAGTGCCATAGTCGACCTTTGTGAGTTACTATGGTCGACCTGAGCGTTTTCACTTTATAAGTATTTCTGGACTGAACGCGAACACCGATGGGAGGATAACTCGTACATCAGCCACGTTCCAATTGGTCAGTGTAGGTGTGTGGGAATAAACGTGAGTTAGCTTCAGCTCGCAAGCAGGCCTGGCTTAAGGATATCCAGAGATGCTTAACACTCATCCAGCTAATCCATTTCTCATGGATACTTTTAGCTGACGTCTGACTGGTCCTTGCAGAGGGGTACTCGTGGGGTCAAGTTGAACATATCATTTCCTATGACTAAAAGTACATGTAAAGTACACTTGCGAGGGGTATCAAAAATGGAACAGAAAACTTCACCTGAACCAGTAGTCGTTCAATCCACCACAACTAACCCGTCGAAGCTCTTCCTCATTGCCGCCTTCTTCATGACCGTGATCGGGTCAAACTTCTCTTTCTCATCCTTGTCTTTCTCATCTTCCACCTTTTCCCAATCATCCATCTCTTCGTCATCGTCCTCGCCCATGAACACCTTCATCAACGCCGGCGAAAACCCATTCATCATCGCTACACCCTCCCGGTCTGCCTGCGCCTCCACCGTTCCTCCAGCCGCCAAATCCCAGTACACGATCTGGGGTACATCATACCCCGCATCCTTAAAATGCTTCTCCACGACATCGTGACTCGTCGTCCAATCGTCCGCTGCCCGTCCCTGCCGAGCAGCATCGAACTGCATGTCGGAGAACACGAATAACCTCTTCACCATATCCTCCTTCTTGATGTTATTCTTCACCGCCAACGGCAAGATCAGCTTGAGGAACACACTCTCAAAGTCCGTGTTCATTCCCCATTCCGCTTGCTCCATCTTCATCAACGAATCATAAAGCCCCAAAGTGCTATCCAACTTCACGTACTGGGGGTTCGCCGAAAAGGTGATGAAGCCACTATCGAACGGAGGTTTGGCCAGCTGCGCGAGGACCATAGAGAGCGCGAGAGCCGGAAGAATTGGAGAGGGATGCTTCGTGTTCGTGCTATAGTGCGCGTTTCCCATAGACCCCGACACATCACACACTGCGATGGCGTTCTCAATTTTCCCGGCTTCCCTCAATTTTTCGATCAACGTCTTCCACTGAGCCTCCACAACTCGCATCTGTTTCTCCGCCATCTGAGACTTGAGGTGCTTCAGCTTCTCCTTCGCCGTCTTCGCCTCTTGAAGCTGTCCTTGAGCTTGGAGCTGCATCGCGTCCCCAAGCTCGATCGCCTTCGCGACGACCTGATGCGGGAGCAACGTTCCTCCGCTGATCCCCTTCTTCCCACTTTCAACGGCCGTGAGGTATTTCTCGAAGCCTACTTGGTCGTGCTGGAAGAACCGCTCCATGTTTTTCTTCATGCAGATCGAGGGCACCCGGTTGTACCTGATTTCGGTCCATTTGTTAGCGGCCATGAAAGGCTCCGTAACGACAGCGGCAGCGCGAAGAGGAGTGAGGACCCATCGCTGGAAGAAAGAACGAAGAGTTTCGAGGGCTTTCTCTCTTTCTGATGGGGGAGAGGTAGGCTGAAGGTTCTCAACGGAACGAGGGAAGTCAATCGGCAATGTTTCACGACGGTGGTGCAGCAGCAAGACAATAGCGGATGCGATATTGGTATTCTTATCGTGGGATGCACCAGGAGTGGGAGCCCATTTGCCCGCTAGCGAGACCTTGTACTGAAGCTCCTTTGTCCGCTCGTCGTTTTTCGGAAGTTTCTGGATCTCCTCCAGGACGCGCAGATCCTCCGCGAGTCGATCTGCGAACAGCCTTGCAACCATCACGTAGAGAGCACGATACGTGCGATCTTCTTTCAACTTCTGCAACAACTGGGTGTGTTGCTCCTTGCTGGCTTCAACGCGTTTCTCCTTCGCTTTCGTCTCCTGTTCCTCATTATGCTTTTTATGGGCCGCCAGTCCGGCTTTTGGTTTGGAGTTGCGTTGAGGGTATGTGTAAGGGAGTTTCGGCTTCGTGAAGAATGTGGGAGAGGATGAACCGAGCTCTCCGTCCAGAGCGAGGACCAGAATGTTTAGAAGGTCTTTCCAGTAGCCGTGAGAGCGAACTCCGTCAGGATGGGCTTTGCTAGGAGGGCACGAGTTGGAGACGAGCATGGGGAGGTTTTGGATGGCGGTTCGAGGGTGATTTTCGTACAGCCAGCCGTATGCACTAGAATCATTGAGAACGAATAAATCGCCATACAAAACATTAGCAATGACAGACAACTCACCGATAGAAACCTTCCTTTTCTGACTTGCCCTCATGGATGCTCCTTTGTTGCCAAATCAACCTCAAGGTCAGCGCTGGATCTTCTTGCCATGCGTTGTCCAGGAGCCTTGCCAGCTCTTTTCCTTCTGAATAGGGATTAAGGCCGTTAAAGGCGTCAAGAGTGGCCGATAGCGTCGAATCATAGGCCATGGCATCGTTGGTCGTTTTCTTACGATGAGAGGTGGATTCCAGGGCGTCTACCAGTGGATTTTTGGGAACAGGTTCGGGATCGACGACAGTTTTTTGGTCTTCGTCCATGGGCGATGATGCGGGTACCAGGACATCGAGGAAATTGGGATCGTAAAGTTCAGGGAGCTCGGGAAGAGAGTATCTCTGGCTGAAGGCCATTATTAATTCTGGGTTATCGATGGCAGAAAGAAGGAAGCGTGTCTTTTGAAGTCCAGTGTGATTCAAAGTGACATTACAATTGACTATGTTTGACGTATGTTGGGCTATGTTGGGCGCCCCCGAACTTTTCGAGTCACGTCTGAGATCCTGCAGTGATTTGGTCGGTGCCGCAGTCTGGGCGCGCGGATAAAACAGTCGAGCATCGTTACGATGTAGAGTATGCAGACATGATTGAAGCAGATGGTGATGGTGTAAGAGGGATCGGCAGTTGCCGACATGGACGTTGAGCAGTGAAGTGTTCGCCAGTGAGGGTGACCTTATGCGGATCGGCGTACAGCGCTCGCTAAAGACTCATAGGGTCATAGGAAAATGTTCGTACAGTACAATTAGCGAAGGATGTGGTAGTAATAGTGTCGGCCCTGAGTAAGCATAGCAAAGATTCAAGAAAACCGTTCTCAATTTCTCAAGACTATCACCCAATAATTTCGTCGGCAGAAACGTTATTCTTCTCCTTCTGTCGTTTAGCATAGATCCGCATCCTCTGGGCAAGTATCTTGTCTGGTTGACAATCAGCCAGTCGGAAGGACTTGTTGCAGCCGGAGGCGGGGCATTTCTTCGAACCTCGGTCGTTGCCAAACAACTGGCGCAACGCATCTCGAGAGAATGAATGTTTGCAGATTGACCTATGTCAATTGAATATGAGTAAGAAACACGACTAAGGGGAAATGGAACATACGAGGTGACAGGATCCTCCAGCTCCCTCAGTGTGAGCGGGCACTTGAAGTCTTGAGTGACACCTCCAACTTCGATATCCTCGTCGTCGTCCTCATCGTCTCCAGGTTCTACAAGAAAAGGGGGCAAATTGAGCTGAGAGGTTTGGATTCTGGAAAGAGAGGTTTGGTATACCTTGGGTTATAAAGTCACTGATAGGTGGCATAGCTTCACCCGGATGATCGACAGCCTGAAAGACATAAGAATATGCATCGAGAATCAAAGCGAGTTCGGACTGACATAAAGGCCTTCCTTGAAAGTCTTGTAAACCGCGTGCTTAGCGTATTTCTGGCGCGTCGTCATTTCCTTGTAGTGCTTCTTCTGTTCCTTAACACCAGTAATATACCGATCCAAGATGTCGCTCTTGAAAGTTCGGGGGAGCGGCTCGGTAATTGTTCATGCAGAAAAGCGGTTCAGGAAGACATACCACGTCCTGAGTGGCCACGGTCTGTGCAAGGTCGGAGAGCAGCCCCTGCTGGCGTCTGACTTCGTTCTCCACGTCAATGAGATGCTTTAAGGTTCCTTCCAACGCCAAAATTTCCTGGAAATAGCATGATTATGGACATTCTTCTGAGATATCAAGATAGTGCGCACCTTTTCAGCAGTGTCACCATCCGTTGACTCCGCCAAAGCCAATGCTATGGCTTCAACCGACTTTTCAGTACCTTGGATAGCGTCGACCAACTGCACCCAGTCATCCGAGAAGCCTTTCACCTTCTGCGCGGTTAAACGCCGTTCCAGCGGTTGATCAGGGAAGTTTTCGACATCGATAACCTCGTCGTCGTCATTGTCACTGGCATCGTCATCTGCACCATCTCTATCTTCCTCTTCAGATGCGGCGCGTCCTTTACCTTTGGTCGAAGTTCTCTTCTCTTTTTTCACAGCTGTGTTCTTTGTACGACGCGGTTCTTCATCTTCATCTTCATCAACATCATCATCCACTTGCATGCGAGAGTTGCTGGGAGCATCTTCATCTATATCTGAGGTGGGTTCTCGGCGTGAGCCTCTACGACGCGAAGAAGAACCGATGGCCATGGTGATGGAAGATGAGAGAAAAGCCACAGACGCGTCGTAACGTGACCAACAACTTTGGGACGAAGAGGATAAACAACGACAAACACCTTCTTGGAAATGACCTCCATATTCCGAGCATTCTCGAGGGTATGCTCGACCTCGGGTCTTTCCAGGAATACTCTTCCCTCACTTTCTGCGCGACATGGTCTCACTACGCCTACGAATAGTATCCTCGCACGTGGTCATCTGCTCAGGGCGTTCCATCCTTCCCCTACCGCCTCGGCAACTATGAACCAAGCCATGAAGCGTAAAAAGAAGCCCTTGCGAAGAACTGCATTGACTGCTTCACCTCTACTCGAACGGTGCCCGCAGAGGAAGGGTGTATGCACTCAAATCATGATTCGAACACCCAAAAAGCCCAACTCTGCGAAGCGGAAAGTCGCGAGGGTCAAGTTGACGAACGGAGAATCTGTCATGGCTTATATTCAGGGAGAGGGACATAATCTGCAAGAACACAGTGTTGTTTTGGTTAGAGGAGGACGTGTAAAGGATTTGCCCGGTGTCAAGTGCGTTTCTCTTAATTTCCGTTCGACTGTGGCTAATTACATTGACGTTTCTCAGATACCACCTTGTCCGTGGGGCGCTTGACTTCGGCGGTGTTCCAGGAAGAATGACTGCTAGGAGTAGATACGGGTATGGGTTCTCTCTCTTGCTGCTTTGCGAACCATATGCTCAACTATGAGACAGTGCGAAGAAACCGAAGAAATAGAGGACCATTCCATAACTTATGCCTGCCTAACATACCTTCTTCGACAACATCTTATCTTAGAAATCAAACTTCCATATCCTTCCGACGCAAAACGTGTTATGATCGTGGTTCCCGTGACCCTCGTTTTGTATACTTTCTAAGTTTGCTAGCATCAAAATCGCAACGAGGGACTCGCAGGCTCCACGGCAACTAATATAGCTCAGCGAAGCGCTGGTCCCCGTCTGTCAATAAAAGCGATGGCACACCACCTTCCCATACTCATCACCCATCACCTATCATGTTCCCTCGCGATCAACAATACCCACCACCGAAAGATGGGTCGAGATGGCGAAACTATTCGAGGCCGCCCCCCTCACACAGGCACAGTGGCCCCAGTGCGCCCTGGTGGGTAGCCCTCAATTGCATGCAAATCGTAGATCTCAATAAGCTCTCTAAGGCCGTGGATCAATACGCGCGATGGTATACAGACCCTTTCTTCTGTGATGCCACGCGGCCACTTTCGCTCACCTACAGTGCAGAAGTAGATTTGAGACAGCTAAACTCCGGACTTCCACCTATACCAGAGCGTTGCGACCACAGTACTTGCGACGGATGCTGGAAAGGCTATCCGCAATCGCGCTTTCCGAATTGGACCAAATCTCAAGTAAAAAGAAGTGGTATAGAGAAAGCTATAGATGAATATGACCGGCGCGACCCTTGTATCATCTATTCTATGGACGTGCGCGACACGGGACGGTTCATTGACGGAGAGAAGATCATGAACCAAGGCGACGAGACTCACGATGAATATTGGCGTAGGCTTGTATCCATAAAGGTATGATCTCCATCGTGCGAATGGCCTCCATGATTTGTTCAACCCTGTACCTCAATAGCGACCTGAAGGAACGCGCCTACGTACACTCTTTGTTCACAATATGTCGGGACCTACGCTACAAATGCTCGGAGCCAAGTACGCATGTAAAGAGCTTGTTAGTCCTTTCTTGAAGACTAACCATGGCCTACCCCGACAGGTATAACATTGAACCATTCTTTTTTTCATCTTCGCTATCTTGGATTCCTACCCGTTTCCAGGAGGAACCCAGACTGAAACAGGGCGATCGTAGGCTTCACCAAACACTTCTTCCGTTCCGCGATAGATCCTCATGGGGCTTATGCAGACATAACGGTCATTTTGACGTTTATCCGATCTGTCGAGAGGCTGCTTCCCTCGAGCGCATCTCATACTTCTGGGAGGACTATGGTTGAGGGTGAGTTTTCTCTCTGTTCACTTGCGCAGACAAAGTATTGACTCTCACGCCGTACTATAAAGGAGTGCTCAATACCCAACGTCCTTTGTATCTTGGCTCAGGTCTGTGCCGCTTCTGTAAATGGCTTCGCGCGAGCTGATTTGGCTCCCATCTTCTCAGGAGACGGTTCCTACCTCGTATCCGACCTGCTGGCGGTTCATCTCATCCGTGAGGAGCACAGTAGTACAGTCATATCCTACCACCACACCGATCCAGATACAACCTCCGCTCAGTATCTCCACGAACGCATACGCTATGCCGGTGCGTACCCGCTCCAAGATGCTGTTTCTTAACTCAGGCTTCCCCGCCCATTAGGGCAAAGCGTGTATTGGCAGAGCATCTTCCAACAGTCACCGGATCCGACGTTCATCCTTCTGTTGTTCATTTGGCATGCCATGTATTCCTGGGACGAGGCACTGGAGGCTCTTTACCTGCATATCATCGACCTAGTACGTCCCACCTCATCATACAACTCATTGACAATTGACGATTATCCTACTCTCAAGGAGAGTAGGGTGATGAAAACTCCCGGGGTGTACATGACTCGTGACCTACACTTCATTCGTGCACACCACCTTCATTATACTTCTTTGCTCAAAGATATGAGGAAGTCTGTCCAGTTCATACTTGACACCCCTAATCCGGCGATGGACAGTGCCAATGTTAAGCCCAACGTGAGGCGGGATAGCTCGAAGAAGTTGAAAAAGGAGTGTAACCACCTGCTGTATGAGATTGAAAGACTAGAAATGCAATTACATACGCAGGACTCGCGGCTGAAGAATGTTATGAATCTGGTGAGTGTTCGGTATCATGAAGTTACATACTCAATCCACTCATCCCAGAACAGGTTTTCAGTACAGTGAACCATCAAGATAGTTCGATCATGAAACAGCTTTCTGAGACTGCGGTCCGAGATAGCGCCGCGGTATGCTGTCGAATGTTCTCCCGAAAGCATTGAACCTTTGTTGACCATTCCTCCGACCTAGATGAAACAAATCGCCTATATGACCATGGTTTTCCTCCCTGCTTCCTATACGGCAGTATGTTTTCCTCCACATAGGTACCAAACACTTCACTAATTCCGACACTTCGAACAGTCCGCTTTCGGGATGAACGTGAAAGAAGTTACTCATGATGATAATCCGGGGGTCATCGTATACATTGCGGTCGCGATACCCTTAACAGTCCTCACAGTCTGGGTCATCATGACATTTCAAATCAAGCACTTCTTCCAAGATGATACCACATTTTGGATGCGATTGTGGTGGCCTGTCCTCCTCTTTCGGTCAGTGTTTGGATTGGATGACAAGCCCGAGAAGCCAGACCGGTCAGACACGACAGAATTATCCATTTTGGGAACCGGACGACAGGCACCCTTTGTCAACGACCAAGTCTAGATGGAGATGGTAAATAGTTGCAGCTCATTCCACTATAATACACGAAGTTGTCGGTGCAAATACCATGTAAAGAACTTGCAGTCTAGTGATCCGACCCACCTCAGCTTCACAGGAACCGAGATACAGAGTCAGCCTTGTCAGATTGCCAGTTGGCAGCTTCCAGGTTGAATATGACGACTTTGCCACCATTTGCCCGCTCGCGATCGACTCAATTGATAACGAAAACATCAAGCATCCATTCGGCCGTTCGAAGATTTTACAAGATTGAGGAAGTCAGAGCATACGTCTCTACCATTGTTACCATCATCAGATCGGGTTGAAAACTGTCGCATGTACTCGGAAATCGGGTTCTTGCCGACAATGCTACAGGCATCCTGAGGCGACAGTGTCAATCTCCCATCATTCTTGTGAGCGTCAAGATTTCACTGCCTTTGAGGCTCGGCCTTCGCCAGCTTCACTCGACCGAAACAGCGCAACACTCTTGGTTACCCGCCGGAGCCCTCAGGGAATTCGAGATACTAGGACCGTTCAAGGCAGTTGAGGGTTGTATAAGATGATCCGAGTCGTAACCGAATTCGATATGAGGATTGGATATCTTGAGCTTGTAAGTCTCTGGGCCGCGTGAGTCTTCCAGCTGATTGGCAGATGAGAGTGAGCACTAAGCGCTGAGCTTGTAAAGTGACGGAATACGACGACGAGCAGCGCACATTGTTCATAGTGAACGGACGCCTTTCGCTTGAGTTCACAGCACCCCAGAGAACGTCGACAATACTCGGGCGACGTCGTAGACAAGGGCAACATGTTTCCCTCTCCCGCCATGGATCATCCATCCTCACCCCTGGCTCCTCATCACACATTAGGACCACCGCGGCTTGGTTGATCGGAGCTGCTTATCTTCCCGCCCCGGCGATGATAATTCTAAGAGACTCGACCGGGTCCTTTGAATTGCACATTAAGTGTTTTCTCATAGCATATCATATGAAAACTCCCATCGTTATGCCACCTTCGCTTCAAGATAAGGACCTTTTAGAGTTACTTTTGTCTCATACGATCTCCCCCAACTTCTCTGATCCTTTGGTTCTCAATTTGTCGCAGTTGGACATCGGGCAAAGATGGGACGAGATCTGGCTTCTCCAGAAGCGTCGCGTACTTTCCCTTTCTCCGAGGGATCTCCTTTTTCACAACTACGCCGCTGTTGGCACGACGGGGTTGTTCCTCGGCCTCTTCATCTTCATCGACGTTGCGATCCGCTTGCAAACAAGAGTTGCTGAGAACACCTTTGTCTATATCTGAAACGGGTTCTCGACACGAGCCTCTACCACACGAAGAAGAACCGATGGACATGGATCATGGGAGAGTGGAAGAGAAGAGGCCCTTCTCGAGACGCTAGACTCGGAGTAAGCCCCTGCTCCGGCCCGCCAAATATTTACTAAACAACCGGATATGGAAGGAGGGGAGCTTGCACCGAACCTATCGAGACGCCGCGCAGAACGCACCTTGGAAATGACCCCATCCTCAAGTCTTTCCAGGGATTCAAGTGATACTTTGCTGTCACCTTCCCCGCGACATAGCTTCTCTATACCTATGGATAGCTTTCTTGCACACAGCCATCTGTTCCGGATTCCATCCTTTCCCTACCGCCTCGGCAACTATATATGGACCGACACTATGAAGCGTGAAAATGCACCTCAGCCACTTGAACTTTACCTCTACTCGGGCAGTGCGCGCAGAGAAATTACACCCCAATCAGGACTCGAACACTTGAAGTATCCAACCTTGTGAAGCGGGAGGTGGCGGAAATTCAGTTGACAAATGGAGGGTCCGTCATTCATGGCTTTTGTTCACGGAGAGGGTCACATTTCCAGGAACACAGTGTCGTTCTGGTCAGAGGCGGACGTGGACGTCAAGTATATGGAGTGCGCTCCAGCCATCTTCCTTCGGCTGTCGCTAATTACATTGATACACATTTTTCAGATACCACCTCGTCCATGGGGCACTTGACTTTGACGGCGCTCCGGGAAGAACGACTCTGCGAGAAGTAGATATGGGTATGTCTGCTATCCTGCTGCTTTGCGAACCGTACACTCAGATCTCGTACAGTGAGAAGAAACCGAAGAAATAGAGGACCATTTCATGTCTTAGACCTGCATAACATACGTTCCTCGACGAAATCTAATTTTAGAAATCGAACTTCCATCTCTTCTTCATACACTGTAGCCCGTGACCAACGGCGATATGAGCGCACTTCCTGTGACCCACATCTCGTATGCTTCCTCATGGTGGCGAAGGAAACGTGGGCTCGACGGCAACTAATATAGCTCAGTCAAGCGCTGGTTCTCGTCTGTCAATAAAAACAACAACGAACCACCTTCCCAAATCCAAGGCCCATCATGTTCTCCCGCAATAGACTATACGCAGCACCGATAGATTCGTTGAGATGGGTAAACTATTCGAGACCACCACCTTCACACAGGCACAGCGGCCCCAATGCACCCTGGTGGGTTACTCTCATTTACACTCAAATGGTCGAGCTCATTACGCTTTTAGGCCGTGGATCGATCTGTACGATGGTACACAGACCATTTCTTCTACAATACCACTTCACTCACCTTCACTGCAGAGGTGGATGTGAAACAGCTAAATGAGCTTGCACTTATACCAGAACCTTGTGACCACAGTGCTTGCGACGGATGCTGGAAAGGATATCCACAGTCGCGCTTCCCGAATTGGACCCGTTCTCAAGTACGCAGAAGTAATCTGATACGCGCCATACAGGACTATGATAGGCATGACCCTTGTATCATTTATAACCTGGACATGCGCGAGACGGGGCAGTTCATCAACGGAGAGATAGTTCAAACCGAAAACAACGAGACTTACGACGAATTTTGGCGTAGGCTTGTATCTCTAACGGTATGTTTCTTATTGTTCGAAGGACCTCGCTGTGCTCAACTCTACCGTCAATAGCGACCTGCAGGAACGCGCACACGTGCGCTCTTCGTAGAAAATACATCGGGGCCAATGCTACAGATGCTCGGAGCCAAGTATGCATTCACAGAGCCTGGTGGTCCGTGGGACTTTGACCATGACTTGTTCCTGCCAGATATAACATCGAACCGTCCTTCTTCTCATCTTCGTTGTCTTGGATCCCTGCCCGCTTTCAGGAGGAGGTCAGACCAAGAAAGGGTGACCGTACGCTTTATTGAGCACTCATTCCGTATCGCAATCGAAATTCATGGAACTTATGCAGGTATAACGGTCATTTTAACGTTCATTCGATCTGTCCAGAGGAGTCTACCGTCAAGTGCATCTTATATTTCTGGGCGGACTATGGTTGAAGGCGAGCTTTCCTGCCTGTTTGCTCCACAGATAAAGGATTGACTCTCCTACTGTCAGTTTCGGGTCAAGAGGGGCTCGACACGCAACGTCCTTTGTATCTTGGCTCAGGTTTGTGCCGCCTCTGTAAATACCTCCGCGTAGGCTTACTTGGCTCCCATCTTCTCAGGAGACGGGTCTTACCTCCTCTCCGATTTGTTAGCAGTTCATCTCATCCGCGACGAGCATAATAGTACAGTGATCTCCTACCATCACACCGATCCCGATACGACGTCCGCTCAGTATCTTCACGAGCGCATCCGTTATGCTGGTGGGTACCCCCTCCGAGATGCCATATCTTTACTCAGGCTTTCCTATCCATCAGGACATAGTGTGTATTGGCAGAATATCTTCCGGCAGTCACCAGATCCAACGTTCATCCTTCTGTTGTTCATTTGGCATGCCATGTATGCTTGGGACGAGGCCCTGGAAACCCTTCATATGCATATCATCGACCTAGTGCGTCCATCCTAGTCATGCAGCTCGCTGACCCTTGACAATGATTCTGCTCTCAAGGAGAGGAAGGTGATAGAAAGCTCCGAGGTCTATATGACTCGTGACCTACACTTTATCCATGCACATCAGCTTCATTATGCAACTTTGCTACAAGATATGAGGAAGTCTGTCCGATTCATGCTCGAAACGCCCAACCCAGCGATGGATAGCCTCAATATTCTGCCCGAAAAGAGGAGGTTCAGCTCGAAATTGTTGGAGAAGGAGTGTAACCATCTGCTGTATGAGATTGAAAGACTAGAGATGCAGTTGCATATGCACGATTCGCGGCTGAAGAATGTTATAAACCTGGTGTGTCCGGTCCTATGAAACACGTTTCAATCCCCTTATAAGTTACCATCACAGGTCTACAATACAGTGACGGTTCGGGACAGTACCGCGGTATGCCTTCGGATATTCTCTCTCGATCTTCGTTGACTGTTCGGATCTATTCCTGTGACTCAGATGAAACAAATCGCCTATCTAACTATGGTTTTCCTCCCTGCTTCTTATGTCGCGGTATATTTTCCTTCGCATATCCAGCAAACGCTTCACTGACTCCAGCAATCTGGACAGTCCGCCTTTGGAATGAATGTGAAAGAAGTCACAAATGGCGGTAACCTGGGGGTCGCTGTATACATTGCGGTCACCATACCTGTCACGATCGTCACAATCGTGGTCTTCTTGACGTTCCAAAGCAAGCACTTCTCAAGACGAGCCTATACCACATTTTGGATGCGATTGCGGTGGCTCGTCTTCTGGCCCGTCTTCTGGCCCGTCCTCCTCTTTAGGTCAGTGTTCGGATTGGATAAAAAGTCCGACAGGCCAGACATGATAGATTTTTCCATGTTGGAAGCCGGTCGACGCCCACCTCATCAACAACCGAGTCCTAACGGAAATGATAACTAGATATTGCACATACCCCGTGTGATATCCGATATCCGCGAGGGCAACCAGAGGGTATATATATAATGAATTTAAGGATACATACATTGTTGTAAAGGTCGTAATTTTGACCCTCGAGTCCATCGTAACTCGATTTTGAGTCAAGTGGAAAGGTCCTCGTGGCGTCATGATATGCTGGACAACGCTGGTTCGAAGAGTGTACCCGAGTGTACCGTATGTAGGTGTCCCACAATTTAGATTGTACACGTGAGCAGTCAGATCTTCAGACTCCAGAGGTCAGTGTAAGGGAAAGCCTGGACTGGGTCGAGAATCGAGATGATTGTTTCAAGACTAGCGTAAGGACTGATTCGCCCTTGCTTCAGGTTGAGGCCGTCCGATGGTCGCTGCTCACTGGTTAGACCTTCGATATTGTGGCCGTCGTCTGCATTGTCCTCCTCAGCTGCGCCGCGTCCTGTCCCTTTGGCCGGAAATTTCTTGTCCTTTTTCGCAGCTGTGTTACGTCGTCGTCGACTTGCGTACTAAAGTTTCTAGGAGCATCTTCATCTATTTCTGAGTTGGGTTCTCGACGTGGGCCTCTACGACGCGAAGAAAAGCCTATGGCCATGATGATGGCAGATGGAAGATGAGAGAAAAGCCACAGATGCGTCGTAACATGACTGACTAGGTTCGGAGCAAGCCCCTGCTCCGGCCCGCCCGCGGACACTACATTTTATGATTTTTCCTTTCCAAACCGGCGGTTAGTTGACTGAGGGTGATATTGCAATGAGATTTGCGGAAGAACAAGCGCGAATTTCACAATGAATTAAGCGCGAGTGAATTAGTATGCTTTGATACTATACACACATGATAAAAAACGAGAGGGAGAAAGGAACGGCGTAGAGCGGTAAGTCGTGAATGGTGGGTAACAAAACGCGGACTTTGATATAAGCCCCTCCTTCGTCGGTTTATTTGGCTCGTCAAGAGGTGTCGCCGATTGGAATCGCGTACATGGGTCCAGTCGCGTGGGCGGCGTGAGAATTTGATATCCGGGGCTTCTTTTGGCAGTGGCGCACACGCTACGTCACTATCTACAGCTCTCTCTGTCCCCTCCTCATGTCGTCCCAATGTCCTTGTATGTTGCAGAATAAACATATATATATTTCGACCTACAGACCTCTACGAGTAACAAGTGAAACCAATTCGTTAACATCAAACCATCATTGATACCCCCTTGGTCACTGCTTTCCTCCAATGAACCTGGACACTGTTTCTTCCCCCTTTTCCGAGTTCTGACTGTTGTCGGGGATCCAGGAAGAGACGTTGGGGGCCTTTTTAGGGCGGGCTGTTTGATGACAGAGGTGGCCGAAACGCAGACTGAAGGCGCGAGAAAATTATTGTCCCATGACGGTTGCAGTGTGATCGAGAGAGATCGAAGAATAGAACTGGCACTGTTCAAGAGTGTATGTATCGGGAAGGCTGAATCAGAGTAATCCATCCATTCTAAGGACGAAAAACGCGTCGCAGGCGCAGTTATGGTTGTGCTGAAACCTCGAGAAGGTAGAAAAAAATCACTCTGGCTCTGGGAACGCGGATGTGGCGGAAAATTCTATTGAGCCCAGCCTATATGTCGTGGTGCTGCCTTTTGGTTGTTTCTCCCGTAGTACTGTAAAATACAGGACAATTTTGGTGTCGTTTTGTAGGTTTTGGAGCACGGGGATTTCACTCAGATGGCTATCTCAGCGAAATTTTCAGTGGTTCATCGAGTTCAAGTATTCTATTCAGTCTGTGGCGGACAGCTGTCAGAGGGGACCACCCCATGCCGTACATGTACGCGATTCCAATCGCGGACACCTCTTGTGGCTCGTGCCAAATATTTACCAAGCACACCGAAAAGGAAGGAGGGCGCTTGCACCGAACCTAGTGACTGACAACTTCAGAACGAGAGGACAAACAACAGCAAACACCTTCTTGGAAATGACCTCCATCATTCTCGAGGGTTTGCTCGGCCTCGGGTCACCGTCTTTCCAGGAATAGTCTCCCTTCACTTTACTCGCAGCATGGTCTCACTACACCTACGACTAGCGTTCTCGCACATAGTCATCTGCTCCGGGCGTTCCATCCTTCCCCTACCGCCTCGGCAACTATGAATCAAGCCATGAAGCGTAAAAAGAAGCCCTCGCGAAGAACTGCATTGACCGCTTCGCCTCTACTCGAACGGTGCTCGCAGAGAAAGGGTGTATGTACTCAAATCATGATTCGAACACCCAAAAAGCCCAACTCTGCGAAGCAGAAAGTCGCGAGGGTCAAGTTGACGAACGTTGAGTCGACTTAATCTGCAAGAACACAGTGTTGTCTTGGTCTGAGAAGGACGTGTCAAGGACCTGCCTGGTGTCAAGTGTGTCTCCAACAATCTCTGTTGAATCGTGGCTAATTACAATGACACACTTTTCTCAGATACCACCTTGTCCGCGGGGCGCTTGACTTTGGGGGTGTTTTAGGAAGGGTAACTGCCAGAAGTAGATACGGGCATGTCTGCTATCTCGCCGCTCCGTGAATCATATGCTCAGCTCCAGGACAGCGCGAAAAGAAACGAAGAAATAGAGGACGTATCTCGTACCCGTGTTGTCTTCACCTCGACAGCATCTAATCTTAGAAGTCGAATTCCAGTCCTCGGTGATATAAGCTATGATTAAAAGGTGTTATGAGCGCACTTCTCGTGACCCTCGTTTTGTATGCTTTTACTATCAAACTTACAACAGGGCTCCATCCCTGTGCACTGGTGGCGGCGAAGAATTCGATGGGCTCCACGGCATTGAATATAGCACGGCGAGGCGCTAGTTACCATCTGTCAATATAAGTACCGTCCAAGCAATGGCACTATACCTTCCCAACATCCAATACCCATTATGTTCCCTCGTCATCAACGATATCCACCACCGAAAGATGGTTCGAGATGGCTAGATTATTCAAGGCCACCCCCTTCACACAGACACAGCGGCCCTAGTGCACCATGGTGGGTTACTCTCAGTCACCATCCAAATCGTGGAGCTCAGTAAGCTCTCTAAGGCCGTGGATCAATATACACGATGGTACACAGACTTTGTCTTCTGCAGTCCTTTTCGCTCACCTGTCAGTGCAGAAGTGGATTTGAGACAGCTAAATTCCGAGCATCCACCTATACCCGAGTTTTGCGATCACAGTACTTGCGACGGATGCTGGAAAGGCTATCCACAATCGCGCTTCCCGAATTGGACTGAATCCCAAGTACGAAGAAGTGGCATAATGCGTGCTATACAGGACTATAACAGGCATGACCCTTGTATCATCTATGCTATGGACATGCGCGATACGGGACGGTTCATTGACGGCGAAACATTTCTGATTGGAGATGACGAGACCCATGATGAATTTTGGCGTAGGCTCGTATCCATAAAGGTATGATCTCCATAGTGCGAATCGCCTTCATGATGTGTTCAAACCTGTGCCTTAACAGCGGCCTGAAGGAACGCGCCTACGTGCACTCTTTGTGAAAAATATGTCGGGACCTACGCTGCAAATGCTTGGAGCGAAGTATGCATATTCAGAACGACAAGCCTGTCCTTTGAGTCCTAACCGTTATTTACTCTTGCCAGGTATAACATCGAACCATTCTTCTTCTCCTCTTCACTGTCTTGGATTCCTACCCGTTTCCAGGAGGAGGTCAGACCAGGAAAGGGCGACCGTAGGCTTCATTCAACACCATTCCGTGATGCAATCGATATTCATGGGACTTGCACAGACATAACGGTCATTTTGACATTCCTTCAAGCTGTCGAGAGGAATCTTCCCTCAAACGCATCTCATGCCTCTGGGCAGACCATGGTTGAAGGTGAGTCTTCCTGCATATTCATTTGCGCAGAGTCCAGACAAAGGATTGACCCCCCCACCGCCAGATAAAGAGGTGCTCGATACCCAACGTCCTTTGTATCTTGGCTCAGGTCTGTGCCGCTTCTGTGAATGGCTACGCGCGAGCTTATGTATGCTCTCATTCTTCAGGAGATGGTTCATACCTCGTATCTGACCTGCTAGCGGTTCATCTGATTCGCGACGAGCACAGCAGTACAGTGATCTCCTACCACCACACCGATCCGGATACAACTTCCGCCAAGTATCTTCACGAGCGCATACGCTACGCCGGTGGGTGCTCTTTGAAGCAAGATGTCATATCTTCGCTCAGGCTTTCTTCCCCGTTTAGGGCACAGTGTGTACTGGCAGAGCATTTTCCAGGAGTCACCGGATCCAAGTTTCATTCTTCTGTTGTTCATTTGGCACGCCATGTATGCTTGGGACGAGGCACTGGAGACCCTTTACCGACACATTATCGACCTAGTGCGTCTTATCTCGCCATTCGGCTGGCTGACACTCGATGATCATTGCATTTTCAAGGAGAGAAAGGTGATGGAAAGCTCTGAGGTCTATATGACCCGTGATTTACACTTCATTCGTGCACACCACCTCCACTACGCTTCCATGCTCCAAGACATGAGAAAGTCCGTCCGTTTCATACTCACTACGCCCAACCCAGCGATGGATAGTGCCGATATTACGCCCGAAAAGAAGACGTTCAGCGCGAAGTTGTTGGAGAAGGAGTGTAACCATCTGCTGTATGAGATTGAAAGGCTAGAGATGCAATTGCATATGCAGGACTCGCGGTTGAAGAACGTGATGAATCTGGTGAGTGCCCGGTCTCATGAACCACGTTTTTGGCCCGCTCACCCCAGAACAGGTTTTCAGTACAGTGAATATCGATGACAGCTCGAGGATGCAACAGCTTTCTGAGGCTGCGGTCCGAGACAGCGCCGCGGTATGCTCTCAAATAACCTTTCTAAATCATTGAACTTCTGTTGACCATTCCTTTGACTCAGATGAAACAAATCGCCTATATGACCATGGTTTTCCTTCCTGCTTCCTATACGGCGGTACGTTCTCCTCCACATAACTCATTGACGAATCACCAATTTTGGCGCTCTTTATAGTCCGCTTTCGGAATGAATGTGAAAGAAGTCACGAATGAAGGTCAATCGGGGGTCGTTGTCTACATCGCGGTCGCGATTCCCTTAACGATCGTTACAATCTGGGTCATCATGACATTCCAAAGCAAGCACTTCTTCAAGGGCCGGACCGATACCACTTTTTGGATGCGATTAGGGTGGCCCGTCCTCCTCGTTCGGTCGATGTTTGGAATGGATGAAAAGTTAAAGAGGGCAAGAACGAGACATCTGTCTATTTTAGAAGCTAGACGGCAGGCTAACCTTCCGAATCCCAACAACCAAGTCTAAATTGAAATGTTTAGTTACCGCTCATACCCCCTGTAATACACGAAGTTGTCGATTTAGATACCCTATGAAATTACTCTACAGTCCAATGATTCGACCTAGCTCTACTTCGCAGGGACCAAGAAAAACAAAATCAGCCTCGTCGGAATGGTTGGCAGCTTCCAGGTTGAATACCGCGACTTTGCCGCCATTTGCCCGCACGCGCTCAGGAAGCCGTGAGGCGGGTTGAACCTGTTCGATGAACAGATAGTCACTCAGCATGAATTTGAAGAGGTAGTGTGATGTCCAGTAACTTACCACTGCGGATGTTCCAACGACCAAACACAGGTCAGCCTCATCGGCAACCTTCAGGATCTCATGGATCTGCTTAGGTCTTTCCCCAAACCACACGACATCAGGTCGCAGCAACTGTTGGCACTTCGGACAATGTGGTAGATCCGCACGTTTGACGATGGGTTCTACATTTCCTTCGGCGACAATTTTCTCTGTGCCTCCCAGTGCAGGACAGATAGGCTCGTCCATGTTACGAGCCCGATAGTCGCAGTCGTGCGCTGTACACACGACGTCGAAGAGGTTTCCGTGCATCTCGATGATCTTGCCATCCGGTGTTTCGTGTTCGGAAGCCAAGTCATCTAGTGCTCTGAGGCACAGACCATCGATGTTCTGGGTTACATGCATGATCGTTTTGGCCTGTGGCGCCACAGGTTTCCTTAGAGATGGCACGCTTAATCGAGCCAGAACCCGATGTCCTTCGTTTGGATGGCTCGGCCTGATTCTAAAGTAGGTGTGCAATTGAGTATGAACCCCAATCCTTGAGGGAGATGGACCCACTCCTCTCTTCGATAGTGGAAGAATTGCCACACGCGAGATTGATTCTCTTGCCATGCGGAGAGAGTCGCTAGTATTTTGGCGTCGTACTTCCTCCATCGACCGCCTTGACCTCGGAATGTAGCTATACCTACTTTGACGGATCACTATGGGTCAAGGTCAAAGGAATAAAGAGAACGAGCCTGAAGGGGCGGACAAGCCTGCCCCCGAAACGATCAGAATGCTGTTGGACTCGGAGAGTACACGACGAAAGGCTTCGACATCAGAGGAAGGCATGATGAGTTGAGAGCTGTGTTACGAGTGTTGGAACCCTATAAGGGTGCAACATTTGAATTGTACTGGAGGTGCTGTTGTAAGGAGTGTGCGCCGTTACCTAGGCTACCTGGACCGCGCTATACAATCCGGGTTTGTATACTTCGGTGAATGCTGGCAGTGGTATGTAAGTATCAATGATTAGAACGACATTTTAAGTATGAGTATGTGGGTATAGTGCATGTATTGTGTCCATCCGTGATGACCATAAGTAGAACCGACAAGAAAAGGGTCACAAGTCGGGCGACCAGTTAACGAGCGAATATGCTAGATCCACCTGAAGAGGCCTGAAGCGAGCGTGGACCAGTAAAACCTCAGAGTTCCATCAACCCCCCAGCCTCCCTCATCTTCGTCTCCCTTTCCTTTTGGGCCCTCACGATCTTCTCGATCTCGCAATTTAAAGCCCAACACCACGCATCTCTCTCCAACTTACTTCTCGTCATGAATACCGCCATTTTCTTCTTCCTTGCGTTCAAAGGAGGCGCTGGAGCGCTGGAGGTAGAGGCTGATGGGTCCTCTGCATTGGCGGAGGTAGCGGATGGTCCCTGGGCCTTTGAATACGATTTGTACCATACCACAAAGAGCCTGTCTTCCTCTGGATCGTTTGCTTCCAAACCGTCTTGGTACCGACGTGCTTCGCTGGTCGCGTTGGCGTTGTACTGCCCGCTCGGAAGAGCTTGGGCAGCAAAGTACCCCGAGCATACATAGGCGTCCATTAATTGAATTTTACGCGCCTCCGCACGGTTCAAGGAATTCCTGGGTTTGATCTTAAACTGGACGATGGTGCCAGACACAATAAACATTTGGACGAGCCTAGATGATAAGGATTATAAGGGTTGACCATGTCACAACGCAAATAGTCGAAACTTACTTATACTGCCCCCGCAAACCCTGTCTCGTGAAGAGCTTCCCGCCCCTCACGATCGGTTTGCATCCCTCTAGCACACACCAGTTGTACAAAGATCCGAGCGCCGGCATAGGTGCAGAGAGGTCTGGCGGCGGTTCAGCGTATAAAATGCGATCCTTTTCCTGATAAGTCTTCGGTGTTACTCGAGGGCGAAGTGCCTGAGCCAAGTCCATTTCATCTCGAGCGTCGTCCCTATGTTTGAGTTTCCAGTAACGTATCAGCTCGCCGAGCCTTTGAACCCATTCGTTGGCGTAACGGCACGAGTAAGCCTACGCGTTGCTTCGTCAGGATTGCTATCGATGAGAACACAGACAGAACAAACTTGCCTCAAATCGTACAACATGCCCATTCTTAAAAAGCAGCTCGAATGACCGTCGCATCTTTAACACCGGCTTCTCCTCTGGCTTAGCGCTCTGCAATGGCTCCTCCCCGCCTTCATCCGCTGCGTCTTCCGCCGACAACTCTCCCTCACTCCACGTATGCATCCACTCCTCATCCTCTGGCTGCTCCCTCACATCATGATGGTTCTGTATGACCGGATGTACCGCCCTTCGCACCGTCAAGACATTCCTCAAATCAGCAACACCATCAGCGTCAAGAATCTGCTGAGCGCCTCTCAAAACCTCTGATCGCCGCAGCAGCTCTGACTGATGCTCCGTCGCACTCTGTGTCATCGGAAACGGAACGAGAGGCGTGGGTGGATGCGCTCGTGATTGTCCCAGGCAAAAGAGGTTGCCGTCGTGAATTGCCAGATAAACTGGTTGTTTAGTCTGAGTATTGGGTCGGACTCGATCGACGTATCCTTCCATCGCCGGAGGTTCTGCAAGGCGACCACCATCCTTGAGGCGAACGAAGCTTGGGAAATGTTTGCCGATTCGTATCTCTAGGTGTGCAGGAATGGTTGACTGAGTGGACGTCGAACGCAGTCAGAAATGCGGACCAGACTCGAGGGACTCCAATGCGAGACAACTTACGTCTTGCATGACCAGTCCACAGAGTACGGCCCAGTTCCTTGGTCTACCGTCTACATCGTCGTCCAGCCATATCCAGTCTAGGTGTGTCTCCCTTCTCCAGGCCAATTCCAATACGCCCCCCTCTGCAACTTGTCTCTCAATGATATACTTCCAGTCCCGAACGGAGCGAAGGTTCTCCATACACAGAGCAACAACATTCTCCCTCGTAAAGACCTTGAAGGCTTCTGTGGTATCGACGGCTGGCATGTCGATGTTCACCTTACTGTCCAGCCGGGGGTTCCGGACACTAATCGTTGGAGGGAGTTCCCCTCCCAAGTGCCGCCTGGTGTACACCAGTAAGCTCGAGTTCAAGTGCCCACGATTTCATATTGTAGAAAGAGCGTTGACGTACCACAATTGCCAGGTCCAGTCGTACGCCCTCGACCGACATTTGATCTTGAAGATGTAGATGAACGTGCCTTGTTTAGCACTATGGACCTGCCACTTCCGCCTCGCAGGGTTGTATCTCCGACTCGTTGGTGGGCACGTAATGCAGAAGGTGAGGTCGACGAATGAATAGATTGAGAGCTTTGTTCGGCCGGACTTGAGAGGGATAATGTATGACAGATTTTTGTGACCTCTAAACCACTCCTCTCCCGGTACAGTCTGAGGAGAACGTGAGATCAAGCTGGGAGAGAGAGAAGAGACGAATACCCACGTAGTTTTCGTACAGCTCGATGCGATCCATACGCCAAACTACCATAAATTCTTCCCAGTCCTCGTAATCAAGATCTCTTGTCTGGCGGTGCTTGTTATCATCGAAGAAGCGAGGAAGAGCATTGAGATTGGAAGAGAGTATGCGAACAAGCATTCGATCTAAGCGGAAGGTGAGCTATAACGCTTTAGCCACGTATCGCCAGGATGGAAACTCGCCTCGCATAACGACGTCACCCCACTGGAGATCACTAATTTCAGCAGAAGTACTCATCGCACCCGCGCTTGTATCTTGTACCTCTTCTCCCGTCCGCTGCAAGACCTCGCCCGGTGGTGCAGGGTCTTCAGCCGAGTCGCTCAAGATGGGAGTGACACTGACAGGAGACAAATCATAGCGCACTTTCTTTCCCTTGGGCTTGTCCTTCACCTTCTTTGAGGTCCCTTCGCCTCTCAATAGGAACGAGAGTTTAAGGGTTGGCCGCTTCGAGGGTTCTGGGCGAGATGCTGGATCCGTTGGCGACGCCGTAGGGGGAGGAAGAAGTGCAGACCTCGAAGACGAGATAGTGTCGGTAGAGTGGGGTTGATGAAGTGCTTCAGGTTCAGCCTGAGCATCGTTGAGCTTCGGAGTTTCAGGCCTGACCAGTGAAGCCGTACTGGCTTGTGGCTCAGAGGATGCAGTGACAAACGT
Organism: Marasmius tenuissimus; assembly: GCA_029532415.1. Taxonomy (NCBI): domain Eukaryota; kingdom Fungi; phylum Basidiomycota; class Agaricomycetes; order Agaricales; family Marasmiaceae; genus Marasmius; species Marasmius tenuissimus. Next base: position 2,620,652 of record JAQOTA010000054.1, on the reverse strand, counting down.
CTCCTGCCCCGTACTTGTGAATCTCGAAGAGCTGGGCCGTTCTGGCAAGTCCTCTGGAGCCTGAGATGCCTGAGTTATCTGAGTTACTGCTGCATCGAGTGGAAGGTACGGTGTGATGGAAGCAGTGCCGTTGAAGCTGGACTGGTTGGACATGCTGCTCGAGAAGAACGACCGAGTTACATCTGCCTCTTGAATGACATTTATTCCAGCAATTTCTCCAATCTCGAAGCTCGACCCCATCCAGCAATTGGTCGCTCGCTTTGAGTTTTGCTTCTCTTCACGTCGTTTCCGCATGATGTCGGCCCAAGGGCTCTCTCTCCATCGCCGAATCATTTCTCGTCGGGCACTTCGTTCTTCATCCTCACCCCAGTCCTCCTCCCGACCACCCTGTCGTAAAAAGAAGGCAAACGCGTTCTCCTTGATTATATGGGTAAGGTGATTCTCGCAGTCGTCCTCGCAGTCCTCAAGGTTTCGAAGGGTTGCAGCACGACCTTTGCCTTTCTTGTCGCTGAGAGGATTGGGCAAAACTTTCTCCGGCATAGGCCCAATGAAGAACCGTCGGTGGAGGTGCTCATCGTGGTCATGAGCCTCTGCTTTGAGTGCTGAGCTGGAGCCTACAGAGGTACTGGACGTGACTGGATGGGGGCCTGGCCGTGAAGGGATGTCGAGAGAGGTCATGAATAGAAAGCACTCGAGAGGCTACAGCAGTGTGTAGTTGGGCAGTTAGGCTGAGGGAGATGGTGGTCTGTGCATAACTGTTCCCAGTTGGATCCCGCTCTCGATTGACGTCAGGAGGTCGGTTACCGGCGGCAGTGCACGTGGATCATATTTTTTGCTGGCCTTGACAATGATTTTTCTCCGAGTCTGTCACCCAGGCGTTGAATTTCAAAAGTTTAAACAAATCATATTTTTTACATATGTCTTATTCTAACAATATCCTGTGTGATATAAACGATAGCCCCAGCACATCGGCGTTCAAATGGCCTATTCGAACGCTCGTATTCTCACCATTCCGAGCTACCCCCCACTGATGAACGCTAGGTACAACATCAGTTTCTTCGCCGCCTTCTAGGCCTCCATTCTAGATCACCACTGTGTGTGCTCTTCACGGAGACTGGTATTGTACCCATTAAATACCGGCGGATCCACCTCGCACTCCGATACCTACGCTATCTTCTGGGTCTGGGAGAAAACCGTATGGCGTATTCAGCTCTACACGAAAATAAAGCGCTCGTGGTGCAAGGGAGACCCTGCTGGCTGTCTGACCTCCAAACGGTCATAAGGAGCATCGGTCTTGAATTAACATCGATGGATATGGAGTGCGCTGAACGAGTCGAGGCACTAAGCACACTGGTCATAGAGAAGGCCTGGAGTGATAACATTCAAGAGATCCATAACTCGCCTAAACTCAGCATCTTACAGTCTCGATACTCCCCGGGACATGTCCCGCAGAAACTAGGGGCCAACTTCGACTTCCAACGATATCTATCTGCCCCAATCGTCGACCACCGGAAATCGTTGACACGATTTGTAACATCTACACATAGACTAGCCGTGGAAACCCTACGATGGACGACCACACTGACTGGTAAGACGATACCAAGGGACGCCCGCGTATGCCGCTATGGCTGCTCCGCTGTCGAAGATGAAATGCACGTCTTCTGGCGGTGTAATCGGCCTCCTATTCTACGGCTCGAGAGGAACATATTCATAACGAAGGCACTACGAGCGTGGCCGGAGTTCGAGCGTGTGTTACGAACAGATAACCCATTGGCAATCTTCAACACCGCTGTTGACGACGAACGCCTCATCCCGAGCTTAGCCACCTACATCCACAAGGCCCTTGAGATCTTCTCCGAGATACCTGCTCACATCCCCTCTGGAAGTGACATCGCCAGTCTTGACGTGCCAGCTCAAGACGACGGGGTGCCCGAGGCCTTTGTTGTTCCCGAAGAAGGGGATAACGACTTGCTAGATACCTATGACCCATTGTATTAATGTCTATAATAGCGGCGCAGTGTAAACCAGCCGTAACTCCGATTCATCTTGACATATCGTCGTGGAATGAACGATAGAGACATCCCACAGATGCATTTCATTGGCTCATGAGAAGATGCTGAAAGGCATTTGTCGAAAGGGCATGGCTGTATCTGTGCCGTAGTGTGCGACTGAACTGGCCATCGCACGAGCTGCGGACCCCTGCAGTTCCTAAATGGGACCACCGCAGGTTTACATCTTACATCTTACATCTTATTCAAATGCTCAGTTCAACCGGTCGGATACAGAGGCACGGGTGTCCTCTCACCTTTGAACCACCCTTAACTGGACATGCATACTACACTCGGACGTTCAATCTTGATCGAACCCACCGGTTTAAACATATTGTTCGACCACAACCACTCGCGAATGGGGGATCCAAACATTCAGCTTGAACCGGCATTTTGAACGGGCCATCTAAACGATGATTCGAACGGGTAGTTCGAACGAATAGTTTGAGCGAGCCAATTCCAGACGGCATTGATAAGAGGTCGTCTATCGTCCCGAATGCAACCCGAGTTACCACAAGCTGGGGGGGGGAGCCAAATTAGTGCGATGAGAGATGCTCGCAAAAGCACAGTACTCAGTTCACCCACTGTCACGAGACTATGATTTTGATTTAGCTAGAGAGTGAGAGAGAGTGCTTGAACGTTGAGAATGAGTGACATGATGAGAGAGGGGTCTAAGGCCTAAGGCCTCGGCGGGGCCTCCGTGCTTGGACTCAGAGCTCAAGACTGTGAGAAAGACTTTCCAAAGTTGTTTCCGCCGGCTTCGGACGGCCAACATCCCAGTCAGGGGGCGGGCTTTCGATCATTGTTCGAATACAACATATGTAAAACATATGTTTTGTTTAAACATTTGAGATTTATCTCCAGCGTCACCTGTGAGGATCTGAGTATCTGGACGCGTTCTGGACAGGTCAACTAATTCGTACTGCGATTTCTACATAAATATGGCGCGTGTTGCTTCAACTTAAGCAAAGCACGAAAAGAGCCGAAAGAAAAACTCGACCAAGTTTCTCGGCGCTCGCCGTGTAGTCTGATCGACAGTTGCATACTGTACACTGTGGTAAACGCCAGGCTGATGGTGATAGCTTTCCCTCTTTTTCCAGTCCTCACTGAATTGTCATTGCCAGGGTATCTACGTTAGAAACAAGAAGGCGCACAAGGCGTTGGTATGTCGAAGGAAAGAAAGAAAAAACCCAAGTCAAAAATATCAAATCACGATCCTAAAAGTGCTTTACGCCTTGGTAGCTGCCTTGCAATCGTTGTTCTGTTGGTCACACTGACCAACAGTGAAATCTCCACCGCTGTTTGCGGCGTTGGCACACTTGTTGTGCTGGATATCACAGCTCCTGTTCAACGCAGCTCCGACGCCTACGAACGAGTCAGATCCCTCGACCAGGAATCCCCTTCCGCCAGCAGTCACAGCGGGTGCAGCCTGACCTCCTAGGGATCCAGTGAAGGTTTGGAGGTTTCCATTTCCGGCGTCGGATCTGAGAACGAAACGTCAGGTGCAGGGAAACAAAATAGAGCGACTGTATAACTAACCCTCCTGCTCCTGCTCCTGCTCCAGCAGTCTCAGTGGGCGTAGCAGCAGATTCAGTCGCGGTAGCACTGGCAGTCGCAGTGGCTCCGGCGGTTACAGTGACGGTAACGGGGGGAGGGCAGGTGGCAGTCGGGTCGAGCGAAGCGGTCGCCGTAGGTGCGACGGTTACAGTAACGGTGACTTCACAAGGAGGCAAAGTTGTGGTGGCATTTCCGTTGCCGTTGTTGTTGCCGTTGTCGTTCCCACCATTTCCATTGTCGTTCCCAGCGCCGTTCCCAGTGCCTGCATCACCACCAACAGCTGCACGGATTTCGTCCTCCGTCGCGGCAGGACGAAGCAGGTTGAGAGTGAAGATACATCCATTATCGTCCTTGTCGTCGTTACAGCTGTTGCCTTTGGCGGTGGGGTCATTGGTCTGGCCAGGAGCAAATGTTCCGGAGTTGAGAGCGAGAAGTGGGTCACCACCCACGGAAGCAATTTGCTTAGCAAGCTCGAGTTCGATGGCCTTGTTGATGGCGTCTGCACCAGGGGAGGCAGCATCCTGGTGTTGCTGGATGGCAGCAATCTCCGGGTTGACGGCCTGGACGGAAGTACACTTGTCGGTTGTACCTCCGACAGAGAGAGAGTTGCGTTCAAGAGCGCGATAGATTAGGGCCTGGACTTGCCCGTCAACATCTCCGGCCTCTTTGGCGTTCGTGAAAGCACGATCAGCCATGGCTTGTTGGAGGCAGTTGGCATCCTGATTAGACGAATTCAGAACTCCCTGGTCGCGATGATTCAAACTGTAGTATTCGACACACCTTGGTGTTTCCGAGACCTTGAGCCGCGGCTGCGTTACCCAAAAGACCGAAGACGGGGTCAACGAAACTCTCCGGGTTGTTCAGCTGAATGGACTTCTGAAGCGCCAGCAGGGTTGGACGATGGGAGTGTTCTGTGATGGGTTGTCATAGTGAGTAATAAAGAACAAGGATATCAGCGGATACAGTCCGTACCTTGAGGAACCTGGCGACGCTGCAAAGGAGCGGCCAAGGCAAAGGAGGTGAGTGCCAGCAACACAATTTTCGAGGAAAGCATGTTTGAAATTTTGAGAAGGACGGATGAATGCAATGACGAGGGTGAACCTGTAAGAAGAATGCGGCCTGCGAGCAGAAAAGAAGGAAAGGAGCCTAGAATGTGGTTTGTTAACTAACAAGAACCTGTCTTAGCTGGCAAGGCAAAGAGTGAAGGAAGGAAAATGAGCGTAGGAGAAGAGGAGAGAATTGGAAGTCAAGGTAACGAGCTCTTGCGTTTTATATGCATTTTCTCTCCCACTCGGGGAACATAGGCGCCAGGCACCGTTCCTAGGTAAAGCGATAACCATAGCAGACCACGGTCGGAATTTTCTCGGACGGTCTGATAGTCATGGTATTCCATCAAGGGAGAACCGACGGCACATGGCTCGAGAGCGTTGAAACTTAGAAGCTTTGAGAGTTCGTAGCACCGTGTAGTTATTCATTTATTGGAAAGCATTGGAACTAGAGTCGACGTGAGACGTTGGGATCTGCTGTGGTCTGCTGTGGTTCAACACATACGAGGAAGTCCAGGAACACTTTTCAGAAGTTAAAAGAATAGACTTGTCGTCAGCGAGTGAATATCCCGTTGTCAGCCTGAGCCTCGGTAGTAAGAGCTGCTGATTCAATCAGCCGCCTTTAGCCTTTCTGAGTTCGTGGCCGTCGCCCTTCCAACCTTTCCCCCCTACGCTCCCTCCTCCCTCCCTCCTCCCTCCCTCCTCCCTCCTGCTTCGGAGCCAACTAATAAGCCGTCAGTATCACGAAAGAGTACGGACAGGAGTGTAGACCGGACGAACCGCTTCTAGACGCAGCCTAATAGTAGGTCAGAAATCAATTTTGAATGAGTATCTTGACTCGGATGCAAAATCAACCGGAGAATAGGACAAGCTCTGACCGAGGTTCGAGTACACACATTGCAATCTCGATCCATGACGATGGTTGCAATCAACGTGCTCTAGATAAGTCTAGAGACCAGGAACGCGCACGAACCACCTCGAACCACCCGTCCTTAATTATCGAGCGATTGCCGTCTTAATCAAACCGTATATTGAGACCCTATGTATGAGAAAAAGATATAATGGTCGACGAGCAAAGAGAATAGAATGCCGGCCGTCGAGAGCGGGACTCGGCACCAAAGGAGACGCCTTGTCAGCTAACTCTGACGGCCTTCTGAACATACTCGAGGGGTTTGAACATCTTCCAATAACTTCGGTGCACTGCGAATGCCTCTGCGTGTTCTACCGCGTGGTCCATAATTTGGTCCAGTAGCTCATGGGTCAGACGCTCGAGTACTGCGTCAGGAATACGGGAGACTGGACCGGGAGGTGTCCAAGCGAGAATATATCTTGGCCTTTGCTCCGGATCGGGTTCAGGAGGAAATTCAGTACCTGACACCGTGCGTCAATATGGGCAGGGGATGCGGCATGCACTGAAGAAACATACCAGTGGTGTAGGCTTCGAGTAGGGCACCGAGCCTCCGACAAGTCCAGCAACACGAGCTAGTCAGCGAGATCGCTTCTTGCACAGAAAGCTGCAACTGGTACTGAGAAGTTCCGGCTCTTTGACTTTCGCCTTCTCTGACGCCAGCTTCGACTTTCGAGCCCCCACCGTCACCAGGCGTGGCTAACGCTAGTAAACCAGCCCCGGGATGTATATGTATCCTCCAGCACGGTTTGCATCTTCGCAGCACCCATGCAAGTGCATCACGACGTTTGTCCTTGTCGGCGTCAGACAACTTGTCGATTATGATTTGCTTTATCCATCTTCTCAGTGCTAGAAATCTGTCGTGATCTTCTTCTTCCGCTGGATTCCACAAGATGATTCCTGTTGCAGACCGGAAGAACTTGGGTGGTACTGTGTACTTTATGTAGAAAACGGCTCTGTGCCAAGCAGTAATGTCATGGAGATAATACCAAAGGGTTTCTGCGCTCTTGAGCCGTTCTAGTATGAAAAGTGAGTGGCGCCGTATGGTCACAGAGGGTATAACACCCACCGATCTCGAGGCCCGTTGATTCTGTCTGGGCATGGGCAACTGAATCTGGAGAGGTGCTCAGAGATCAACACTTCCGGGATAAAAAGATGATCCCTGCCTGGAAGATCACGTTCAAACAATTGCCTTATCGCTTCACTGTGGAGCAGAACACTGAGTAAGCCAAGCTCGGAATTGAGTTCGTCCAGACTCTCTACGTCAGGGGGGTTGGCGAGAAGACAGCGTGCTGCCATGACCAGTTTTGCGATGCATTCAAGCCAATGTGGAACAGTTGCGGCGTCTAACCTGAAAGTACGGTAGTCATCGTCATTGGGCACCATTCCATAATGCCGGAAACGAGCTGCTGCTGCTTTCGGAAAGCGATGAGATGTGGGTGGGATATCTGAGAGGTACTCCGCGGGGAAACGGAGTTGCTCGAACGGTGTGAGTTTGAACTTCGAGTCCCATTTATGCAGTCGTCGGTATATTTCTTCGTGAAACCGAAAGACGAAGAACCGCGTCAGCTGGAGATATGAGAGTACGTCAAAGAGCCGGAAGAGCCGGAAGACATGGAGAGCATGTTCCTTCAGGCAAGGGGTACGACTGATAAGTTGATGAGTGATGTAGATAACTTGAAGGAAGATAGACTCACAGCGACAGACCAGTGTCATTTACAAGCTCAAAGTCTTTCTCTTGATCGCCACTGTAAATGATGTATCCCTGGTCATCCTCATCCTCTTCCTCTCCAGTGCGCCACGCTGACACGACCACTGTGCAACCCTTCTCAAGCGAGGTGACGCCGTTCACGTCGGCTACCGTATCGTTGATGTTCAAAAGAGTCTGAAGATATAGGAAAACCGCATCGTGCTTCGTAGTCGTAGAGGAGGGCAGGCAACTAGCATCATTGACGTCAGGTGTAGTACCGTGGAGGATAGAGGTTAAGAACGCTAATTTGCTGTAGGAGTTCTAGATGAACAAGAGGATGAGCATGACATGAATCCCAGAATATGCAAAACAATCACCATGCTCTCTCAGTGCGACGCTATGTACATGGAAGAAGAAGAGAAAGCCCGGACGGCTATGAAGTCACAGGGTGGAAAAAGCTCCATTTACATCTGGCTGCCGGCGTCCTGGCAAGATCGAAGTTTGGAATTGATATCAGCCTTGTGATTGGTTGTCTGAGTCTTCATCCGCGCTGTAACAGGAGGTACTGAGTCAGAAATTCGAAGTTATCGGTGTCTAGAAGTCACTGTTTATTTTAGTCACTGCACGGAGAAATGAAGGAGACGAGATTCGAACTCGGTCGAGAGCCTCGGAGAGTCCCCAAGCGGGCCAAGGACCCGAGTGTCAAATGAAGCGCCAAAACAAATCCTATTTAGTCTAAGCGAGCGCCTATCTGACTTGTTCTTTCACTCCATTGTCAAACGGCATCTATGCCTCCAAAACGCGCTGCAGAGGATGACAGCAGCACGAGCAGCAACTTTCGGGACCGCAAAAAACAAAAATTGACAGAGGCACGTACAATACCGGTTCAGCATTCGAATGGCAATGCAGGCCCTTCCACCGTCCGATTCGGCCCTCTTGTTCACGATAGTGAGTCGAAAGTTGAGGTCTCAAGGATCATATTGATACCAACGCGACTCAACTTGAAGGCATGAGGAATCTTCCAGGAGCGATCGATGTCGAGAAATTTGCCGAGGTGTGTGGAACGGTTCCGTTTGGACGAAACTTATCCCGATGAAGAATTCCTAGAGTCGCGCGTACGAGATAAATGCCATGCAAAGTGCAATGAAATCTGCAAGCTCTTCTTCTACTCATCGCGCATGGCAAGTTCTACCGAGACATCTCAGAAGGAGGGCAGCGAGTCATGACCCACGAAGAGTTCCAGTTCGGCTGAGAGCGAAGGCGAAGGCTGAGGTGCGCAGGGTCGTAGCTCTGATTGAGGCGTTCAAGATGGTCTGACGGCAATCTCAAATTGGAACAGATGGACCCGGTGAAGAAGAAAGCTCTTGGTCGATCTCTCCCCAAGTTGGGCAAATCCAAACGCCTGGCCAGAAGTGAAGCCCTCTTGAAAAGGCAGCGCGACAAACGATGGCTTGAAACCCACATTTGGCACGCGAAACGGATGCATATGGACAATATGTGGGGCTACAGGCTCGCGGTCACTCCCACCGAGAAATCATTCAGGCCGTCTCACCGGGCGTCATATCACCACGCGATTCTACACGATGCGTCTTACATGGGACTTATAGAGATGAAGGGACCGGAAGAAGTACTCAAAACGATTCTAGGAATGTTGTGCGACTGTCAGGGCGTGAGTCCGACGAGTAAGAGGTAAGCGTATTTTGAAGAAAAGACGCATTATACCGACTTAAAGGGATGATACAGGTTCACTGGCGGTTCGCGTGCTTTAGATACGGATTTCTACGAGCCCGGAATGTACCCTTTCAAGCTTATAGGCCCGGTCACGATTATGTGGCGTCCACCGCCCCCTCAACAAGAACAAGCTCCAGACCCGAAGCAGAAGACGGGAAAGCAAAAAGGAAAGGGGAAGAGCAAGGAGAAAGAACCATCCGTCGAAGCAAAGACAGCTTGGATTCGCTGCCATCCTGGACTGTTCGATGACGTGTTCTCTGCGCTACGCACAGCTACCTCCCTCACTCTTTGCGGCATGTTAGAAACTGAGGTCGAGCTTGCCGATTTACGAGGCGCTATCAGTATGCTCGAGGTGATGGGCCCCAAGGCAAGCCAAGTCATGAAGGGGGCACTTTCGCCGGTCATGGAAGGCAAAGAGGAGGAGTTCAAGACGGTACGTGCTATTGCTCGTCCTGTGAGCACCAGCGTTGAACACCCCGTATAGTTCTGGAACGTTTTAGGAAATCTCCAAACCCCAGGCACACTGCCACGAAATATGGTAGTGGGGTTCACAGTTCAAGATCCCCGCCTCAAGTGTGTCTTTCACCCTGCCGCTGAATGTCGCTGCGATAACAATGATACATTAGGTTTCCTCCCAAAAATGCCAGCATCCAATTTTCGAGCCCAACAACATCTAACACTTTCACATATCCAACCTCTGCTCTCGCACGGAGCACCTTGTGGGATGAATCCGCTCGGATGAAGTTGAGACAGCCAAGGTTTAAGAAGAAGGATTTAGACGAGAGGCGAGCAAGGGTTGTTCCTTTCTTCCAGTCAAACGCTCCACTTTCTCACTCGCTACGTTATGCAGAATATCGTTCCTGGCAAACCTTTGAGTGCCCTTCGACAAGACGATCGTGTTCCCGTTATCCTTATTCAACGATCTGTGGAGAACACTGAACAAGACACGGAGTCAGTTCACGGATACACCCTCATGTTTCCTGCAGGTTGGTCAATGGCCTTCCTTCCCTCTCTTATCCACACTGGTACCCGTGTCGGCGGTCAACGGGAGCGCGCCTATCAGGCTTTCGAAGCGGGGAAACCTTACTTCCCGAGAGATTTTCCTGGGAACAAACTTTATGATGCGTACGCGAAGGAGCGGGAGGAAGAAGAGAAGGCGAAGTGGCAGAGAACTCCTCCTGCAAAGAGAGTGAACTACGAGAAACTAGGGACCAGGAGCCCATGGAAAGCAGATTGGGAGGTCGTGTTGGGCTTTGCCGCTCGGGCACAGAACGTTGGGGAACAAGATCTTGTGAGCACGCAGAGAGAGCCTGGAGCTGAAGGTGCCATGGAAATAGACTCATCCTCGAGTTCGGAAAGTTATGGCGAGTCCCCAGAGTCTGCGCCTTGGGTTGCTCGCGGAGATGAACTCCTGCGGGCATTGCTGGCAACGGAGGTTCGAGATGCCGCAACGGTGCTTTACGGCACTATCGAGAAATACAGGGAGAAACGTTCTCTCGGTGCTCTCCCCCCGCAAGTCACGCCTGAAATGCTCCTGAAACGTGCCCTCATCACAGTAAAGATTAGTCCTTGCGGCAGAGGTTCGCCCAGCGATCTAGCTATCATCTATTCGGTGTCAGAGGTTGAGATGAAAGATGCCGTGCTACCCGATCGCACTATAAGTCATAAGGTATGTATAAGGTCTCTTGCTTATCCGATGTTGGTGTTTACCTTTTAACAAGGCTTCTGAATTGACGACCTCTCCTGGGGACGCTGTGATCGGATATGTTACCACCGGAGGGTTTTCTCTGTCCCGTGGTGAAGGGTTCGCCATTGGGAGCATGTCATTTTCAAAGTTTCTCGAATTGAAATGTCTGATGGATAGGTATGATAAGCCGCTTGGGAATGTAACCTTATTACTGATTGCCTTTGGCAGGGACTCTACGAGGAAGGACGAGAGAGGGGTATTGGTGAAAGTGAGGGCCCGAAACGGACAACAGTGTAGACTCTCTATTGTAACACCACTGCCATAGTTGATATGTAGAGCCGATAAATGAACTCCTCGTCGTTCCTGCGACTAGTCTTTCAGCAACTTCGGGGGTGACATCAGTGGCCAGACGTGAGTTTGAGGGCGAGGCTGGACCAAAGGACGATCCTACTGGACCTGAGTCTTCCACTCGGACTGCCTGTCCTGTGAGAGCGTTCGTGAAACTGTTAAGATAGTAGTGCCCTCACCAAAAAGGCCGGCCCAAAGTTGATCCTCACGGTAAAACACGACGTCCCTCCGCAGCCAAGTCAATCCGTGCCCTTGAGAAACCGAGTTGGAAGTTGAGGACGATGAATGACAGGTGCCCCGCGGGCGCGATACGTTTTTGTTGGCATTCAAAGTGCCATGAAGATTCATAGAAAATGAGATTTAGGAGGCCTGAAAACCAGGTAAACTGAGAGGCAAAACGATTCTTGCGCCGTTGCTGCACTAAGGATCGTGAAGGTGGAAAAGAAGGACCAGTGCCATAACTTCCAAATGAGGCGGCGGTCCCTTCACGTTACCAAACGCTAGTCAACTCTACCTCTCACTTCTGACTCGCGAGTATACCGTCCAAATTTTCCTTCTGTCTGTATTCCCTGTAAGCTCGAATTTCGTGAAGGTCTTAGATGCGAAGCGGGAAGGACCCCGGTGAGGGTTGAAAAGAAGAGGGAGCTGCTTGTCGAAATCCTGGATACTGTACGTCTGCGTCCATTCCTCCTAATATCCCTCAAGTTCACGAGGTCCCTCCGACAGATACTGGGAACCCGCTATATGACAGTCCTGCGAGACATTTGTGGTACCAGCCTCAAACGCTGTCCCCAGCGTCTTTCCAAAGGATGCGGAACGTCGCCTCAAAGTCGCCATCCTTAGCTCGTCTACTTCTCTGCGACGCGATAGACATGATTAATTGATTCCCCTTGTGAAGATCGGAAATGCGCCTGTTCTGGAACCGGTGGTGCTCTTTGGTTTCCCTCGTACAACATTGTCTCTTTGCTGCACTCCATGACCGCCAGACACACTTTGGGAGGGCGGCACAATTCTCTCGTCGCCCGCAATGGATAAACACGTCACAAAGCCAGTTTCAATATCGCGGGTGAAGGGACATTGGATGGCGGGCCCTTGAGATCTTGTCAAAGAGCCTCAGCCTCGATGCGATGGCATTGGTTGAACATTGGATCCGACGAGGTTGGATCTCCAGGGAACTAGAATTTCTTGTTTCGCATTCAGGGCCCGATCAACGGCTGCTGTAGGCCGCAAGGGCACACACAGAGGAAGATTATCAATTCAAAATTGAAGTGCGCTGCTTGCTTTGCCCCCCGCCCCGACATACGAGGTAAATTCGCTTCTATTCAGACCGCCGCGCTCCTGACCCGAAAAATTGCATTACGAAGCTTACAGCAGCGTTCCCGCGTACCGTTTAACCTGTCATGGACGGCGTGGTACCACTCCTTGTCGGTCTTGACTCCTAAAGCACCAAATGTTGAATGTTGGGCCATGGGCAACATGTTGCGTTTTCATCTGACATAATGCGGACGTTCATCGGTCATCCCAGAGGTGTGAGGTTCGCCTTGAGCTTTCCAAAGTTGTGTTGGCTCCATGATTGTGTGCAAGGTAGCCGAGCTTTACCCTATGCCGTTTTGCATGCGAGGCAAGAGGACATGAGCATTAGTGTCTCTCCTTAGTGCAACCCAACGAATTGTGCTCACCAGAAAGTGCTGCAAATATCTCTGGTTCACTTGCTTTCTGTCCATGCTGCCACGAAGGTCCATCCACTCCCCCAGTTCGTCCAGGCATCCATGCATCTGCATAATATAGGTCATTGGGAGATGGGGTATTTGGCGTCAAAGGCGTAGAGCCCGAGTCTGCGTAAGCCCAGCATGGCAGTTCTGTTTCCCTTTGGCATGCACACCAGGACAGAGAGCGGGTTTGAGGTGGTGGGTGTGTGAACGAGGCGAGACAAAGTTATAAACGGGTGAAACATTTTGCAGTCAAACTTCCGTCGGCGATCCTCGATCTCTAATCCTCCAAGCTGTCTAGATGATTCCTCCAGCCTGGGATATCGACCTTCCAGTAGAGCTTAGTGCCTCTTCAGGTGAATTCTTGCACTCCATAGTTCCTCTACACATGTTCCGGGCATGGCCGACTACTTCATTGGGCTCGTTCGAATTCCAATCGATTCCAAAACATTCGTTCTCGTGGGTCGTTAATCTTTTGTGGCTAGAGGAGGGGAAAAAATAACACTTTCCTGTTAGCATCCTCACGGTCTCGTGGGCAACGACCATCGACGTAACTCCGAATAGCAACAAATCGCAATGTGCAATCCACTCGCGCGAGAAAAACATGGAATTTGAAACAAATCGCGCGGCACTTGAATTTATTCGTGAACATTTTGCCAGCCTGGAGGACCTTTCTCAGTCCCAACTCCTTGGTTCTCCTCGTGGGCCGCCATTTCTCTAGACTTGCGATTGCTTGTATGCGTAGCCTGGAACAGCCGGCCAAAGATTCCAAGTTGCTACAATCGACAGTTGGGATAGGCGTTAAGCAGCTTGGACCAGCCATCGACCACGTTTGCGTTATTTTCCTCTCTTAAGAACCCTGCTATTGCAGCTTTGCCCTACCCTTCTCGTGCAACATTTCTCTTTTCTTTCGCCTTGCGACCGCACGATCTTAACGATGCCAGGATCCGATGTGAGTACAATTGGCGTCTTTCCCATTCATGAAGCTTATACTGCCTTCCTTTTCCGGCGATGAAGCGCAACAGACATGTTTGTGCGGTCTGCAACTACTCCTCGAGGCGTCTAGCGGACTATGAAAGGCATATGAAGGTCCATCTTAGCTCTGAGGACCGGGATAAGATGTATGTGTCCTTACTTTCCTCTTGCCATGCAACGCAGCACTCCTCACGTTTCTCGCGCGATGGATGTGAAGCTCATTCCATTGCCCCCATTGCGACCACAAAGCGTTCCAAAAATCAAACATGGAAACTCATATCAATACCCAGTGCGTAGTGTCGCTCTTGTATCGGGGATTCATTGTTTGCTTACAATTCTATACATCACCCTTAGCTTCCCCGACCGTCAGAAGATGTGCCCATGTGAAGAGGAAGGTTGCGATTTTGCAACGAACGATAGAGGTTCACTGACTCGCCACAAAAAACGAAAACATGGATACCAGCCTTTACCTCGAAATTTTTCGAATTCTGCACCACACAAAGCCGGTTCATTATCGCCCTTATCGGCTAGTGAGATGCCCACATCTTCCCACCCGGTGGCCCTACAGTCCACGTCAAGACTAAGCCCGGACCCTGACGCGACACCCTTGTCTTCTCCAGTCTCCTCCCATGTCTATCACAGACCAGAAGGCGAGCTCTACACCACCCGTGTTCTGACAGTTTCCCCCTCTGCTCTACACCAGGCGACTGCCGCGGACGCGACCTCCAGCACCGGTCCCAGGCTCCCTGGCGTCCGAGAAGTTTTTCCACATCTCGACTTCAATAGCGCGGACAGCCGCCGCGACATCATGCCCTCAGACAATTCTACACCGATCTCAGTATCTGCACCCAGATCCACATCCGCATCTCCTCGACCCCGTCGTCGACACTATCACTCAAGCCATATCATGGAGTCCTCTCGCCACGGTCATCGCGATGGGTACCATGAGTCGAATATCGTAGCCAGCGATACCCAGGAAACCCCCTTTCCTCCCAGTACATCCAACATTTTAAATGCCGATTCACGATCCGCCGATCGTGCAGTCCGCTCACAGGCCGCGATCCCTGTATCGATTCTGCTCAACCGTGGTACTGAACACCACCTGACAAGCCGATCTGGCGAAGAAACTAGACGTGCGGCGAGTACTCCACCGTCTTCGTCTGCCTCAGAAGGAAGTTCTTGGTCTACTTTTTCGGAGGATGCTTGACTAGTACTCGGGGAGTTAAATGACATTCGGCTCAAATTTAGAATGTTTGGATACAATGTAATATGAAACTTATAGAAAGGTGAAGTCTTGACGTTTTGTTTCTTTCGCTTTAGATTCCCTTTTTTGACATGACAGTTTAGATTGTGTACCTTGGGATATGGACGCCCCAGTTTTGCCGTTTAGGCTCGCCGAATGTACGCTATACTTAACGGGTTTTTTAAGATTATTGGTTGTACGATTTCTTTCCATTTTTCTGCTCTTTGGTGGTGTACTGGTTGCTGTAGAGGCTACTGTATGTACTCAGTGGGATCTCGCCCTGTTCCTCTTGCCAGTACTCTTACTTCTATTACTTGGGGTCCGGCGACCTTGGACAGACGGAGTTTCGGGTGCGATGAGCCGCTCGAATTGATCCTACTTGGCTATCTAATCTAATATCTATCATCAGATGGTCCGTATCCCCCACATTGACAACCTCTTTTGCTTCCACAAATTCAAGCGCTGGAGACGCGCGTCAGGATCAGGTCCCTGGTGACTGCGCGCGTCGCGGGCGTCTCCCCGGAAGCAGAGTAACTCACGTGCTCGTGGTCCGCGGCCGAGGCTTACATCAGCGATCGAGTGGGTGTCAGGTCGCGATCGTGCCCCGTTTTCACCTTTCTTTGCCTCTTTCTTTCGTACCACCACCATGGTTGCTCTGATGCCCTCCCAGACCTCTTTCACTTCACCTCCTCTACATTATGGCCGATACAGATGTCAGAGCTCTCTTCGTCGTTTGGATTATGGGATTCACGGTGTGTGGTACACTCCTATGTTCCCTCCTCATAGTGCTTATGACGTCCAATTACCTCTCCGGTCAGCGCACATCACTGGGTTCTTTTTCCCTTGGAGCAACATACACTGGCATGCACTGGCGCTGAGGCTCGGTTATGTTTGTCGACTGTTTTCCTCGGATTGCCTTTCGATGACCGCATAGCTCGTGATATGTCGCCAACCCACTGGGCCAACCCCAATTCTACACCCTCTCATACCCCACGTATCTGCGTCAGTATACGTCACCCTCCTCGTCGTTTGGAACCTTGCAAATGAGATCAAGGAGCGATGGTTTAGGCGACTCCAAAATCTCAATGGGCCTTCGGAAACCAGCTACACCAGCGAGTGTGGGTGGTGCTCATCATGCACCTTTCTTGCCACGGTCTACAACCCGAGATCATTGGGGAATAGAGTTTTGTCGTCATTGGCGCTGGAATGGGAGGATTGGGGGGTATTGACGTCTAGGGTGACCTGCTTTGTCCAGGTGTGTTGCTATTTGTGGTCCCTTGACATCTCGATCCTTCGCCTTCTTGGCTGAGGCCATCGGTGCTTTCTGGAATCTCGGCCTAGGATTCTGGGAGATTGCGGGAAGCTCAATGCCTTTGTGTATCCGGTTTCCGCGCGTCTTGCGTATTTGGTCTCTCCAATGCGTGGATGACCCCCCGGGAGATGCCCGGCGGCGTGACGACGAATGCTATCCCCATTTTCGGGATGAAAGGAACATGGAAGGCATGGAAGGTATTCTATAACGCCGCTAATTGATGCCACTCATCGTGTTCAACTCTGGAACTTGATGGAACCCATGCAGTGTTCACTAGCTTGTGAGCACGTTCCGGGGCTATCTTGGGCGTGCCTCTCAGGTGCTTCATCTCTTTGCACTTGCCGGCTTGCCGCTACAGACGAGAAGCCTAGACCGTCCAATCGCGAGCCCGTTACAAGGCGGCTCAATGGCAGTTGTTATCCTTCCGTTCCAATTCGTCAAGCGCCAATGGGAAAGCGTAACGTGTTATCGCTTCAAGGTCTAGGCTGCCTCGATCTGATTGAAGAACATGACAATCTTAGCCTGAATGTTCATGCATGAGGACCCGGAGAATGACCTGTTGAACCCGCCGGCTTTATAATGGGCTCATCGGTTGGTGTAGCTACGTTGTAGTATACGTACTAGAACTCATGGAATATACATTTTATTTGGCCATTCTGGACCAATGTGTGCTGGATTATGACTGAGCCCACTGTGAGGTTAAAGCTGTTAAAGCTCGCTGTGGAATTTGTTGGGGACCGAGCACGGAAGTTCGCTACGTGATTCCGAATATTAATGCGGCTTTTCGGCGATTGTGAAAGTGTGACAGCGTGTGACTGATTCCATTTTGTCGTGTGACATGCACGATGGATTGCGACCCTAGGGCGACCTCGATCCGATGGCGATGATGCGCCGTGGGTGGTCGTCGATCGAACATAAAATCCGCTGCAGAAAAAAGTCAGTCAACCTCAGAAAATTGCAATATTGGGTCCATAGGGGCCCATCTTCGTTCATAACGGTTAAAATTTCGACAGAAATGTAGCTAAAGGTTGGCCAGAACCCAGCTTTTGGGGCGGAAAACGACGTCAGAATCGTAGAAACTCATCGAAAATTTGCTCACGTGACTAGGAGCGCAGGTACAATACAGATCTCCAGTGGCATGACATCATGGAATCCAGGGATATGTCCTCCCAAAAATTCACAAACGAGTCCTTCCCATCTCAACTATCCTATATTCCTCTCTCTACCCGTCCTAATTTTCTATTTTTCCACTCTCCGTCCCTGTCCCCCTCCCTAATCCTTCCATGATACATGGATTTCTTCGCAACAGCACACAAAGCAAATCAAGGAGCCAAGGACGATGTTGACAATACCGAGGACTTCGCCAAAGCCATCCAACAGCGGTTTGGACCGGGTTCGACGTCTCTCTTGAACAACTTCGACCCTCACTCATTACCATCGCCGAAGAAGAGAAATAACGGTGGTCTGAGCTTGAGTGGTCTGCCAGGAACACCAATAGCAAGCGGTAGCGGATCAGCGGTTGGTGTTGGCAGTAGTGGTGGGCGGGCGGGCAGCGGAGCAGCGCCAGCGACAGCGTCAAAACAGACTCATTTCCCCCCAGAACACTTCAAAAGCATCAATCCAGAAGACCTCGAGAAGATTGATGCCTTCATCGTTGATATTCGACCGCACGCGGCTTACGCATCAGCCCGAATACCGTCCGCGATATCGTTGTCGGTGCCGACCACGTTGTTGAAGCGGCCCTTGTTCTCGTTGGATCGGCTAGCGGCAATGCTGCCGTCCACCAATACCAGAGAACGGTTTGGGAAATGGCATGAAGCAAAGAAGATCGTGGTGTACGATGCAGATACGAGCGGTGTGGTACCAGGCGGAGCGTTGCCAGAGGGAAGCAATATCTTGGGGTTACTGAGGAAGTTTGCGAACGACGACACCCAAGGTAAATTCGAAGGAGAGTTGTTCTGGTTGAAGGGCGGATTCCAGAAAGTATGGAGGGAGCGGCGACACCTTGTCGATACAAGGCCACCGCCAGATGAGGACGACGATGAGAACAACGGCAATCCGATGTCGACGAAAGCTCCTGGCGGTAGTAATGGTGGCCTGCACATTGGTGCTGGTGATGTCGGGGGTCGTGGTCGTGCTGGGGATCGTTCTGGCTCGTCTCTGCGTCCGAACTTCTTGCCTTCGACAGCGTTCTCCTCGACGTCGACGACACGACGGCCAATCCCTACACCTTCTCTTCTTGGTCCTCGCGGTTCCAATCACTCGTCGATGTCGGTACGCTACCGTGACCCGCCGCAAGCTGTCGCAAATCCGTTCTTCGATGCGATAAGGCAGAATGCAGAATTGTCTCATGTGAGCGTTTTTGGCTTGTATATGCTTATCAAACTCTGCTCACTAAACTTGTTTGCGCTTTTCTCTCGTTCCCCATTTCCCACTCCACAACGCGCTCTGCATCGACCGGTCCCTTTGAATAGGGTATAACCGAACGTATACCGTTGCGATTGCCTAAACGGGTCCGTCGACGGCTTGACGAACTTCCTTTCGAGTGGTTGAAGGATATTGGAAAGAGCGCTGCACCCAGGCTCGAAGACTCGACGTCCACCTCGGACGAGACCGACGGATCAGATTTTGAGTCTGATACCTCCCCATCGAGCGGCGACCTTGGATCAGCTGAGAAAGACTCTTCAGGCATCCAGGAGAAGCGCAAACGGTCTACCAATGATACCATTACCGAGGGCAAGGAGCTCGACTTTGCCAACGATGACAAAGAGGATTTGTTGAACACACGAGCACAAGCAGTAGCGATTATACCCTCCTCCAAATTTAAATCCTCTGGACTGTCCTCTAAATCTCCGTCTGCAGGCGATAATGGTAACGAACTCTCTGCCGGGTTATCGTCTGGATCTGGAGACGCCATCTCCAACCCTAAATCCCAGGAATCAGTCTCTTCCAACAACCGTAACACGTCGTCTTCTTCACCAGGATCTTCGTCTACTTCATTGACAGATCCTGACCCTGCATTGGTGGATGAAGGTATGGAGAACCTTGCGATGCAGTTCTACAGGATAGAGCTTGCTGAGCAGAGGCGATTGATGGGGATCATGCAACATCATTCCAGAGAAAGCGAGGCAGAGAACAAGAAGGTCTTGAATGAGGGCGCAGAAAGGGACCACGAACGAGCCAAGTCGATGTTGCAAGACATGGATGTCGAAATGGATAAGGGCCCGAGTGAACTGGCGAAGGATCGAGCACCACTTCAGACGCCCAGGGATGCCCGCATGCAAGTCGACGATGAGGACGCCTCGGCTAAAGGCAACTCACGCTCAGGAGTTCCTGGTTCTCCTAATGCGCCCTTCCCATACAGTATCACGGCCGGCGTCGAAAAAGGATCGAAGAATCGGTGAGTTCGTCAGTCCAGCCTTTCGTGGACGCCTCTTGACCGGCTATTTTTCCTTATTCAGATATCGGCATATATGGCCTTTCGAGCATGCTCGGGTGAAGCTTCATCAGAGGCGGCCCGACGAAGCAGATGTCAGACACGACCCTGCAGACGAGTCTGCATCCTCCACCCAACTCTCACCTTTCACTTTCCAACCGTCGTCTGTACCCTCTTCTGGATTCCCCACGATCACCAATAATGTATCTCATCCTTTCCTTGCGGCATCGCTTGCCCAAAACGCTCCTCGATTCCCCGGTATTAATGTCAGCGGAACTTACACTCCCAGTGGTGCCCTGACTGGACCTATTTTCGGACCTGGGCCTGGTGCACGAAACACCAGTAGTCCTAGTCCTCCCAAGCCGTCGTCTGCCGGACCTTCGAACTCCAGTGGTCCCGGTGGCTTCACTTTGACGCTGCCTATGAAGAGGAACCGAACAACGAGCGCTGGTGCAATGCCTCCTCCTGCATTCCCGCATCCCAAACCGTCCATGTCGCTTGGGCTACCTGGCGCCACGAACTCCACCGCGTCGTTACCTTCTTCCTTCACGCAGTACCGCAGCAATGCCGGCAGTGGAGGCAGCGGTGGAGAGACCACAGCCACCGAGAGCGAGTGGGAGAGCGGGACTGATAGGGCAGATGGCGGCGTTCCGGGTCTACCAAGGAAGAAGGACAAGAAGAATAAGCAAGAACGAGATTCCTATGACGATTACGTTAATGCGAGTTACGTGCAGCCGCTCTGCACGAAGCGACGGTATATCGCTACTCAGGGGCCTTTGGAAGCGACTTTCGCCGACTTCTGGACGTGAGTGCTGCAGACGTCAATTGGTTTGTTCACATACTAACTGCGCCATATCAGCCTCGTTTATCAGCAGAACGTCCATGTCATCGTTATGTTGACACGTGAGGTCGAGGGTTCCATGATCAAGTGTGGTGCATACTGGAAGGATGAATGGTATGGTCCACTCCAGCTCAAGCAGATCAGTATCGAAGGCAGGGTTGACGAGGAGAAGGAGCGCGAAGTCGGCGGCGGCGCTAAGAAAGCAGAGACGGGAGGTTTCTACTTCCCCGTCATGCCCGACCCGGATGAGGAGGCAGAGAAGCAACGGTCCAAGAAGAAGTCCAAGAAGAAGGTCAAGATCAGGGAGAAGAGGAACAAGAGCCCCGCGAAGAAGTCCAGAGATACTCAGAGCAGTGAGCCCAAGAATGAGACGTCGCCTTCATCCGCCTCTGTTCGCGGGTCTTCCGCGTCGGTCAAGAAAGGAGAGTTGGCGCTTGCGGACTTGCCTATCATCAAGCGTACGTTTGAGCTTCGGCACACTGGGTATCCCCACATGCCCCCGAGACGAATCGTACATCTCCAGTATTTGGACTGGCCAGATATGAATGTTCCTGACGATCCAGCTGGTCTGTTGGGACTGATCAAGGAGGTGGATACGGCAGTTGCCGAGTCAGACGTGGTCGAACCTCTCCCTGGTACTGTGGAATCGGAAACTGAGGGTACTGATGGTGTGCAATCGGCGTCGAAGATGGCGAGTGTGCGATTTTTTGATGACGAGCGCCGCAGGAAACACTCCAGGAAACCGTCTAGCGAAGAGATCGATCGCAAGACTGGTGTTGCCAAACATGCTCTTGGACGGGAGAACGCACCTGTGCTGTTACACTGCTCTGCGGGCGTCGGAAGGACAGGAGGTTACATCGCTATCGACGCGGTATTGGACGGTGTCAGGCGAGAGTTGCGAAAGGCCAGGGAAGTCGAGAAAAGGGCAGAAGAGAAGCTCGAGAAGGCTAGGAAAGCATATGAGGCTAGATTGGTTGGAGAGGACGTTATCATGAACGAAGCGAGTCCGAGCGGGACTGGTAGTGGAAGTGGAAGCGGGGACATTGATATGGCAGACGCTGGGATGCTTGAAACTGTTCCAATCGAAGGCCACGGAGGAGACGTCTTCCACGTTGCCGTTCATCGTGAAATGGTATCTCCTGAAGTGTTTCTATTTATCTGCTTTCTCAACAAGGCGAGCTGACCACTTTTTTTTGTGCCTAGGGACCCAACCCGCACGCCGAACAACGCGAGAGGAGTCGCAGTCGCAGCACCAAGAGTCATCCTAGCACGGAAGACTTACCTCACGCCAAAGACGTCCAGACCCCGATGCCGATGCAAGTAGATCCGATGTCAACCTTGTCTGTCGAGGATTACAAGAAGAAGCAGAAGGAGGAAGCCGACACCACGACCCGGATGTGGAGTCAGAACGTCTCCGACCAAACAGGGAACTACGGGAGCGCAAGTCGAGTGTCTCGAGACCTGGCTGATCGTGTCCTCCGGTTGCCTCCTCCCGATAGCGGACCATCTTCGGTTGGGGCTTCATCATCTCTACCTGGTGCCGTCCCCATCTCTGAAGTTTCTTCGGCTATCGCATCCGAGGACTCCTATGGGTTCGCGAGCGGTTTTGACAAACGATTTACAGGCAAGGCTCCCCCAATTGGCGCCAAAGGCCGTATCCCATATCTGATGAACAAGGGAGAAGATAGTTCAGCTACGTCGTTGTCCGTCGGTAGTGGGAGCGGAAGTGGCAGCGGCAAAGGACACAAGCGAGCCTTGTCTAGTCAACTCAAACCGCCTCCAACTATCAGGGAGAGTACGGCATCAGTAGCGTCGGGCCGACCAGCAGACGTTTCTACTGCCGCCGGCGGGGAGGCCAACAGGGATAATTTCCTCATTCCTCCGCCCACTACAGAGCCGGAAAGACCCTCTCGTTCGAAGAACAGGTCTTCTACGCCATGGGTTCTGAACGACACTGACAGGAGAGCTGGACGTTCGCCTGCCCCATTCACTGCCGCTGATGCGGATGCAGTTCCGGAGCCGAGATCTCTTTCGCCAACGGGGGCAGCGAGCGGAGGAAGTGGTGGGAGCGCCGGAAGTGGAGGAAGCGGCGATATCAGTGGCGGTGGTCTTAGCGGCAGTAGTGGAGAAGGCCTCGCCGGTACTCAAATGCTCCGACCGCCTCTTGATAGAAGTTCCGACTCTCCACCACCAGAAGTACCACGTTCGGGGACAGGCTCGGGGTCGGGGTCAGGCCCTGGGTCAGTGCCGCCAGAGTCGGGCTCAGGGAGCGGTTCAGGCCGCTCCGGCGGAGGTTCGGGACTTGGTTCGAATTCAGGCTCGGCCTCTGGCTTCCGATCGAGATCAGCGTCGCTTGCGAACAGTTCCCCGAGGGAAGCCGGCGTACTCCCCACCGCTGGTGCGGACAACGTTGGATCGACTTCGTTGAAAGGGTTTGACAAGAAGCTGGACAAGGTCGCATTCGCGGCAGCAGAGGCCGCATCTTCGAAACTCAAGAGCACAGAAGCCCAAAGAGCTGCTTTTGACTACACCGAACCTCGACCTCTCCATCAGCATGACTCGCCGAATGCCTTGAGCATGTATAAAGTTCCGTTATGGGAGGTGGTCCAGGACATGCGAGAGCAGAGAATGAGTTTGTGCCAGAGCTTGCGGCAGTATGTCTTCGTACACGCTGTCGTCGTGGAGGGGGCTTTGATGGTGTTGGACGAGGAGAACAAGAAGGCTGGTATCCCTCCGAAGCCCCGAAAGAGTAGGAGGAGCAAGAGTCGAGGAAAGAGCAAGGGCAAGAAGAATGGGCTTGGGAAGCATCTCATCGCCAACGAGATCATGTCAGATGCGGCGGGATCAAAGTCAGACATCTCGACACTCGCGTCTAAGGCTTCGGGAAGCGGTGGGAGCGCAATGAGCGCGATAAGTAATAAGCGCCAGGCAAGTCCGACCGAGCTCCCTCAGGAAGACAAGAAAGGAGGATTGCTCCTACACAAAAAACCAAGTCTCAAACGCAAACCAGGCACTTCCAGTGACGAGTCGCTGCCCACCATGGAGGAGTCTCCCATGTGAGTACCGACAGTCTCTCAACGTCAATGCGATACTAACCAAGCTGATCAGGGTTTGAAAACATCGAAAACACCAAGATAAAACGGACTTCTAGAGCCATTGTACGATACGCTACGCGAACTTTCCCGTTCCATAATCTCTTCGTTTTTCTTTTTCTTCGTTTTGTTTCATTAGGGTTCTCCCCTCTAGTGGGGATGATGATTTTCTTTCTCCTGGGTTTTATGTCGACTCATGCTCATCATTATTCTGATCGCAATTATCACTAACACTCACAAATTCTCATGTATTACTCACCCACGTCCGTCGTTCTGCGTTCTGTCAAATAATCACTCTTGTACAACATATATTCAATCAAATTATCTTCATTCTGCGCGAAAGTCTGATCTTTTATGTTCTTTTCCTCTGTCCCTCTCTCGATAAATCGAGATTCGTAGGCAACATGAAAGATGATAAATTGGCTGACCCCGCTATACTCAATTCGCTCTGGATGACCCTCGGCGCTTACTCTGGCGCCTGCTGCCATGAATGCGACTTGGTCTAAAATCGAGGTTCTATTATGCCTCCACTACCTCCCCAAATCTCGCACTCCAATTCTTTCTCCTCAGTTGACGAAAGGAAATCTTCGCAGGGCGGTACTCAGCCGCGCAATCCTGTCCATCTACGGCTCTACAAAGTTCTTGGAACCAATTTCGATGATCACGCAACACGAGAAGCACTACAAACATTATCAGAACTGTATGCGTCGAATGGACCCGCAGCTGGGGTGGTAGTTGCAGAAGATGGAGATCTTTCTCGCGAAGATACGCCCCTGGAACGGGTACCTCCAACTTATGTCGAGGTAACTCCCGGAGAGACAGCCGCAAGGGCGAGGAAACACTTGAAGCGCGATATGGAAAAACAACTGGCGGAAGGGAGTCGGCATTTCCTACAAGTATTCAAGGAGCTGGATTCGGTATGTTCTATCTCTATTGGACTCCTTGAGTGTTGCTTACTGCTACTAGAGATTAGACGTGTTGCAGAATCATGTGTCTGTTATGCACCAATACTGCGATGAAGCTGAAAAACATCTGAAACTCACGAATGAAGCCAGCAAGTCCTTACTTGAGAAGGCCGGGAACCTAAGGGAAGAGAGGTGGGCATTCTTATCAAAATCGTACTCTCTAGTCCTGATCGCAAGAAAGGCAGGAAGTTGAAGAGAAGCAGACTATCATCGCTCTATTTTTGTCGCGGTTTACGCTCACCGACGACGAGGTTCAGGCGGTCACTTCGAGGGACGTTCCTGTTGGCAAGAAATTTTTCACGGCCATGGATAAGACTGAGCACATAAGAGAGGATTGCAGAGTTCTCATGTCTGGCGAGGATGGACCGACAAAAGCAGGGTGAGTGTGCGTCATCATCTGTCTAGTGGACCTCTGCCAATTGTCTGCAGTCTCGATATCATGGCGTCAACGTCTTCGTACCTTGAACAAGGCTACGAGAAGATCTTCCGGTGGTGTTCATACGAGTTTCTGCACATTGGACGTGATGTTCAACTCGAAGTGAGCCCGACTATGAGTGAAGCCGTTGCCAGACTGAGGAAAAGACCGGAACTTCTGAGGTGAGTTTGTTCAAAGAGACAACGTTAGACTTCTCATCCACATCCTCCAGCGAGGCTCTAACAGCACTTTCCCAAACGCGCCAATCCGCACTACAGACGTCCTTCGTTACTGCCCTGACTAGGGGTGGTCCATCTGGACTACCGCGACCGATAGAGCTTCACGCACACGACCCGATGCGCTATGTTGGCGATATGCTAGCTTGGGTCCATCAAGCCATAGCAGCTGAGCGTGAATTCCTCGAGGGCTTGTTTGGGGTGACAAGCCATGGGAGGATGGTAGGAAGTGTTCGAACGTTCCATGCGAAGAACACTGAGGAGGAAGAGTGGATAAGAGAGCTCATGGATCTCGCTGTCAAACGCCTGTGTGTCCCACTTCAGGTCTGTCGAACTGTTTTGCTCGTACCGTACGCTCGACGCTAAACTCACTGTAAACAGGGACGAATCCAGCAGACTGTACGGTCGCAGGAAAGCAGTATCATGCTGTATAAGATTGCGAACTTACTGCAATTCTATGTCTCCACGATGCAAGCTACTATCGGACCCGAAGCTGTACTGTCTAAAACATTACAGGAGTACGCATCTTCCTTCTCCCTCAAAAAATAAAGTCACTCTAATTACCGTTCGCAGGACTACTGACCTGACCTACAAAACATTTTTCGATTCCATTGAAGCTCAGGGTCGAGCTCTTCTCCGCGTCGGACTGGTACGTTGTGCCCTTCACATCTCGAACTATATGTTCACAGATAATACCCCTGTAGGACAATGAGGACCGTTCTGTGACACCTCCGATACCCATCCTGGAACATACTCAAATCCTGCGCGAGATTATGGCTGTCTATCAATCTTCCCTTCTTGGCGATGAAGACCCCGAAGAACTCGTGGCTGGATTCAAGGAAGTGCTGGACACCATGGTTGACCCAGCTATTGAAACGTGCGTCAACGCAGCCGAACGGAAGAAACAAGTGAAACCCAGATGGGATATGCAAGTGTTTTTACTCAATTGCTTAAGCTATTTGCTGGTTCGTTCCCTCGTCCTTACGTTGTTTACTCCCCAGCACTAATTAGGGTTGTTGGCAGGGCACGATTGAGCCTTTCGAGTTCACGAAAGGCAAGCAGACCAGTCTACAAGAGGCTATCGATAAAAGAGTGGCGACATTGACCGAGGAGCATGTGAGCAGACTCGTTCCAGAAGAGGAAAACTACTGACCTTTCTACTTCAGTATCATGAAATCATGGTGGATGCCGGTCTGGAAGAGATTGCAACGACTTGTGAGAAGCATGACGACTCGGTAAGTCTCCCTCAGGGGCAATCAACACGCACACCAACTAATCTGTGTCCAGCAACCTCTCTCGCGCGTTCCTGCAACGGAGCCCCAACAACTTCAAACGGGTCTCAAGAACTTCTCTCGCTGGCTTTCAAGCCCCGATGTTGTTCACCCACCGCGACTTTCGAATCTCACGGTACAACGACTACACACCAAGATGCACCATGCTGCGTTGGGGAAGATGGCTAAAGCGTACGAAAACATTTGCGAGCAAGTTCGGAAGAAGGAAAATCGTTACGAGGCTGCCTCTACGCTTTTGGGTAGTGAGAGGCCCTTTGGGCAGGTTGGACTTTTGTGGCAGATCTTTGGGCTCTCAGAGGAGAATTCGGAGCACTGATTTTGCTTGTAGTGTGCTGCTTGAATATGAAATGGTACAAGCTACTCTTACAGCCCCGCTGGATCTTCGTGTTTATACTTCACTACAGCAGTATGAGACGCTAGACCGAGGAAGTGGCCTTTTGGATTCTCTCTGCTTCCTGGGTGACGCGAATCCGTCTCATTGGTTTCGGACGTAAACCACACTTCGGAACATACGCCTAACTCTAGCAATACGCAAGGGAAACGTAAGGGAACCCGCATTCGAATTTTGTGATTTACAAAGTATGAACAGCATTCCGACTGAAGAAGCAAAGGGATCATCGGGTCTATGAGCAGAAATATAAAAAGCAAGCATCGAATCCATCACTTCTTCAGCCACCCTAAGGCAAACTTCCCAGACGAACGATCGGGG
The DNA here is from genome assembly GCA_029532415.1 of Marasmius tenuissimus. Classification (NCBI taxonomy): domain Eukaryota; kingdom Fungi; phylum Basidiomycota; class Agaricomycetes; order Agaricales; family Marasmiaceae; genus Marasmius; species Marasmius tenuissimus. The sequence continues at coordinate 2,593,413 of JAQOTA010000054.1, read as the reverse complement.
GTATCCTTCCTCTTCTTTCCAACAGGCAGCGTACTCCATTCAGCGTCTTCCTCCTGCTGGGCCACCGTTACCATGCGCCAGTTCTTGCGCGGAGCTGGGGATGGCGAAGATGGGGCAGGAGATGACGATGATTGGGTGTAGACTGGTGAACTCGGTCGTTTACGAGCGTTATTTGGGGGTGTTGGATCGACTGGGGGCAAAGTTATAATATTTACGACCGACAATGGGGCTGGGGAAGATCCTTCGATAGATATGTGAGAATCGGACTGGGCATGAGCGCTATGGCGAGGATCGACGTTTTGCGCCTGGGACTGACGGCGAAAAGGAGAACGATTAGCGGAGAGTGGAGGCCTTAGAGGTGAGAAGGGGCGGAGGGGGTCGACGAAGTGACGCTTGAGGTTAGGAACGTCCTTTGGGACCAGAGCAGTTGTGTATGGGGAATGAGAGAGATCCACAGAAGCGGGGCCTATAGCAAGTGGGCTACCAAATGATCGAGCAGAAGAACTCTGAGGTTTCGGTCCGGATGGCTTGAACACGTCACGAGCAGTAGCCTTAGTGGGAATAGGGAGCTCTTGAGAGGGCGAACTCATCATCATCATCATCCGTGGCTGAGACCCAGCAGGTGAAGACTGAGGCGAAGATGCAGCAGCAATAGAAACAGGCGTAGGAGAAGCTCTTTTCACAGGAGCTGGGGGGCGAAAACGCGTCGATTTGGGTTTGAATTTGAATTGAGGTGTAGCATACGCTCGAAGTTCACTTGGTTCTGGCGCAGACTATCGGAAGAGAATGAACGGCGTAGAATTTGCATAGACGTGTTGGTTCTCACCAAAATCGGTATGGGTTCACCTGAATAATCCTCAGCTTTTACTTTGATTTTCTCTTTGCATTTCTCATTTTCCTTCGTCTGTTTTTGCCGTTTGAAAGCATGAGCAATGGTACCCTCCTCCTCGGTTTCATCTGAGCGCCTTCGCTTTTCCTCTGTAGGTTTCGCAGTGTCTTTGGGTTTCTGCATCATCCTAGTAGCGGCGTTGATCCTTGCAATACTGAACGGATTGGGCTTATACTCCGGAACACATTGTGGTTCCTCTCGTTTCGAGAAATCGAGGTCATTCCAAAGCTCGGTCTCGGAGCTGGGGTTTCGAGTAGGTGACGAGGTATATGGCCCTGGAGAAGAGCTCGAGGATGACGAGGACGAGTCTGAATCCGTTCGACGAGCCCGAGTCCGGAAGTTGAATGCCCAGGAGCTCATGGTGGAAGAGAGCAACGATAGGTCGGCAATTGCCGAAGGTTCTTCGACCTGACCATCAACACCACCAAGGATTATTTATTGACGCATCTGACGCCTCCGTAGGTAGGTCTGCTGGACCCAATCAATAATAAACCGTCAGGACTTCGTTCTTGCTCTCCAGTTTCAGACCCTTCAATGTGCCCCGCTAGTCGCTGAGCTGTGGCGTACACTAAATAACTTTCAGAAGGAACGACCCAGAGATTATTCGCCTGGTCTCGGCTACACAGGAAACTCATTCTGGCAAAGAGAGGAGCAAGGCAGAAAGCTCAAATTACTTCGGTCGTGGGTCGAGATGTTGGACCCGCACCTGACCTAAGACTTGTTCATCTCTAGGAGCTCGAAACCGCTCCGACGAGGACGAAACACCAACTGTTCCTCGCTATCTGTGTGATTGAATATCCTAGGCCTTATGTTCGCCTTTATCGACGCCCATGGCTCCCTAGCTAATGCCGGGAAACTTGGTCCGGATCCAATAATCGAGGTACCCGTGCCTTTCTTGTCGTTCTCCCTATCTGCCCCCTTGAAACTCATAATTTGCGCAAACTTGGACGACATTATCACTGTTCTTCTTAGACTTGTTCGCAATCTGTCTATCCGCTGGCCGTTCAACGACGACGCGGAACCGCGGGAGATACTCGCGCTCGCACTGCCGCCTGAAGCAGTTCCGTGCGCACACCTTGGGCTGCAGTTCCATGGATGGTCCGTATTGGAATCGAGATACGAGCGCTTCAGCGAGGGCACCCCTCAGGCCTCAGGATCAGGTCTCCGTTTTCAAAATTCTCAAGGTTCCTCGTCATGTGAGAAACAAAGGACATATAGAGCTCGGCGCTCGCCGTTGTGAGCCATGAGAACGATCAACGGTCTAACGTCTACCGGCTGGCTGCCCTCTAGGGGCCTCGAGGAGCTGAGGCTTGGCAATGAGGGCAGGATTTGGACGTACATAGGCCCGGGATCGCTTGGAACTCATTGGCAAAGTCTCCGTGGTCGTCGATTGGGGCTTCGCCTGGCTTCCATGATGCCGCGGCGGGACAACGCCTGAAGCGAGCTGACCGGGATGTATTTGCAGGTTGCCGAACTCGAAGCTCGGATACTGGACAGTCGAGTGCGGAGAGTTGATTTGGATAACTGGCTCAAGTCGTGGTGGATTTCCTGCAAGTTACAGATTGTTCGAATTAGTTGAGGATTGTGATGAATCAACCAGAACCGTAGTCCTGATGGTCTATACATGTGAGATTCGTGTGCCAGGAATGCATTGCATATGAGGTCCTGGGCGGTCCCAGGCCCGTTTCTCGAATCTTGGAGTCGTTCTAGTACAACTTTGAAATTCCCAAATTGGAAATGTGAGCTGGCAAACAATTTTTGTCGTTTTCTCTCCCTCAGACTCTTGAGACTCTCTCCTCCTCCCCAAGTTCAAACAAATCCTTTATTTCATCCAAAAATCAAAGGAAAATAACATGCCGGTGAGTTAATTCCGGATGTTGTAGTGCCAAGAGACTCGGCAGCGGCGATCTCATCACGATTTCTGAAATTGTTACCAGAAACAGGTGAGCAACACTCGTCCCTTTCACACCCAACTTTCATGTCGTCTGCACCGGAGAATCCAGCCAAGAAGCGTGGCTGGAAGCTGAAGCGCCCTTCATCCTCGAGTGGTGGCCGACCGTCAACGAGCTCAGGTCTTTCATCCGCTCAACTTCCCGTTCCCACAGAGGGTAAAGAACTGAATGATTATGTCGAGGGTGCTCCTCTCAGTCGTGCTGCCACCGCGGACTCTCCAACTGCTTCCAAACGCTGGTCGGCTAACTTATTCAATGGTTCAAAGGTCTTTTCATCGTCTTCATCGTCCAACGACAACAGCAATCATGATCTCAAACGCACAACATCAGCCCAAGCCTCACCGTCGACGCCCACAGCGCCCGAAATGTCCAAGGCCCCGGAGATGGCCAAGTCTACATCGGGATCGTTCGCTCGGATGATGGTTGGAGGCCTTTCAGCACTGTCTCTGTCCAGAACGAGTACCAACACGAGCATCGACGACGAGAAGGAACGAGGAAGATCCGTCTCCAATCCCAATTCCAGACGTTCTCGATCGCAAGTCACGGCCTCCGACCCCCCATCTCGCAGTCAATCTCGCACGCGCTCACAATCACCTTTCTCTTTCCGTCGCTTCAGAAGAGATCGAGAAGCCTCCCCAGCGCCATCTGCCATCCCCCTGGCTCACTCCGACGTGGACCTAGCCGAAACTCCTACATCCATTCGCCCACGCAATGCGTTCACAGACCATGATTCCGATGAAGAGACTGTTAATGGGGAGACCACAACGGATGGAGAAACCGAGGATGAGGATTGGAGTGACGACGAGGATTTCTTTGACCCAGAGACAGAGCGGAACACCGAGGCAAATGCATTGACTCCCGCTGACACCGTTGACGCGGAACTCGACATCGACCCAGATCCTCTTGGTGAAGGGGTGAATGTCGTTGTGCCGCCGGAACCGTACTTCCCGAGCACGTTGAACACGGGTTCTTCCGCTAGGATTCGTCGAGGGCCCAGTACCGTTGGACCGAAGAGACGCAAATCAACGAGGCATCATGAGCCTTTGCCGTTGAAAACGAGTCGGCCTCTGTTCAAGCGAGACAGGTGTACAATCACACTCACGCAGGGAGATCCGGAGGCGAAGGTCCGTGAGGATGAGAGGAAGAAGAGGATGTACGTTGTTGCGAGTGACTTGAGTGAGGAATCGAGGTATGCAGTGGAGTGGGGAATTGGCACAGTGCTCAGAGACGGGATGAGATGTTGATTGTGACAGTTGTGGAGAATGAGGCGAGAAGTGAGTGTGGTATCCGCTATTGCCTTTCGAGATATCACTGAAACCCTCCGCCAGTTGACCCAGCTACCCCCAACCCTACCGACCGAACGAACAAGCTGAGGAGTCAACAGGAGGTATCTGCGCTCACTCTCTTAAGTATAATGCGTTAACGTACTACTTCTATCACAGCGCCAAGGTCTTTCGTACATCTTGGTCCGACAAGCGACAAGCTTGCTCCAACGAACCAAGTTGAATGTTACTATCCATTGTCAAGCCTGGCATGCTAAGAATGCGCGACATATGATTTTAGGTATGGTACCACTTCCACATTTCGATTGAACACTCTAACACGTTCTTTCACTTTCTAGATGTAGTGGACTACAACGAACCGGTAATGTTGATCGTAGGATCTCGTGGATTAGGGCAGTTGAAGAAGTGCGCAGTCTCTCTCCGTTCCTCCTTTCCCCCCCTCTCTGACATGATCCTTGCAGTATCCTACTCGGTTCTACATCACACTATCTCATACAGAAATGCTCTGTCCCTGTTATGGTAGCCCGTCGCCGCCTCAAGCGACCACCACGCAAATCCGCTCACCTCGTCAAACACCGCGCTCACGTTTCGCTTGCCGAAGCCGCAATCGATAAGGTCGCTGCTAAAGTCGATGAAGATGTTCGTGTTATGCGGGAGAATATACAGCGAGACGACGATACGAGAGGTGGAGGGAGTGGGAGTCGGAATGTCGCGGTTGCTGAAGGAGGACATGGTGTCATCGATGAAGCTGAGATGGAGCAAGAAAACGACCAGGATGAGGGGAGCGGGACTGAGGAAGACGGTGGAAGGGAGCTGGAGGGGACTAAGGTTGCTGGGAACTGAGGAGAGGATACTCCCAGGTTCTCTTCTGTTTTTTGTTTTTTGCTTGGGTTTCGGTTTGTCGTGCAATATAACACCCAACTCCTTACAAGTCTTTAATTTTATATATATAGACGGGCGACTAAACGTTGTAGATACCTGATAATTATTTGGATGCGAATACTCTTTACTCCATCTCGCATATCTACAATAAGGGGGCCCTATTCCCAACTACTTGATCTACCATTCTTCCACAGCTCCCTAAATAGTTCTTTGGGTCACAAAGGCGATCGATTTCAGCGGTATCCATTTTCTCAGTCACCTGGGGCATAGACTTCAACTTGTCCGCCAGGCGACCCTGCTCTGCCGAAGCATTTCCCTCTTCGATACAGGCCTTGCAAGCTTCGTATACAATGTCATGAGCGCCATTGCGCCCGAATGAGGGTGCAAGCCCCATCATAACCGCTTCCCCGACGATCAGTCCCTTCGACATGTCCAAGTTTTGGAGCATGCGGCTTTTCATTGCAAAAATCAGCGAGTTGCAGAGAGAATCGTCATAGACTAGACTCACTCTGTATCAATAACCAACCCATCCAACACAAATTCTGCTTGCTTCAACGCCCCACTCGCGGCACAAAAAGCCTCGGGCACGCAACTCCACTCCAGATGCCACGGACCAGAAGCGCGTTCGAGATCGGAGACCATTGCGTCTTGGGCTGTAGCCGCGTGTTGGCGTAGGAGCTTTGAACATGCGAGGATGACTTCGGATGAGATGCTGTTTCGTTTTTGAGGCATTGTAGATGATGCGCCGCGGTGTGGGACGAAGGGTTCTTGAAGTTCGCCGAACTCGGAAGAGCTGAGGAGGAGGAGGTCGAGGGCGATTTTCCCGAGGGTGCCGCCGAGGATCTGTTTCACAAGATACTTGATCAGTACATAAAGCTCTGTTTACCATGAGTATACTCGCCGAAAGGAACGAAACGCATTCAGCAATCCCGTCACGAGCTACGTGCCACGAGATAGGTGGGTCGTGCAATCCGAGTTCCTCGGCCATCTTTGCACGAACTTGGAGGCCAGTGTCATCATCGCTGCCTAGAGATGCAAGGGTGCCTGCAGCTCCACCAAACTGAACTAAGAGAACTCTGCGGTCGAGTTGGCGGAGGTGTTCTTCTTGTCGATCCAGAGACGACAACCATACGGCGCATTTGTATCCAAATGTGACGGGAAGAGCATGTTGAAGGTGGGTACGGCCCGCCATTGGTGTGTCGCGGTACTTCATAGAGAGGCGAGTCAGAACCTCTCGGACGGAGTCGAGCTGACGGGAGATTATCTCGAGTCCAGACTTGATCTGCAAGACGCTGGCGGTGTCCATGATCTACAGGACAGAATATATCAGAGACTGTGATAAACTTTGCGACTTCATGAAATATCACGTCTTGAGTCGTGGCACCCCAATGACTATAAAGCAAAGTTCTCAGTGACCTTGATCTGCGAAAGCCAGGAAGGAGATACCCACATGTACTTTCCACTTTCCCCACACAACTTATCCAGCTGCCTCACTAGCCCTAAAATCGGATATCCGACGATCTCAGCATCATGCTGTAGTTGATCCCAGTCTAATTTGTCGACTGAACCGAGGCAGCCCTCTGCAATCTTGTTTGCCGCATCTTCCGGTATAACCTTCAGTACTGCCTCTGCCTCTGTGAACGATAGACAATATCTGAGTGCATGTGCTGCAATAAGAAGGAAAATACGCACTTGCTAGAGCTACTTCTGCTTCTATACACCTGGCAACGTACGCCCTGTCACCTTCGAGTCGATGTCAGTCAGAACCTCTCACAGACCGGGACCGTGAGGCACGTACTGAACACAGCGCGTATCTCTTCGTTGGTGAAGATCGTTCGAAAAATCGAGTCGTAGACAGATACGGATCCGAGCGCAGACATTCTTTCGCTTGCTGTCCTACGTTGTGAGGGAGAGAGGAAGAGAGAGGAGACGGGGGCCAGCCTTGTCATGAGACGTCCCCCATTGTTTAATCAGATCTTCCGGATTTGCTGAGAGAAACTTGCGAGGTGTGAGACTTTGAGTACATGTCCAGTGATATAAAGTATGAATTTCCTGGTCTCGGCCTCAACGGCAAGGCGGAGTACGCTGGAGTACAGGTATACAGTCGATGGGAGTCCGAACAGAGACTTCGAAGTGGCTTTGCCCAGCCGCCAAAGCGTCGACCGGGCCGGGATTATTTTTATCCCGTATCCCATTTAGCATCTGCATGGACCCGATCGGTCCTTGGCCTTCCTTGGCCTGTTAAAATCGAGTCACCATCAAACGACATTTATCATCGAACGAGAATTCAGGATTTTCAGGTTCTGACCTTGTCCGCAGCCTCAAATAGGTGTCAGTTTATTTGGGTCACTCTGTGCGGAGGCTCTCTCTTCGCGCATTCCAGCTCATAGTCATACTCATGAGTCCAGTGCCGAAAGATATATCTCCTCCAGTCGGCTTGAAATGGAGATCAGGTCACTGGTATGTTACTTTTGTTGTATGGCTCGGTACGTTTAATTTTTCAAGCTTTGGGTCCTCTCATTGGCTCACTAAATTGCGCATTCCTAGGAATCGCTGTTGATCTGGTGGCCTACTCCATAGTCATCCCTGTATTACCATTCCAACTGGAGGCCATGGGACACAATAACGTCTCAAGTTTAACTGGTTACCTTCTATTCGCCTACGTGCGTTGTATCTTCTCCATCCGTTACCACTCGAAAGTAAATGACGCGTTCGAATCATCCAGTCTGGAGGTCTTCTAATCAGTGAGTGTCTCCATCCTACGGTTTTTTCATTAAGAACTTGGCGCTAAAAGCTGAATATCTCCAGCAACGTTTCCCGTGGCCATGCTTTCCGAACGGTATAACGCACGGCAGGCACCTCTTGTGCTTGGCATCTTTCTGCTCGTCGGGTCCTTGATAATGCTCATGGAAGCTCCGGTGTTCTGGTTGATGGTCCTTGCGCGTGTGTTACAAGGGGTGGGATCCACGTTTGTTTGGGTCGTTGGGCTAGCGTTGCTGTGAGTGCACTCGAGGAGGCGCGGGTGATGGTGTACTGAATTGATCCTTGTCAGATGTGATACCGCACCTGAAAAGGTTCTAGGAAGTGGGTAGTTGGCAACCGTCGTCTGTGAACATATTCCTCATCGAGCATCTAGGGCAACTTGGCTTTGCCATGTCGGGACTCTCAATCGGGTAGGTCCTTTTCACACGACGCAGATACCCGAATTCCTCCTCATAGATACTGCTCAATAGGATCTTGCTTGGCCCTCCCGTTGGTGGTGCACTCTATGAACGTTTTGGCTTCCGTGGTCCTTGCATCTTCGTGATAATCGCTTGCATCTTGGATCTCGTTGCTCGAGTCATCGTCATCGAGCGCAAGGCGGCTCTGGTATGGGGCCACGATCCAAAGAGTCTCGGACCATCCACACAAGCAGATCCGGAAGCCCCTACAAATCAACCAGGCGGAGAAGGAGAAACAGAACAAGGCAATTCCTCGGGTATAGCTGTCGAACCAAGAGTCCCTGAACAGACAAATGAGAAACCTCTCGCGGCACCTAATGAACCAGCCTCTCAGATCCAACTATCTTTCCTGCAGGTACTGCGTGCATTACTCACATCGCCAAGAGCGGTGGCAACTATCTTTGGGATTTTTGTCTACGGGTATGTTGTCCTCTCGCCCTTCCTTCACTTGATTCTCAACCTCCCGTCAGATTAATCCACACTGCCATAGAACCCCCTCTGCCGGCGCACATGAACATGGTGTGGGGCTTCGACTCTGGCAAGGTTGGGTTGGTGTTCATAGCTGCCGTTGTCCCGACTTTCTTTGGTGCGTTATTTGAAACCAACGATCTTCATCCGCATGAACTAAAGACTCTCCAGCCTCTGCAATCGCCGGGTACCTCACTGACCGTTTCGGTCCAGCGCCCATCGCCACAGCCGGATTTCTTCTTAGCGTTCCTTGGTGGATATTGTCTACGAGCCGGACGCTACCAGCCTTCATCGTGGGCATCGCTCTCGATTGTACGTGAATGTCTCTCGTAGTGAGGAGAGCTAAATACGACACTAATCGTCAAACAGTCTTCTTCGCTGCGTCGGCTTTCACCCCGCTCAGTGCAGAGCTCGCGGAAATTTCCCGTCTCATTGATGGCATTGGATGTAAGCTTGGTCTCTCTATAATACTTGAGCTTCTCACTTACCTGTCGTCAGACGCACATGTGTACGCCGCGCTCAATGTCGCGTACGGGTTGGGTTCAACATGTAGGTGGTCTAGTACTGTCGAGCTGACGTTCTTCGCTGACTCGCTTCCATTGTAGTTGGACCAGTCATGGGTGGTCAGGTGAGTCTCCCTTCTGATTACGACCTATCTGAGGTCTGCAACTTACGTGCTTTACAGATATTCGACCACGTTCAGAACGGCTGGAATGTGTTGTGTTACGTTGGTGCTGGAGTGGTAGCATCGGCGGTCATTGTGGAGTTCTTCTTCTTGGGAGAACGGCCGATGTTCAAGATACTTCGTGGCTGGGTCGGAGGACGTCGATTGAGAAGTGCCACTGCTGAAGACCCGACGAACCCCGCTCAAAATTCGTAAATTCACTACTTAGACAAGATCAGCCATACTTAGACGAGTTGTCATGCAAAAATAACGAACCCATCTCCACGACACTGGCGCTGGCAGAAAGGCACGGGAAAGGTGCCTGAAAAGTTGATACGAACATGGCTAAGATTTTTGACGACGACAGATCGAAGTTCGAACAGGTTCGAACCCGCCAACCCAGAATAGCCAAGTAACGCGAAGTTACCTATTTTAGAAATTGTTTCTCACAGCGACGCGCTCGCGCTAACAGCAGCCCTGAGCCTGCATCCTGTCGCTCTTCCGCTCGGGCTGCAGGGACACAAGCTAAGCACAAGCACATGCTCCCCGCCCACGTTCCTTTCTCTCTTCCGTCAATCATACTCTGATATCGACTTCCTTGACTGGCAACTACACTCACATGGAGCTTGTAGCATATGGGATCGCTGTAGGCTAATTCCAAATTTCTCTGGGCCGCTTTGGTATAAAGTGAAATGGTCTGTTCCTAGCCACTCGTTGCGATCCTTCCCTCCATCCAGGACTACTTGGCAAGGCTCATGGATCGGCTGTACTCATTGTTGTTCTGGTCGAGCTTCGTCGCGGTTTGTTCATCGACGTCCATAACCGATATTCAAGGTTCAACCTGGAGGTCTCCACTCGTTGGTCAGAATGTTACCAATGTAACTGGGATTGTTACTGCAAAGGTGCGTTATCAGCTTCCAACCCCCATCTCTTATCTATCGCGTGGTACTGCAACTTACATATGAGCAGGCCAGCAACGGTTTTTACATGACCGGAGACCCCGTTGAAGACCCACGCGTTTCCAATGGATTATTCGTGTTCTCGACGCCTGCCGCGTCAAGAGTCGAGATAGGAGATTTAGTTTCAATGGACGGAACAGTCACAGAATTCCGATCCAGCAGCGCACCCAACGACCTATTCACAACCGAAATCGCTCCCACACTTTCCACCGTCAATGTGATTTCGTCCAACCATGTCGTTACACCCGTCGTTCTTGGGAAAGATAGGTTCCCGCCAACTGTCGCCCTATCTGCTCTGGATGTTGGACCGGATGGCGTCCTTTCAGCCCCGAACAACGTCAGTTTAATTGAAGTCGTGAACGCGACCCTGGAACCGGAGAAATATGGACTTGACTTCTGGGAGAGCCTTGAGGGCCAGCTCGTCTCGGTCACCAACCCAGTCGTACTCGACTTCCCCAACCGATTCGGCGAGTTCTGGGTACATGGGGACTGGCCAGTCACCGGAAAGAACGAGAGGGGAGGCCTTACCGTGACCTTTGGTTCGCCCATTTCGGCTGTTTCCAAGTACCTTTTCATGCTAAATTCGGCTTTCCCAGGTCCCGACGGGATACCAGACCTGAACCCAGAAGCTATAATTATCGGTACTCCTTTGGATGGGACTAAAAACCCTGCAGTGGCGGTTGGAAGTCGTGTATCAGACATTGTCGGGGTCGTCGCTTTCCAGTACGCTCATCTCTCAACAACTCGCACAGAGTCGTTAATTCCAGCACTTCAGGTTCGGGTTCTTCTATGTCCTTCCACTCACGGCCCCAGCCACAGTATTTGTTAACACTACGAGGGCGACCAAAAGCTTCATCGATGGCACTTCTGCAGACGAGTGCACCTTGACGGTCGGGGATTATAACGTGAGGACGTTTGTATACTTGCAGGTCGAATACCCTTTACCTGATTACATTCGCCAGGTAGAGAATATGGCCCCAACATCCACCCATATACCCACTGTCGCGGACCATATAGCCAACTTCCTTAATGCCCCTGACATCATGTTTGTCCAGGAAATACAGGACAACTCAGGCCCTACAGATGATGGAGTAGTGATAGCCAACGTCACTCTGAAGGCTTTGACTGATGCTATAGCCAAAGCTGGCAATGTAACTTATGACTTTATCGAAATTCCTCCTGTGGACGGTCAAGATGGCGGTCAGCCCGGGGGTAACATCCGGACTGCGTTCTTGTAAGTCAAATTCACTCCATCGTTGTACATTGTGCCGTTCATCGTTGTATTGCTTAGATACCGCCCCGAGAAGCTGAGCCTAGTGCCCGGTTCGCCAGTGGGAGGCTCTTTGGACAGCGTGGAAGTGCTCGACAGTTACGGTAAAGCATCCTTAAGGTGGGTTGTATTCTCCTTCACGCCTAATGCGGTCACTTACCATCATGGTCTACTGCCTTTTCAGCCTGAATCCTGGTCGTATCGACCCTACCAATCCTGCTTGGATCGCAACCCGGAAACCTCTCGTCGCGGAATGGCAAACAGCTTCCGGTACACGTCTGTTCACGGTTAACCTTCACTTGAGCTCCAAAGGCGGAAGCTCTTCCCTCCATGGCGATGCACGACCTCCAATTAACCTACCCGTGGACACGCGCACGAAGCAGGTCGAGAGTGTCTCGGTGGGTTTCCTTTATTATGGTACTCCTTCTGTATCGCCTGACATCTTGGAACAAAGAGCTTCCTCAACTCTCTGCTGGACAAAGATCCAGACGCCAACATCGTTGTCGCGGGTGACTTCAACGAGTTCACTCAGACACGCTCTGTTTTGGCTTCGATAACGGCCATCATGTCTGAGGTGGACGAGCTCGCGGACATTCCACCCGTGGAGAGATACACCTACGTATTCGACCAGAACACTGAGCAGTTGGATCATATGTTCGTGTCGAGTGCTATTGGCAAGAGGAAGGTGGAAGCTGAACATATTCATGTACGTTTCCCACACGAGTATCGGAAGATTCGACGTAGAGTGCTTACTGAGACCCTTTCTAGGTCAACAATTGGTCTCCCTCGCTCGATGTAAGGGTCAGTGATCATGACCCCAGTGTTGCAAGAGTCAGGGTTTGCTAGTGTAATTTCTCGGACGTATCATGGTCGAATTGAGTATATACCTTGTAATCTTATGTTGTCCATGCACAATGTATTGAAGAAGCAGAAGACACTTTTGAGCTGTGAGTCTTATTCTCATCTGGCATTCGGGCAGGACGCATGCCGCCGGACATGAATTTCACATACGCTGTGTAGCCATGTGACCCATATCCCCCTTGGAGGCAAACGCCCATCTGTACCCACAAAAATCGCAACGAGGGCAGCAGGCCGATCAAGGGGCGCACCTCTTCTTCCGCTGTGGGGGGAATCTCTTGTCTGTGTAGACTAGAACTTGAAGAATCGCAGGGATAAATTTTTGGTGCCTATGGCTGGCGGGATATATGCATGCTGCCTGTCTAACCAGTGTATCTCCTTCTGTGCTGCAGGAAGGATATCCATCACGTTAGCCCGCTTGTGTAGTGTTCCAGGCAGATTGTACACCATTCACACTTTTCCGCCCTGTGGCGTCGCTATGTCTTTGTTATCTTCTGGGAGTCCGTTCCGTTGACATTGACATCGTCTCACAGTTGGGCATCCGAACACGAGAGTTGAAATTACACATTGAGAGTAGTAGTGAGATAGCGACGTGTAATAATTTATGATGATGCGAGATGAATAAAGAAATAGTGAACGATGTGGAAGTGAGCGAAGATAGTTATACAACACAGCCAGAAAGGAATAGGTAGATGTCACGGGGAGCGTCCACGCAGAGCTGTCAATCGAGAAAACTACCCTACCTTCCACTTGAGAGCGGCTGCCTGCACCAATCTGCCCATCTCCTCCTTCGCTTGCTTCTTCGCGCTATCTGTTATACCTTCCAATGCGTCCAGCTCGCCGGGCGACGTCTGGAGCGGGTCAAACTCGATTAAATGGCCGTCCTTAGTGGAGATGGCGACGGAGTAAGATCGAGTCATAGTAGAGAACTTCGTGTCAGGTGTCTTGGGTGGAAGCCCATCATATGTGTGGGTCTCGGTGGGTGAAATAAGTGTAACCTCAGAGTTGTTGCGCGAATGGGTAGTTGAAAAGCCCGTTTGTGAGTTCGGTCGACCAAGAGGGTCAGGTCGGATAGATATGTTGCTGGCTGTGCGTTTCAGTCTTCTGCCACCATAGCCATTACTACTGCTACCCCCGTCGCTGTCTTCTGAAGTGCCGCTTGTCCGATACGTGAGAGGATTAGCCAGAGGTGAACCGTTGATGCTGAGCATTTTCTCGTCCATTCTGGGCAAACGTAGAGATCCGGAAGGATAGCCTGGTGCTTCGGGCGGTAATGCTGGGTTGAATGTTGATGATGAAGGGACCCTGGGTCTCGGAGCACCAGGGTTGTAGTTTGGAGGAAGTCGGGAGTTGGGTATGAGACCGGTGGAGGATTTCGAGGGAGAAAGTGGTCTGGGTATTGAGGGGCGAGCATTGCTGGCTGTAGAGTTGCTTCGGTTGAACGACGGTTTGAAAGCCGGAGCTTTCTGGGGACTCGGAGAGCCTGGAATGCTGCTGAGGGTCCTTGACTGCATAGAACTCTTGAATTATTTGCACGAGAACTATGCATGCATGAACGAACCTTTCCGGGAGTTCTCGTTCCCATTAAGCGAGCGTGTTGCGCCGTTCCGGGGGCTGTCGATGAGCCAGCTTTCTTGGGCGATGTAGCCTGCATCATTCGGGCTAAAATATGGTCAACACAGAGGCTACCAACCTGAAGCCAGATATGGGGAGCTCACCATTTTTTGATGACCGTACATCGCCATCACCAGCAGCACTATCGTCCTCTGCGCTCTGAATTGCTAGCCATTTCCTCTTCCTGGTAGTCTTATCTATTTCTCCTATGCCCTCCCCACTTGCGCTCGCCTTGAGCCGTTCCTTCTGTATCCCCTTCATCGCAGCTTCGACGTTTCCATTATACTTTTCTCCAAATTCCCTCATAGTCATGTTCCTCACTTGCTTCGGAAGACGTATAACATGTCCCTCTTGTTGCAGCTTGAATTGCTCCAGACGGTCGGCGAGCCATGACTGGAATTGACGAGTGCGATGCGCGACTAAAACGGGTAGCCAATCAACAAACCATTGGACGGAAGAATCTGAAAAAATCGTACCCTCAATCTCAAGGTTGGCAAGAAGATGTTTCTTCTCATCGTCACTATAACGAGGACGCGAGTTCATGGCTGGTAGCGAGAGGAAACGCGACGAGGACTCTGTTGGTCGTCGCTGAACGTGACGGTGAAGAGAAGAGGTGGTTGTACACGTGATCTATTATGTCAGCGGTCCCGAGGCTTTGACTAGCGGAAAAGTTTTGACTTGGTTCGACACTAAAACCGCTCGTCCTCACCAAGGCCCTCATTCTTGGTTCACGACCATGTCGGGAGGACAGCGTCAAGATCTTTCCCAGTACAACTATGGCGCCATCTCTTCCCTAGTTCTCACAGCAGACCGTTCTGCTCTTCCGCGAAGAGACAAGGAACCAGATGGTGCGCCAACTTCTCTCGCGGGTCGAATTGACCCCAAAGAGATGGGTTCTCGCGTGCAAAGGCAGGCACCCAAGGACATGGATAAAAAGAAGAAAAAGGCTGCCGACCGCCAGGACCCTTCGGAGAAGCAGGCAAAACGCAAGGCGGAGGCCTCGAACGCGTTTGGCTACGCCGACATTCTCGAGTCAACAAACGATGTAGAGGGTCTGACCTATAGGCCACGGACGGCAGAAACTCGGGACGTGTATCAGCACATATTATCGTCAGTACACACGGCTTTGGGAGACCAGGCACAGGATATTGTGCGCAGTGCGGCAGATACCGTGCTGGAGACGCTGAAGAATGAGGGACTGAAGGATTTCGACAAGAAGAAGGAGATAGAGGAGATCATTGGACCAATACCGTCAGAAACCTTCTCTCAGCTCGTCAATCTCTCCAAAAAGATCACAGACTATGGCGCAGAAGATGAAGAAATGGCAGACCCTGATGTCGAGCGCAAGGAGGCAGAAATAGACGACGAGGTCGGAGTCGCCGTGGTATTCGATGAAGAGGAGGACGAAGAAGAAGATGAAGAGGGCTACGAGGTGAAGGAGGATTCAGATGAGGACGAGGAAGAGGCTGCTGCAGACGAAGAAGTACCAGATGGAGGTGATGTTGGTGAAGAGGAGTTGGTGATAGGTGGTGAGGCGTCCAAGGATAAGAAGGCGAAATCCGACAAGAATATCGTCTCACCTCATTCCATCGACGCATTCTGGGTTCAAAGACAGGTTTCGGAGATCTATCCCGACCCAGTCACAGCGGCTGACAAGGCTGCGTCCGTGCTTTCTATTCTTGGCTCCGAGTCTGGTCTCCGTGACTGCGAAAACCAGTTGATGGAGCTTTTCGACTACCAGAGCTTCCACATCACGACAAAATTCCTCAAAAACCGCGATGTCATTGTTTGGTGTACGAAACTCATGCGCAGTGACGCGGATGAACGTGTTAACGTTGAAGTCGCGATGCGGGAGAAGGGCGTCGGTTGGATTCTACGGGAGCTGGCTGGAGACAGGCAAGCGAAAGCTCGCGCTCCAGACGCGATGGACGTGGACGAGAAACCTGCTGTACAGGTATCCAAGAAGGCCAACCTGGCCCCAGGCTCTACCGTTCAACCGAAGAAAACAGTGGATCTGGACAGCATGGCCTTCAGCCAGGGTGGCCATCTAATGTCCAATAAGAAGTGTAAACTCCCGGAGGGATCCTTCAAGCGCGCGAAGAAGGGTTACGAAGAAATACACGTTCCTGCGCCGAAATCGAAGCCTACTGCCGCCGGCGACAGCGTCCCCATATCCGACATGCCAGCTTGGGCACGGGAGGCATTCACTGTCAAAACCCTCAATCGTGTCCAGAGCAGACTATATCCCATTGCTTTTGGTACCGACGAACCTATTCTTCTTTGTGCACCAACGGGTGCCGGAAAGGTACGTGTTTGCTCATTGAACGTCGCCGCACAAAAGCTTACAAATTCACTAGACCAACGTCGCCATGTTGACTGTTCTAAACGAACTAGGCAAATATCGAGATGAGGCCACCGGAACGTTCGACCTTGATGCCTTTAAGATCGTCTACGTCGCACCGATGAAAGCACTCGTGCAGGAGATGGTCGGCAACTTCACAGCGAGGCTGAAGGTGTTTGGGATCAAAGTTGGCGAATTGACTGGAGACTCTCAAATGACCAAGCAACAGATTGCAGAGACCCAAATCATCGTCACTACGCCAGAGAAGTGGGATGTAATCACGAGAAAGAGCACCGACACGAGTTATACCAACCTTGTCCGACTCATCATCATCGACGAGATTCACCTTCTTCACGACGAGCGTGGCCCCGTATTGGAGAGTATTATAGCGCGGACCATCAGACGGATGGAACAAACCGGGGAGTACGTTCGTCTAGTTGGTCTCTCAGCCACTCTACCGAACTACCAGGACGTTGCCACATTCCTTCGTGTCGATGAGAAGAAAGGCCTATTCTACTTCGACGCATCTTATCGCCCATGTGGTCTCCAGCAGCAGTTTGTTGGTATCACCGAGAAGAAGGCTATTAAACGCTACCAGATCATGAACGAGGTCTGTTACGAGAAGGTCCTTGATCAAGCGGGAAAGAACCAGTCTCTCGTCTTC
Source organism: Marasmius tenuissimus (assembly GCA_029532415.1). Taxonomy (NCBI): domain Eukaryota; kingdom Fungi; phylum Basidiomycota; class Agaricomycetes; order Agaricales; family Marasmiaceae; genus Marasmius; species Marasmius tenuissimus. The sequence goes on along the minus strand of JAQOTA010000054.1, from coordinate 2,576,348 downwards.
GTCCACTCTCGGAAGGAAACAGCCAAGACGGCCAAGTTTCTGAGGGACATGGCTATGGAGAAGGAGACTATCACTCAGTTTGTTCGCCCTGATGGAGCAACCCGGGAGATCTTGCAGGAAGAATCCGCCAACGTCAAGGACCCAAATCTAAAGGATCTCCTTCCCTTCGGCTTTGCGATACATCACGCTGGAATGTCTCGGGAAGACCGTGGTCTGGTCGAGGAGCTGTTCGCTGATGGCTCAGTCCAGGTGCTGGTCTGCACGGCTACGTTAGCATGGGGTGTCAACTTGCCCGCCCACTCAGTCATCATCAAGGGAACCCAGATCTATAACCCGGAGAAGGGTCGCTGGACGGAATTGTCATCCCAGGATGTGCTGCAGATGCTGGGTCGTGCAGGTAGACCACAGTACGACACGTTCGGAGAGGGTATCATCATCACGAATCACTCCGAACTGCAGTACTACCTGAGCTTGCTCAACCAGCAACTCCCCATCGAGTCCCAGTTTGTGTCGAAGCTTGCGGATAACTTGAATGCCGAGATTGTTTTGGGTACCATCAAGAACCGGGATGAAGCCGTTCAGTGGTTGGGATACACCTACCTGTGAGTCTGATAGTCGTGGGCTTTGGTCGTATAAACTGATTATACTTTGCTTAGGTACGTCCGGATGTTGAGATCCCCGGGTCTCTACAGTGTTGGTGTCGACTATCAGGAAGATGATGACGGTTTGGTACAAAAACGTGCGGACATAGTACATTCGGCAGCCGTTCTTCTGGAGAAGTGCCAGCTACTCAAGTACGAACGAGCATCCGGACGATTCCAGAGCACGGAACTCGGCAGAATCGCGTCTCATTACTACGTCACTCACAAGTCGATGATGGTCTACAACCAGCATTTGAGACCTACAATGTCCATGCTGGAGCTGTTCAGGGTCTTCGCTTTGTCGAATGAATTCAAGCTCATCCCGGTGCGTGATTCACCACATATCTCATATCGACAATACTGAATGTCTTGTTGTTAGGTACGTCAAGAGGAGAAGATTGAACTTGCGAGGTTGCTTGAACGAGTGCCGATACCAGTGAAGGAAAGCGTTGAAGAACCGGCTGCGAAGATCAATGTTCTACTCCAGGCTTACATCTCACAGCTCAAGCTTGACGGTGCGCTCTCCGCTTTGCACTCCGATATAGATTATCTAATATGCGATCATTGTAGGTTTTGTCCTGTTGGCGGATATGGTCTTCGTACAGCAGTCGGCAGGCCGGTGAGTATCTACCTCAACTCCGCCCCATCATCATGCCAATCTCTTATTCCTAGTATCATCCGGGCTATGTTCGAGATCTGCTTGAAGCGTGGTTGGGCTGTTCCCGCGAAGGCCGCACTCGACCTATGCAAAATGGTTGAGAAGCGAATGTGAGCGCTCCCATCTAAAAGGAATATTTCAATACTGACCATAACATAGGTGGGGGTCCATGACTCCCCTTCGTCAGTTCAAGGGAGTTCCCACCGATGTCGTGCGCAAAGCGGAGGGAAAACAATTCGTAAGTTTTCTTCCATAATTCCCCAATTTGTCTCGGGCTGACTTGATTGTTGTTAGCCCTGGTATCGGTACTTCGATCTGGTAAGCATCTAACACATCTCATGATTGACCTTTTCTCTAATCCTTATTGCTCTAGACCCCTCCGGAAATCGGGGAATTGATTGGCATCCCAAATGCTGGGCGCTTAGTCCATCGACTGGTTCACAGCTTCCCGAAACTTCAGTGAGTTTTGTCTGTAGCTGAGCTCGTGGCGGGGCTGACGGACTCCTCAAGGCTTCAGGCGCAGGTGCAACCTATCACGCGGTCTCTCCTTCGGATTGAACTTACGATCGTCCCCGACTTCCGGTGGGATGAGAAGATTCATGGCGGCGCCGAAACATTCTGGATCTTAGTCGAGGATGTCGATGGGGAAGTCATACTCTTCCATGATTCCTTCGTTCTCTTGCAACGCTATGCTGAGGATGAGCACAACGTCACCTTCACCGTGCCAATGTTCGAGCCTGTTCCCCCCAACTACTACATCTCGGTCATCTCAGACAGGTGGCTGCACGCGGAAACAAGGCTACCTATCTCATTCAAACACCTCATCCTGCCGGAGAAATTCCCTCCCCCAACCCCTCTCCTCGACTTGCAATCGCTCCCAACATCCGCCCTACACAACAAGCACTTCGAGAAGATCTATTCTTCGTCGATTACCAACTTCAACAAGATCCAGACACAAGTTTTCCAGGCCCTGTATACTGCGGACGAGAACGTGTTCATCGGAGCACCTACTGGGAGTGGCAAGACCATCTGTGCTGAGTTTGCTTTGCTGCGGTTATGGAGCAAGCCTCAAGCTGCCCGCGCAGTATGCATAGAGCCATACCAAGAGATGGTTGACATGCGATTGAAAGAGTGGCAAACCAAGTTTGCCGACTTGGACAAGGAATTCGTCGCCTTGACAGGTGAAACGAGTGCGGACCTACGACTCCTTGAGAAGGGTGACGTCATTATCTGTACGCCATCACAGGTAAGCGTAGTTCCACGTACAAATTCTAAAGGTTTCTCATGAGTTTTCTTTCAGTGGGATGTCATTTCCCGGCGATGGAGGCAGCGGAAGAATGTCCAGAACCTTGCTCTCCTCATCGCCGACGAAGTTCACCTTGTTGGCGGTGACGTCGGGCCCACGTACGAAGTTATCATCTCCCGCACTCGATATGTGTCTGCGCAAACGGAAATCAAGACCCGTATCGTAGCCTGTGGCGTTTCCCTCTCCAATGCGAGGGATCTCGGAGAATGGATGGGCGCTCCATCTCACGCGATTTTCAACTTCTCTCCGAGGTGAGTATCTTCCTGACTTTCCCACTCGACCATTCTGATACGCTTTCATTGCCAGCGCTCGACCCCTCGATCTTGACATCCACCTCCAATCATTTACCATTCCTCATTTCCCTTCACTCATGATCGCGATGTCGAAGCCAGCTTACCTTGCAATCTGCGAGTACTCCCCCACCAAACCCGCCATTATCTTTGTGCCGTCCAGGAAACAATGTCGCATGACGGTCGACGACCTCCTCGTCCACTGTGCTGCAGATGAAAACCCCGATCGATTCTTGAACGTCGAATTGAGCGACCTGGAGGTTCATCTAAACCATTTGCGGGACGAGGGTCTCAAGGAAACGCTGAAACACGGTATCGGTTACTATCATGAGGCACTTGATGCTCAGGACAAGAGAATCGTGCAGAGGTTGTTCGAAAGTGGCGCGGTGCAGGTGTTGGTCGCATCCAAGGTCCGTATATCATTATCGCGCGTGTCCTTAGGTCGTTCTTCACTAAACTCTTCCTTCAGGACACGGCCTGGACCCTACCAGTAGCCAGCTACATGGTCATCCTCATGGGGACTCAATACTACGAAGGAAAGGAGCATCGGTACATCGACTACTCCATTCTGGACGTCCTCCAAATGATGGGACGCGCCTGTCGACCGAGGGAAGACGAACGTAGCCGATGCATACTGATGTGCCAACAGACGAAGAAGGACTTCTACAAGAAGTTCCTGGCTGAAGGTCTACCCATTGAGAGTCATTTGCCGACGCACATGCTGCACGATTACTTCCTGGCAGAGATCGCGGTGAAGACCATCGAGAACAAACAGGATGCCATGGTACGAGTTTTAAATATCAGAATGGGCTGGTTACTAACGCGATATCCCGATAGGACATTCTGACATGGACATACTTCTACCGCCGCATGACCCAAAATCCCAACTACTACAACCTTCACAACGTCAGCCACCAGCACCTATCGGACCATCTCTCGGAGTTAGTAGAAAACACTTTGCAAGACCTTGTAAACTCAAGGTGTATCGCCATCGGTAAGCTTTTTCAATTGTCACCCACCTGTAGCGTTCTCATTCTTCTGTCAGAGGACGAGATGGACATAACACCGCTCAACTTGGGCATGATTGCCGCCTACTACAACATATCTTGTGAGTTCCTTGTCTCCGTGTTGGGTATATTCTGATACTCATATGTCTGCCCAGATGTCACCGTCGAGGTCTTCACCCTTTCCCTCAAGGAGCGCACCAAACTCAAAGGCCTCCTCGAAGTTGTCGCCTCATCCGCCGAATTCGAAACTATTCCCATCCGCCGCCACGAGGACGTTATACTCAAACGGCTGTACGATCGTGTTCCTGTCAAGCTCGACTCCAGCAGCGTCAATTTCGAAGCCCCACACTTCAAGACCTTCCTTCTGCTGCAAGCACATTTCAGTCGAATCCAGCTTCCGGCAGATTTGGTCGCGGATCAGAAGTTGATTCTGGAGAAGGCTCTTACATTGTTGTCTGCTTGTGTGGATGTCATGTCTTCAAATGCCTGGTTGAGCGCACTCGGAGCGATGGATCTTGCTCAGATGTGTGTTCAGGCAGTGTGGGACAGAGATTCGGCATTGAAGCAGATCCCCCATTTCGAAGCAGAGGTAGGTCGAAGTGAGCTATGAAATGGTTCTTTTGCTTACAATACGGTCCTGCTTGTAGGTCATAAAACGATGCGAGGACGCAGGTGTCAAGACCGTATACGACGTAATGGAGATGGAGGACAACGACAGAGATAAGCTTCTGCAGATGTCACAGGCCCAGATGTAAGATCCGTCTTCGTAAACTACTGGCTCCGTTTCTGACTCGGCTTGTTCTTTAGGCATGATGTGGCCGCCTTTGTCAACTCCTACCCGACGCTGGAGGTCAACCATCAGCTCGTGAAAGGAGACTACACGGCGGGTGCACCCATCGTTCTCCAGGTTGCTCTCTCGCGCGACGCAGACGACGAGGACGAAGGACCCAGTGAGAGCGATCAAGCAGTCGTTGCGCCGTACTACCCTGGCAAAAAGATGGCCAACTGGTGGCTTGTAGTCGGAGAGCATTCCACCAAACAGCTACTCGTCATCAAACGAGTGACGGTCACCAAAACGCAGAACGTCAAGCTCGAATTCACATTGCCGAAGGGCAAGCATGATTCACTCAAGTTGTATGTCATCTGTGACTCCTATGTGGGTGCGGACCACGATATCGAGTTGGACGAGATTGATGTTGCGGAAGGCGAAGATTCGGATAGCGACGAGGACGACAGTGACGACGCCATGGAGGAGTGATGACTTGGGAATTTTTTGTTGTGACTGCTTTCTATATAGCTTACATTCTGTACGGTATACATATCTATTCGGCGCATGTACCATCAGCACGAAATGGTTCGAGTTCGGATCAGGAAATTCAAATTCAAATTGACGCGTTACGCATATGGTGTCACGTGCCTATTCACGGAAAAAATATTATTGGAACAAAATTGTGGTTCGACCCACTTGGTCACCTTTGTATCCTTCCCAGTCCTCTTACCCCACACAACCTCTTCCTGGCTTGCGATATCATGGCCCCTTCGAAAGACAACTACTTGGTCATTGGTGGGAGCGGTTTTGTTGGGCGACACATCGTCCAGCAACTGTTGAACCGAGGAGATACTGTCTCTGTCCTTGACATTGTCCAGCGCTATCACGACGTTCCTTTCTACTCTGCGGACATCAGTGACCAGGAGCAGGTTGCTTCGGCACTCAGAAAAGTGTGTTATCCCTTTCTTCTCACTCCACTGAATTCTCATGTTTTTACCAGAGCGGCGCGACATGCATCATGCATACCGCCTCACCTCCTGCTGGTTTGAGCGATCCCGCATTGTACTGGAAAGTGAATGTCGACGGAACGAAAGCAGTCATAGCAGCCGCTCAGCAATGCGGCGTGAGGAAGCTGGTGTTTACGAGTTCTGCTGGGGTGGTGTTCAATGGCAAGGACCTCGTCAACGTGGACGAACGTTTACCGTTCCCTGACCAGCCGATGGATGCTTACAATGACTCAAAAGCCAAAGCGGAAGAGGCTGTTCTCGCCGCCAATGGCAAGGACGGGTTGCTAACGGTTGCTCTACGGCCAGCAGGAATCTTTGGGTATGTCGACTGTTACTTTCTTTGTTTTTTCTTCCTTTACTCAAACAATGGCGCTTCACGTAGCCCTGGGGATCGTCAAGTCATGGCAGGATTGTACCGCGTCTTTGAAGACAAGAAAACCCACTTCCAAATTGGTGACAACACCAACCTCTTCGATTGGACATATGTTGGGAACGTGGCCCATGCTCATCTTCTTGCGGCGGATAGGCTCGAGACACCACCTCCTGCCCCTCCTCTTGGTCCTCTCGAAAAGCTCCCCACCGAGATACCCGACCTCACGGAAGCTGAACTAGAAATGGTCACAACTTCTCTTCCCCCCATCGACCTTACCGTAGGGCACCGAAGGATACCAACTTCCAATGCCCGTCCTCTGGGTCCATACGTAACGCCTCCTCCTAATGCCGAACAACTCTTAAAGACGTTCCAATCTCCGGAAGAAACCTCCAATCGCCCGGTCACACGTACCCGATTCGATTATATGTCCGAACACTCTCTCGCCCGGTCAAAACTAAGCAACCCAGAGATGCATCCTCTGCAGGTTGCTGGCCAGGCTTTCTTCATCACGAACGGAGAGCCCTGTTACTTCTGGGACATGCCACGGTGTATATGGCGCAAGCTCGATGCAATGTTCCCAGGACACTTGACCTCACGCCGTCGGATGGTTCTGTCGTCCAGCGTGGGCCTCGCTGTAGCCTGGGCGTCGGAATGGTGGGGATGGGTAGTGGGGAAAGAGCCCGCGCTCACCAAGTTCAAAGTTACCTACAGCTGTGTCAACAGATGGCACAACATCGAGAAGGCCCGCCGGGTGTTGGGGTACGAACCCCAAGTTGGGCTTCAGGAGGGCGTTGATTTGATGTTTGAGGTAAGAGCTTTTGCCAACTTTCTGAAAATATCTTTCTGACTTTCTCGATACCAACAGTGGTGGCGATCGGAATATGTCGGTGGTACACATAAGACCGCTCACTAGGACTGTTTCTGTTGGATTATTTATGGTACCATTTATGTCGCTGGAACTATTAATGCATACTTCATGATCTTCTAGTTCACAATTCGATGACCGTGGTCCTCCCGTCGGTTCTCCTTGGGGAGATCAACCTTCCTGCTTTCACTATTGTGTTTTCCACTGGTAAAACGGGTGGAGCTATCCCGAACTTCGGAGTTCTAGTCGATCCCATCTTTGGCGATTCAGTGAACCTGGTGATGATTCGAGATCACCTGGATACGTGAGCACATGCAGGAAGGCCAGACGAAGACACTCTGGTGTCGTGCTTTCCTCCTCCGGAGACTTCGCAGGTTCGCAACTCGGTCCTCAAGCAGGCATTCTCACTTCTTAAGCATACGTTTGTGGCCTTGACCTCGGGTTTTAGAGTCTGAACCAAGCCGTCTGGAAGTATAAAGAGTGCACTTCAACCTGGCAACTTTCCTCAAGCGACTTATCCTTTGTCGTAGTTCCAGCGCGTCTTTCCTTCAACTCAACGTTCTCACATCTCGTATTCAACATGGTCCGCATCTGCACCACCGTCGTAGGCATCCTCGTTGCTCTTGCGACCGCTTCTCTCGGAAAGCCCGTTGGCATCCAAACTTCCGTCGCTGATGTCCAGCAGGATATGCAGGACATCCGCTTAGACTCCCTCCCTAAACTCACCTCCGCTGTTCAAAACCTGGGCTCCTCGCCTGACGAGGTTACGGGCAGTCAAGTACAGGTGCGTGCCGTGCATAGTCTGGTCGCAGTCCCGTGCTGACCATATCCGACGGAAATCCCGCAGGCCCTTAACAGCGGCGCAGTGGGGCTTCTCAACGCGTTGAACAAACTTGATTCAGACATCAAGGTGTGTACTTCACACGACTCCTTCGCTCGTCGTGATGCTGACTTCGAACTAAATACCAGGGCGTACCCTCAGTCTCCTCTGACGAGGCGGCAAGGGTTCTGGGCACACTTAAGGAGGCCCACCCCAAGATTGTTAGCCCAATCGACGAGCTCAAAGGCAAAAGCACCGCTTTCACAGGAAACAAAACAGGCTTAAAGACTCCTATCCGCGTTCAAATGGGCAAATTGAAGACCGCTTATGTCAAAGTGGCCAACGATTTCTTGGAAAAATCTCCTGTACGTCGCCTTTGGTTCGAATTGTCTCAAAATTCTCAACTTTTGTTTCCAGGAGGGCCCTTGGAAGGACAGTGGAATGGCTTTGAGATCCGACGCAATTCAGCATTTTGACGAATGCTTGAAGGCTTTTGCTTGATGAGTTATCATCGCCTTGCGGGTGCGCAACTTCCCGGCCACCGAGTTGTCGTTCGTTTTTCCCGCCCTCTTGGCGAGATTCTATTTTCGTAAATACTCATCTTTTCTTCGTCCTGTTGCTCGAAGCAATATGTATCTGTACCATCGTCTCGTTGTCCCTGTCATTGTAGAGTATGATATCGCAAGCATTCTCCCTTCAAAGTCTTGGAAGAACAGTTATCCGGAAGGGGTAAAAGGCAGCGGTAAGCACTGCATCGCAAGAAACCGGGCGGCGGGATATAGCTATATACGGGCATATACGCTAGGTGGGGTGTGATTATACTGCAGTATACTGGATGATAATCCAAATACCGCTATGTCCTTTCACCCGGTTTTTTGTGATGTGTCCCTGCCGGAGAGCAAGGAAGCGAGAGATGTTGCGCGTCAACCAGTGAGCTACGTCTGTCGAGTTTAGCGTGGTTTCCTGAGATATAGGGTCGATTGGTCCAACTCATAGTTGTTCTTCCGGAATTTACGAGGTCGTAGAACCCGCCCCCTACGTTAATACTTCCCGATGCCAGATATAATATATAACGTCCAGCGCCTGAAGTTTGAAGGGTCGGCCGTTGCTGGATGCCCGGACGATGTAGCATCTGTATAGCGAGTTGAGGAGCCAGCACACCTGCCTGCCTGGGGTCCCGGAGGAGGCTCAGTCTTCTGATTGCCTAGTCCAATTTGGTGTTCGCCCAGGTCTCACAGCTGGGGCAAAATCTTATTTCGTTGCGGAATATGTAGCAGAACTATGACGTTTTGGTTTCCGGTGAGTATTTCGACACCAGAAATGAGAAATTCTGCACAAATTCAACTATATGTGTTGAACCGTTAGGCTTCATGTTCACCCCCCTAGCTGTGTCTAAGTTCATCGCAGGCACCGGAGACACCGGATCTTTTGGGCTTGGCAATGAGAGAGTGTGTATTTGGAGTCTTCGCGCGACATCCGCGTCCCCCATTTCGGAGGAACCGTGTAGTCTCATAGTTCCCTTCAAGTTCATTTACCTGTCAAGCAGACAGCGAGCGGTACCTCTCAGTTGGCGTTGCGCCAAACCACATTGGCCATTCGGTCCGTCACATTGCGTACACGACTCGACTTGATAATCGTGAGGGATTTCTGTGGGTATAAGAAGTGGATGGTAGCAGTATGGCGACTACAGTCAATTGAGCGACCTTTCTCTCGTGTCTCAGCACGGCACCCCAAAGCTCACAAGCCTCTGTATAATGGTCCACATCTTCAGCACCGTCCTGACCGTCCTGGTCGGCCTCACCAGTCTTTCACGAGCCACTGCGGTCGACGACGTAGTCCGATACGCCGACGAGCTTCGTGAAGACGTCTTCCCTCCCGTCAAGACTGCCGTCGAAGATTTACCAGGTAGCTCTTCCGAGCTCCAGGTCTGCCATGTCGTGGTAGGTACTTGCAGACGGCAATCGGTGTTCACCGAGGCTCAGGCTCCTGGCTGACACATACGCACAGGCAATCCAGGCAGGGTTCGTGAACGTCGCGCTTCAGAATGAGAAGATTGGTGAAGCAGTCATGGCAAGTCGTTTCCGCGCTCGTGTCTTTCGATCGTGAGTTTACCTTTGCTGGACTGTGGATAGAACACGACCAATCTCGACTTCATACAAGGGGGAAGGATCTTTTGCAAATTCCAAGCGGCCCATCACGTCCTTATGGAGCTCATCAATGGAATTGTTTCGAAAAATTCCAGCTTTATAGAGGATAAGGCATGGTTGAGAGCTCCTATGAGAGCTCAACTCACCGAAATGCGAGCTGGCCACGATGCTGTGACCAAGACTCTGAGGGATAGGGTCCCTGTGAGTTGGTCTCCCCTATTTGCTTCTTCTGCTGTTACTGAGCCGTTTCATGCAGGAAATCTTGAAGGAACACGTCCAGGCGTTGAACAACGATGGTGATCAGCAACTTGCGATCGCACAGAGTGCTTTTGATCCCTTGAAATAGTTTCCAATGTTGTCTGAGGGAGTGAAGAACTGTATAGACACAATCTTTACATGTACATACCGCCTTGACAGGGAAATGGCTACGAATCCAAGCTTTCTCTGATACTTTGCTCCCACAAATCGGCAAATTCACCGATGTTACGGCCGCTACTCATGCTCAGTGCTTCGAACGGGACCATATTGTGTTGGTTCACAGGTACGTTGGTATTGGCCGCCGGGTGAGAGCGCGAATCGATGACCCGAAGAATAGGTTTGCCTTGCGCTCTAGTCTTCACCTCGTCCAGCTCATCGTAGGTGAACAAGAGGGGATCAGTCCGGGTGGCGAATGGATTGAAGTCGACGACGTGCGCTCTGGATAGGTCCCGTGTCAAGAGAACATCGAAGACGTCTGGTGGGGTCTTGTCAGCGTCATTGTTGAATTGCGTCAATCTTCTGGGAAGCGCGTACAATCATTGCTAGAAATCCATCTCGGCTTGATTTTCGTGTCCCAGAATCGTTCGATTGCAGTTGAGATTTGCTCTCTCGTTTCCGGCTCGTTCAGGAACTCGTAGTAGTTGTTATCCCTCTGACACATCGCTGGATCGGTCAGGATCGGGACTGGACCAAGATGAAAAGCATACCTATGAGTTTATTATCCCTAACAAAGCATCGAAACTCTCTGTTACGCTCCATATGATACCACTTCCTCAGCACCAACTCCAACTCATAGGTTTCTGGGGTTGAAGGTTGTGATCCACAGCCTTCAAAGACGCAGTCGGAATCCAGGTCATGGTTGATGAAGTCGGAGGATTTTAAGAGCATGTATATCTCAGCAGGACTAGTGCATTTCAGCGGTGACGATGCAGGAAGAATCCAGGATGCGTCCTATATGAAGCTTTGTTGGTCGATTCGCTGAGCTTGAAAGGTGAGTTCAGGAGTACCTTTGGTGATGAGAAGTTCAACTTCGGAAAGACTGCACCCCCGTATTCAGATATGCATTCCCTGATTTTCGAGTCCAGTTCCGGAAACGAGTATTGCTGGCCCTCGTCTTCTTCTTCAATACTCTCTTCCTCGTCGTCACTTTCTTGTCTTTCGTCGGAGGTCCTGGGATAAGGCTCGATTAGGAGGTGTGCCGTCTACATTTTGACGAATGACATACTCGTTTTCTGAGCCTTTCGGTACAAAGATCCCGTCGGCATTGAGATAGTCACAGAAATCTTTTCCGAGAGGCTTGATTATCGTCGACTTGATGCTGATGTCGCGAAATGTTGGGTACCATGATGAGAATTGAAAATCGAGGATGTACGACTTGGGATATGTAGTCAAAGCCATTTTGACATGAATCATCAAACGGATTTTGCCGATCACGACGTCGCCACGCGATTTCCAGGCCATCCCTTGCTTTCTGCACCTTTCTGCGCAGGCCCGAATCTGTGCCGGTAGCCTCAGACGAGGATCTCCATTTCTCTCCATCCAAAGGTATATCTCCTTTGTTAAGCCTCGGCTTCAGATCTTCGGTCTGAAAGTTGAAGCTTTGAGGCTTAGGGCCTGTTCGGTACCGGAGACCCCAAAATTGACTCTGAGCCTGCGGTCCATATTTTGGCGGGTGGGTCCCTGTCAGCCCCGGCCTTGGCCTGCATACCGCACGGGCCCAAAGTTTAGGCTTACATAGCCCTCATACTGAGACTTATAGGGTTCGCTAAAGTCGGCGCCCGGAGAAATAGCGCGAGTGACTCGGAGGCAGTCATCATTAGCGTGATGACCAGCGTTGCGTCAGTTTGGATCTGCGGCGGATTGAGGTCTGACTCTGGTCAGTTACTGGTAAGCTATCCGTGCGTTAACGTTAACAGACACAGCCAAAAAAAACCACAGCTTCCTTGCGATGTTATGCGCTGACATCAAGCTAATACCAGAATTTTGGGTCCCATTAATCGTTTGCATCTCTGAGTTTTGTTGAACTGTTGTCGGCCGGTGGGCTCGGAGGTTTTGGGTCTGAACTTTGTACTTGGCTCCTACACAATGTATGTACAGATCCAAAACCTTTTTCCAAATCTCAAAGCTGATTAGTGCTTGTATGTGCTTTGGAAGCTGCATCACCGGAGGGTTATGGTTCAATATAAGGAGATCCCGTAGAGCACAATATCCTGGTCGCTCCCTTTCGAGCTGACACTGCCAGACAGCGAGACTACTTGGAGAGTCAAAGAAGGGTAAAACCGTAAATTTACCGAGGCTTCGGTGTATCTGCAGGTTAGTTGCCAGAGGTAGCGTTACATCGCAATGCCCAGTAAAGTTACCCTTCTACACGCTGGCAGTTACCTGGCAAGCTACTAGTACCAGGAGGGTCGAGAAGACCTCTGGAGAGCACACGGCTTGTGATGACCTCCCGGCGGCCAGAACAGGTCGGAGGGGACGCACGTCGCAACTCGACAAAGAAGCAGTGTTCTCGCCCCCCACCACCCGTACAGATTACTCCCGACTATTACAGGTCGGCAGTGTTAATCCTCCTTGCCTCCAAGCCCATCGAGTCATGACGATGTTGGGATGTAATATATAAAAAGCCCTTCCGCACTTGTGATTTTGATCCTCAAGTATGGTCACGTCAAGAGGGTCTATACCCGCAGCATTTGAATCAGCCCTCACCACTCAACGTATGATCATCCAGCCCACCGCCACCCTCTCGGTACGTTAAAGCTTCCTGAGAGACCATATAATCCTCGTCCCAAACCTTCGACTCGTTTACAGGTTGCCTTCTTGGCGTATGGTATGTGGGTCAGGCCTCCGCCACCAACAACTCGATCACTTCACCGAACGATCCCCTAGGTACCTATCTCACCCTGTTCCTAACAAGCCTCTCCATTCTCGCGCGAAAACGAAGGAATCTATGCTCGTCTGCCAGCTCCCGATACAGTCCTAAAGCCCACCTCACGCAAATCATATTACTTTTTGTGGCGACCACCATTACCAATGGCGTCTACGTCGTATGGACCGCCCGGGACATGTTAATTTCCTTCGATGCGTTCAAGAATGCCTCATACGACGACTATAGGGAGAGAATGAGGGGTGGAGGAGCCAGAGTTGTTCTTCAGTAAGACATTCTATCAAACCTTGACTCACAGCGCTCTGATTCACGTTTAGAATTATTTTTGTCGTGTCGGCGGTGATCCTAAAGTAAGTGCTTCTTCGCACCAGAGGGCTAGTGGTGGCTGACGTGCCGACGTTCCGTGATTTCGCGTTAGTGCGATCGTCGATTTTATCTTGGTAAGCGAGTTCACTCTTTTCATAAATGAAGACACCTACGCAGTTGGCAATTCGGCAGATCACTCGTTGTTATTTCATCTGGAATAACAGTAAACGCGTGGCGATTCCTCTCATGGTGGTTTCCATCCTTGTCAACCGTACGTTCCTCGAGTTCCTCGCGCCTCGCTCTGTGTATCCTGTGGCCAAATCTCTGAGCTTGAGCGTTGGTCAGTTATTGGAATCACTACAGTTTCTTTCTACGGCCTGGACTTTAGCGCGTGGCCCTATAGTTCAATACGGAGCGAGAAAGTAGCAAAGCCTCTCATATTAGCCTACTTTCTCTTAAGTCCGATATTGAACCTTGTATTGACGCTTTTGACGGGTGAGTCCTTCAGGCCATTTCGTCATATTGGCGCCAGCGAGCGACATAGCTAACACTCTCAGCGGGACGGATATGGTGGATCTGCAGAGAGGTACGGCCGCTCCTAGGCCGCGCAGTTCACAAAAAGTATAACACAGTTGTCGCGATAATGTAGGTTCGACTTCGACAATCCCATTTAAGATCGTGTTGGCTTACTTCTGAGATAGACTCGAATCCGGCATCATATATACTTCAGCGCAGCTGTTGGGCCTGATCTTCGCCTTTGCAATTCAGAGGCCCCGCATATTTCCCTTCAACCCTTTACCTATCATTGCCACTGCTGCGGTGAGCACATTCAGTTTTTGACATCTCATCCGTCGAACATTGACTCACCTTGGTCACTATTTTCAGGGCATCACACCTACATTGCTGACAGTCAGAGTTGCTCTGAGCCAAAGCGTGGAGAGTGCTGACTCGATGGTGGTAGAGGAAAGCCTGAGATTTGAAGAGGGGTTGAATCGCGTACGGTCCATGGTTGACTTGAGTGGACCTGTGACTGCCACGTTGACCGACGAGGAGATAAGTATTGCTTCGAGCAGCAGAAGAATAGTTGGAGATAGTGAAGGTCGATCGCGGTAATCGTAAAAGTATCATTTCGGAGGCTAAGTCTGATCAGGCTGGCTGCGAAGTTGCGCCCACAGGGACCCACAACTCCGGGTTGGATAGATCAAGGATAAACAGGCCCGTCCTAGAGAATGCGGTGGGCTGAGTATGCCAAGGTATAATTTGGAGAGCTATACATGCGACGCACAGTGAATCCGAGGTTCAGTACGGCGAACATCGTTCCTCCGTTTCGGCTTTGTTAGATATCATATAGTAGTTGCATTCATAACAATACTGTCCAAGTCGAGTTTTGCACAGGCGGGTGTATAATGATGCGCTGTGGTACCGTTGCTTTAACTTATCCATTGTCTACCCCTGACACGCCAGCGACTTATGGCAAATTTACAACACTCTCTGTTGTGAGTATCTCGGGCCGGATTTGATGGTATTTTGGACTGTTCTTCAAATAGCTTCTGCTGTGCTCCTGTCTGGAAGGCTATTAAATCTCCAATGCTTTGACTTGGTCGAACTCGTATTCAAGACCCGTTTTCTCTACATGATCTAGAGGTTATGCGACGTTCATTTCTGATGGACGGATCGACTCCAAGAATGTTACTATCCGTACAATATGGTTGTACACGACCCCCTGGTCTGTTGGTCCTCCATTTCATTGTAGTGATGGACGCCAATCGTGATGTGCTGTAAGTGAATCCATCTTCTCTCTACGTCGTTTCTGATTGCTTTTTGTTAGTGGAAGTGTTCGGTATGCATGTGCTTTATGCTTTACTCCTCGAAAAGTCCTCATTTTAAATATCGCTACGAGCCCACGCAGGGCATTCAGAGCGGATATGTACTACGAAACTCCCTTTAGTCGTCTCGAGGTGTCAAGTTCCGTGTTATGTTATCCCTGCTCGCTTTTCTTGAACAGTGCGGCCCAAGGGTACGGCCGAGCTTTGGGTATGATGACTTGGAATGTCAAGATCTTGTATGGCATTATGGGAGATGCGAAGTAAGCCTCTACGGCTCTCCTCCTGAATACAACTTCATATCACGTATCACGTTAGACATTGGCGCGTACGTTGAGAACATAGGGGGGGCCTAGTGATCCTGTATTCTTGCCCGAACTCGTTTCTTGAGCCCGGAAAATCAACGAATTTGCATGCATGGCGTGTTCTAGTTCTGGATACCTGACTGAGAGGTATTCATATCCGGATGGGATGGTAATAATCGCCGGTACACTGAAGAATATCGAGTCTTCTCGACACGATCAAGTAGTGGGCCGTTGCGTCTGAGTACGCAGGAGCATGATCTGGCAGAAACTCGGGGAAGGTGGGCTTTTCGAGTCGGGGCAATTCGTACCATACGGAAGAGATACCCGGGTCGAGAAGGTAATTTCGAGATTCCGTGAGCAAGTAAAGCCTAACAGTCGCTGCGGCCGTTGTTTGTGTCAAGTTTGTGTAGATTGTATCGGCTCCTTGAACTTCGTTATATTCCTCCCAAATCGCTAGCGTTTTCATGTCCATGGAACCTGACTTTGGAGCGCCCGCCCAGACCCAGCACTTCCGAAACGGCGCTCAAGTTCCACTGTTACTCCGAAATGTGGCAGCCTTGGAAGGCTTAAGATCTGGAGCCTTGCTTATACGCGGTTCCTCGCATACTAATTACCACGTAATACCACTGTCGCCAGCTTCGTTGCGGATGTCTTGAGGACTGAGGAGGTTTTGGACGTTTTTCGCGTCTTAAGCTCAGATTCCGGCGACAGAGCGAGGGGTTAGTTCAACGTGGTAAAGTTAGTTCGGGATCACGTGGCAATAACCTCCTTCCTGTGTCAACAAACGCAAACTGGGAAGGAAACAGCTGAGCTTGCCAGTTTGCTCGCTTCCGCCGTCCAAACCCTTTTTCTTTCCCTTCCTTTCCTCACTCTTTCGACTCGTCCTTGCATCTGTCACTTGGGAGAAAAATGGCCGACACTATTGGTATTGCCAACCTGCCCAACCAGGTGAGCCCAAAATTCATGGATTTCCAAATGGCACCATATTTTCGTCTGTTCCTCCGGTTGTCAATGCCTGAAGGCACCGAATCGCGCCCAGAGCGTCATTTCCTTTTGGAATTTTATTTTTGGTGGGATGGGGACTAACAATTTGGGGTTCTGCACTTGTAGAGGCATAAAATCGTGGCGAAACGTGGTGCTCATTTCACGCTGATGGTTGTTGGTGAGTTTCATTTCCGTCCAATTGATTCGTATGCAGCGAGGAATTTCTTGCCAGTATTTGGCGCCTTATACGCTGCTTGCGAGCCTTGTTTTAGTACAGTCCAACTGACATGTCGTCTCAGGCGAGTCTGGTCTTGGAAAAACCACTCTCATCAACACCCTTTTCTCAACGGAGCTCTCCCCGGCCAAGAACTACACGAAGAGGCATGCGAAGCAGCTGGACAAGTTGACTGAAGTTGATATCATCAAGGTTCGTCTGTCCACGTACCTTGAGCTTAATTCTGTAGTTGACACCATAAATCCTCACTTACAGGCCGAGCTCGAGGAAAAGGCCTTCAAGGTCAAGCTCACCGTTATTGACACGCCTGGATTCGGAGACTACGTCAACAACAGGTGAAGACCACAATAACCCTCCGTCTCCGAGCTGCCGACTAAACTACTCGTTGCCTAGGGAATCCTGGACGCCCATCGTTGAATTCATTGACGACCAACACGAAGCGTACATGCGCATGGAGCAGCAACCTCAAAGGGAAGAGAAAACCGACCTGAGGGTTCACGCCTGCCTCTACTTCATTCGTCCCACCGGCCACACGTATGTCTTTTGAATTGATATTCGGTTTGTGTGTGGAGACTTACATTGTCTATAGCTTGAAGCCTCTCGATATCGAGATCATGAAGCGATTGGGAACTCGTGTCAACCTTATTCCTGTCGTTGCAAAGGCCGACACCTTGACACAGAATGACTTGCATGCTTTCAAGCAGCGCGTACGTCTTCATGATACTCTCTGTCACGTCCGGAACTCATGTCTCTTCTCTTCGGTACAGATTCGAGAAGTCATTCAAGCGCAAGGCATTCGCATCTACATGCCCCCTGTTGAAGCCGATGACCCTGAGGGAGCGGAACACGCCTCCACTCTTGCTGAAGCGATCCCATTTAGTATTATTGGATCAACGGAAGATGTCAAGACCCCTGACGGAAGAGTTGTCAAGGGTAGAGAGTACTTGTGGGGTGTTGCCGAAGTCGAAAACGAACAGCACTGCGACTTCAAGAGGCTTCGCTCGCTACTCATCCGCACTCACATGTTGGATCTGATCTCAACAACCGAAGAGAAACACTATGAGAGCTACAGGCAACAGCAGATGGAGACCAGGAAGTTCAACGAGCCCAAGGTTTGTACAACTTACCCTTGTTCGATCCTATTGTCGCTGATTTCATACGCTTGATCTGTAGGTTAAGAAACTCGACAACCCCAAGTTCAAGGAAGAGGAGGAGCAATTGAGGAAGAGGTTCACCGAGCAGGTCAAGGCCGAGGAAGCTCGCTTTAGACAATGGGAGCAACATGTAAGTCTCATGCAAAGCACCCCAGATGTCGTAGCTAATAACTATTCCTCCAGCTCATCGCTGAGCGAGACCGTCTCAATAAGGACTTGGAGATGGCCCACAGCGCGATCAAGCAGCTCGAGGCCGAGCTCGATAATCTCCAAGTCGGTTACGGACGAGGATCTGCCAGGCGGTAAATCCCTTGATTCTTTCTCACAAACCCGCGATCTTCCTGCTTGTATACCCGAAGGACGCTCCTCCAATCATGCGATTCCCCTTGCGGTCCTTACTCCCGTACTCGTTCTTTTCGTTCTTTTTGTATCGTTGTTCTCCTTGCCTACCCTAAGGATTCTTGCGTTACCATATACCTATAGTGGTTTGCCGGTTCCTCCATTCGTATGGATGTCTCTCTCTTTCACGTTGTCATTCCTCTGTTGCTCTTGGATTCGAAATATAGTATATAACGGCACTTCAGGGGGCCAGTTAACTCGACCGATTCCTTCCATTTTTATTGAGCGACGTGCAATGGGATTCAGAAATAGGCAATTCGTTTATGAGCGCTCGAAATTAAACACGCATATCGTGCTGGAGTTCAGTGAGGCCCACAACATTCTTCCCTCCATTCAATATCTCCCATTGCCAACTTCTTCAACGCACACATCCAGTTCTCTTGTACCATTAGCCGCTGCGTTTATCACCCTCAGGCCTCAGATCACCAAAACACGTCGGGTGACCTTGATATACCGATTTTTGAGGTCGACCCAAGAAGTTGAAGGCGTCCAAAAGGCGTTGTACTGTGTAGTAGCTTCGAGCTTAGAGTAAGGCGGCCCAGGATCCTAACCTGCTCCAAGCAACCGCTAGCGGCCCTGAACAGAGCTATATACAGCATGGTCTACGCTGGTCTACGCTATCACTATAGATACTCATAAACGCGCGACTCGTAAGTAGCACCCTTTTGAAATCCTCTTGTGAGGGTGCCTGGCAACTTGATGGAACAAGAATCATTTCTGCATTGTAGCATTTCCAAGAGATTCTGATTCAAGTTAGTGCACTAGGACCGAGTAGAGGCCCTGAGCTGAAGCAAATTTGTCTAACAGTGATTGAACGGAGGTTACAGCTTTGACAACTTTGGCTGGCGAAATTGCAGGATCGCGATTGGGAGCCGCTCGGAGAGCGTACCGGTGACTCGGCCGCTCTAATGCCGCAAACCGGCGACGCAGGGTGGTGATGTAATACAGTCCGAGCCAACCCGACCCGGAGTAATTTGTTCCTTGGAAAAAATCATCCCGCAAAGCCCAGACTCCAGGTCAAGCTCCGCATATACCTCTTGCTCATCGACCACGACGTCGACGACGATGAGCGCAAAGCGTTTCCCGCAGAAACGGCTACCCGTCATCGTCTATGGACGCCAGCAACGCTCCCTTTACACCGCACCTGTCGTCAGCGGTAACCCTCGCAGTCCCACAATCCAGTCTACAGCGCCTAGAATACTAGCCGACGCTGGCAAAGGCAGCGAGCAACACTCTTCCAACGCTACTCATCACTCTAATAATGCTATTCTGGCATTACCCCATCCATATTCCAGTTCTTCCTCGAATGCACCGTCAAACCCTCTCCCTTCTGCACTTCCAAATCCACATTACCTTCTCAACTCGACTTCGGGTCATTCATCGACTCAATCGAAGCAGGGTAATGTCAAGCGTCGTACCAAGAAAGGCCAGAAATACCAGTTGGACGTCGGAGCATACGGAATACCAAAGAAACCCTCGACGACATCGCCACGGAACTTGCAAAACGGTTCTTTGTCTGTTAGTGTTGGGGAGGACGCTTATTTCATACGGGAGGATGCAATTGGGGTTGCTGATGGTGTAGGAGGATGGTCAAGACTAGGCACTCCTTCATCAAGCACAGTTACACCCTCAGCCCTGTTTGCAAAGCACCTCATGCATTATTGCTCCGCAGAGATACACGACTTCCACAGCACGAAATCCGCAATACCCCCACCCTCTTCTTCATTCAGCCCTGCTCTTAGTAATCTGTTATTGTCTTCGCCGTTCTACTCGCCATTTTCATCTCCGTTCTACTCCCCGTCTTCTTCTCAATGGTCCCCGTTCTCACCTCCAGCACCGCCTCAGCTGTTCGACGAATTCGAAGACATGGATCAACAGCTCTCCGAGGAGCTAGAGGAGCTTGAAGAGGGCATTGACGTACTTATGCTACTGGAGAGAGCATATCAGAAAACGCTCGACGCGCATGTCATAGATCCGCCTTCCACGCCGGAATCATCGCGGTCCAATACGCCACCGACAAATCCTCTATCGTCAGCCACTTCCGCCTCATCGCCTCACTCATGGTATACATCCCTTACATCTACGGTCACCCCGAAGAAGGATCCAGAGAAAGACAAAGTTCCTTTGATGGCCGGTTCTTCGACTGTGCTTCTTGCAGTCCTAGACCATGTTCCCAAAGGTCAGTTCGAAGTCAAGGTGGAAATGCAACCGAGGACAGATCGCGACGGTGGTTTGGAGACCGCGGATGCATCGGATGAGTTACAGGCGGTCGTTAAGCTTGCGCATGTGGGTGACTGTATGGGGATGCTCGTTCGAGGTGATCAAGTGGTGTGGAGAAGCGAGGAGATGTGGTGGAATGTGAGTCAGCCCTATCTTGCTTCTCTAAACTTGGAACTAATTTGACGTATCTGATTCGCCAGTTCAATACTCCAGTCCAACTAGGGCCGCTTTCACCAATTACCCCGGCCAATACCGTCACTTCGGCACAAAGCTTTACCCTTCCTGTTCAAGCTGATGATATTCTTATCCTTGCCTCCGATGGACTCAGCGATAATCTCTGGGATGAAGACGTGATAGATGAAGTCAATCGATTCAGGCAGGGCGGATGGCTCAACTCGGCAGCAATACAGGACACTAGCGCGGCGGATAGCCTTCTACGGAGACGGACATTGGCCGGCATGCTTTCAGAGGCATTGTGCTCAAGAGCAAAGAAGGTTTCCGGACGGAAGAAGACTAGGTCGTCAGCTTCGAAAGGGTCTAATTCTACCTCGGCATCAGGAACAACAACGCCGGTAGAGGGAATTGTAGAGGAGGAAGAGATACCGTTTGCGAGGAGGGCGCGAGAGGCGGGTAGATTGTTTAGTGGCGGAAAGGGTGATGGTGAGTTTTGTCGATTCTCTGGTCTTGATAGGATGACTTATTGAGTGTCCTTCTAGATATATCTGTCGTCGTCGCGGTAATATCGCCAGCCAATGAATCCGCGGCCCACGAGCCGTCGCAGGATTCGCCATGCTAGGTGGACGCGTGATATTCCCCTCATTTCTCGTTTTACTAGGTCCGGCGCTCTCGTACCGATCTTCTTTCCTGATTCCTGCTCTTCATGTATCATTGTTTTCTTTGAATCTTTTGCTTTTGCTTCGACTCGTTGCATCATCGTGTTACCCCTCCCGCATAAATCCGATTCTTCATGGACACATTACTCCATTGATTAGAAACAAACGGCCGTTCTTTACTCTAAAATTATGGGATTCCTATCATCTCTCCGCAACAGCGCACACATATATCCTTTATTCATTATTCAAGAGGTCCTTTCTAGACCCATACTTACTTACCTATGTAAAATACCTCAAGCATGTACTTATCGTCCTAAAATACTCTGTATCACGGTTGGAGAATATCTGTACATCCAGCGAACTTTCAAGATCGCCATACGATGGACTTCAACGCTTCAAAATGAGCAGTGTCGGCCCGGATAACCAAGTAATATCCGGTGGCTGTACCTCGGCTCGAACGACACTGGGACAAGGTCGGACTCATTCAACGTATTCAACGTCGACCATCAACTCTATTCGTCTTTTCCTGTCATAAACGGATGAGATGTTCTTGGCTGCAGGTATGTCAGGCAATATCCACGTAATTTGACAGAACGAGTATTTACACGCAGTCTTCACATTTGTCACTGACAGCTTCCTTAAAGTCAGGGGCTTTTCACAACGGCGTGTTCAACACTATGGTGCAAACGGCCTAAACACCGCTACTTTTGTACAAAATAAATAGCACATGCGGTTTCGATCATAATGCTTAAGTATCTAACAGAAAAACACATACATATACATAGATTAGAATCCTCAGACCGATAGTCTATAGGACCAAAATTGACCGAGTTATTCTTTCGAAGTTTGGCCAATTTTGGCGCGACCCTAAGCGCCCGTCTAAGCGCCCGTCAAGCGCCGGTTAGCGCCAGTCCAACTGTTGTTCTGAGAGTCCTCGAAGTCTATAAGGAGGGTAAAAAGAAGTCCAGAGCCTCAAAGAAACCCAGTGGGCGGAGGGGGGACGCCTGTTGTTGTTTTTTTTTTGAGTCCTGGCAAGGCCACTGAGATGGGCGCTAAAAGTAGGCGCGCAGACCAGTTGTTGTCGGGCCAATTTGGCGCGTGTCCAAAGTGGCGGTGACTAGACCGTTTGCACCATAGGCAAAAGCAGAACCATCATGAGCTCGTCTAGTACTGCTCGCACTGCTGAAGAAACAAAACTTCCAGGCTTTGGACTTCCTGTAAACACACACCCGGAAAACGGTCGACTCTCCGCTCGAGATTCTTCAAGATCCTGTTTCCCCAACGCCATAACCTCATGGGCCGCCTCCAATATGGTTGTTAGGGAGCAAACGATGTTGGTCATGATCAATGAGATCACGGAAAAACCAGAGTGGGATAGAAAAGTTAATGATCAGACCATCGTCGCCAAGTGGAAGAAAGAGGCATTGGGTAAAGAGGGGGTGGACTTCTCGGAGACAATGTTCAACTATGTGAGGAAGATCTCTTCTACGTGTTGTACCATGGACTCACACTGATCGATCACAGTGTATGGCAGAACTTCGCGACAAAGCTGCTCATTTCGCCCAGACTGGACGTGTCACCGTCCTTGACAGCCAGGCAGCCATCGTCAAATCAGATACCGCCATACCTACAGATCTCGCTGAGGAGCTTAAAGCTGCGGTCAGGCCTCTTGAACAGGTACCTAGCCATCAGAAAGACTGGCATCCTGGCTCGAATGAAAAAGTCCTCGACCTCGTTCACCCATCTCTCTACCCTCTAATGTACGGAAAGTCCCGTGTCATACCATCTGGTCGACTCTCCCTTTACGACTGTCTCGAAAGGTGCGGGGAGGGTGTCGTCGTACCAAAACCGAACAAGGACGAGATTGCTATGAGCAAAGACGACCGGTACCTTCCAAATGGTCGTGGTCGCGCGGACATACGCTGGAATTCAGACAACGTGAAAGTAATGGATTACTGGTCCGACAGCTATCAATGGCTTCCCTCTGAAGTCGAACTTCGCGGCAACGATGAGGTGGCTATCACAAGCTATATTAACAACCTCCATTCTCGAAACAAGGGGCTTTACACGGTCCTCGAGAAGATCATCGCCAAGACAATTCCCTTGTGGAATGACTGTCTTTCTTACTTCGGCGAACGTGCACCTGAGCGTGTCCCTTCAGGAGGCTGTGCTGAATATGAGTACCCCTTGGGAGAGCAGCGCCCACACGAGCCGGATGAAGACTCAGACGACGACGATGTGTGGGATCGGGATCGAGAGTGGCATAGGGCCAACCGAGTCTTGATACAACCCGAACCCCGCGATTACACCCCTCTCAGTCGCGAAGCGCTGACACGCGTTGATCTACGCAAAGACTGGAAGGAGAAGGGCCTCCAGGTCATCATCAAACTAGCCAATATTGAGCTTCGCCCTGAGGATGGCAAGACCTCTTACGAAGGCGGCACTTGGCACGTCGAAGGGCAGCTGAACGAGCACATCTGCGCCAGTGCCATATACTACTACGACCAATCCAACGTCACCGAGAGTCGTCTCGCGTTTCGGCAACTCACGAGTGGACAGGAGTTGGAGGAGATGAATTACAAACAGAACGACTATGAGGGCCTGGAGAATCTCTACGGCATTGAACAGTCGGGCCCTTACTTGCAGACTTTGGGGTCGGTATTGACGAAGGAGGGCAGACTCCTTGTTTTCCCCAACGTTTTGCAGCACCAAGTTCAGCCATTCACACTCGCAGATCCCTCGAAACCTGGTTACCGGAAGATCCTCGCCCTTTTCCTCGTTGATCCTTACATCAGAACCCTGTCGACCGCTAACATTCCTCCTCAGCAGAGGGACTGGTGGGCTGAGGTCGTCCGACAGGATCGTTCGACGAGGCTAGGCAAGTTACCGGCGGAGTTGATGGACCATGTTGTAAAGATGACAGACGAGTGGCCGATTTCGTTGGAAGAGGCAAAGAAAGTTAGGGAGGATTTGATGGACAAGCGGAGGATGTATGTGGATAAGGTGAATAGGGATTATGAACAGGAAGGGTTTTCGTTCTGTGAGCATTGAGCTTACGACCCCTCTCGTTTGGTTGGCTATTATAATATTCGTAGACTGGTATTTTGGGTGACGCTTCTGTAATGTGCGGGAATATTCAGCTTGGTCGGGACTCGGCGCATGGACAAACTGCTGGTAGTAGATGGGGGGGCCTCCTGCCAATCCTCCTTGTATCCTTATTACGTCGGTCGTGATCCCTACAGACGTGATCAGCGTCGCTCAGAATTGAGATTGGGATCGGGGAAAGGACGTGCTTTGATGCACGACTGCGCCGCCGCCGTCCCTAATACTAGTATTACCAATAGTAAGTATGACGCTCGTGGGCGCTTGTTATCCTTGTTTCGAACCTTCATGACCTGCTCAGGGCGAACACGGGCTCGTGGCCTCGGAACGGGCGACTTGTACAGTTCAACGCCCAGATCCTCGCCAATTTCGTGCCCATCCAATATCAATCTACACTACAGCCTACTACAGCGACACTACGGACTTTCTCAGCCTGCTCGATCAATATTATACACCATTACTACGCGGTGTCTTAGTGGAGTTGGGATTACTTACACACCGCTTCACTGATACACCCTTTCACTGACAAGCCAGGAATCTAACCATCCGGGTTTCCTATGCAGGGCTTCCCATTGGTTCTTGAAACACCACCCTCAATGACCCTGGAAGCACAATGCGTGGTTTTATATTGATCATGAACGTCTAAACGAACGGAGGAGCGGAGGAAATCTCATTTGTTGCCATGTGCCCTCACTTCTTACGGTATGCTCTCTCGCAAGGACAGGGCCACTTAGTACTTACGAACGGTTACGGGACGGAAAAACTTGCGGCGGACCGTGTTTCGTTGAGATCAAGTTCGAAGTCGAGATGCTCTAGATTCGTGCAATCCGAAACCGAACGGTCGGTGGGGGTAATGCTCCAATGTCATTTTCCCACTCTTATCAGGCCATTAGCACCGAGGAAGGCATCTTATTCATCGAAACACGAATGGGAGACGCCTTCATATGTTCTAGCTCACGATTCCGACGTTGAGTTGAGATGGTGTGGGGGCAAAGACTCGGAACACAACGCTATCAGAACTCTGCTTTTCCTCGTTCAATTAATTGCTTTTCCCACCTATTCAATTCGACGAACCTACACACGCATCATACGGTCCATTCATTCATTCAGATGTAGGCGCTGCGTCTGGTCCGCTTACGAGGTGGACCTCCGACCCATATAATAGACCGTTTTTTTTCACCCTGTCGACCTACTCCCCAAGAATCAGCCCTCTATCAGGATGTCGACGTTGGAAAAGGTCGAAGCCACGATACGGGAGATACTCCCCATCACAATCTCGGATTCGATTCCCTCTTCCGCCCTTTATATCTCCTCCTCTGTGGTTGCAACGGCAGTGGCATATTCGCTGAGTCGATGGCTATTTGGGTCGCAAAGAAGACTACCGTTGCCTCCAGGACCGAAACCATTACCAGTCATCGGAAACTTGCTGGTGAGTCCTACGTCTTCCTTTCCATACGGATCTCTTGCTGACGTTCGGAAAGGACATGCCGCCAAGTTTCCCTGGAATTAATTTTGATAAGATGGGCCAGGAATTGAGTGAGTTCTTGCATTATGATTCTGTAACCATCACAGACCTCTTTCTCTTTTCACCCTTGCCCTTGGAAGACACCGACATCCTATACCTCAATGTCGCGGGAACGAATATCGTCGTGCTCAACTCGTATGAAGCATGTTGGGACCTGCTTGAGAGGCGTTCCAGCATCTATTCTAGCAGGTTGGTGTCCTTTGCTCAACTCGGTGACGACAACACGTCTCTTACAACCTGGACACAGGCCTCGATTCCCCATGGTTGTTGAACTGTAGGTTCAAACCCTCCTCGCCTGGTTCGAGACCGCACAACTAAATGCTGCGATTGTAGGATGGGATGGGACGGGGATTTCATTCTCCTCCCTTACGGGAATCTGTGGAAGAATTGTCGCAGGCTGTTCCATCAAGGTACGGCTCTTCCTCCAACCTCATTCACGCTTCATGCTTGAGAGATCTTCTCCATAACACGCAGAACTTCCCCTCAACAAGTCTTCTGGGCACGAACCTCAGGAACTGAAAGTCAATCGTCGCCTGCTCAAGAATATTCTGCGCGACCCCAAGAACTATAGGGGCCATTTGCAACAGTGAGCTTTCTTCCTGGTCCTTTTGCCTTCCCATCCACTTTCAATACTCACGCCGACCTGTATTTAGTATGACCGGCTCCCTTATCATCGGCGTCACGTACGGCCATGACGTTCAAGGACGCGACGATCCCGTCTTAAAGGTCGCCGAAGGAGCCTTGGCGGCGCTCACTCATGCGCTGAACCCTGGAACCTTCTTAGTGGTGCGTATCCTTCGCGATTCCCTAACCTGATCTTTGTGTCCTCGTGTCCTGACCTATGTACTCCCACTGTGCAGGATGCCTTCCCAACCCTCAAATACGTCCCATCCTGGTTCCCCGGCGCTGGCTTCAAAAGAAAAGCCAAGGAATGGAGAAAGCTGTATAACCGCATGAACACCGAACCCTTTGAAATGGTTAAGAAACAGATGGTACGTTATACAGTAGTGAACTAGGATTATTTACATTGATAGCAATCCGCTTTCATTTTCAAAGGAGACTGGGACCGCCCAACCTTCGTTTGTGGCTGGCGCTCTCACGAAGGTGCATGACGATCCAAAAGGTTGCGGATACACAGAAAAGGAATTGATGTACACGGCAGGCTCGATGTTCGAAGGTATGTCGAATCACCAGATTTTAGTCTTAGTCATTACTGACCTTCTCTCCTCAACTAACAGCCGGGACCGACACGACGTTCACTGGCCTCCTCAGCTTCTTCCTCGCTATGACACTCTTCCCGGAGTGCCAACGGAAAGCTCAAGCGGAAATCGACCGCGTTGTTGGTGAAGGGAGATTGCCCGACTTCCGGGACCGGGACTCGTTGGTATATGTCGAAGCCGTCTTGCAGGAGGTACTGAGGTGGCAACCTGTTGCACCAGCTGGCGTGCCTCATTTCATCCATGTCGAAGATGAGTACCGCGGCTATAGGATCCCGAAGAACACGACCGTTCTCCCGAATGTTTGGTGGGTCCCACTCTTGTTTTGTCCTTGGTATGGTACTGAAGGGCGCCTCATCTCCTATGGAATATTCAGGTCGATCCTTCACGACGAGGAAATGTACCCTGACCCGTACACTTTTAACCCCGAGCGATGGATTAAGGACGGAAAGATCAATCCCGCCGTTAGAGATGTCACCGCTGGGTTCGGGTTTGGTCGACGGTAGGCTGAGATCGACGGTTCCAGAGTATGTTCTTTCTTTACTAACGTATCTTTCTACAGAATTTGCCCCGGACGCCATCTCGCCATGTCCTCGATGTTCATTACAGCAGCGGGCGTACTCGCTGCTTTCGATATCTCGAAACCGGTTGATGAGAATGGAGTTGTTGTTGAACCAAGAGTGGAGTATATCAACAATCTACAAAAGTGTGTTTCCCCGTTTTTTCTTCGTGTTTTTTTTTCGTTATGTGTTACTGACAATTCTCGTACTTCAAGCCGTCCTGCGCCGTTCAACTGCAGTATTAAGCCAAGGTCTGTGGCTCATGAGAAGCTGGTCACGGAGGCTGCCGAGCATGACTTCCACTAATGCGCATCACGGTTTCGTGATGGAAAGAGGCCCAATATCACTTCTAAGACCATCAACTAACCAAAAGTTGGGTGCGTACACAACCGTGCCCGTAAGTAGCAACATATTAGTATCGTATTCTCTAAACATGTCGAGAATTTACAACGAATTGCGTCGTTGCACCGGGCGTAATACACAGATGCCGTGTGTCATGAAAGCCCTATCAATCTATTCTCGCCGTGTGCGCCGTGTGTGTGTGTGGATTCGATCGCAAGTATACGATAGGCCACGTCGATCCGGTGGGGAAGCATTCATTAATCCTATCAAATTACGACGGAGAGAATGGAAGGAAACAAAGATGTTAGTACAGGGGGGGATATCGAGTATAGATGAACGCAAAACGTCGCTAGATCGTCGAACCCTTTTTCAGAATGAATCAGTCTGAGCTCGTGAGTAGCATCCTCGAATGGAGAAAAACACTGACCGATCACAGTGTCACCGTCGAGGGCAATCGCTTCATACACGCTCTCAGGTGATTGAGCGTATCTGCCTTCCCGTACAACAGATGCCCACAACCTGGCTTTCGACACCTGGCATTCCAACAGCCAACTGTCTCAGGCCATTCCTCCATCTGCCATCCTCCCACTGCGTCTCCTTTAGGATGTCGATCCATCTCCAAAAAGATCCTCGCCTTCAACTCCCTCCAGGGGGAATTATCAACTTCCTGGAAGCACTTATCGCACATCCTGGTTGCCAAATTCCCGGCATGAAAGGTGTCTGGGTCATCAAGATACGCTTTCAGTGTGTCTCGCCTCGAACGATGAAGCTTCATGAGGGCGAGGAGCGATTTTGGAGGAAGACGATGTAACATCGGTTGGTTCTCTTCGGCAAAGAGATCCAAATCTAACGTGCAGGTCGAACTCAGCTTGATCTCGTCAACCCATCCGAAATGAGAAGCGACGGCGTAAAGTCTGAGAGGTTCAGCGAGAAACATGGGAGCTGTCACACTTGACCGGATCACTGATAGCGGCCCCGGAGCATCCCATTCCTCTGCTAAATCCAAAATCTGCTCTACTTCGTCAAACGAAGTCCAGGAAGGTATTTCTAACCCACAAAGCATCGAGAGAACGGGTGCCACTATGCGATCAGGATGTGCGATCGGAATGGGATGGGCTTCGTCGTTGTCATGCTGGTGATTACTGACACCGTTCGTCGGAAGAGAGAGCAAGCTGTTGTAGAAGGCCGATGTCGAGCGTAGAACAAATGATGGTACACGGTAAAGAGTGTCGTCGTTGGAACGTAGGACAGTATCAGCCTCTGGAGAACTGAATCTTGTGTGATATTTGAGCCCAGTTGATACCGGAGGCTCTGGGCTCGACATCGTGGTGGTAAGTGAAAAAGTCGTCCTGGGGAACAATTATTATTACCCTGAATGGCAAGTGGGGCGTGACTCGGGTCTGAGCGTCGGCCGAGCCCGTCGCCGACGGCACGATCCATTGTGGGTCCAAGTTTAGTTCACATGGGGCAAGCACAAGGCACGCGGCCTGTCAAGGAGGAGGATGGATAATTTATTGTAGCAAAGGAAGCTCGTGCAAAACTACAACATAGATAAAGGCTCTTGTGGCTATTCCAGCTCGGTATGAAAAATGAAGGAAGTATTTCATCGTGTACATACGGCGTCACTCCGCTCGATCTCGATTGTTCCATGTCTTGGAAGCGTCTACTGCTCTTCAGGTGGAAGGGCATCGTACTCGGGACACAATTGCTCCCAGTCTTGAGGAGTAATCTGTTGGAATGGACCGTCTTCACGATTGAGCGCGGGACTCTCTGCGAACACCACGGCCAGACCAGCCTCCAAGTGCCAATCAATGTGACAATGGAGGAACCAGGCACCTGGATTGTCTGCTTTGAATCGGAAGGTGGTGTTGCCTCCGTTGATCGGGAACACGTCGTGACGGGACGGGTTCTTGAAGTTGAACTCGGTGGCATTCGTCTGTCTGATGACATCGAAGTTGTGCCCGTGCACTGGAAAAATCCCGATATGAGGATCGGAAATGGTAGGCATGAGAGAGAGAGAGTAACTTACAATGGAAGGGGTGCGCTCCAGTTCCGGGAATAGAAACGTCGATCGTCGCGTTCGGTGTGATGAGGAGAATCTACAAAGAAACATCAGGAGCCGTGTCAGACAGGAGGTATTCGTCTGCGTACCTGCTCGGAGGGAAGGAAGTCCTGTGGTTGACCGGCACCACTCATGATCTGAAGCAAGACGGGAACGGTAGGCGAGAGGTAGGAGATTCCGTTGATGTCGAAGAACGGCGGGTTGGGTTGGGAAATCATGAGGTTGAATGCGATATCGGCTGGTTGGTCTCCGAGCTTTCCTGGTCCCTCTTGAGCGATCGGGTGCATGTCACCGTCGTTAAGCTTGGGACCGCCAGGGTTGGTCGTCGTAGGTTCTTCATCCGGAGCACCGACGTATCGGAGAATGGCCCTGGTAAGAGCAGGGTCGACTGGTAGACGTATTGAGATGAATGAAAAACCGTATAAAATATAGGCTTACAGTTCGGGTTGCCACCAGCGCTGGCAGGGGCACCGCCAGTAGGAGGAGCGCGGATCCAGTAGTTGTCGACAGGTTGGTTTGCATTGACGATAACCGAGGCTCGCTGGGCGACATAGATATCGATGTTCTGAGCGGTGACTGGGTCGTGCTCAACACCATCGAGTTCCATAACGGTAATGTTGTGGTTGTCGATAGAGAAAGTCATGAACGGACGGCAAGAAATCTGGATCAAGCGGAACCTGTATCGCTTGCCCGCCTCGACCTGGATAACAGCGTAGGGGACCTCAGGTCCACCGATGTACCTTCCCCTGCCGTTGATCAACCCGGAGTCTGGGATGGGCACGCTACCGGACTTGAAGAACTTGTCCTGAGCATCAGGAGCAACATCGTGGTACCAGTCAGCAAGGGTGATGACCGTGCTCTCGTCGTCAACATCGTAAAGATCCTTGAGAGGGTCATCGGGATCATAGACGATGAATGCGCCACGAAGACCGTCACAGTACTGCGTGGACAGGTGAGAGTGGTACCAGTAGCTAGAAGAGATGGGACGTGAGACAGGACAATTCGTTGCGATGGGAGTCACTTACTTTCCGGTTTGCCCTGCGGTTGGGAACGCATAGTGGAAGGTGTTGCCAGGCGGAATAGGGCACTGGTTGACGAAGCTGTACCATTGTATCGATGTCAGCTCTCGCCACATATGAGCATGAGGGATACTCACGCAGGTCCATCGGCATAGGATGTCCGGGGTTGGAAGAAACCGTGCCAATGCTATGGGTGATCCGTCAGCACAAGTCATTTAGTACAAGGCCATAGACTTACTATAGAAGTGCTCCGTCGCATGGTCGGATCAGTCAGATCGTTCTTCATCGCAATATCGACATCCTCTCCCTTCTGTACGAAGAAAGTTGGCCCTGGGAAAGTTCCATTGGGCGTGATAGCACTAGCCACGCTGGTGAGTCGAAGCGCAGCACTTCAGAATCAATATGAAGACGTACTGTCGTTCGAAACCATCTGGGGCGATGATCGTGTTGTTGATAATCAAGTCGAAGTTGCGAACCACTGCTTGAGCGGAAGAGACCGCCAATAGACCTCCCAGAAGTTGATAGAGCATTGTGTCCCGAACCCTTGGGTGCAGAAAAAACTGGAAAAAAGCCTCAACCTTTTAAGAGGCGAGCTGTTTGAGGCAATTTGGCCCATTGTTAACGATGAACTTGTGAACGATACCAGAGACAAGCCAGTTAGAAAGTCGTCTTTTTGCCCCGTGTGAGTCTTCACAGAGAGGCTGAAAATGTCATGTGCCAAATCCGCGGTGGTTTCCATGAATAAGTAGTAATCGATCCCACTGCATCCCAGCGCGTCCCTCCGGTAAAAGCCAGCGTTTCTCTCCGTAGACTCCCAGTACGCGTGTTTCTGCAGAAGGGTAGCCACCTCTAGCCCAGCAGTTTGCAAGGATATACGGTAGGACGCGTAAAGAGCGACCCACTCCCGATAGGTCTTCCCCTTGCCTTTCCCATCAAGCAGGGGGTGCAAAAGTTGTGTTTACCAATCACAGGGAGAGTAAACTCGGGACGAAAATAGATCGTACTCGTATTTTCGTGTGAGACTAGTCCATTGAGAGGAATTGTGCACGAAAATGCACGGAAAGAGAGGAACGCAAGTGACGAAGCTAGTTTTGGTGAGAGTAGAAAGCGCGAGTTTCTCATAGCTGGCCGTCGTGGGAAACTTGCGGCCAGGGCAAGCCACCGGCCTGGCTGTCCCTTTTGCTTCGTACTTACAAGACGGAAGGCTTCTTTGCAGGTATGTCGCGATCGTGCAGCTTGCCGCCACATAAACAGAGCCGGTAAAACCTGCTCTCGTTCTTCTTTACTACAAATCGTCTGCGAAAGACTGGTAGTGCAACATGGGCACACTCGATTTGTTTCTCAGTGATTCCATTCGTAGGACAAGATGCCTATTCCTGTAGCGATCAGTATTACCTTGCGTACGACCTACAGGCACAAGCTGAATGGAGGTCCTCTTCATTGGTAGCTAAGTATAGACATCGTTAGATGGAACGGAAACGGTCTCTTCGTGGTAAAGCATCGCGTCTGTAGATGTTCAAATTTTCTCACCTATCTGGTCAAGGACTACTCGCCACCGGAACCTTAGAGTCATGGTGGCTTGTCTTGAGCCACTTTCTTGCGAATCGCGTACAACACTCAAGCGCGAGACTCTTCTACACTTTCTGCGCACTTGCCAAGTCATACCTCGGCGAGACTCTCTCAGTGCGCTTGTGGTATACTACCACCATTCCAAATATTCACTCCATCGTTGGGAACTACTAGGATCTATTTTTATTCTACTGCAACCCTCCTTCACTCGGAAATCCCGCGGAAGGACAGGGTGAGAAGGACCTTTCTCGCCGGGTAGGTACTTCACGTCAGCGTCGAGGAAGCTTTACCAGTCCCTTCGCCCCCGAACGTCAAAGTCTCGTATACAGGTCCCAGGGGTAGGAATCTCTCTCCCAACGTCCTTTTTGATTCTCCAAAACTGTGGGCGTCCTGAAGAGGTACCGGCCGTGCGGCGGATGATTCTACTGTACAGACGTCAGTGATATGATGTGTGGTATCTGGCATCGGGATGAACCTCGAAAACCATCGAAGCAATCGGCCGCAAGTTCGTTTACTCAGACTGACAGCGGGACTATGATGGTAAGCCCTCGGGTTGGGTCTTGCTGGTCACCGGCGCAATTTTCATCGTCAACCTTGCATCCATCGCTCTCACACAATACCAGCCGGAGTTGATACCGAACTGCATCTATGATAATGAAGTGCACCATGATTTGTCGGGTGATGTCGTCTCTAACACAGATGGTCAGCACGAACGAGTCGTATTAAGCAAAGCGAACTTCCAATTCCTACAAGATTAAACAGGCACAAGATTCCCATCCAACGCCATAAATAGCCACACTGTGTTCGTAGATATACAAATAAGGAAAGCAACATCAGCTAGTGCAAAGCACGAGAAATAGATAGTAGGTGTAAATAGCGAAAACATAGAGAACATCTGATGCACCAAAGAGACGATGGTACTTTCATCCAAGAAACCAAGTAGGGTCTTACAGAAAACCAAGGGGAATCACGTATGATGATCATGCTCGTGATGAAGATGCGATGCGAAATGCGATGAGATGGGGATTGGGAGAACCAGGAACTAACGGGACAGCCGTGATGAACGCATGCACACGGGTCCAAGACAAGAAAAAGATCATCCTTCCGCGATGCTCATCATCCCACCCATCACGCACGGCGTCCGGTATTCGCCTACTTTGCGTGAGGGTATTGATCGTACCCGACTTGTCTATCAATCGTGATTTTGACACCTGCATCCTCGCCACCACCTCGCGAATGGATGGGGTTGGTGGAACCGTCCATTCCCAGCCCAACACTCTTCCCATCACTGGCGCCGTCGTTATCTGTCCACTCGCCGCCTTCTGGCTTGGTGCGTATATCATCGAGAGTGTAGGTGGGACCCATGCGCGAGGAGAGATTAGTTGGGACACCAGAGCGGCCCGCGGAGAGAACATGGGTGTTGCGAGAGCTGCTGTTGGCAGTGGAGCCGCTAAGCGCGAAGGAGCCTCCCTTGTAAAGGGGTCCACGGACGGACAGGATGATCCTGAGGGTCATCGAGGTGGTGAGAACGGCAGCCATACTATCCAGGCGAGATGTTTTAGTCACACGAAGAAGTTATTTGAACCGAAGAAATCGCGAACCTGGTAACGATGGTCCTCACGGTGTCAGCGTCGTCAGTTGGTTTGATGATGAACCAGAAGAGCATGTTGGCCATGTTCACGACCCAGATGGCCTAGTGAGATGTCAATGTTAGGTGTTGAGCAACGACTGAAGGAGGGCCACTCACAGCATAGAGATTCAAACCGTCGCGTAGCATGAGCCTCCATGGGGTCAACGACTTCTGTTTTAAGGATTCGATAGAGCGGGCAAAAGCGAGAGCCATCTGTGAAGATGTACGTTGGCGTGGGGCCAGGAATGATGGACGAAAATACTCACAGATGCGGTGTAGAGTACAGTTGGCATAACCCAATAGATTCCGACCCAAGCCTCCTTCGGTCCAGCGATGCAGCCTTGCCCTACGTCGAGCGGGACAGCTAACGAAAGTCTCTTTAGAAAATCGGAAAATATACTATGCAGGTTAACTCACATTTGTAGAAACCGCAGCATATGGCTGTCACAACCACTTGTGCCGCAAAAAGACCACCCATTCCAAAGAGGACTGCGCGACTCTGATCATAGATCGCATGAATTCGGATGACATGAACGGCTGTGTATTCTTTAGCCTACAGAAGCTTACAAGACCTTGAACGAAACATACCTGACGCAGCGGCGAGGAGAATAGCAGTGCAAATGGGTTCGAAGAGGAAGAAATTTTGGCACATCTAGATAATCCTTTTAGAACGTATAAGATGTCAAAGCGTGACTACAGCACATACGCTTTGATTCCACTTTGTATCAAAGAATGCGACCGCTGTTGGGTTAAGTCATCGAATGAGTGTCATCGCCCGCGGATGAGAGCTGGAACAGGTCACAAACCAACGACAGTAAACTCAATAGGCATGAAGATACGCAAGAAATGGAAGAGAATCTTGAGCACCGGCCATTCTCCAGTCTTCATAAGTCGCCATGTTCGAGGAGAAAGAACGAGGGTGTCCCAAGCTGCGACTGTCAAAGTGCAGACGAAGAAGTATTTGTGGGCGCTAAGATGAGGAGGTAAGTCCAGAGAGGGAGGAAGCGAGAACGCAGGTGTGGACGCTGTCGCTGTTGGCGTTGGAGAGGCGGAAGACATGATGGGGAAAGGGAAGTAAAGTTTTGCGCCAAGTTTGCTGTAGCCTGGCCGATAATAAATAGATATCAGCAGGCGCTGTTGGCCGTCGCCGGTTGCTGTAGTTGGCAATCATCAATCGCAAGACGTGAGAAGAGGACCCCGTGTACTGCCGTGCGACTTACTTTCCTTTTTCGGATAACTCCGCCCCTGCCATCTCATCTCGATTTGCTTGTGATCATTTTCACTCGAGGCTGCCTGGTGCTCATCACGATTGGCACTGGTCTCGTCGCGTTCTACGATGAGTAGTCCTACTTCTGCGACGCCGTCGTCGTCGGCGGCTTCTCAGACTTCATCTCCCTCTGGCGGTAGCAACTCGAGCAATCTTTATCTGTCTGTTCGTCTCTGTTCCTTCGTCTTCTCGACCTGACCCAATGCACAGTTTCACATTTGTGGCCACGTTGTTTGTTCTGCTCATGATCTCTAGCACAATCATATTTCGTTCCTATATCCTTCGCCGACGATATCAGCGACGTCTTCAAGAGGCCCTTGCTGCAGGTGTCATCCTCGCCCCCCGAGAACAGGGCTCTCGACGAAAACGTTTCCGTACGCGACCAAAGTTTTACGACGTCTGGTTTGATACAGCTGGTGATACATGGGAGGAGCTGATGGTAAGCTCATTTCATAGTTCGCATTTCAACTGAGATGATAATCTTCGTCCCAGCCCGTCTCAGTTCAGCCAGTCAAAACGAAAAGACGCAGAAAACACACTACCACCCCCGTCAAAGTTGAACCAGAACCTCAGCCCAAGATCTCTGAGCGCGTTCTCGGTGCTCTCAGTATGGGCAGGCATCGAGCATTTCGTTCTTCACCAGGATCAGGCTCCACATCTCCCACTGCACCCGACCAGGAAGCGGCTCAGACAGCACCGTCGCCAGCTGGAATCGAACCACCCACAACAGCAGATGTCACATCTCCTGTTTCTCCTGACCCTGAAAAGAGCGTCCGCCACCGTCTCTTCTCAACATGCAACTGCAGGTCGCCGTACTCGTTCAGATGCCCTCCCCCCACCGCCGCGCGCAGCAAAGACCCAGTGTCATCGACAGCAACAACAACACCAACATTATCCCTGTCAATCGCGAAGAAGACATGCCACTACCGGAACTGGTTTTCGGCGTCACTCGGCTTGCCTGTAAGCCCGAAACCTCACCAGCGCCGCCGCCCGAAGTCACGGAAGATTAGGACTGCTATGCATGATATCTTGATACATACTTTTTGCTGTGATGATACCATTCCATTTCAAGCGTCGAACGTTGTATTCCAGTTGTCCCCCTTCAATCGCCACCTTGCACGTATCAATTTTTTTCCGGGCCTATTTGTTGATGAGTCCCGTTGACTTCGTTAGACAACAACCTGCCAGTTGCCACTTGCACTCCTGTCACTCCCCCCTTGCTATCAAGTTACTCACTACCACCCCTGCACAGAGGGTCATTGCAATTCTTGCTTGCTACATGTACTACTTAATAAAACGAGGTCCCCCAGTCACAGGGAATACCGTTGTACAACTACAATCACCCTTCGTCATCGCCACATGGGGGACCGAGGGAAACTCGGTACGATCCACAAATAGAAGAAAGTGAACATGATTGCATTTGAGGATTCTATGATATACCCGCACGATAGATGCGGATGGGAAGGAAAGGAGTGTTGAGTTGAACGAAACAGTCCGGACTTTACGATAACATGTCGATAGCAAATACTTAGCAAGAGGATATGCAAAAGAGATTGAGAAAAAGGGAGAGGGAGGACGACGGGAAAGCTTCAGAAGAAACACAGAAAGCGGGTGTTTTGACGATGGGAATGGGATGGAAGGGACGGATGTGATGGACTGGGAAACGAAACAGGAGACACGACGTTCGGAAAGGAGGGAAAAAAAATACATAGCGACATACATAATGATACAGCACCTTTTCATTTTCTGTGCGGTAGCAGAGATTGGTAGCTGGCGGCGTGGATGGAGGGTCATGGTGGAAGAGGGGATGGGTGGAGTGTGGAATTAAAATGCAAAACATGCTATGAGTGGAAGGAAAGAAACACGAGGAGGGAGATGTCTGAGTAGGAAATGTACAGATAACAGATAAATTTAAATCGACCGAGTCTGTCAGAGAGAGGGGAGAGGACGGGAAGGGCAGGAGATATTTGATGGAAGCTCCTTATGTTGTTCCCTTGCATATGGACCTGAGCTCGCTCACGAGACGCTGTAGATGAATAGCCAGAAATCAGTAGAAGAAGAGAAGCAAGTGCTATTCAACATACCGCTGCTTCCATCTCCAGGTGTGCCGGGTCATCGGAAACTCTTCCTGTTTCCCCGAGCTTGATTCCATAGGCCAGGAGCTGTTTCATATAGTGCGAGTCGATGATGGTTTCTCCGTCCTTGATGAGATCCCATTTGCTTGCTGTGGGGTACATCAGCCAACTCTGCCAAGCGCAAAAGAAATCATTACATACGAGGTGGGGGAGTAACCTTCTCTTCCATCGACAGCCAGTCTTGTTTCAACAACTCTGGTATTGTCATCCTCTCCTTCGAGCTCCGGCACAGACAACTTTGTATATCCGCAATGACATCCCTCCTCACTTTCTGCTTTAAATGGTAGAGCTTTTGCGGTTTGGCGGAAGGCGAAGCGTCTTTCGGTACAGGCTGCACCGGCACAGAGTATTCGGGGTACTCAATGACGTGTGAGGGATCGGGAATAGCCCTCATCTTTTGGTAAACCGTCAAATGATTGAAGGGCGGCAGACCGTAAACCATCTGGTAGAGGATACACCCCAATGACCACACATCACTCGAACGTCCTACTTTGAGTCGAGCCATCCCATCAGGAAATTCGATGGCCTCGGGCGACATATAGTTCACGGTCCCAATCTGTATTACCACTATCATGATCCAGCTCGGATATGAGATGGAGTAGACTCACCTGGTGTTCCCTATGAATGTTCGTTGTGTCATTCGCTATTGCGTTTGCGATACCGAAATCAATCAGCTTTAGGTTCCCTTTGACCACGACAAAGTTTGCAGGCTTAAGATCAGAATGCACAATCTTCTCATCGTGGATCACTTGAACGGCTTCTAGCATCTGTGGAGAGTCGACTTCAGAAGAAAGAAGTCCCCATGAGCACAGCATACGTACCTGTTGCCAGTAATACCCAACCCAAAGCAAGTTCAGTGGCTGCGAAACCCGCTCTTGAAGAAGCCTAGCCAGATCAATCTCTCCACATTCCATCACCAAAAACAGATGCCCCTTGGTGTTGCCAGTGCCGAGCTTGACCTCACTGTCAATGAGCCGGATGATCTTGCTGTTTCCTGCCAAGCGGTTAAGAAGTGCAATTTCGTTCATGTAGCCCTGCAAAGTTTCGGCGTCGCTGTTTTCCAGCGAGACACGCTTGATGGCAAAAATGTTGCTATCTCCGTCCATGACACGATAAACTCTCGAGGAGCCTCCCTTTCCGACCATGTCAAGCCGAGCATACACCTTCTTGTTGACCTAAACGACATATAAATCAAAATCAAGTTTGGCCTCCATCCAAAGTTACATACCGCTATGTGGTGACCCTTTGTCGACTGTGGTTGCATTTGCGAAACCGACATGGACGTCGACTTGGACGGCATCTGTCGAGGATGAGCACGCGAGGAGCCTGCAATTACCGAGGCCTCTTACCTGCCGTGAAACACGTTGCTCCCTCTCCCTCTTGACCTCCCGCTCAGGCTGGGGCGGAGCTGGTGGTTGCTCGTAGTATTGTTCGCCACTGTTCCTATCTCCGTTCGCCCAAGTTTTGCCAGATGTGCTGGACGAAGTTCCCGCTTTCAAGTTTCCACTGGTCGTAGGCGGTTCTGGAGCCGTGGGGCTACGTCGATGCTTGACTGATAAACCGTTTGGCCCGGAGCTGGAGGTACGCACGCCTCTAGCTGATGGGGACAAACCTGGTGGCAACCCGTTGTCGACAATGGTTGGAGAATAGGTCGAAGTTCCAGGCGTTGACTGTGGATGTGGGACGCTTCGAAGAGTGTCTGAGTCGCGACGTTTGTGACTATACACCGGCCGTGCCGGGGCAGCCCGCGTGGCCGCAGGGTGTGTTGGTGAAGGTGTTTGACGCGACTGCTGGTAGTCATGCTCTGATAAACGAGTCAGGGTCGATATCCCATTGTTACGAGACTTCGTCATACTCACCGTAGTTGGGTTCTGGTTCCTCCCTCCTTGATGGTATTACAGGAGCCTCCCGGCGAAGGCCAAGACTTGTTCCCGGTCGACCAGCTTGAGGCGGTCGATGACTGGGAGGTGGTGGTTCTTCCTGATTGCCTTTAGGAAGAGGGAATGAATACGAGAAATATGGGGTAAATGAAGACAACTCACGGGATTCGCTGAGACTAGCTGATCTGCGTGGGCGATTATTGCTTGAGCTATTCAGAGAAATTACGCCTCCTTGAAGGGAGCGAGCTGATTGTGGTGGTGGCTCGTACTCATCTGTACACGGTTCAATACAAAGCCGTCATGAAAGAAACTGGGAAACATACCAATATCCGTGTCTCCCTTTGAATCATAGTGCCCATTTGGGCCACTGACTGACCCATACCCACTGTCTCTGTGTGTCCCATCCTCGTTCTCACTCTCCGTCATTGCACCAAAGTCATTGACCCGATCCGCTGCATACTTAGAGGAAGAACCTTTGAGTAACCGCGAGCCACTCGTGCGTGACGTCGATGAATTGACGGGTGCTTGTGACAAAGGATATGATGTGCCACTTGATGGATGGGAACCATAGCTCCTTGAGGGAGGTGCAAGACGAGTAAGTTGTGGCCCTCCATTGGCAGTTGAGACACCCGACGGTACACTCTGTCGCGAACCATACAGCTCCCCGACACTGGGTATTTCGTCAGAGCCACGCATATTCTCTTTCTCCTCTACGTGAGAGTAGGTGCCGTAGTAATCAGTTGACAACAACTTGGCCCTCAATTCCTCTGCGTTCTTCTTCTGCTGAGCTCGCGATTGCACATCCGCAGCTACCCTGACACGACCAGGCAAAATCGAGGCAGCGGTCGACGCGCCAGATGTGACACCGGATAGTGCAGGACCTGAAGCGACCCGTTGAAAAGATCTAGGTACACGTTCTCTATCTCTTTCTGAGGTGGCAGTTTGTGGTCCGTTCAGAACAGGATATGCGCTCTCTGAACGAGACAGCGATGATCGTCTGGGGACAGGAGAAATAGGATTCGTATTCGATTCGTTGTATTGCTGAAGAGAATGCGATGCTCGTGGTGGAAAATCGAGTTTGGGGTGATCTGGTTTGCTTTCAATAGCTGAAATTGGTGGACTGGTGCCTGATCCCTTCGCAAAACGAACACCCACGTTACCAGGCTCAATGGGTGATTGATCCTGGTTTTCACCAGCTGTTGACCTCCTTCCATCTCCTCTTTCTGGTGCATCCGTTGCCGATGGGGGACTGGGACCTGAGTCTCTTGGAAGACGAACGATGTTGCCCTCACCGTCGTCGACGTATGTAAAAGAAAGCTGTTCGATATATGAGTCATCTGAGCCTGCCGGGCTTGCAGGAGACATCTGTGGCGACGATGAAGGGATAGGTGACGAGGGCGGAGGTGTGGAGGAGGACATGGCGGCAAGAAGAAAGGGAGAAACAGGTAATTGGTTCTGTTGACCAAAATCAAACACGAGGCAGCAAGTTCTGCAACGCGACGGGTCACGTTGTCGTCTTGCTTATGTAACATGTGACAGAGCCTTCTTTCCTGCTTTCCGCGCTGCACAAATGCCACTGATTCTGTACACTCATTGCCAGCCCATACCGAACCCATAATCAATGCAGTCACTCCTCTCTCCAGACCTTATTGGCTCTGTGGTTGAGAGGACACCTTCGTCGTCCAAATCCAAGCCTCCCTCCATATCACAGACAGCAAAGGGCGGTTTTCCTGTGGTACAGCATCGGTCCCTTGAGAGGGCGAAAGGCAAGAGCGCATTTACGAGGAGTAGAGAGTCAGCTCAAACAAATCCTACGATCAGTCGAGATGCACCCGTCCCACGCGTCGTTCCCCATAGAGAGCCTCAGTCTGAACAGGACTGGAGATCACAAATCAGCCGAGAGAATGAAGCCAGGGTTGAGAACATGACGGAAGAGGAGAGGGAGAGTGAAATTAGAGAGGTGCTAGAGAGATTTGGTGCTGGTGTGGGGGACCTCTTAAAGAGAGCGAGGGAAGCGAGAGAACGCAAAGAAAAATCTGCAATTCCTTTGGAACCAGGTGAGCAACTTGTGTCTGTAATGAGGCTAGGTTCTAACTCTGCGGTAGTACCTGTCACTTCTGAGGCCCCGGAACCTGCAACACCATCCCGTAGTGGTAATCTCATTCACTGTTTTTCTTACTTTATTACTCAAGAATGATTGCGAAGGTTCACCCCCACCGTCATCCCTGTCAAGAAGTTCAACTCGCCCTAATAGTCCGACACGAGGTCCACGCAAGCTGCGCTTTGCAAACCTTGTACCAGAGAATGTACACGTTTACGAGTCCGCGCCACCTTCTCCTCGCAAAAAGTCGTTCCTTGCGTTGCCTCCACCACCGCCTCCGGGTTCCGATGAGTCTACGGATATCGTTTCGCTGGGAACTTACGAAGACTCGTCTTTGAAGCACGCATCCACGGAGCCGGTGCAGCTGTCTTCATCAACAACGACTAACTCAGGTTCCGTGAAGGAAACAGAGGCTAGTTCACATTCTGGGCCTCTGGAAGACCCTGAACCCGATGAGGGTACACCAGAATTCATTCGACGACGATTTTTCCCCTCTGCACCCACCGATAACCCTGACATCGCTTGGATGACTGAGCCTCTGGTTGGCGGCAAGGATGACACGAAAGCAGATCAACTCAGGTTCGATTTGACGGGTACACCCATCCCGCGTTCCAAGATGTTCTCTCTGCCGACCCATCTCGGACTTCACCATCACGCAGAAGGCAGAAGTGCGGGGTACACACTCGACGACATATTCCTGCTAAGCAGAT
Source organism: Marasmius tenuissimus (assembly GCA_029532415.1). Lineage (NCBI taxonomy): Eukaryota > Fungi > Basidiomycota > Agaricomycetes > Agaricales > Marasmiaceae > Marasmius > Marasmius tenuissimus. The sequence goes on along the minus strand of JAQOTA010000054.1, from coordinate 2,533,945 downwards.
CAAAAGTCCCCGCCCAGCGAGCCGCGATGCTCGGTGTCCTGAGGGGCGTTGTTAACTGGTGGTGCAAAACGAGCAGTAATGGCCTTTCTCAAGGCGACGAAACCAGGTCTATAATTGACGAACTGTCAAATTCATCCCCACCGTTGCTGAAGCGCATTCTATTCGCTGGGCTAGAAGCACTACCAGAACGTGGTATCGTTGGAGTAAAAGCTGTTGAGATCGTGTGGGAGTGTGTAGTGGGTTGGGAGCCCGTACTGGATGACGAAGAATACTATGAGTGGGGAGGCATTGAATTTGGGGGATCGGAATTAATAGAATCATTCCCCCTCACAGATGCTCTGCCTCAACTTCTTGCGATCTTCTCGTTACCTCCTGACAATACCTGCGTTGCGGACCGACAAATCACTCCCGTTCAACATCTCGTGGTCTCCATCCTCCATCGGTTAGCTCTTCATACAAAAAAGTTCGCTAACGAGATTACCGCCGTGCCGAAGCTTGTCCCTGCTATTATCCGATCCTTTATCGACCATTACTCCTCGACGAGCGCTTCCTCGGTACCTGACGTTCAAAGTCTTCGGTTCCTGACGACCCTGGCTTTGGCCTCCCGATCCAATGCTGACACACTCAGTAAATCATCAGACATGTTCCTCCGTATAATTGCTTCAGCGAAGCTCACTCCAGAGGACCACTCCGCGTCGCATGTCCTTGAGGTACTGGGCGAAATCATCCGCTTTTACGCTACCTTGGCGCGATATGGGTTGTTCTCACATGTTGCGACGGACGGCCGTGAGCTGTGGTGGAAAGTTGGCTCATACATTCAGTCATTGCCGTCGGACGCATCGTTGCTGGAGAGGCACCTGAAGTTGGTCTCTAAATGGGCGGCTCTCCTGGAATCATGGATCGTCTGCGCGACAGATCCGCATTCGACCACTCCGAGCCACGATCTTTTGTGGAGTCAAGTCGTTGGTTGGGAGTGGGGCAAGGACCTCCTCGATCTGAACGAGGCCCTCGCAGGACTCCCCTCCGATACTCCAACGTCGCACTATGTTTGGCGAGCACGGTCAGCTGTTTTCAGAGCGTTGGCTGCGTGGCTTGAAGGGTGCAAGGTGAATGGTGTCAAGGGAGGGGAGGACGAGCGACTGGCATCAATGACGGTCTTTAGGAAGACCTTTACCCCTGACGGGTTGGATGGGAAAAGAGTCACCACGATCGCTGCGTCGATCAAATCCTCTTATGCCATGGATCTACTAGCGGATCGACGTCAACTGGGAGCTTGTGCGTACGAGTTGATGTCAGTGATTCGCGTTTGGCTTGCTTGTTGCCCACCTCCGTCACAAGAGCCGTTGGCCTCCCCACCTTTTGACTTGCCATTCGCACACATCTCGGAGTCGTGTGCTACTCTGGTCGCGCGTGGCGGGTGGGGAAAGAAGGTCCAGAACAAGGTCAAGGAAGCCCTTTCACAACTTTACAGGCGCCCCCTGACTGCATTACTTTCCCATTACGTTCGTCTTTCACGCTTCCTCCCCGGCGTTAACGACGATCTCTGGCTTGCCCAAGCGTTCTCCACATTGCTCACATTCCAGGCCGGGGACGAAGAGTACGCCCTAGACCTCGTCGACCATGCACTTCTTTTGATGACACCCGGGTGGGCCGAAGCAAGGGGCTTGGATGTTCCACAAGCAATATGGGATAAGGGCGGATGGGATGCTGTCCGGCCTTTCTTGCAGTTTGAAATCGTCCCTGCAACCGACACCCACATTAGTCCCTTGTGCATCACACCTTCCTCGATATCCCGGGTAACTTCACAGCGACTCCCTTCAGCTCCAACATCACGTAAGGCCGGGTGGTCACCGTCAGGTCTGCCTTTGAGGAAGGACTGGACTATCATCCCGCTGGATCATGTCCTCCATTCCGGAAGTGAATCTTCCTTCTTCGCAAACAAGGAGGCTCTTCCATCTTCTTTCGATGCGTCAGAAACGGAGATTGTTCGCGCATCCTTGTTACTGACAACTATCGCACGAGAGGTCATAGTTAGATTCGCCAATGCGCTTTCCAACGCGGTGTTGACTCGTGAAGAGGCGACGTTCAGCTGTATGAAAGTCTTTATGTTAGAGCATGACCAGGAACAGAATCACGCTGCCCAGGAGGTTCACCGGGACAGCGCGGTGGTCAGATATATGGAGGCACTTCTCTCTCCCTACACACTGTCCGCATCCCCACATATCCCATCACAATCGACACTCGAGGAGGCTGCGGTAGGGTTCCTAGGCCCGTCCACGCCTTTCTACCAGTATTACACCGACTTCGTTGGCCTGTATGACTCCATTTCATTCTCCCATCCTCTTTTCGCGAGATTGCTTCTACCTCCAACCTCGATGCGATACCCGGTGGACTATCGAAAGCACTTGTGGAACGATTTCAGCCACGTCGTCAAAACCATCCGCATACCTATCGAACAAGTGATTGCTGCAGACCTGAAGGAGTACCTGTGGCCTGCCGAAGACGACCCCCAAATGATCAGCGCCTATTTGCGGGCTCTCGTCAAACACGGCTCAGCTCTAGATGGTCTGGTTCGCCTGATCGCGGTCCATCATATTGCATGTAACATCTGGTCTGATTTGCTTCCCGGGAAACCCGCGAACGAGGAACGTGCCAGCAGATTGTTCAAAGTTGTTGTGGATCAGTGTGCGCCAGATGTCGTAAGAGAAATGATCAGGTACAAACAGGAAGATACAGGCGGCCTTGTTCCTCCCGATTGCTTCGGTGGCCTCGGTGTGTTGAGGAACGAGCGGTTGCAACAGGTTGACAGATGGGGTGGCTCTGACCTAGTGCAGAGAGTAAAGGGTTTGTTCGACCAGTAGTGGAATTAGTGGCGTAGTTCTGGCTGATCATATGTTCTGTTGTACCGTCAATTCTAGCGTTTTCAATCGCAATTGTGCCTGGTACTCCCATCACAAACACAACAATGTCCGCAGCGCTCTGGACGAAGCCGAGTCGGAACTAGCCAACGGAAAGGCGCACGGGCGGCGAGATTCAATTCCGCCCTCGTCTTACCAATGGATTGATTGACTTTGCCTGAAGGGAATAACACTGTCGCACATTTTTCCGTGCTGGAGGAACCAAAAATCTTGTTTTTCGATCCATACGTCGGTCCTATCGGTCTGCGGCAGTCGCATGTGCTCTACTCTGTTCTTCTTGATTCTCATCTTCCGGTATTCGGCTGACCTCATGGGGTGGCAAGCAGGTATTTAAAGCCCTTCCATCCTTGCATATATTTCAGCATTCAGCCCCAGCTCTCGATTCTATTCCGATGAAGTATCTCCAGGTTCTCCTTGTGGCACTCGCACCCGGACTTGCCTTTGCTCAGAGTTGCCAATGTGGCTACCGAGATTCAAACGGCAACGTATGGGTGAGTCGTCTTCTATTGTTGAAGAGGACTATGGCACCATCGTTGATGAACGCAGCGTGAAGCAATAGTATCGACCTTCACACAGGCCGCAGGAGCACTCGCAGCTGTCAACGCCAACTGGATGATCTCGACCAACGAAATCGAACCTCAGGAGGCCCCTGCAACAGCCAATATCGAGTACACTGCTGCCAACGTGTTCCAGCACAACGACGCTCTGGGACTGAAGGCTTCGGCGGTGAGAAATCATTATCGTCGTTCAGATAGAGTGGCTTACAGGACTCATCTTTCCCGGGATTCCCCCATCAGTACACGGGCGGTAACGCCAAATGTGCGCAGATCTACACGAAGGTGTGGCTGCTAAACACTGTCTTGTTATACTTGGACTAAAGTCGAAACAGAGATCTGACATCAAGTATGGCACGTTCAGGATGCGCGCACAAGTCCCGAGTGTCCCAGGCGCAGTTTTTGGTGAGATTCGCCCTTCTGTAGCCGCAGGCCGAAATATCGATGTCACTGTATCCCAGGATTTTTCACGTACATCTCTGGAACCCAAGAGCAAGATATCGAGTTCCTTTCCGCCGATCCCGATTACTATCAACGCGTTTACTACACCAATCAGCCTGGCAGGACGGCTGGAGCCTCACTGGTAAGAAGCATTTGCATTAAAGTATCTGTTCTGCTCAAGGCCGCGCTCGCAGAATACCGTCATCTCTGGTGCTGACTTCACGTATGTATAACCCGAAGTGACATCGATGCTTGCAGGATTGACCTCAATAAACCTCGCAGGACGTTCGGCAACCATCAAATTGACTGGTTCCCAGCAAGAACCGTATATTCTTACGACGGCTCCGGACTGAAGGTAAGTGACTGTGCCATCATATACAGGGATCTTCGAAACTGAGTTTGAATCGTCCAGTCGAACAGAACAATTACTACGCAAGTTCCCACTACACCATCCAGATTCATTCTCAACGTGTGGACCAATGGCGACCCGTACGTTCGGTCTCCTTCTCAAAGAAAATAGATTACTGATGCCCGACTTTTTGATAAGTAACTGGTCCAAGGGCCCCCCAACTGCGGATGCCATTGCCACCGTGCAATGGGTGCATCTCTACTTCAATTCTACCACACTTTCTGAATCCGCGTTTAACACAGCATGCGTCAATGCAGGACGGCCTGCGGCATGTAATGTTTAGTACTTGGTACGCTTCCACTCGGATTGCACTCGGACATCTTTGGAGAGTCTGTAGCTGGTAGATAAAGAAATCAAATTGTCAAGAGTTTGTCGCTCCGCCTTGTCTCAACTTCACCTCAAGAGGAAGAAAGGGTGTTGCGCCACTCATGCCACCCAAATACAGTATACTTGGATTTCAGCTTTTTCAAGCCGTCTCTTCGAGTGCTATGGCATCGCCCGCCATCGAGTATGTGTAGTTAGTAGGGGCGTTACCGCTACTGAGCAAAATTCACTCTTTCGTGGACTCGATATTGGTACTACGGCCTTTGATCTCCTGGCGCTGGGATAAGGAGACCCATTCGTCTTCCAAAATACCCATCAGTATAAAATCTTCCCACTTCCCGCCTACCCAGACCGATTTTCTCTTCCTGCCCTCTTCCACGAAACCCCTAGTGCCCACAGTCAGATCATCGCCCAGTACAGTGTAGTTTATCTCTGTGAACTCACATCTTCTTATATAGAGCTAACGCGGCGGTATTGTGACTAAAGGCCCATAGACTGACACGATGCGTTCCCAGCTCTACGAATGCATGATTGACCATGAACGCCGTCACTTCTGTACCATACCCTTTCCCCCAGAATTCAGGCAAGAAGGCAACACCAAAGTCTGCGTCGCGATTCTTGGGCTCCAGTATGTGCATCCTCGTCATGCCTACGAACAATGGCGTCTCTTCTTTCGTCTCGATGATGGCGAACATCGTGGCCTTGTTCACCATGCGCTCCAAGTCTTCCTTATGCTCTGTTCCCCACGGAGCCATGTATGCACTTGCAAAAGCGCCTCGTACCACGGCTTCTGTGTTCCAGAGTTTGAATAATTTGTCATAGTCAGAGTCGAGGGCGGCGCGTAATGTGAGCCGTTCGGTGGTGAACATGGCTGCGGGGGTCTGATTGTCGATGACACTTCTCCCCATAACCGCCCAGTGTATATAAATCTCTACTTTCAGGCTCCGATGTGGTTGCATATCTTTGCCTATTCACACGAGGTCGATAACCAATAGTCAGCGATGTGCGTCACGCCCTGGGGAAGTCTGTATGTAGTTGGAAATGAAGGAATCAAATCGTCGAGAGTTTCCCACCCCGCCTCGTCTCAACTTCGCTTTCTTAGGGGTAAGGGTATTGCGCCACACATGCCACCCAAATAATCAAGCGCCAGCTCTTTCAAGCTGTTTCTTGTACTATGTGAGTGTTGAGTGGGGGCGTTGCCGCCAGGGGAATTTCATTCCTTCACAGAAATACTACGATTATGACCGTGGACGTTGGGCTCCTGGCGCTGTGATAGAGGGACCCATTCATCTTCCAGAATGCCCATCAGTATGAAATCTTCCCACTTCCCGCCCACCCATATTGATTTCCTCTTCCTGCCCTCTTCCACGAATCCTCTGTAGTGCCCACACAGTCAGGTTGGGAAGTGCAATTTGTCGGTATGGACTCACATCTTCTTGTATAGACCCAACGCGGCGGCGTTGTGACTAAAGGCCCACAGACTGACGCGATGCACTCCCAGCTCTACGAATGCATGATTGACCATGAACGCCGTCACTTCCGTCCCATACCCTTTCCCCCAACAATCAGGCATAAACGAAAGTCCAAACTCCGCGTCGCGATTCTTGGGCTCCGCTATGTGCATCCTCGTGATGCCTGCGAACAATGGACTCTCTTCTTTCGTCTCGATGATGGCGAACATCGTAGACTTGTTCACCAAACGCTCCAATTCTTCTTTCTGCCCTGCTCCATACGGAACCATGTATGCATTTGCACCGGCGCCTCGCATCACGGATTCTACGTTCCACAGTTTGAACAGTTTGTCGTAGTCAGCGTCGGTGGCGGCGCGTAATGTGAGTCGTTCGGTGGTGAACATGGCTGCGGGGATGGTCAATGTCATTTCTCCCCAAAACCCAGTATATATAGATGAATACCTGCTTTGCTCCGCAGCAATGACTCGAACAGGGGAACAAACAAGTGTGCCATTGGGTGGTATTACCGGTGACTGCACCTATTCACATGAAAGTCAATGTCCAACAGTCAGTGATGCGCGCCACACAATTCGCACAGTGCAACGAAATAGACGTGAGCAGACCCATACCCGTACGCTCGTATGCTTCTGCAAAGGGAAGGGTCCTGACACTCATGAGTTGGCTCGGACGATTGAAATTATTCGCCTCGTGCCAACCAAACTGCGTAGGACACGCGTGGGACGTTTTCACGAGACGCAAAGCCCGCACAGGAACCCTCAGCCATAACCAGGCCAATCAGTCCTGGAAGGCCTGTATTATTCAGACTTTCTGTAAACCTGTGATTGAATCCAACATAGGTCTACAGATAAAGCTTCTCGGTTTGAAACTTCAGAGCATAGAAACCTATGGTCTGGGTCAGGATTATGAATGAGAACAACGGAAAGTAGCGTACAGAACTCATGAACCTCTCATGATCGCCTCGCTCTCCATTCCCGTTCCAGAATCGACATCAAAATGTCGTCTCGCCACTCTCCGTCTAACCAGAATGCCTCTCTCCGCCTTCCCTCGTCGACAAACCCTCTGTCATTCGGTGAGCACAGGCTCTGCATAACGTGTAAGTCAGCTCACATTTTCTTGTAAACGTTGCGTGCGGTCTCGTTCCCTCCCAAGACTCCCAAGCTAATTCTATGCAGTCCGAAGTGGTGGAAGCCATGATCGACAACGAACTTCGTAACTTCAGTGGCGTAGCCTTTCCCCCAGAACTCTGGCATCAACGCAATGGAGTAGTTCGCATCCCTGTGTTTCTGATGCTGCAGGTCCAAGTTTGCGAACCCGACGAATGCAGGCGACTTCCCCCCTTCCTCCTTGGTTTCAAGGATCACGAATAGCCCAGGGGCATCGGCCTTCTTTTCAATGAACTCCTTGAAATTCAAGGAACGCGGTCTAAGGTAGTCGATACTGATGGTACGCTGTACGGCCTCGGTATTCCACAGTTTGCGTAGCAAGTCAAGATCGGACTCTTCAAAACCCCTCAAGTGGAGGCGATCGGTAGTGAACATGACGAGGTGAGGGTGGAGGAGGGTGAAGTAGTCGGGTAGTTGGGACGTGCAAGTGGTTCTTTTTGTGTTATAATATTATGACTCGACAGCGATATGGATCAGAGGGCTGCGGCCATGTGAGGTTCTGAATTCTAGCAATCACGTATTGAAATTGGTCGAATCCCGGCAACAGTCAGCATCGCAGTCTGTCGCAGTCATCGGTTAGATTGTACCTGACTGTGCAGGAGACTACGCCTGACCTTATGATCCTCGAGGCCGTATTTTGCCTTTGGCCATAATCCTCCCCAACGACAATTTGTCCCTTTCCTCTGCCATTCTGACAACCTCTCCTAGAGCCCTCCATGCGGTCTCCTCAAAATCTTTCCGACGTTGGCGTTTCTCATCCTTGCCAACGAGTTTCGAGCTCTTCAACTGATACTCTCGCGCGTCGGGCCGTAATTGAGCATTCCACAGAGGAAGGTTGCGTTCCTGATGTCTTAAACGTTGGTGTTCTCCGAGCACCATGAAAGAGAGGTTCCGCGTGAGCTGATGTGAAAGCCCTCGGGTCTTTGCTGAGTTATACAGGACAGACAGAGTGTTATCCACTGCGTGAATCGTGATTTAACGACCTGTACGACTGGCAGCAGCGAGTGAAAAACCAGACTGACTTCTCTTCTCCCATTGTCCCAGCCAATCCTCGAGGTCTCGTCGCGCCTGACCGTCCTTCGCCTCATCCATTTTCTTCATGACTTGGGCAGCATCCTCAAAGACAGGACGCCAGAGCTGTCGAAGATTGCGTGTTGCTAGCCTGTGGTGGAGAACTGATGCTGAAGCCGTTCTTAGAAATAGACGATACACGCTGGTGAGCGTAGGAGGTAACCTTGTCATGGTGAGAAAGTGCCCGCGCTTGGCGCGTCGTCCATAATTATCGCGACACCCTTCCTCAGTGACGGTAAATATACAAGACCATATCTGCCATTACGCCAAGCTATAGAGGGAGATAATTTTGATATTCGGCATGCGCATACACTTAGAGAAGAAAAGGGAACATGTTGTGCACTGCATAATAGGTAGTCGCCGGAATGTGAAGGGAGTCTCGCGTCCCTCAAGTGATGAAACAATCCTACACAACCAACTGACATCCTACAACAACCTGGCCAGCTCCCTAGCCAGCCATGGTAAAGAGAACAGAGTGACGAATAAAGCATCTACTCTTCGTCTTCTTCTTGCTCCTCCTCCTCCTCATCTTCTTCATCCTCCTTCGCGGCTTCAACGACAGCGGTGGCAATTCGGTCGAGATCACGCTGACCGTCTTGGCTTATTCTGCGTCCACCGTTGTCAGTCTGTTCGAGGACACCGATTTTTTCGAGGGATTGGCAAATCCTGCGCTGGACACCAGCAGAGCAGGGTGCGTGGTGGGAGGGACGGTTGCCTCTTCTGTTACGACCGCCATGAAGTTTCGCGAGGGCACCGACACCGACGTCCTTTCGGAGGTATATGTGACGAGCGACCGCGGCTGGTGACGATATCGAGTAAGAGATGAGGGATACAATCGGCCAATGTTATTCTAGCCACATACCAGCACGAGTGTAGTACCAGTCAGGATCATAAGGAGCAAGTTCTTTGTAGGGACCGGTCTTGACGATGTCGACCCATGTTGGGACCTCAAGCTTTCCTGATCGCTTCAAATGGGAAGCGTATGCAGTAATGAAGGCGTCTGCGCTGTAAGAGCCCAGTATCAGAGATCGAATTCCAGACGAGCAGAGAGTTATAGACGCACCTAACGTCTCTTACTCCCGGCATATTGAGTTATGAAGATTGGGAAGGATGTGTCTTGAGGAACTTGACGGACGGCGGCTAGGGCACTTTTTGCGATGTTGTGTCGTGAGTAAATCTTTCGGCTGCAAATTCGGCTTCGGATATTTCCGTGAAACTGCACAGTTGTGGCTGAGACTGAGGTGCTTAGTCAGATTTCCTTCAACTTGATTTCCGACTTCGTCCTGGCTGTGGGCGTCTATACACTCTGAAATTTGACAGTTCTTCGCAAGTTCTTGTAGGCCCATTACCTCAATGCGTTCATTCAGCTACCCAATCTCCATCTGTGTAAATGCTGACGCGGAATACGCGAGTCTGTGCATGTCACTGACCTGCAGACTGAGCTCGGCGGCTCATTCACCACCTCACTCACTACCTCATTCACTTGCTGCCAACAGAGCAATGATCCCGATTTCAACGCGCCACGGAAAACGCACGGACTGGACATACTCCTCGTCATTGATCTTTACTTGGAAAACTTCGAACTCGTTTCGGAACTGAGGGACCCATATGGAGGCGCTCGATCGCACAAAGCCGCCGCCCAAAAACCCTCACTGTCTTTCTTAGACCTGAAGGCCTGAAGCAATAACCCTAGCTGACAATGGCAAGCATGTGGGCTGGCTTACAGGTCTATGTCTGTCCTGTCAATAAAGACGACACGTAAATACTAAACCTTTGTAGAGCATGCCTACTGCCAGTGCAGCAGTGCTACACCGGCCCCCGTCTCGCAGCTAGGAGACTGTGAGTGATGAGTTAGAGCTCATTGACGATGTGATCTCTTCATTCGATCTTTCAGGGCTGCTCGTGCATGTCATGAGGCAGCTCGCAAGACATTCAAGTTTCCGATGATCATACGGTCTACCCATAGGTCGAGCCACTTATAACCCTCTCACCCAAGAATCTCACTTACTACAAACCACACTTTATCCCCCATGTCGCTTCGCTCTCACCCAAGCCCTCCTAGCGAAAGGACGCTGTCAGTCTTCGTCATTGCTCTGCTACACTCGGGCTCACTTTCATTCTCCAGACACGCCGGCCTCCACCAACCCGGCCAGCATGAGCCCTACATTACCATCAAGAGTAAGTTCTCGTCATCTTGTATACTCCACGGGATGCAACTGACCAGTGAGTAGCCATTCGGGTGGAAGGAATCCCCATCATCAAGATACCAAGGTCGTTCGTCACCCTCAAGTTCAATCACAGAAAATACGAGACACCAAGGCTGAACTCAAGATACGCGACCATACATCAGTGGCCGAACGTTGGCTTTCACATGTTCGTCATGCCAATCTGACCTTTCAGGACGCCTTAACTCAAATTTCGAACTTTCGATTGCCCCAGCTGGTCGCAGTCCGACACTACCATATTCATCAAATACCGTTGTCCTTCGCCTTGCGGATTGCTCACGGATACCCTTGGAACGTCCGAGGCGCGCTTATACGAGCTGATACGGATAGGGCAGAATGGTCACGATGGTTCGTTTTCCGCCTTTACTGACGAAACTCGTGCTCAAAAGGACCGTATAGAAATCAAAGTACCAATGAATATCAAGGGAAATAGAAACGACTGTTTCCTTATCCTGGAACTCGCAAATTTCTTAACGTCTCCCCTTCATCCACCTCTCCCCAGAAATCCCTCTGATCGTGCTGTCAGACCATCAGGAGAGTTCATGCCCTCGTCCTCGAAAGGCTCCAGCTTCTGGAAAGTCGAGAGCCGTGGCGCGCGCGCAGTATCCCCGACGTCTCTCAATGCGTCAGACCCAAACATAAGTGTCCTTGGCCCTCCAATACTTTCGAAGCCCCTCCCAAGGGTAGCATCGCAGACCTCTCGATCTATCCAGCAGGTTGGTACCCCCCGTAGCTGCCCTGTAGCCTCGAGATCAGCACTTGAGGTATTTGCCCTGCCACTTCAGCCAGAGGATGCTCCAGATCCATCCGGTCCCGAGGCAGAGCCTCAAGTCTCACCCCGATTAGCAGAAAACCTGGTCACCAGAGGAGCGCGAATGGAAGGTGTCACTTCGACAGCCAAGGACATTGCTGCCCCGGTACTCGGAGTTCTGAAATCCATTGAACCTGTGGCCGAGGCTCTGCAGCGCCTATCTAGGGTGAGTGGGTAATGCACGATCTCGAATGTGACTCAAGCAGGATATTCCAGATACACCCAATTGCTGAGCTGGCCATGCTGACCATCTTCGCAGTGTTCAAAGTAAGCCTTTCTAGTGATTTTGGGACATGTTCGTTGACTGTTCATCAAGCTGGTCAAGGCTCAATATGAAAGCGACAGCGCTATCGTCGCTCTCCATAATGCCGTGGTGAACACGTACGAAATCGCAATAAAGAACGAGGCTTTATCGAAGGACAGTCGGTTTGATGCACTCTTCCGCACAATGGTCAGGCAGGCAGACGAATGTTACCTATTTATCTCCGAGTATAGGTCTCGTCGTTACCTTGGTGAGATCCATTCCCCTCTGCAGTTGGTCCTGAATATTGAGTTACAACAGCTAGACTGACTCGGTTCAGCGTTTCGCGCAAGATACAAGAATTTATGGAGGCCTTTACCCAGCTGGAGCGGCAATTCCGTGGGGCTGAGATAGACTTCACTGCCGTATCCTTGCTGAAGATGCGTCCTGTGATAGAGACGCTGGGTATGTTTGCCTCGAACCTGATCCCATGAACGTTGTTCAACGACCATTGCAGACGTGAAGAACAAACTGGAGCGACTAAAGCCGCCACAAGACGCCTTAGGTCCACTATCACATTGCCTCCCAGGCACCCGTACTCAGTCGTTCCAGTCGATCCGAGATTGGATCTTTCAAGGCGAAGAGTCCGTTCTCTGGGTTAATGGCCCCGCAGGATCTGGCAAAAGCTCCCTTATGGGCACATTACACAACCGGCTACTGGAGATGGGTTTCAATAGTCGGTTGGCCACCTTCATTCGTTTCGATCGGGACGTATACAAAGACGCCCGTGTGTTCGTCAGGACGCTCGCCTATAGGCTCGCTCTCTTTGACAGCCGGTTGGGAGAGACCATTGCTGAGAGGGTCGCCGCACAACCTCAGATAGTCGATGACACAGATCTGTCTACACAGCTGCGGTCGCTTGTGCTGCACCCGTTACAACAGCACGTCAAAGACATGCAGACAGAGGGTCCCATCATCATTCTCATCGACGGTCTCGACGAATGTTCACGTTCAGATGGGACTGGAACCTCATTTCGAGAGCAGCTTCTCACACTGTTCCAGTCCAACTATCTCGGAGCCTTTCCCTTCCTCCGAGTCATCATCGCCAGCAGACCTGTCCAGGACATCAAGGCCAAGTTCACCGGGAAATCACATATCCTCTCCTTCCCCCTCGACATTACTTCTCCTGAAAACCAGGCCGACGTCAGGTCCTTCATCGACACGAAGCTACAGGAGATCTCCGATCATACTTCAGGCTTTGGAGAACTTTGTCATATTCACAACGCTGTCGAGGAATTGTCAAAACGTGCAGCAGGGCTGTTCATGTGGGCCTCGGTAGCAGTTTCGTTCCTGGCGTCTTATTCACGTTCACGCTTGAAGGCGATCGTTGACACCGATATCCCAAAGACCGCTTTGGAGGCTCTGGACACGTTGTATAAAACGACGTTGGAAGCTGTTGCATCCGAGCGAGGGGATGAGGACATCAAGCGGGACATCCGTCTGGTCTTGGGTATCATCATGGCAGCCAGCACGGCGGCCGAATGGAACCCTCATTTCACTCCGTCAATCCTCCAAAGCCTACTTGTTCACATCAAAGGCGAAGACGGTCACCAACTCGAGGTCGACGTAGTTGAAGTCCTCGATAAGCTCGGCAGCGTTCTGAAGCACACAGATGACGATGCCGGCTTGCAGCTACTGCATGTCTCATTTGCCGAGTTCTTGAGAGACGAGGAACGGTCTGCGAGTTGGTATATTGATGATCGTATGCATGCGGGAATCTTGGCGGCTGCGTGCGTTTCTTCCGTCCTCTCTCACATCGGCGAGAACGAACTTGCGGAAGAGCACAGGCAGGAGTTCATCTACACGTCTTCGTTCTGGCTGGACCACTGCGCTCCGTTAAGCGCCCAGGTTGTTGAGAGCACACCTGGCTTGTATGATGGGCTTCTCAAGATGATCAGGGTGTATCTGGTACGCTGGATGTACTGTCATTTGGCGTGGAAACGTCGTACGTGGGCGAGATGGAAACATCTCGACGTATTCGAGGCGTTGATGGCCGATCCTCAGGTAATGTATTCCTCCACGAGTAAACGATTTCGGAACCTAACGGATACTCAGCTATCCCGTCTCTCGGACGACCTGTCTCTTAAGCAGCTACTCAGCGATGCTCAGGTGTTCATGTCAGTTGGGTTTCAAGCATCCCTCCGGGATCAGCATTGGCTCGCAGCTTGCTTCACCTGGTTGTGTCAACACTCGTCAAGCGACCTCTATCGGTGCTACGTCCCGGCGTTTGTCCAAATGGCCAATGGTTCCAACCAACACGGCAGAATTGTAGCAGCCATAAAAAAGGTATATTCTCCAATCTCGCATCCGTCCTCCTCTCATATCCCGGTAGAACCAGTCTCGGTATCCTCCCATCGTGGAGTTAGGTGTCTCGGACGTGATAGAGATCTCAGGGGTTCCGCAAGATCCAGTAGTACGTTCCGAGGGTGATCGAGAGTAACGATAACTGTTCTCGTTTATATGGTAGCTTGTTCCTAGTATTTGTAGCTGTTTCGTGACATATGCATCATCATTTTGAGCCCTCGCCTTCGATTTGTACCTCCGGGACACCCTCCTTCCATTTCACCCCAGACAGTGACGCCACCTCCATCGCGATCTCCCTAACAGCTTTCACTTCCTCTAAGGTTGCTCCCAGTCTCCGAGCCCCGTTCAGGTGCCAATTGATCTGCCTGGGTGTATCGCCTGCGATGAGCGTGCTCACCAGGGTATAAGACGTCTCAAGAGGGGTTAGAATTCGATTGTGGCCGTAAACAAGCCCATATCCAATGGTAGTCGAGAACCAGCCTGTACGGGGTGCATTGAGCAGTGAGTGGTATGCTGTGGAAGGAATCCAACTAACCCATGTCAGGATATATATCATCGAGCAGCTTCTGCACTGATCCCGCAGTGTCCCCGTATAGTTCCTCGAAGAATTTCTTCCCTTCTGCTTCGTGCTCCTGTGAGGAGGTCGCGCGGTTTCTACATCACGGTTTGAAGAGTCAGAAGAGAAACTACTTTGCTTCGAATGGAATATTCAACGCCACCTTGAAAGCTCTCGATCCTTCAATTCTTCAGGCATAACTCCATTCAACGCGATGAGACTGTTGATGCCCTGTTTTATCACTTATTATCCTCAAATAACGGGACGTTATGTCTCCACATACCCTGGCATACCCACTATTCAACCCAGCTTTGAAAATCGCGTCGCGCGTCTTGCGCGCCAAGAGTAACCGTTCATCATGAGACTTTGTCGATTGTAATGCATGCTGGAAAACAAGAGGGACAGCTTCAGGTTGGTTGCTGGCACTGAACGCTACGCTTGCAACGATATACCAGGGATTTCTCCACACTGGGTGCGAATTCTGAATTCGAGAAGGTGAGGCCTACTAGATCACGTTTGCGTACCTTTGTTGGAAGCAGTTGTAGGATATATCGTCTCAATGCGATTGAGAAATGCTGAGCTGACGAGCTTTGACATGAGCTAGATGTAGGGCGTGGTGGTGGTGTGACAAAGACAGATAAAGACAGGTAAATCCTCGACTCAACAATTCTCTGATGCCGTATGTTGCAAGTCCGAGGAAATCCGATATCTGTTTGATGTAAGTATGTTTGAATGTTCGATAGGTTTCGTATATAAGTCAAGCGTATAAATGAGATGTATAAGTACTATGATTCGTATATGATTGTGGAAAAGAGAAATTTAGTGTGTAAAGAGCGACTGGTGGTAAAGAAAAGAGACAAGTAAAAAGGAATGACGAGGTCTAGTAATCGCAAGTGGTGTACTTGTCGATCAACTGGTCCATGTACCCGCAAAGAATCCCAGCACACCTAATAATTCGAGCATGAATCTCGGGAGCAACAAACGGAATCACCTTCTCCTTCACATTCTCCACGTTCCAATGCTTCCGGTCGAATTCTATCCGTTCATACCAGTTCATCTTCTCGAAATGAGGGCGAGCAGGTGAAAGGATGAAGCCCTCGTAATCCTCCAGACGCATTCGACTGGCGTTCAACGTGGGCCAGGGAAGACTGTCGAAGGGAACAACACCCGTAACACCACCATTCTGGAAGGCATTCCAAAACGCCTGGTACCACTCCCACCTCGTAACATCCTGCAATTTCGAGTTCATATTCACCTTCTCACCGCGCAACGCCGCCTTGATATATTTCGCCCACACTCTCTTACGTTGCACAGTCTCCCACTTCGCCCGCACTATGTCTTCCTCGACCTTCTTGCGATGCTCTGCTCGGAGTACCACAGCCTTGGCATCGTGCTCATCCATCCTTCGTTTATTGGCTTCGATGTCCTGGTTCTTGATACGTTCTTCCTCAACCTGTATGCCCGCAATGAGCTCGTGTTTGAAGGAGATGTTGCGAAGCTTCGTCAAGATCGCTCTGTCCTCATCAGACACCTCTTCGCGAGGAATATTAGCGACCATTCGACGAGTCGCCTTGTAGACGTCGGTGACAGACACCGTCAGAGTGTGGTTCGTACGAACGCGTTGGAGAGGTTGAGGGGGAGCCGTAGGAGAAACATCACAAGGTTCGTCCAGCGCCTGCCACGGATCAGCAGGCTTAACAGCGACTGCAACATGTATTTTGGCGCGAGACTTGATCATCGACGTGAGTCCTCGCATGACAACACGTTTTCGACGGGAAAGAGGGGGGATTTTGGTGACGACCTGCGTCTGAGAACGAGTGGGGATGACTTTAGAAGGGACTCTAGGGTGAGCTAAGGATTTCCTCGCAAGCTTTGCGGAAGGTTTGGGCATGAGCTTTGCCCAGTGAAGGACCCTCCGAATAGGAGGTGAGAGGAAGGTTCTGATTCTGAGTGTGTGGCGGATGAGGCGGTCGGGTTGAATGAAGCTGAAGGCCATTTTGGTGACGGAGATTTGTGTGTCCTGAAAAGAGGGTTTAGCGCTGTATACAGAAGAGTTGTGAAGGAAAGAACGAACTTGCGATTCTTGAGGTTCTTGAGGTTGGGTATGGAATCTTGCGGTGTTGGTGGGTGAGCGACTTCAGAGAAAACTCAAGTTCTCGCTTATATACCTGCGCAGCAAACAATGCCAGAGAAACAATCCCCGTGCAGCGAATCAGGAAAGCTATTGTCTGATGTGGTCGAGATGTCTAGAACTATGCAGTCTCTCAAATTGGGAGGGTCAGACCGGTCAAAGCATCGTGTTAGCTCCGAATGAAGAACAATACGTTCCACTCGCCGACAATCAGAAAAGCCCCCGGTTCATAACCAGCTCAGCATCCTACGACCACAATGGTCAGACAGCATGATGTTCGTGGACTCCGGTCGAGCATACACCACGCGGCGGCTAAGTGATCTGCAGGGGCTTTGCATTGTGTAGTCCCGCAATCTCGTCCCCATGGAACCACTGGGAAGCGCCAAATCCATCTTTGAAGCGCTCTCTTCAGAATATATCGCATCGATAAACACTAAGTACGTTCTCGAAGCACCTCGCAAGTGCATGAGTACACGGTTTGCGACCTGTAACCTGGAAGACACGAAGCCAGGCGAACAACACGTCTGTATGGATAAAATGATCAGTTCGAGCGACGAACATAAGTAAAAACCAAGATCAAAGCGACGACACACGTTGAAACCCAGTCGAAGGACGTTGAGCTCAGCGAAGTCCATGCGAGCTGCCAGTGGTCGTGGTTTTGGAAAGGAGCGGAATAGATATAAGCGCCTGCTAGAGCGCTAACTCCACCGAGCGAGTCAACTCCAAGCCTGAAAGTGAAAAGTCTTGCATTCGGGGCGTATTAAGGGAAGGGAGGTATGTAATCTACAGAGAGAAAGATACAGAGTCATTCCATGTCGTTCCTTCATGTGCTAGTGATGTCCGAGATAGTAAAAAAGATAAAAGCAATCCATCCTCCTAGTAAGTACATCTATAAAGATACAAGCGTTCCTCGAGATCCTGAGAACTAAGTATCCGCATTGAGAATGTGAAAAACACTCAAGAGCTCATATACGCACGTTGTTCCTTTAACTCAATTCTATCCTGACATGCCTCTCCTCATTGTCAATTTCCTTCAACAAGGCCTGTGAATGCCTATGCCAGAACCCATCGCATCCCACGATCGTCAGGTTCTCCAGCGTATTCGCATGTCCCGATTCCTGGATTGTCGAGGAACCCAGCCTATCGCTGATATACGCCGGCTCGTGAGGCATCATAGGTGGAGACGCAGGAGGCGTCATGGGCAGCGCAATAAGGGCTAGAGTATCAGTAAACCCAACCCTCTTGACCAAAACGTCTAAAATTGCATCTCCTGTCAACCGATGACAGTTGAAAAGCTCCAGTTTCTTCAACTTGGGGAGAACCAGTCTCGTAGTGGTGGTGACCTGTGGGTTAGCATCAGGCTGGCTATCCATGTCTATAGTGTTGACGGGGATGCAGGGGTGGGGCTTGAGCAGCTTGATAACAGTGTCAGACATATCTGACGCGACGATAACGAATTCTTCAAGGTGGTCGAGTTTTGGGAAGAGCCAGACGAAATCCTTCGTCCGCATATCCGTGAAATCCATGGATAACATTTTCAAGGGCGGGTTCGATCTGAGGAAATAGAAATCAGTATCGACCGAACTTTGCAAGTCAAGGTAAAAGATAATGCCGACCTCTTCACCAATGCCCTTAAACCCATCCCTGTCGACCTATCACTCCATGGACTTTGTGAAAAATCGTTCGCCTCGTCCTCCGAATCTCCAACTTCATGTGTCTCCTGTGTAGCACCTCCTTGCGCCTCCTCGTCGAACCCAGGCAAGGGCATCTCGAAATCGACGTTCAGATGCGCAAGCTCCAATTTTTGTAATGATGGAGCGTGAAGACACGAGAGTATACTCCGTGCCAAACACGTTGAACGAAGTTGGAGTGTGTTGAGATGTAGCAAGTTCGCAACCGGGAGTGTCGAAGAGGGTGCATGTCTGTCAGCGTGAATCCAGCCAACAAATGTCAGCTTCTGCAGGTTGGGCGTAGAGCCGAGGAAGGAGAGGAGGGCCTCTGGGCGGATGTGGAGAGTGACGGAGTGTTCTGATAAGTTCAAAGTCGTGATCGAATTCAAACCAGAATGTTGAATGGGGTGGCTGATGAAAGATGACGGCAATGAGGAGACGATATAATTCGCGACCAGATTGTCGCTCGATTCTTCTTCTTCTTCTCTGGGTGGCAAGAAGTGGCTGGTAGGGAATAGCTGGTCGTGTCCGAGCAACGTTATGGGGAACGCGTTGACTTCCTTGGACGGAATGAAGAGTCCCTTCGGAACGTTCGACAATGAATCCTCATGTCCCAAGTCGCAGATGGACACGTTCAAAAAGTCGAGAGGCAGAGGAATACTTATCGAACGAGCTCTAAAGAACTCATCGAAAACAAATTCTTCATTTCGTTTCCCGTCGTCCACGGATATCCGTCTCCACCTCTGCATATTCTCGTAGAACGGAGAGAGCATTCCCAACAGGTTCGAGTCATCTCGCGCCGCACGGTGCCCCTGCTCCTGTCCCTGCCCTAGCTCCACGAACACATCAAAAGGCAGTGGACGCGACCTTTCCACCCAAATCTTCGCCTGGGTCAAATTCCTCTTCCATAGCCTGTCCTGTCGTTCCGCAAACTGTGCTGGCTTCACGCTACTTCCTTCCAGTAGACTGGGGCTGTCCGAGAGCCGGATACATTGGTAGATAGAAGGGCTTTCTGTGACAAGGGTGTTCCATCGCCTGCAGACAAGCGACAGGCTAAGCGGCGAAAAGGTATCGATAGCCGCTGTAAAGTTGAATGTGTGAATGAGGAGCTCTGGGGGTAAGGAGTTCACGTCCAGTCCTTTTGGTTCCTGTGTACAGCGAGAAGAAGAAGTTGTCGAAGTCGCGGGGTTGAATGCAATTCCCATTGAGGTGTATATTCTCTACTTGGTGATGGTGGAGGTCAAAGTTCAAGTTGAAGGGTGTCCTGGTGACCTTATGAGGCTGGGGGTTATGTGGGTTACAAATGACAGAAGAGATAGAACGTGGGAAAAACTAACCTGTGGACTCTTGGGCGTGTCGCGTCTGATGGGAAGAACTTTGGGACTGCCACCTCGTTCTTATGTACTCTCACTCTCCCCGGAAGAGCAACTAGGCTCTCAGGACTCTCGGATCTAGTGCCTACCAAAAGAGTGCTGGGGCTTGTGTTCCTGGTGTTGGACACGTTCTATCAACATAGATCGTCCTGTTGGGCTTTGCCACCAAAACAATACTCCGTGGCTATATCAAACTTCTCAATGTTCATCAAGAGCACCCTTGAGGTCCCGATTCTTTCAAGTGGAGGCGTCATACGGGTACAGATGAATATCGGCTCGCGTCAAATGATCCTTCGCTTCATACAAACGGTCTCGAAACCCAAGCAAAAGTGTGTAGCGCCGGTTTTCACGATCTTCGGGGAGATGCCAGCGACATGTGGGAGCAATTCAGCCACAAGTCAAGTCCGGCTGTATGTTCGGAAGCCCTTTTGCTCCGTTGTCGTCATCAGAAGATTCTGGCCAGCTTTCCCCACAAACTCCGATCTGAACACGGAGTTAGTGCTGCAAAACTTGAACGATTATCTCCCAATGCTGCGTCGACGAAATGACTCCTGTGGAGCTTTAATCTCTCTCGAAATCCGCAGTATCGTCTCGTACAGGTCGTATCACAGGCTCCTATGACCTCCTGAAGGACGTCGACGAGACAAAGTCCATGGGAGGAAACGGTAAGGCGGTACGTATTATCGCCTCGGAAGATCGTGTTCGCACACCAAGCCAAACTGCTGTAAAGTCTAGGCAAGGAGAACATCATAGTTCCTCGCTCCGAGAGATATGGCTATCCTGAGGGTAAAGCCGCAGCGAAATGAGGCCATAGATTGGCCTGGTCTGATCGGCAGTTTTCTTGTGCTCATTCGAACAAACTGACCCGGACTTAAGGGGAACTCTCTCCGACTGGTGGCACTGGGACCTCATTAGCACATAGTCCTAGCTCCTCCAAACCACCTCGTAACGAACGAAATCACCGTTTATCGACCAGTCAATCATTCCAGCATCCACGATACCCAGTCACATTTCAACCAACGCTGTACTGTCGCACTTCAGGATGATTTACCTTCCCACGTTCTGCTTCCTCAACCTCGATGGTAACAGACGTTTATCACCCTGGGGGTGCTCGGAAGACACGATCCCGCGCTGATAGCGCGTCCCGACACCGAGCTTGAATGAAGAGGTTGCGAGGCTTCCGAATTGACAACCCCTTGACTTGTTTGACCCGCGTCGGGTGCCCCACCTCAGACCCGTTCGCTCCCGTTAAACTCCCGCCTCGTTTTCCCACTTCGTGCTCAACCCAAGCTTCACCTGGGGCTATCATATAGCTCTGTTGAACGTATGATCCTCGCGATATCCTTTCAGCCATTCGCACCGTTCCACGGTCTCTAGTTCTGGGCGCTAATTTAGAGAGAGCGAGGATCAACTGTAACGTTCTAGAGTCGAGTCTATATTATACAAACAAGCGATGTAGAGTACATACAAAATAACTTTTCTTTTTCGACAAACCATCCAGAGTCCAAACATTCAGAGACGTATCCCTAACCCCACCAACTCACGCAACGTACTTGTTCGTCTTCCCGCTCATCTCGGCCTGAACCTTCAACGCCCTCGGTGCATCGTGCATAGGCATCATAACCTCCACCAACTGCAACAATCCCTTCTCGACGTTTTTCACCCCAAACTCCTCATCGTTCAACAACTTCTCCAACTCTTCCTTGTCGTTGACCGTGTACGTCTTTGATTTCTTCTCCTCCGGATCCCCGAGGACACGCGGAAGAGCAGTCCACGACCAGTTGACGATGTCGTTATATTTCCTAAAGAGATCCGAAAGAAAGTAAGGACCCGACACAAGAAGATCCATAAGGTATAGGCGTACCTATGCTTCCCATGCAAATACCTCTCAATCGTATATCCACTATTATTCAAGACGAAGATAATCGGTGCAAGATCCTTCCTCATCATCGTCGACAACTCCTGCACTGTCAGTTGTCTACAAGCGATGGTGAGCAACAGTCAACAGACAAGAAAAACGAGCGACACTCACAGACTCCCATCCCCAATAAACAAAATCGTCCTTCCCAACTTTCTATCCCTCGCACCAAGCGCAGCACCCAACGTACTTCCAATAGTCCACCCAATAGACCCCCAAAGGATCTGACTCACAAACACGCTTTCCTTCGGAAGCGGCACGTCCAAAATCCCGAACGAACTCGTCCCCGTCTCTGCGACGACAACATCTTTTTCGCGGAAGAACGTACCAAGTCGAGGCCAGAACCAATCGTGGGTTATAGCTTTTTCCAGGCCTTCTTCGAACTTGGTGGGGACAGGTGAGCTGAAGTGGGGGACAGGGAGCTTTTCGGCGTTTGAGGTAAAAGGGTGCAGGCGCTCGGTGAGTTTGGGGAGGAGTTGTTTCATTCCGGTGCCGGCGAAGGTGGCATATTTGATGCGCGTCCAGGACGAATGGAGCTACGAAGAAAGGGGGAAACCGGAATTCGATAAGCGTATATGTAGAGAGATAAGTCGCTTTCAGTGCTTACTTCGACAGTTCGCGAAGGAGGGATGCTATATGTGAAGTTTCCACTGTTGAAGTCGCTCTTCAGCGACCCAATCGAGAGGATGAACTTGGCGTTTTCGACTTTTTCTTTGATCTCTGGTCGGGATATCGAGCCCACGTAGATCTAATACACGAATGTCAGCACTAAGAATCTCCCAACGCAAACAAGACACTTACCCCACCATACCTCTCATAGCTCTCGTTGACTACCGCCTTGCCCATAGGAGCCGCATATACGGGGAACTGAGTCTTTCTCACCAACTCCTTGACCTCCTGCCTCACATCATGCCTGATCGAACAGGCATCCACCAGAATTACCACATCTCCGTCCGTCTCTTCCACCATCTTGACGATTTCCTCTAGCACGAAAGCCTCCTCACTAGCTTCATTGGGTGGCGGGAGACGCGGGATGGGTACCTTGAGCCGGGATGACGAGATCTTCGTATACACCAAATCCGTCGGGAGCGTGAGATAGACCGGACGAGCGTGGATGATGCACTCAGCCAAAACCCTGTCAATCTCCTGCGCGGCGTTGTCTTTGGTCGTCAATACGGCCTGGGTAACAGTGAATTGCTCTGCTGCCTTGAGGTACGCGTCGTACCTCCCATCTCCGAGAGTATGGTGAAGCATGGGTTTGGTTTTTTGTTGGGCGGTGCTAGGCACACCAGCGATATGGAGAACAGGTACCATCTCACTGAAGGCGCCGGCGATACCGTTGATCGCTGAGAGTTCTCCAACACCGAATGTGGTGAGGACGACACCGAGACTGTGTTCTTTGACACGGGCGTAGCCATCGGCGGCGTATGCAGCGTTGAGTTCGTTGCTAGTGAAGAGGCTAGTCAGTCATCGATACAGACAGTGCTGCTTCTGCTAGACTCACCAGTTCCCGACCCAGTCAATCGTTGGATGATCCTCTACGAGATCCAAGAACCCGAGGTTGAAGTCTCCTGGTACACCGAACATTGAGGTGACACCGAGCTGCTCGAGCCTTGCCAATAGATAATCCCCAATGAAGATCTCCTCAGACCGGTCCTCGACTTGAAGAGCGTTCAACTCGAGCTTGAGCCTGTTGACTTCGGCCTGGAGAGCCTCTGGAGACGCTCCTTCCGTGGTGCTGGGAGGCACTGTTGTTGTGGACATTGCTGTAGAAGTGAATGATTAATGGGGAGGTTAAGTGGAAGGAACGGGCTTTTTATAGTGCAGGAGGAGGGTAATGTATGACTTTATGTCTTACACTAGATGATGACGCGCCTTGGGCTGGACTATCGTATGTTCTAGATTCCGGTCCGAGTTGCCTTGGTGGATTCTGGCCATGCTGGCGGCCTACGAACACCCGGTGCTCCAAGAAGTACTTAGAGCCAGTGCAAGTTTTTTTGTCCAATTCATTCGAAGTGCACGATATGAAAGGTTACATGCATGGATATTTTAAAAGTACCGTACGTTGCGCCTGGCCAGGTCGAGACTCTGGATAAAGGCGTAAGCATCGAATCGGCCAACAGCGCGAAGCAGTAAATGAAGGAACAAGTCAAAGCCTTAGGATCGGGCAACGCAATAGGTCTTTCGATATAATATATCACGAATGGATTTTTTTTTATCGATGATACAAGTATGCCATGCCAATGAAGGAGATGCTCACCTACGCTACGCTGATTAAAAGTGAGCCAACCATTGGAAACTTATCTGGAAAGGAAGTGTTAGTTGCCTGAGGTACGACGGGGGAAGTACAGGGAGGGATTCAGATGGGGTTGTAAAGGGTAAAACCATCGCTGTGGACGATGTAAGGCATCCCAGCTCTTCCAAAATCGCGAATGAAAAGACATTCTCATCTTCACTATGCTAAAAGAGAGCGAAACTCACCAGCTACATTATCATAGCTCCAGTTCGTAGGAGTTGGTAAGACGGAAGAACGGTCTGCAGAAAGAAAGAAATCTTCCGGCTTTTTATCCGGCCATCACACAGTCCCGTGATCATAACCGAACCGCGTGTTGCACGTGCTCGACGCGTTTTCCAACGCTGGCCTTCCTCGATTTCGACTCTCGCAATCACAATCCCTTGCAATCGTCACATGAACCGCTCTTGAATCGTATCTCGACTTTATTTTGCTCTTCATATTCAATACTGGCCAAGTTAATACTAGAATACTCGACCAAATCTACATCAGATCTCAAGCTCCCAATCTTCGCCCACAACCATGCCTCAAGAATCAGCTCTATCTCAAGAGTCATACGACAGCTACTCAGAGTCTGATGAGTCGATCATTATTCCTCCATTTCCACCCGTACTTGCCAATCACTGGCTGGGAGAGAAGCTGGGCTCTGGATACTCTGGTGTGTTCAACGTATTGAAGTATCATGAAACCTCCTATACTAACTCGAGTACTTCATTTATCTTCAAGGCTCAATCTTTCGTGCAACGCACATCCATACCCACCAAACTGTTGCCCTCAAAGTTCAGCACATATCCCACGAAAACCTCACAAACAGATACGAACGCAACTTTTACCCTATGATCCAAGGGGGTGTTGGTATGCCCAAACTGTGGGCGCAGGGCGTAGAAGGTTGTTGGGATTATCTCGCAATCGACTTGCTGGGCTCTAGTCTCGACAGCTTGTTCAGGAAGAGTGGAAAGGAGACGATGGATCTGGGGAGTGTCTGTAGTATTGCCATGCAGGTCGTGAGTCTACATCGATCCTCTTGTTCGTTTTTTGGCCCTCATGTATATATATTCACCTTGCAGATCTCCCGCCTTGAATTCATGCACTCCAGAGGTCTCCTCCACCGCGACATCCAGCTAGGAAACTGCGTCGTTGGCCTCCCACCGAACGACAAGTTAATATATATGATCGATTTTGGTTTTTCGAAACGTTATATCGATCCCTACACACATCGTCACATACCAGATTCCAAAGCAAAAAGGGATTTTATCGGCAACTACTGGTTTACGTGGGTCTCTTCACTGCTTGCTTATCCGCGATGCAAAATCGAAACTTATTTTTGAATCTTTACGCGAACAGGTCGGTTGGTGTACACTGTCGTGGCAAAGGTGCGCAATTTCCTCTCTTTCATCTCGTCATCCACATTGCTGACTGATGACCGCCGGCGTGTACAGTTCCTTCCCGCCGAGACGACCTCGAAGCCGTCGCCCTAATGCTCATCCACCTCCTCACCCCCCGCGGCCTCCCCTGGACTCGACACGGCGTACCCAAATCCGACGACGCACACGATCTCCTCAAACGGACCAAAAAGAGCGCTCGGCCAGAAGACCTATGTCGCGGTCTTCCAAGCGAATTCGAGGAATTCTTGAGGTACTGCCGGAGATTGAAATTCTACGACCAGCCAGAGTACGGAAAGTGGGTTGAGGAGTTTAGGGAGCTGAAGAAGGAGCAGGGGTATCCAGGCGGAGAGGAGTTCGTGTGGCCACCTCCGGAGAGGGCCAAAGTTAGGATGGTTCGTCCCCCAGCGGCAGCAGCAGCAGGTACTCTCAGACGAAGCGGGGGTCCACCACCTGAGGACCTTCGCAGAATTCTGGATGACCTTAAGAAGCTTGAGCTTGGGGACAACCGGCAGATTCTGGGTGACCGGTCTAACGTGAAGGAGGCTGTTAGAAATGCACAAGAGGACGCGAGGAGGAGTAGGGGAGCCGTCGAGTCAAACACGACGCAAACTACCGATAAGGGCACTCGGAGTCGGACGACGACTGCCGATACCGACGACGATGGAGATGGAGATATACCGCCGCCGTTTATGACGATGAAAGCCTATAAACTGTCCAAACTGGCCACGCAAGTGTCTAAAGCCACGGATAATCGTGTTTTGGCGACGAAAGTTACAGAGTTTATCAAGGTTATGAAGAGTAACACATCGAGGACGTTGACGAAGGATGGGTTTGGGTTTTTGGATGCGCTGTATAAACAGTTGACGGATCCGGATGTATTCGTGATCGCCCCGCCTATGAGGTGAATGTGTTCGCGTTTTCTACGCTTTTCATGTTTTCACCTAATCCTTCCTCGACATTAGGACGTCCCGTTCAAAAGGCGCCTCAGCTGACGAGTCTCACAACACCAACGGTACCAGGACTAGCGATCGCGAGCGTTCTAATGCAAAGCTGGGCGTTGTGGCACGCTTGAGGAGTGAAGTGGGAGACGCAAAGAGCAACAAGCGTCTGGCGGACATGGTGAGAGATTTTGGTAGTGTTACGAATCGAAGTACGGGGAGGACTATTACAAAGGTGAGTTTCGGTGACATCTTCTCTACGAATCCCTCTCGGTTTCTCTTCTTTGTTGTTTACGTGCTCTTTGAATGTCCGGAGCTAACACGCGAGCCTCGCTTTCAGGATGGCTTCGCGTTCCTGGAGGGACTGGCAAAGCAGTTAGAAGCCCTGGCTTGACTTTCGTAATGTCGATGGAAGGCCGTGGTTCACCGCCGTCGATCGACGTTTGTTTTTTTTTCTTGACATACTTATATTTCTTGGACACTGCTAAGCCTTGCATATTCAAATCATCGAATGTATTCTTGTACGATATTATAGGTCGTTTCCAGCTCGAGTTCGGGTGTCCCTCTGACGGTTCGACGGCGGCCAAGATTTCAGTATCCAGGTCCCAGTTGACCCTTTCTTCGTTACGTCGACAATCGGCCGCCTTTACATAGCATGAAAGGGATGTGGATGAGGGCTCAACGGCTGTCGTGCCTCTCAGAAACGCTGTTTCTCTGCCTGACGCGACGTGCGCTCTCCAGGGCTGCAATTTGGCGAAACACGGCAGAATTGTGGGGTTTCCAGGGCCCACGACTCGAACACGATGAATGGACTGGATTTGCCTCACGACAGAGTTTTAGGCTCGGCTGCAGACTGTAGCCAGGAACACAACGGGGAACTCGCGGACCTGGGCCCTGATTGTTGTTTTAGACTTACCCTGTGGTAGGGACTTGCATTCACATCGTCCTATCCTAGGCCCCGAGATACACCACATTTCGAGGGCTCTGAGAAGACGCCACCCACATGATACTCAGGATTCAGGCGTGTAACATCGGAATGCGAGGACCTCGGTGGCCAGGCTCGACTCTCAATCTGCACCGCGGGCATCTAACCGTGACGACGGGTAGGGTCCTATGTAGGGACATCGAAGGTCAAAGCGTTACAAATCTCACACTACTGGACTCACAACTGTAGGAAATTGTCAGGATACTTTTTGGCAACCCCAATATCCGATTATAGCGTCGCACCCGGCCTCTACATCTGGATAGATCGGTGCCGTTCTGCGACTTATTGCCCACAGGTGACGGTGGCTCTATAGGAGATAATGGGAGTCTCCACTGCGCGCCGTGGAGTGAATTCTTCATATGATACTTTTCTCATCGGCACCATAGACTAAGGCTTTCCTCAGCATCACGGATGTCAGTGGCTGAATCGAATGCACCACGAACGCGGTCGTTGATCGGGAGGCTATTGGACATGTGCAATGTGTTCGCGAAGCGAAGTCATCTTACGGGCAAACTTGAGACCCGGAGTCTCGTTACTATTAGATCCTTTTGATGGCTTCGCACTCACCCTGGGCGTGAGTGCTAGCTGGCCACTGATAAAACGACCGAAGCTTTTAGAGCAAGCTTGACGATTCGGAGACCCGCTCCTAGCCCAACTCTCTTCGACTTTGTGCGTGCACTCGTCAGTTCACGATCCACCCAATAGCTCCCACCGCCCTCGATCATGGATCTCTTCTGGACTGCGATCCTGGCCATGATCGTCTGGTCAGTCCATAAGCTCAGCACCATAGGAAGCAGAGAATCAGGTCTGCCTCCTGGCCCTCCCACCACTCCTATACTAGGAAACCTTGGGAGCTTCCCAAAAACCTACGCGTATCTCAAGTAAGTTCCCTGCCAGTCCTGATAATTTGGGTCTCAAGGACTGATAGATCAATCCTCGTACTGATAGGTTGACTGAATGGGCGCGCCGCTGGGGAAAAATCTACTCGGTACGATGATGATGGTGATTTCTCGTTCGTTTCAACCATAAGTTGACTGATTTTCCCCTCGTCGATGTAGCTCAAACTAGGTCCCATGCCCGCCATTGTCATCACGGACGCCACTGCAATCAAGGAGTTCATGGACAGGCGTGGACATACCACCAGCGATCGTCCACCCAATTTCGTTCTGGAGTCTGTTTCCGGAGGCTTGGATCTAGCTATCGCCCGCTACGGTCCGTGATATCCACTTACTGCCCACATCCGCGAGTCGCAACCTAACCCTCCCGGTGTCATGATAACACTGTAGGCGACAAGTGGAAGACTTTACGAAAAGCCTCGCATGCGATCCTCACGCCACAAATTTTGATGAAGCAACTGCCCATCCAGTATGCGGAGTCAAGCCAGTTACTCTTTGACATCCTTCGAACACCCGGGGTGGGTTCATTCATGAATCATGTTTCGCCACCATCTCACAACTGACTTCGTAAACCCGACTCTCCAGTCCTTCGATAACCACATCAGGCGCTATGCGAATTCCGTGATCATGTCCGTTGCTTTCGGGAAACGTTGCCCGAGATATGAAACCCCAGAAACAACCGCGATGTTCACCGCTGTGCACGAATACGAAATGCTCCTTGAGCCTGGTGCCACTCCTCCGGTTGATTTCCTCCCTTTCTTGAAATGGGTTCCCGAACGTTGGGCAAAATGGAAGACGGACGTGAAACAGTGTCGTAAACACCAGATGGACCTCTATTTTGGTCTACTGGACGAAACTCATAAACGAATGGAGAGGGGCGAAGAGAACGGGTGCCAGATGGAAGAGCTCATCATGCGCCAGGAGGAGCTTGGATTGAATAGGGAGATGGTAGGGTACGTGAACGTCCTCCTCATGGTTCTAAAGTTTATTACAATCTGACCAGATTCTCTTCTTCCCGACTGCATTTGCAGACGCCTTGGCGGTGCTCTTCTTCAAGGGGGTTCAGACACCTTTACTGGTTTCTTGCGATCGGTTGTCCTAATGATGATTGCCTTCCCCGAGACACAAAAAAAAGCCCAAGCAGAGCTTGATCGGGTTGTTGGTCCTCATAGGCTTCCTACGTTGGAAGATCTTCCAGATCTTCCCTATGTCAGAGCTATCATTCAAGAGGTGAATACTCTAGTACAACTCCTATGCGCATAGTCTCTGAATAAGATCGATAGGTCAACCGGTTCCGTCCTCCTGTACCACTGATACCTCACGCGACGTCCGCAGCGGAAGAGGTAAGTTTGAGGGCTTTACCCTCTCGCCACGGTCCCGTCGTTGATTTGTACACGACAGTACAGAGGTTTCCTCATACCCAAGGGCACCGCAATATTCGTGAACGTCTGTAAGTCTCCCTTTAACAGACCAAATAGCTGCCCCGAAATTGATAATTCACACAATCAGGGGGAATGTTCCATGATCCTGGTGAGTGTGGGTATAGACATGGACCTCCCGTCTTCCTAAATTCTCGCGACTTGAACTAGACATGTATGATCACCCGGACACCTTCGATCCCGACCGATACCTCTTGACCGAAAACGGCACAAAGCCGGGTGTGGATGGCAGTGACTCCCGAACGAATCTCATCTATGGTTGCTCGAGGGTACGCTATTTCAGTGTCTACACCCAAACGCGGACCTAACAAATGATTATTTCTTTCCCGCACAGCGCGTATGTCCAGGAATTCCGTTCGCCCAGAACTCGGTCGTATGTTGCTCTTTTTTGTCCGGCAGCGGCCTCCGACGCAGTCGTGGGACGGACGATGGCTAACGAATATCCTACAGAACCTGAACACCATGAGGCTGCTGTGGGCCTTTGACTTCTCGCGTGCCACCGACTCTCACACCGGGTCCTTCATCAATGTCGATGTGGACGCCTATGAAAATGTACGTCATAATTCGTGGGCTTCGACTTCTTTCCTCATCTCCTTGGCTGACTGACCGTTGAACCAGGGTATGCTATCTCATCCAGCCCCATTCAAGGCTTCCATCAAGCCCCGGTCCCCAGAGACACTTAAGATAGTAGAGCAGGAGTTCGACGCGGCGACCGAGACCTTCTCCCGATTCGAGATTGGACTGTCTCATGACGATAGGATATTTCTTGAGAGGTATCGTTCTAATCAATATCAAGTAGGTCTATACCTCCCTGACCGAACCGACACAATCCCGAGTTGTTGAATACTGCAGCGGACATGAATAAATGATTCACGAACAGGTTTCTGACCAATGGAAGCTCCGATGATCCTCGCTGGGAGGAATTTTATGACTGCGATGACTCGGAAGCTCCAAAGCGGCTTCAAATCGTGTATAGTACCAACTGCCAGTGCATCTGTGCAGTTATGTAGTTCCTAGTGTGTTTTGTACCTGTAAAATGGTGTGTATCAGTTGGAATTAAGGTGGCGTGTCTGTGAGGCCATGTAAAAAGGCACCGGGTTGCGTAGCACGGTCGGCGAGGGCGGTAATCATTGATTTTGAGTAGCTGCAGCAAGTGAATGTGGGTGCGAGGCTCCAGGGATAAGGAATATGCACGACGGGGAAGTCAGGGAGGCCTGTGAGAAACTGGTGAAGTGAGTCTTCAGACCTCCTCAGAGTAAATCGAGAGTATGTACACGGTGAGAAAAATAGTACTTAGTGTAAACTGTGCTTAGTCTATGTCGACGGACAAAACGGAATTCGTGCTTGGGATCATGAGAATTCCGCACGGCAGAACTTCCGGGCTGCAGCGGGCGAGTCTGGGTGCTTCCGGGCTTCGGCCAGGACGGACCTCGAAGCCAAGCCTATCTGATATCAAAATAATGCCACTGGTCGTGCGGCGCTCTGTACAAACTGCAGCTCTCCAAAATGCACTTGACCGAGTCAGTGTAGCATGTGTTTGATTGTGTGTTCGACTACTTTATGTAGTGACTCACGTCGAACTCGATTAGGCCTTGTACATGACAGGAGGCACGAATCGTATTATATACATGCAGTGGTAGTTTCCACTCCAATGCATTTCCCGGTCCGTAGTCCCCCATGGAGTTACAAACTTGAAATCTTCCCGTATGCAGAGAAGAAATAAACCGCTCCTTATCAACAGACACATAGGATAGTACTGTTGATAACAGGTAACATCGGGAAGGTCCCCCCCCCCACCGTTAACACAGGAAAGTTAACACATTAAAATTCATAACACGTGGAGAGGTTTGTGTTCAGTAGGAGCTCGAGGGCATCCGTGTTGACGGCAGACACCGCCGGGAGTCGAGAGCTATTCAATATGAAGAGAAAGTTCCTCTAGGCCCTCCAGCAACCCCAAAACTCTCAGAATGCACAGTCACCACCGACCAGGAGGAGTTTACACAGAATGGATGACTGAGGATGGGCGCTTAAACGCCATTTATATGTCGTTTTTCCGCACACTGTGCGTCGACAATGAGGTCAGGAGGGCTGGCTCTCGATTGTCTTTTGCAGGTCACCTGTGCCAAATATATGTCGCGAATTCCCTCACTTCTACACTCATCATTCAGAGCTCCTGTCTTTGCGAAATCCTGTCAACAGCCGCTGGTGATGGTGGTTTGAGGTTATTCGCTTATCGGTTTGGGGGCCTTCCTAAAAGAGAAAGTTTGGGGCGGCCGGAGGCTCCGGAGTTTGGGGGGTCTCCAAGCACAGTCCTCCGCAACCGTGTCTTGATGCCCGGACCTAATAAATATAAATCCAAATTTTTCTCGACTGATTGTTCCCCATCTTCCCTTCCTACCTCGATCCCCTTTCTTTTAGAGGGACGTGTTGTAGCTACGCCTTGCTCTTAGAAGGCGTCCATTTCATTCTTTTCTTCTCATTCTGACCGTCATGACTCCGGATCCTTCAGACACAGTCGTCGAGCAGGGCGTTTATGTCGTGCCAGACTTCACGGTGAAAGACCTTTTGAGCGCTATTCCGTGCGTTTGTGTTTTGTTGTCTCGACTGTCTCGAAATTCTTACCATTTACTTGCACACAGAGCTCACTGCAATCAACGCTCAGCCCTCAGGTCTTCAACCTACATGTGCGTTTCTTTCATTGAGAAGTGGGGCTTGATTCTGACGTGGATGTCTTACAGCCTTATGGATGCTGTGGTTATCGCCGGCCTCTACAAAACTGCAGATTTCGCAGACGCACACGTTCTCCTCTCTGGTCCCGCTGCATTCCCCAACCCCGCCCTGTACTACCTTGCTCGGTCCGCCATTTGGGGCTTGTATGGCTTCGGTACAGGTCTGTTCGCGACCGGCTTGTGGGTCATTGCGCATGAATGTGGACACCAGGCGTTCTCGGATTCGAAGTTGATCAACAACACGGTTGGATGGGTTTTGCACTCGGCGTGAGTTTCGTTAGTTCCCTTTTTCCTCTGGCACGCAAAATTTCATTTGCACGTTTTTGTCTTGTCTGCTCCGTTACTTCGCTTCCATTCATACACCCTGTCCACATATCACATGAAAACATTCGCTGACATCCAACGCCATTTAATTCTAGTCTTGGAGTACCCTACCACTCATGGCGCATCACCCACGGAAAGCACCACGCTGCCACCGGCCACATGACTCAAGACCAGGTCTTCGTTCCTCATACTCGTTCCGTAGTTGGTTTGAAGCCTTTGGATCCGTCGAGGGAAGACCGACTCGGTGCCAGGGTCTCTGAGGAAGTCAAGAAGGAACTTTGGGAGGCACTTGGTGATTCCCCGATCGGTGCCACTCTCGGAGCTGCCAGTTATCTGGTGAGTCGCGTGTTTGACATTATAAACTAGATGAAAGGGGATTTTGATGCACGTTCGTTTGCAGCTTGGAGGATGGCCTTCCTATCTGTTGTTCAACGCTTCAGGACAGAAGAGGTATCCTAAAGGAACCAACCGTACGTGACTTCAACTCGTTGTGGAGAGGCCAGTTTCTGAACTCTACTCGTAGACTTCAAGCCCACGGCCGTCATGTTCTCTCCCAAACAATACGGACAGATTATCCTCTCTGACATCGGTATCCTCTTCTGGTTGGCCGGAGTCATCACATGGATTTACTACAAGGGTTTCGCTGAAGTATTCACCCTTTACCTCGTTCCCTACCTCTGGTAAGCCTGTTATCAAACGTTCTCCACTCGCCCCACTCAATTTGATGTACACTTCTTTCTGTCTCCAGGGTCAACCACTGGCTCGTCGCCATTACATTCCTCCAGCACACCGATCCCTTGCTCCCTCACTACCGCGCTCCCGAGTTCACTTTCCCCCGAGGTGCCCTCGCTACTCTTGACCGCTCGATGCTCGGAAACTTGGGATCTGTGATGGGCTGGCTTGGAGCAGTGTCGACGCATGGAATTGCTGAGACGCACATTCTGCACCATGTTGCCAGCCGAATCCCTCATTACCATGCTTGGGAGGCTTCTGCTGCCTTGAAGAAGAAGTTGACGGATAATGGAATGAAGGTGGAAGGTAACCCAGTCAGCTGGCCGGAGATTTACAGGGTGTACAAGGAGTGCAAGGTGAGCAATGATCTTCTCTCTCGCTAGTTGCCGATAACTAAGCACTTTCTCTCATCACAGTTCGTCGAGGATGAGGGTGACGTTGTCTTCTTCAAAAATGCACACGGTCTCGCCCAGATGCGACCTGTGTTCAACTCTGAGAGTCCTAGCGACTCTGGTATTGAGATTAACGAGAAGAACTAGATTGGGTTGCCTACTTACTAGACAGTTTCGCAAGTAGATTGATTCCTTTCTTGTTGCACTTTCTCGTCACCCTCTCCTCCCTACTTCCTGTCACCCTCTCCCGCCGTCGTCGATCATCCCTGTTCCCCTTCCTTCCGTCTGGTTAATGGGTATATTACTTAGAATGGGTTCTGGTTCGGAGCT
This sequence comes from Marasmius tenuissimus, assembly GCA_029532415.1. Taxonomy (NCBI): domain Eukaryota; kingdom Fungi; phylum Basidiomycota; class Agaricomycetes; order Agaricales; family Marasmiaceae; genus Marasmius; species Marasmius tenuissimus. The sequence continues at coordinate 2,499,861 of JAQOTA010000054.1, read as the reverse complement.
CTTTTTGAAATGAAATAACGAAAATGAGGTGTATAAATCGTTCCTTTGGTCAGTCATCTCTTGACTCGATTATGACTCTTGCGAGATGTATGCACTTGGGGCTTGAGTGATAAGTAGCGGGCCACGAGTACGGCGAAGTTCGTGACTAACTCGTCGAGTTCCTCTACAAGCAGATGTAGGATAAGTGCCGATTTGTCGATGCATTGTGTACATATGACTTGAAGATGGGATGCAACTGTATACATTCTACTGGGGCTGTCAGTGTGAGTGCTCATCCTCATCCATGTCTGATTCCCCATCCTCCGAATCCGTGAATTCGTCTACCTCATAAACGTCTTCGAAATCCGAATCAGGCTCAAAGAATTCAACTTCCTCGACGTTGTCCTTCAACCACTTCTCCTCCCGCTCATCCACCTCATCGTCATCGCTCATCCCCACACGTTTGAGTGGAACACCACCCTGTCTCCGCGCCTCCACAAAGGATTTCATCTGCTTCCCCCTGATACCCGTCGTGTAGATCGATGTGAGGTTGGGGCAATAAAGCACTGTTGGACCCGTCTCCGACTTGGCCGCCTGCGGTTTGAGCTTCTTGAGCAGGTTAAAGAACTCGACCTCGTCTTCATCACAACAGTTCAGGTTAAACAACTTGAGGTTGACCAACTGCTCCAACATCGCCTCTCGTCCTTTGGTATTACAGGGTAACCCACCAATCTTCAACTGCTGCAGACCCGAGAGCAATGACGTTCTTCGATCGGTGTGAGCAGGTGGTGTGGCGAGGAGCATCGCTAGTTCCGTGCAATCACCCGATTCGAAATCGAGGTGCAACGAAACGACGTTAGGAGTGTGTAAGAGTGGGAGGAGGGGGAGAATGTAATCGAGTTCGTGGTGGCATACCACAAGTTCTTTGAGTGAAGGAATCTCGATAGGATTCCGTCGATCGGGCCAGTCTTTGTCTTTTTCGCTCTCGAGGTTCGTGGGTTTTGTGGGCCCCGAGGTTAGTAAGGACAATGTCTCGATGTCAGGTGAAGCTGCGAGCATTTTGGCGAAGGTGGCGAAGGAGGGTCGAACGTCGTTTGCGTGATATGCCAATTCCACATCGCGGAGACCCTGTAAGAACGGCAAGGACGCGTCCCAGTCCAGATGCACGCCCCAGAAAGACACGGATCGAAGTTTAGGTGCATTGCCGTGGAAGAGAAGGAAGCCTTTCTTGAACTGAGGCTCCGGGAACGTGTCGTATTCCTCCGTATCGTCGTGGTGGTAAAGTTCGAGAGCCTCCAATGATGATGCTGAAGGGCATTGAGAGAGCCGTTCGAGAACAGGATATATTTTGTCATAGTGGCTGGCAACTAGACGGAAAGACTTCCAGCGGTCGACGTGGGGGATGATAATGTCGAGGAATTCTCGAATTTCATCTTGAGACAGTCCGGGAAGACCGTCGCTTGATAAGGAATGGGGATCATCGCCAGTAGCCGCGGGTGTGTTGTTTCCGTTGTTGTGATTGGCGTCCTCCATGACTTGGTCATCGTCAGATTCGTCGCCGCCGTCGTCGTCGTCTGATAATTCATCGTCCTCAACAATCAATTCGGCGGCCACGCTACAATCGAGTGTAATGTCCAAAGGTTGGCTCTTGGAACGCTCTACCCAGACTTTGGCACTCTCGATCGAGGAGCCGAAACAGAAATTCATCGAAGTCCACAGTGTTGGTGTCTCTAGAGCAACTTCGCGCCAATGTCTATCACAGAGTCAGAATACACAATTTCTTTGATTCGAAATAGGCCACGATACTCAACTTGCAAACATGAGAAGCAAGCATCTGAAAAGGCATCTTCCGAATGGCCTCTTCCTTTTTCTCCTTCTCTTGCTCATCTTCCTCTTCTTGTTTCTCTTTATCCTTGTCTCCCGGCTTTTCCTTCTCCTTCCCTTTGCTCTTCTTCTTCAATCCACCAGGCATCCCACTCATCATATCATCCTCATCCTCAGTCTCCCAATCTGAATCCAAGTCCTCGAAATCATAGACGTCATCTTCCTCGTCCCCCTCTTCATCCCACTCATCTTCTTCCTCAGCAACATCAACCCCGACCTGGAATATATGCGCCAACAATTCATTCGGTAGATCATTTATCGGACATCCTTCCTTCGGTGGCATAAACGGATTGTTCTTCAACATTGTCTCAGCAGCCTTCTGCATCGCGTCTCGTTTGTTGATTCCAGGATTGGAGCTGAGTGTGTCTGCAAAGAGCTTGGTGAGGTCTTTTTGCAAAAGATCCTCAAACTGGTTGCGCGACATGAGGGCGGAAAGGAAGGAAAAGTTGGAGAAAAAATAATCACGATCAAAAAAATCGAGTCGCGATTGCGTTTTCGGTGCCGGACGGGCCGGGTACTCCGTCTCATCGAACGTTGCAACCTCAAGCTCAAGTTCGTGTGTATCTTAGCCTTCGAACCCTCGAGTTCACGAGTGTTTATCAACTTTATGTTGACTTGAAAGTAACAATACAACCAAGATTTCTTACAATAGACCCGGTTTCAAAGCTTCGACTTGGGAACAATCAGTCCTGCTGTCTTACTCAAGATCTCCTCAGCCTCCCTCTCCATCCTCTCCAAAAGCTCTTTACACGTCGGTATGTCATCAATCAACCCGACGGTGATACCAGCACTCCAAATCCCATAGTCAGGGTCACCGTTCTCATAAACCATCTTCCCGCGTTGACCAGAAACCAAATGCTGAATATCCTCAAACTTGGCCCCGCCAGGTCGTTTCTCGATTGAGACAACCTCCATCGAGATCTTGTTCTTGAAGACTCGAGCCGTGTTGTGTAGGGTACGGAAGATGTGGACGGTATCGCGTTCGGTGGACTGAACGATCTTCTGTTTGATGTTTTCGTGAATTGTACTGAGAGGAAGGAGTGTCAGAACTCGAAACTCGGTAGTCCCTGAGAGAAACATACCTCTCAGTGGTACACATGAATCTAGTTCCCATGTTCGCGCCCTATAGGATGGAACATGAATACCTTTCTCGGAAGAGACGGAGATAAACACATACACAAGCGCCGAGGGCCAGCGAAGCAGCCAGACCTCTTCCGTCTGCGATGCCTCCTGAAGAGATGTAAGGTATCTTCAATTCTTTGGCAGCTCGAGCAAGCTAGAGGTGTAACGGGACAAAAGTATGGTCAGCGGTCACTTCTTCCAGACGACCAGAACAACGCCGGCTCACCAGTACTAATCCTCCAATATCGTCCTCTCCCGGGTGTCCGGCACATTCAAAGCCATCAATACTGAGAACGTCGACTCCCAGTCTCTCCGCGCTCTGACAAAACGAAGTCGAAATCAGTCAATTAGATGAAGCAGATCGTGAAGTTGACTGACCTTGGCATGTCGGATAGTCGTACACTTGTGCAAAACTACACACCCTTGAGACTTGAAGAACTTGATTAACGGGCCAGCTATCGTCCACCACGCCTTCAGTACGACACACGACATAAAAGACCCTCTACACTCACGGTTATTCCCAGCCGTCTCGAATATCTTCACTCCCTCCTCTACTGCCGCACGAGCATACCCTTCATAATCCGGTGGGTTGATCGTCGGAAGTAGAGTAATGTTGACACCGAAAGGTTTGGACGTCAGTTTCTTCGTTTCGCGGATCGCTTCTCGCAAAGCTTGTGGACTAGGTTGAGAGAGAGCGGTGAGGATGCCTGTGTCGTGGGGGTCATGCGATGAGAGATTGAAATCGAAGTTGCAGACGAGCAGTCACACACCTAATCCTCCAGCTTCTGATACTGCAGCTGCGAGAGGTGGCAAACCAACCCATTGCATGCCCCCTTGCACGACAGGGCTACAAGACACAGAGGGCCGCTTCGTCAGCCCATACCAATGGAGAAGTAACAGGACCGACTAACATACGGATCCCAAGGAGCTTTGTCAAGGCAGTGTTGAGAGGCATTCTCTAGAACGTTAGCGGGAAAGTGGGTCACAGTGGGAGTAAGAGACTGAGTTGGTGGTGGTATAGCAGCTAGTTGGGCCCAGCTTTTTGGACCCCCCGCAATTCGAATTCGAATTTGGCACCGGGCAACTTGTTTGCCGGCCACATTCTTGTCACAAAGACAACTTGCGCATGATATTCTCCATTTAGCCCCTATTCGCCATGTAGTGCTGAATGTGACCCCCTCCGATATCGGGTACTTACTGTACTTGGGTGGGGTACAGACTCGTCCTTTACTTAGACTGAGAAGACAAAAATACATGTTCGTGAGCGAGAATCGATGCTGTAAAGCGGCGAGATATAGTACACGGTTGGAATTCAAGATAACAGCACTAGCGTGAAATTTTCCAATAACACGGCCCGCAAAGGAAGCAAGATTGAAAGAAAGAGCCACTCCCCGGCTATAACGAATTCCCAGAGCTTGGGATTGCGTACAAGGAGCTTACGCAGAGTCGGGAGCTTCAGTAGCCGTAGTAGCCTCGAGGTCATCTTTCTTCGGAGCGGGAACATCTTCTCCTTTCCTCTCCTTTTCCAATTTCTCTAGCCATCCTTCGACAAATTTGGTATGTGCACCGTAGTTGATTGTTGTATCGAGGGCATCTCTGTTTCGTAAGAGTTGAGAGCATTGCAAGAATGAAGCACGAGTTCGTTGAACTCACCGTACAACACCCTTCTCATCAATAACAAATGTCACCCTGGCGTCGGTAAGTCCAAGCATCCCTCTTCCAACGTTATAGGATTTGCGAGCTTGTCCTTCCTTGTCGCTGAGGATGGGATACTAGGCAAGATTGAGTTCGTGAGCTTCAGCGCTAGGAGGGGGAGGAAAGTCGGAATTAGTACCGTCAATTTCTGTTTCTCTACAAACTGCTTCTGCTTCTCCACAGAGTCTGCGCTAATCCCGATAATAGTCGCTTTGTCTGACTTGAAGTTGTCTTTCTCTATTCACAGAAGATGAGCCTGGGATAGTGGAAAGCAGAATGTTGACGTACCAGAAATAGCATCTCGGAACTGACATGCCTCCCTCGTACACCCATAGGAACCAGACTTGGGATAGAAGAACAGCACGAGTGGCTTTCCAGACTTTCCCGGTTCAATTGCGTATGGTTTGTCGTTCTCGTCTGGAAGAGTTACAGACGGAGCTTCTTTGTTTAAGAGGTTTCGCCAGGACATTGTTGTATTTCGACGTTAATTCGTAAGTAGTCGTGAGGCCAGATTATCTGAAAAACGATATTTAGTGAACGAGACGAGAGTTACTGGCGCGTTCTTACCGGGTCGTCGGTGGTAGTGGTGGTTGAGGAGGAAGAAACGAGTCAGTGGAACTCGTGCGGACAATAGGCGTGCGCTAAGAAGTTTCTGGACCTTCCCATCCTCACGTTCCCATTGCATAAGGACTCGTGAAAGCCTTCGCACGACCTTTAAACTTATTGAGGCGTTCAGACGTACAAACCACGCAATGCCAGCATCTTGAGAGGGTTCTTATGGCCGTCGCAGGAAATCCGAACGAAAGAGTGATGGTGGTCAGAAGTAAACATAGAGACTACATATGAATCATGATTCGGATATTCGAGACCTTATTTGGAATCTACAAAGGAAAGGGATGCAAATCACCGCAACTCCATTGGCTCCCATTCCAGTCCAAGTTAACAGCTATCTAAGGCAGTTCGACGCCCAATCAGCTTCCCGATATGATGATTGAAGGTCATCCAACGTTCCATACCGCTCGACTGTCAACCAATAGGAGAAACCTAGCAACACAACGCGAGGAAGTAGGAGCCAGGACGCGTCTGGCAACGAGGCGAACCATGACGCGTGGTCGCCACTCGTCCGCGGGGGGTTCTCGTACGACGTATCGAAATGTCGGTCATAGCTGCAAGTGATCGCGCCAGTGTATAGCCCTCGTCGGCGCTTTGCTTGCTAGCACTCACCGAGCGCCTCTCTTCACTAGAGTGACAAGATAAAATCAGCAAGATTTACCGTTCTGGCACCGCTATTCCTGCACTAATCGTTTTTAGCGTTGGCGGGATGTCTGAGGCCGACCCGCCACCATCGTTTTTCGTTGTTTGGCCCGACTGATGGATTTCGGGATAACTTGATGTTGTGATTTGTGGCGGGTTCGCTTGACTACGTAGTTGTGTTTTGTTCGAAGGAGCTTTTGGAGGAGCCTCGCATGCGAATTGAAACGGGGCTCAGTTCCCGCAGATGCCTAGGCATGGTCTGCGTCCTCCAGAAGCGAACCTCCGAGGATTAGGATAAACATCCCGCGTCTGCATAGCTGATACATAGCGGCAATGGGGGGATGCTGAATAGGAACGAAACCATGGATGTTGAAAAGGCCACCCTGTTTGTCCTAGAAATTGTGGTATCAATTCTCCAAAGGGAGATTTCTGTGGCGTCTTCGTCAGGACCTTTACCCGACCGCAGTACTTGGAGATTTGACCCGCATTCACATTTGGCGACGTCACGCATCGTATAATTCCGTTGTGAAAATTGATGGTAGGGTGCATTGCTTTGACTGTTTAGTTGAAGCTCGAGTCCTCCGAGGATCGAAAGTCTAAGTGGAAGGGGGAGTGGGGTATCCGCAAATCAAGTGCAATTAGATGATTCCGTCTAGAGTACCGGGAACATGGTGAATAGCTCGTGTATAATTCTAAGGATTTTTCTGGCCTGGTCCCGCTGCACCCATGGCCTCTGCAAGACACGTTCATCAGTCTTTCAATCATTGACGGAGATAATAAGTGGATGCGCACCAGCATTCAACTCCGCGAACCGGGAGCCTACCCGCTCTGAATGCTTTAGAAACTTTTCGGTACAACTTGTGATGCATTGGTCCTGTGGAGATTTGCTTGCGGTCAGCGTTATTGTCGGAGGAATCGGAACGTTGGTTGTCACCTCTTTTGATGATAGGGCCTTGCTGGTAAAGTCATTACAACATGAAGAGAAGCACCGTTCGACAATGTTGGCGTAGAGTCGGAGGAAATCTTGCATCTGACCAAGTAGTGTTGGATATTGCAAATGATCATTTCAGGCACTTTTTCAAGATGCTTACCTGCTTTCGCTCAATGACCTTGTTCATATGGGCCTGTTCTACGCTATTGAGACCTGAGAAATCCATTTTGAAGCAGCGGAAGAGAGGACGGAGTGACTGTGATGAAGGTTGAGCGTGAACCGGAAAAGGTGATGGCACGAACACGTGCGCGAAATTTTCCGAGAAATCATGAAGGCAATTGTTTCCCATCTGCCATGATGTGTGTAATTCAAATTCATGATCGAGTCATGGAGATCATTCAATGGGATCCAAAATTTTCCATTCTCCTTCACCTCCTGCTCTCACCACAAGTTTGGATCTGCTGCTTTCTCCAGTTGGTCTATACAGTTCTACGCTTTTTGCACCGCTAGGCTATCCAAATCGAGCGATTTCCTCTTGTCACGGACGCTAACAACTACCCGGCCTCGGTCCAATCCGACATCGGTTTACTTCTATTATCCTCAATCCATTGTCACAGCATCCTCGTACGAACAATTCAGTTGAACAATTTCCTTTGCAAGAAGTCAGTTAACGCTATTCTGGTTCATTGGCGTACCTCAACTGATATATAAACCTTGCAATCTCGTCTAGTGTCGTCATTATCCGCCCTCGTCGAGCAGGCAAAGCAGAAAAACTCTCTCCTTTACGACCCAACCAGCCCAGACAACATGACCACCCTCTCCTACAAAGACGCTCTTCAACACCTCGAAAACTCTCGCGTCAAGGCTACGCGTCCCCTCATTCCCCCTCAAATTCTGCAAGAGGATCTTCCCTTGTAGGTGGCTGAATCTGGGTTGTATTCATTGTTCTCACGGTGATCCTTTTCAGAAACCTGTTGGCTGCTCAGACTGTTCTTCACGGTCGTCTGACTACTGAGAAAATTCTCCGAGGTGAAGATGATCGACTCATGGTCATTGTCGGGTACGCTACTTTCCCGCTTCATACACGCTCAAAACACCGATATTAACGCGTTTTTCGCCAGTCCCTGCTCGGTGAACAACGTCGAAGCCGCAATGGACTACGCTCAGCTGCTGAGAGCTTACGCCGAAGAGGCCAAAGATGACCTCTTCATCGTGATGCGTGTCTACTTCGAGAAGCCGCGAACAACTGTCGGCTGGAAAGGTCTTATCAACGATCCCGAGCTCAACGGAACCTTCCAGATCAACAAGGGTCTCAGAATAGCTCGTACTCTCCTCCTCGAAGTCGCTAAGCTCGGCCTTCCTTCTGGCTGCGAGTTCCTCGATACCATCAGCCCGCAATACACCGCCGACTTGGTCTCCTGGGGTGCAATCGGTGCACGAACGACCGAGTCGCAGGTTCACAGAGAACTTACCTCCGCTCTTTCCATGCCCACTGGCTTCAAAAACTCGACCGACGGCTCCATCAGCGTTTCCATCGATGCTTGCCGTGCTGCCAGCCAAGGACACGTCTTCCTCTCCGTCGGAAAGGAGGGTCTGAGCAGTATTATCGAGACTGAGGGTAACCCCGATGTTCACGTCATCTTGCGAGGAGGCGCCAAGGGACCCAACTTCGAGGCTCAGTATGTTCAGGATGCCGCTGACAAGCTCAAGAAAGCTGGCCTTGCGCCCAAGGTTATGGTACGTCCAAGTGACATGCCTCGCGTCCTTCAGACAGTTGACCTTGTTTTTCTCTTTCAAGATTGACTGCAGCCACGGCAACAGTCAGAAGCAACACAAGAAGCAAGCTGAGGTTGCCGAGAACATCGTGAGTCTTTTTCCTTCACGGTCTCCTAGTATCCAGCAATCTAACATCATTGCCTCATAGGCTCAACAACTCGAATCCGGCGAGACCTCCCGCTACATCATGGGTGTCATGATCGAATCCAACCTCGTCGAGGGTCGTCAGGACATCACTGCGGGCGGCCAATCATCGCTCGTTTACGGTCAATCCGTCACCGATGCTTGCTTATCTTGGGAGCAGACCGTTCCCGCCCTCGACAGACTGCGCGAAGGTGTCCAGCGGCGCCGCGCCCTCCTCGCTGGTTCTCGGAAAGCATAAAATGGGCTGAACGGCGTTAAATTTTGTAGACTTTTGTGTAGAAGATGTGTAGATTACCTGATGTAGAAGTGCTCACATCGCGTATCTATTTTGATCCTTTCCTTTTACGTGGGCCGCAGACAAGCACGGAGTGGGTATACGGTAACTCGTACAATTTTTAAAAAGTAATGAACTTCACTACATTGCCATACATACTACATACACCATACAATACTTCCATCCAAACTATCATACATTCACAATGCAACCCTTTACCACAATTACATGGAAGGAATCTTACCAGGCCAGAAGGCGGGTCCCTCCTTATTTGCTTTGTACCATGGTTCGTCATGTGCAAGGATGATTCGTGTCCTAGGGAGCTTCATGAACGCTCTCATACGAGCAAGATTCTCTGTGGCTGCCTGACGATCGAGATGCGCACAACCACCGGCAAACCCCGGTCGCCCAACGGCAATTTTGGACTCGCCAGTCACCAACCTCCAATGATGCGCACTATCCCCGCCCAATAGCAGCCATCCTCCGTCAGGAGACGTCCGCACAACCACATTGACGTGGCCCGGAAGGTGGCCTGCCTGTTCGGAAAGGATAAACGGCAATGATAAACTCAGGGAGGGTGAGAAAGTCAAACTTGATGTGGCTTACCGCGTCTGTGATGTAGAGACTCCCATCACCAAAAAAGTCAAGAGCACGAGGGAATGGTCCCAAGGGTTTCCAACCACTCATATCGAGGAAATTTGTACGGTCTTCGGGAAGCAAGTCCGTTTCAAACCAGGAATTGGGGTCGGCAGGATATCCAGATGCCATCAGAGCCTGCGCTTGTCCTCCAACGAGAAAAGTGGCTTTCGTGAATGGTCTCGTATCACCGACATGGTCAAAGTGCACATGCGACAGACACACAAAGTCTACCTCGGAGGGAGACACGCCCCCTTTTTCGAGTGACTCTGCGACGTCTTGCGGAATGTTACACGGAAACAAGTCGCGAATCCATTTAACGATAGCTGGAGGGTAGTTCTCCCAGTCTTTGCGGAGTCCCAGGTCGAAAACAAACGACTTCCCGTTCTTGGAATGGTGTAAGAGGAAAGAGAGAGAGGGTGCGACTACGACATCACCTGGCTTGGCGTCGTCGAGAAAGTAGGAGGTTTCCATGTCCATTATCCCGGACTCGAGGGCAGACACATCGCAGTAGGCTTGTCTGGGGGCTGGGGGAGGAAGTGATTCCGACATAGCTTGTAAGTATTATGTTGATCATTGGTTCTTATGATATATGCTTTTATACCAGGAGCTCGAGATTATGCCGTATCATGGGACACCAGATTCCTCAATAGTCGCCAGTGATAGTAGTGGTGTATATTTCATGGCCGAAAAGAGCCAATGCTAGGATTTGATACTTCAACTTATAAAGCCTCACGTGTGCGCTTGACCCACCGGTTATACCACTCCAGAAGTTGCCTACTGGGTTGCTTTGTAGGTCGGCCAGGGCTTTCACTGCGTTTGAGGCGAGTTTATTTTGTACAGTATCTGAAAGTGTTACAAGAATGTCATACTACTCTTACACGATGGTCTCAATGCAAACTATCATACACACGGTACTTACAATGCCTTCCACAATCACTCGGAAGGAATCTTGCCAGGCCAGAAGGCGGGTCCATCCTTGTTCACCTTGTACCATGGGTCGTCGTGTCCAAGGATAATTCGTGTCTTAGGGAGTTTCATGAAGGCCCTCATGCGGGCGAGGTTCTCTGTGGCCGCCTCATGGTCGAGGTGCGCACAACCACCAGGGAACCCAGGTCGACCAACTGCAATTTTGGACTCGCCAGTCACCAACCTCCAATGGTGTGCACTGTCCCCGCCCAGGAGCAGCCATCCTCCGTCGGGGGATGTCCGTACAACTGCGTTGATGTGGCCCGGAAGATGTCCAGCCTATTTGGGAAGGGTCAATGAACGACGGAGACCAAACTCGGGGTAGAATGGATTGCGTACTGCGTCTGTAATGTATAGACTTCCGTCTCCAAAGAAGTCAAGTGCGCGAGGGAACGGTCCCAAGGGTTTCCAATCGCTCATATCGAGGAAGTTTGTGCGTCCTTCAGGTAGCAAATCGCTCGCAAAACCGGAATCGGGGTCGGCGGGATACCCTGGCGTCACCAAAGACTGTGCCCCGCTTCCAACGAGAAAAGTGGCCTTCGTGAATGGCCTCGTATCCCCGACGTGGTCAAAGTGGACATGCGATAGACACACAAAGTCCACATCGGAGGGAGACATGCCGCCTTTCTCGAGCGATTCTATAGCGTCTTGCTGGACGTTGCATGGAAAGACTTCTCGGGCCCATTTAACGGCAGCTGGGGGGTAGTTTTCCCAGTCCTTGCGGATTCCCAAGTCAAAAACGAATGTTTTTCCATTCTTGGAGTGGTTCAAGAGGAAAGCAAGGGAAGGTGTGGTTATGAAGTGCCCTGGCTCAGCGTCGTCGAGAAATATGGCGCTCTGTAAGTCTATCAACCCGCCCTCGAGGGCAGATACATCGCAGTAGGCCTGGTTGGGGGCTGGGGGAGGAAGCGATTCCGACATGTTGGTAAGTCTCAGTCTGGCTTAGATATTCGTCATTGGGGTTTTATACCACCGGAAACTCAGACTTTTGCATCATGGGACACCGAGGGTCGCGCTGGCGCGGTGCCAGTGGTGTAATTCGTGACTGGGGAGCGAGCATCTGACCAGAATAGAGCATATTTGCAACCACGATTCGCGGAGTCCTCCGTAATTCGTCGCTTGGCGAGGAAATATGAAGGTTGTTTCGGAAACGTTGCAAATATGGATCTCATCCGACCTCGATTTTCGATTTTCCTGACCGAGGTAGTAGAGCTTGTCTGTTCTTGATCCGTTGACTGCGTCTTAACAGGCTCAAACTTAGTCGAACTGGTTTCCAATCTAAAGCCTGCCAAGCGATTCGGCGTCTGAATCTCCCCACTAATCATTTCTGAATGTCTTGTAAGGTTTGCCCCTGACGTATCACCATCAAGTTCTGTGCGTTTCGGAGCAGGGGAAACGCCTGAAAGAGCCTCAGCGTACTTGCCTCGAGGAAACTCCGATGGTCGGAAGTCAAATTCATTGCAATGTGAAAGCCCAAAAACACATGCATGCTCGACCGTTGATGACAAGCTCATTCTTGTGGGTGCATGTTGGGGATGAGCGGTAAATCAGACGCCGATGTGAGCTTGCAGCGTGATTTTTCGAGTTTGCAGCATGCAACATGGCATACCTGGATCCACACTCCTATGCACATTGAGCAATTCGGCGCTGTTAATGCTTCCACGTAAAATGAAGACCCGATCATAGCCCTGTCTTCTTGTTTGCCTGTCTTGTCCGTTTTTCACTCGTCTTCGTGTTGCGGGAAGAAGTCAAACTGGTGATAAGGGATTGAGCCTCGGATGAAAATGAATCGAGGATGGAGCTAGCTGGCATAGAGTAGCTGAGCAATATAACTGCTGTCGTCGCAGAGCGCCTTTCAGATGAATAGGCTGTGTCGGGCCTCCGAGTACCAGACCTTCGATCATCCCCGCGGGCCTATTGTGATAGATTGCGTCGGTGACTCGGTGTAAAATGCAGCGCAACAAAGGTGGATTTCTCTGTTCGAGAGCGACGTCGGAAGGTGGGAAGCTAGTGAGGTCGACATATAGAGATACTTGATGGCGTATAGAACTGTATACGTACCATTGGCGGCAGGTAATGTCAACAATTTGGGATGGTCAGCTCGCCAGCTCGCCGCGCGTAAGGCGGGTGGGTCAGCAATTGTGACATGATGTAATCAGACATAAACAGCCTTACGCTTGCACCCGCGGAACACACTTTGGCGGATCCGTTGAAATACCTATTATCTTGTACGGCTATGCATTTTTCTCCCTTTCATTCGTTCCCCGGACCACAGCCAAAGTCACGACTATGGTTGACTTTTCTCCAGATTCGTCCTTCGACGACCACGACCACACCTTCTCAAGTTCATCGGATATCTTCCACAGCTCGGACGCGCCACCCTCTATCGGTGAGCTCTACGAGGAGGCCGACGCATACGGTCAACTCTTAAAGGACATTGACGCGCTTCACACGGACGAAGATGGCAAGCCCTCAAATGGTTTTGTCCGACTCGTAGCAAAGCACTTGGACTCTGCTGAGCGAGCCGAAGTCGGCCGTACCGTCAAGCTCGATGCTGCTGCCACAAGTTGGACCGACAGCGACTTGACAACAGAGCCCTCATCCTATTTCGATAGCGACGAGGAAGACTCTGAGAGGCCACCAGAAGAAGAAGAAGAAGATGAACACTCCAAGACCGACTCTAGTTTTCATCGTTCAACGATGCTGCAGGATGGCAAACCTTGGGCTCTTGATTCACACGAAATCTCAAGGTAAGAACACTCGGCTATGTGTACGCGGTCAAACACATGTTGAACATTATATTCTCTAGACTGCTCGTACAGGAATTTGGTTCCTTGACACTCCCCGATGAGGAGGAAGAGGTCGTTTTGGAAGCGGACGGCTGTTTTTGGTTGAATGGGGTCTATGTGGTGGTCCGTATTTCCCTCTCATGAGTTCCTAGTGACAATCATCTAACCTGGATCCGGCCTCATACAGGGAGTCATTCATCTAACCACCCACAGACTTTCATTCCACGCATCACTGCTTTCTACCCGTCCTGATATGCCACAATCACAAAAGGTCATCAAGTCTGGGTCTGCCATGCTCTACAGTAGCGCAAAGACCTTATATCAACGGCCTAAGCGGCTTTGGCTCGAGCTCACCCACGATATGTTAACGGTGTACAACTCAAGTCAGGACGAAGATCGTATCAAACCCAAAAGATCAGTATTGCGTAAGTGCTTTCCTGGTATTACTCATGCCGCCGAGGTGTTGAATTCAGTACGCCAGTCTCCAACATCGAAGCGGTCCAAATTAGAACTCCCACGACAATAGTGATACAGATGCCAGGAGGCGATGGCATAGCCGAGTTCGATACGCGAGAGGCCGCGTCCGAATGGAGGCGAGAGCTAGAAGGTGAGTTGCAATATAGCTGGACTAGTTCATTCAATCAACTTGACACTCTGTAGGTGCCGTCTTCCTTGACAGACATCGTCGTCGAGAAGCCTTTACTAGTGCAGACTCTGAGGACAATTCTGGCATCCGACTCAGCTGCCCTCTAGACAAGATCACCAAGACAGCCCGATTCACAGCACGCCATCACTTCACCACAATACATCTCGATCTCAGCGGAGAGTACGAGCCAAATACACCCGAAGTTCTCACCATGGGGCCTGTCGTCCTTTCTGATGCTTGGAAGCGTCTCGACGAGTTCATCGAAGCGGCGAAGAAACGTACCAAGGCCGATACATCCGAGCGGCCCGTGATTGTTGATTTTGGACCCCTGAACTATACTGCGACCCCCACAAAGCAAAATACCAACGAAAAACCCTCGTTGGTTGACCAAGTTCGTAATGCTTTAGGACTGAGCGCTGAACACGACACGTGGGGTGAGTGTGTTCTGCCCTTGACTTCACATCGAGACTAACCAGAGTCTTCAAGTTGTACGTGGACGCGTCACTTCCAGCATATGTTATGCTGGCAATTTTGTCGTCACGCCCCACTACGTCGGGTTCTGGAGCAGGGCTTTCGGACGTGAAGATATCAAGTATCGACTTCCAACAGATATCGTGAAATCTGCAGAGCCAGTCGGCTCGAGGTTCTGGACGCATGGCCTGGCGCTCAAACTCGAGGGCTACAGTGACCTGCGATTCCAATTCAAGTCCAAGGAATTGCGAGACGAAGCAATTCAACGTGTTAATGGCGTGTCCAAAGCCCGGCATAGCAGTAGCGTCGGCTCTACGAGGACCAGTCGCAGGCCAATCTTGTCCCCCGCGTCGGACCTATCATCGGAGCCTTCCTCGTCTTCATCCTCCCCATATTCTACCGCCCCTTCCACTCCTGCCTCTGAACAGGCACCCTCATTGCCCTCCTCTGCCACTTCTCAAAATGTAACGAGTATCATCGCACCATTGGCACGTTCTTGTGAGGTTGCCCATGCTGTGCGGATGCCACCAGAAGTGATCATGAAGATACCCAAGGCCATCAATATCGACTCGAGGATTCCGTCATACCCCAAATCCCTTCACTTCGCGTGCTTGACCATTGGCTCTAGAGGCGATGTGCAGCCGTACATTGCATTGGGACTTGCCTTGATAAAGCAAGGCCACAAAGTGACAATCATCACGCACGAGGAGTACAAACCATGGGTCGAAGGCTTTGGGCTAGCACACAAGACTGCTGGTGGTGATCCTGCGGCGTTGATGAAGCTCAGTGTCGATAATAAGGTGAGTGTGCTGTCTGGCATCGCATTCGAGCACGATTTCTGACCTCTGTGTAGATGTTTTCTCCGGAGTTCTTCAGGGAAAAAGTTGCGAAGGTATGTATGGCTTCACATCTAATGGAGACGACATCGACTGATGTTTACCCTGGTAGTTTCGACCATGGCTCGATGAACGTCAGTCCAATTGCGTCTCTACATTATGATCCAGGACTGACATATATTCAGTGCTCGTCGAGGCTTGGGAGGCTTGTCAAGGCGCTGACGTCCTGTTGGAAAGCCCATCCGCGATGGCGGGCGTACACATTGCAGAGGCCCTTCGTGCGTCATTCCAATTCGTTATTTCCATCGAGCAGGACTGACGAAGTATCCAGACATCCCGTATTTCCGGACCTTTACCATGCCATGGTCCAAGTGGGTTCCTTCTCCCGCCTTAGGAGAACACACGCTAATCATGTCACTAATAGGACCTCCGCGTTCCCTCATCCCTTCCTATCACCCCCGGTGGAATCCCACATATTCAACACTGTATCGTAAGCACCACACTCTGACCCCTCCTCACCAAATACTGACCTCATGAACGTAGGCATGTTCTTTTTGGGTATGTTCTTGTTCCGACCTAGCGCGCCCGCATGACACTCAGTCTATTCTAATCTTCAGCGCTGTGATGTGGGCTGCTACATCTGGGCAAATCAACAGGTGGAGAACGAACACTCTCAAGATCGGCACCACGAATTACGACCAACTAGCCCAGTCGAAAATAGTGCACATTTATAATTTCTCCGAGGTCAGCACATCTCCCATTCTGCGTCAATGTACTTGATGACTCAACTCCAATTACAGGCTGTCGTCCCGAAGCCACTGGACTGGGGAGACACCACGACGATATCCGGGTAGTGAGTGCTCATAGTCAGTCGTCATACCCCCATTCACTGACCCGGATCTTTCAGCTGGTTCCTCGATAACCCGGACCTGAAGTGGTCGCCTCCGGAAGACCTCATCGCATGGATGGATCAAGCCCGACACGACAACAAACCTATTGTTTACATAGGTTTTGGAAGCATCACCGTTCCTCAGCCCAATCGCATCACTTCGCGCATCATCAAGGCAGTCCTACAGAGTGATGTTCGAGCTATCATTGGCAAGGGCTGGTCGGCGCGGTGCAGCAAGGAAGAGGACTATCCTGAACCGGAGATACCGAAGGAGTGTTACGTCGTGGATAGCATCCCCCACGATTGGCTGTTCCCGAAGGTCGATGCAGTTCTCCATCACGGTGGTGCGGGAACAACTGGGGCTAGTCTAAGGGCTGGGGTCCCGACGCTTATCAAGCCTTGGTTTGGTGACCAATTCTTTTGGGCGTCCAGGGTGCAGAAGCTAGGGGTAAGCAGTTTCCTCTTCGAGCTCGCCGTCGGTCGCTGACTGTTGTGCTTACCTATCAAGGCTGGATTGAAGGTTCCCACCCTGCGTGTCAATGACATAGCGGAGGCTTTGACGAAGGCCACGACAAATAGGTGCGTAACACACTTTATTCCGGCTGTCCACCGAATGTTTATGCTTTGTTTTCTCTTAGGGTGATGAAAGAAAAAGCAGTTGCTGTCGGAGAAAGAATACGTGCTGTGAGTGTTTCCGCTTTGAATTGTTCGGTCAGACGCTCACATCCCTTCGTTCCAACAGGAGAATGGGGTTAAGAATGCCATCCATACCATCTACACGTATCTCGACCGCGCATCGCAAGATCGTACACTCCTAGTAAGAAAGAGTTCTCGTCGCCTCCAAGAGTGCACGCGCCTGGCCAGAGAAACATCTCGCAAACAAGTAGTGGCATAATTTTCTGGGCTCTTTGTTTCCTTTCACTCATGACTATGTATACTCCCGCTGCAGTCTCTTGTCAGCTAGCTATGATACCACCACTCCTGCAGCCGACTAATTCTAACATACGATTTCTTTTGCATGTGTAATGTTTTTTTTTTCGTGTGTATCGTACTGTTCTCAGTTGTGTATGTACCGAGACATGTGTGTACCGCTTGTATTGGTTTCTTGTTCGACCTTGGAAAATCATCATACAAACATTCGAACTTGAACCCACGGGACCCTACGGGACCCCGGGGGGGAAGCAGCTTGGACATCGCTCGGCAAACTCGGGGTCGAGTTGGTCCCTGGGTTGGACGTACTGGTCGGTCGAATCATATCGTTGTTTCCCTTAGAGGCATGATTTCCCTTCGAGGTATGATTTCCCTTGGAGGCACGAAAACCGCGGATTGAAACTCCGAGATCACGAGAGTCCAAACCAACCGTTCACAGCACAGAGACGTGGACCATCTCCTAGACTTCATAGCTTCATCGATAACGTCGACAGGAATCCAGCCAAAATCCTCACAAATCGCTTTTACTGATAGTATGTCTTCAGACATTATAGAAATGACGTCTAGGCCCGTGGCAGTGGATGAAGGCACGGGAACTTCCACTGCAGCGGATGGCAAATCCGAAGTCCGTCACCGTCACCAGCAGGATCCAAAAACAGCTTCTCAGGACGAAGATACAGCTGCGCTCAGTTCCCAAATTCCTCCTGCTGTGAGCTTTCTCTTGAAATGCTACCTATGCTGATCTGATCCCGCCATGTCACTGTAGGATCGTGGATTCCACGCCTGGGCATACCTCATCAGTGCAGCCGTCCTGGATTTTCTCATCTGGTCGGTGCTTCCATTGTTTTGATATCACAATTTACATGGATTCGGAGACTAATTTACTTTCTACCTACTTTTAGGGGTCTCGCGTTCACGTACGGCGTGTTTCTTGACTACTACAAGACACACGACTTTCCAAATTCTCCAGCGGGGCTTATTGCTCTTCCTGGATCTCTGAGCAATGGAATTCTATGTCTCTCCACCATCTTCATCATGCCCTTTGTGATTCGTTTTCCGGAGTACAACAACAAGGCCATGGCTGCTGGCTACGTTATATGCGTCGTTAGTCTCGTCGGGGCCGCATTCTCGACACAAGCTTCACATCTGGTAGTGACTCAGGGAGTCTTATTCTCGATAGGAGGAAGTAAGTCGCCCTGAATGACTGCTCTAGTCTCTGCAGCATCGGATTCCCCATGGCTGACGCCCTTTCTGTGCAAAGGTATTCTATATTACCCAATGATGTCCTACCTTTTCGACTGGTTCGAGGGAAGAAAAGGTTTTGTGAGTGCAATCCACCTTCTTTTGAACTCTTACCGCTCACCCCCTTCGTAGGCCAACGGAGTCTTATTTTCTGGTGCTAGTACGTTGTGGCCTCGTGTGGGATGGAGAGAGAGACTAACGTGCTCTCAGGTCTTGGGGGTGTTATCTTACCCTTCATTATACAACCGTTGCTAGAGCGCTATGGAAGGCGGGCGACCTTACTAGGACTGGTGGGTCGATGACTTTCAGCTCCACCCAGTCTCATGCTCAAAGACCTTTTCGTGTCAACAGGCAGTCTCATTCGCTATCGGGATACTACCCTGTTTTCTTTACCTTAAGCCACGGGAACCCGTCAAGCAACGATCGAGGCATGTAAAGATCGATCCCTCGTTCCTCCGTCGTGCCGCATTTTGGATTATTTTTGTGGCGAGTTTGATACAGGGATTGGGGAACTTCATGCCCTTCCTCTATTTACCAAGTAGGTCGACCCCCCCCCCCCAATTTTTTGCCTAGGCTGCTCACCTCACGCCACTTCCAGGTTTCGCATCCGACTTGAATTTGAGTTCCACAGTCGGCACTCTGACGGTCGCGCTAGTAAACGGTATTTAATTCAAGATGCTTTACTCACGGCATGAGTGTACCATTAAGTTGCTCCTCGACTCTAGGTGCATCCGGCCCTGGGCTCATCTTTTTCGGATGGCTCTCCGATCGCTTTGACCTTCGCATCCCAATTCTGCTCTCCTCAGTAGGTTCAGCGGTTTCTGTATTCTTGGTTTGGGGGTTGGCTCGGGGCGTCGCTCCCCTCTTGATATTCGCTTGCTTGTACGGGTTCCTTGCTCCAAGCTGGGGAGCGCTATATCCAAGGTTTGCGTCGACGAGCGTTGGCGACGACTCCAAGCATTCTTCGTCGCTCGTATACATATTCATGGCAGGTGAGTCACGAATCACTCCAACCCGACGATCAACTAACACGTCATTTTCAGGTCGAGGCCTAGGAAATACACTCGCAGCCCCCATTTCTGCAGGACTTATGCACCCTTGGTCGTTAACAGACGAAGTACCGTTTGGATATGGTGTGAATGGATATGTGGGTTCATTCTAAATCTGTTTCTATTCCGCTTATTGAGGCTAATTATTACTTAGGGACCTCTCATTCTCTTTACCGCAGTGACCCTACTCACTAGCTCACTCGCCGCGATGTACCACTTCGTCGATGCACCTCGAAGTCGCCTTACTAGTTAGGATTTATAAACTACCGAATTTTGTGCAAGTATGATACTTGGAACCGCTGTGGAGACCGAAAAGAGGAGTATACGCGCGAACCTTCGAGATACAGTGCAAATGAGTTGAACGTGGAAGAAGGATATCGATTCTGATATCGCTGGTAAACGCTGAAGCGCTGAAGTATGCAAAGGCGCTCATCAGAGTCGGACACATGCGGAGCTCCTGAAGGGTGCCGGAGACCCGGAGTGCCGGTCGGAACATTTCAATGTTTCTCCAAGAAAACATATGCATGAAAACATTTTCGATTATGGCAGACTTTGAACTAACCGTTTCCAGCACGGGGACACGACGGAAGACGATCACCCGGGCTCAATCGATAACGACGCAAGTCGTGGTTGTAGCATGTCCTCAGCCGCTGAATGTGCTGGAAATACTGGCATGCCCGAAAAGGCATCTTCAATCAAGCCTGTGGATGAAGGCACGGGAACTTCCACTGTGGCCGACGGCAGCAGAGAGGATCAAAGAAATGCTCCTCATCAGGTCGAAGATGAAGCCAATCTTGGTGCCCAAATCCCGCCCGCTGTAAGTTTTTTTTATAGCAATACCTATGCTGTTCTGATCGCCGTACCACGTTGCTGTAGGACCGTGGATTTCACGCCTGGGCATACCTCGCCAGTGCATGGTTTTTGGACTTTCTCATCTGGTCGGTGCTTCCATTGTGGAGCCGTCTTGAATCACAATTCACAGGAAGACTGACTTTGCTTCTCTGCTCACAGGGGCCTAGCATTCACGTACGGCGTGTTTCTTGACTTCTACAAAACACACGACTTTCCAAATTCATCACCGGGTCTCATCGCTCTTCCGGGATCTCTGTGCAATGGAATTCTGTATCTCTCAACTATCTTTATCATGCCCTTCGTGTTCCGTTTCCCTGAGTACAACAACAAGGCCATGGGTGTTGGTTATATCATTTGCCTCGCTGGTCTCGTTGGAGCCGCATTCTCGGTAGAGGCCTGGCATTTGGTGGTAACTCAAGGTGTGCTGTTTTCCTTGGGTGGGAGTAAGTTCTCGAACCATTTCTGTGCAGCATTGAGCCTTCGATTAACCCCATCCTGGATGAAGGTATTCTGTATTACCCTATGATGTCCTATATTTTCGACTGGTTCGAGGGAAGGAAGGGCTTTGTGAGCGTCGCGTTCTCTTCTTCCAATTTTTCACTGCTCACGCTCTACGTAGGCCAACGGAGTTCTATTCTCCGGTGCTAGTATGTCGTGGTCTCGTGCGTGAGGAGGGAGACTGACAATCGAGTGCCGCCAGGTCTCGGGGGTGTCATTATGCCCTTCATCATACAACCACTACTGGAACGTTATGGAAGGCGGGCGACCTTGCTGGGACTGGTAAGCCAACCGTTCATGACTTTGGCTTCTCTTGCTCATCCAACCATTCTGTATTGATAGGCAATCTCGTTTGGTGTCGGAATGCTACCCTGCTTTCCCTATCTCAAGCCTCGGAAACCGGTCAAGCGCCGAACGGGGCACACACGGATCGATACTTCGTTCCTACGCCGTACGGCGTTCTGGATCCTTTTTGTGGCGGTTTTGATACAGGGATTGGGGAACTTTATGCCCTTCCTCTACCTGCCGAGTAAGTGTGGCCATATTGCGTGCCTAAACTCTTTCCCATAGACACTTTGACTTTTCAAGGTTTCGCGTCCGACTTGAATTTCAGCTCCGCTATCGGCAACCTGACGGTCGCGCTGGTGAACGGTACTTGATGCGATATTAACGTCCTTCACCTGGTACAAGTGTATCGCTAATGCTCTCTTCGAATAGGTGCCTCCGGTCCAGGGCTAATCTTTTTCGGATGGCTCTCCGATCGCTTCGACCTTCGCATTCCAATTTTACTCTCCTCAATAGGTTCGGCAATTTCCGTGTTCTTGCTATGGGGACTTGCTCGGAGCCTCGCGCCTCTCTTGATATTCGCGTGCCTATACGGTTTTCTTGCCCCGAGTTGGGGAGCACTTTTTCCGAGGTTCGCGTCGGCGAGCGTTGGCGACGATTCAAAACATTCCTCCTCACTCGTGTACATATTCTTAGGAGGTAAGTCATCCACTTCGCCCGGACCTCAAAGTTGTCGGGACTCGAAGTAACGTGCTTCTTCCAGGTCGAGGCATAGGAAATACACTCGCAGCCCCTATTTCTGCAGGACTCATGCACCCTTGGGTGCTGACAGACCAAGTCCCGTTTGGATATGGCCTGAAGGGATACGTGGGTTCCTTCCGAATTTGTTCTTTTTCTTATTCCGCTTAGGCTTGATCACATAGGGACCCCTCATTCTCTTTACCGCGGTGACCTTGCTCACTAGCTCGCTCGCCGTATTTTATCACTTTTTCAATGTACCTCCTCAAAGTCGCCGTAGTTAGAACCCGAGTGTCGTTATAAATTACCGAATTTTTTACCCGTCCGCTTACCCGGAAGCCGGGCCGCTATGATAACCGGAAAGGGAAACCAGTGCATTAGCAAAGTTGGACCCACAACCTCCCACAACTCCCCACGGTCCGAGCTTTGATGTCTTTTCCTCAGCTTCAGCGATTGTATCGGCTTCATGATCCGAGTGTCTGGGCAATGGGCAACGAATACCTCACACTTCTCCGCGGATTTTGTCATACTTTATCTATTGGTCGGTGTTTTCACATCAATATACATACTTGCGGAGGTTATTGTGGATGTATATGAATGCCCGCCCGCTCTGATCGTCGTACAATTTTGCAGTTTAACCTGTATATGTACATATAACGGAAGAGGCGCACTCTGCGGCGTCCTTTCCTGAGGGACCATTCTTCCTCTCTGATTGAGTTCTGTCATGTCGCTTACCACGGAATATACGCCGTTCTCCAGACTCCTGGGGTCGTGCCGTTTTATTCACCGGAGGTCAAGTTGGTACCGGGCCCGCTGGTCGTGTACGTATCACTGTAATGATGGAGAAGTGGGGTGGACAGTGGGAGTCCTCAGGATCCTTTGTTAGTTCTGCGTCACCGCTGCGGCCAGAAGAGAACTTACAGTCAGTTCATTAATTTACATTTATGAAGCCTCCCTCAGGTGAAGTGGTGACTCGGCAACTTCCAGCCATTCCTCCTGCCACACGTGATTTGTACCGGTTGAAGATGGTTCCTCTTTCACTGTCAGTGACAGTGTCAGGTTTGCTAAGTTGGAAGCAACCTTCAGAACCCGTGGCACTACTGGGGGGGTAGGAAGACTAAACTAATAGGATGGTGAGTCGTTCTCTCGATACACACTCATGATCAGTTTAATTTCAACTAGTTTCAACTTCAACTTCAGCGATGAGAACCCATAGCTTAGTACCACTCTATCCACACCATTTCACGGAAGCAGTTGGAGAATTACAGCTGTCAGCAAAGACAGGTTGACTAGAACGCGAGTGGAACT
The DNA here is from genome assembly GCA_029532415.1 of Marasmius tenuissimus. Classification (NCBI taxonomy): domain Eukaryota; kingdom Fungi; phylum Basidiomycota; class Agaricomycetes; order Agaricales; family Marasmiaceae; genus Marasmius; species Marasmius tenuissimus. The sequence goes on along the minus strand of JAQOTA010000054.1, from coordinate 2,476,664 downwards.
GTTCATCAGAGTTTCGAGCTTTGAGACCCAGTTTCAACACGCAGTCATTCGTTAGACAAGCAGGCCCAGTTGCCAGACTTCAGTACACTCCTGTCCCCCTAATCGCGTAGATCGATCCCGTTTGTCGTCGTCGTCGAGACTGACTTCAAACTTCCGACTCAAAAGTTCCAAGTCGACGCACATAACAACCCGTGATCACTGACACTCCAAGCGCTCCTACCTCGTGGTCCTCTCGCAATTAATACCGGGACACCTGCGAAAATAGAAGCCTCGAGGACCGTATTCGGGCAGCCTAGTCCCGACGACGATGCTGGTAGTTGAAGCCTTGAAGGAATTTTCGACGTACATTTGCCCTGGGTTGTCGAATGAAGAAAGCATTTTGCTTGTTCGAGCTCATCAAATGCAGCTAGTTCGGATTGTAGAACTCGGTGGGCTTCGTAAGGCCTTCGTGACAATCTGTTTGAAGACGGACATAGACGGCATTGTTCGCTTCTGGAGGTAATTATTTGCATTACCTTCTGACAGGTGCCGCGCACCAACCTCGCGCAATTTGAATTGGATTTGTAGCTATTCCCTTAATTATCCCATTATCCGCAGGGCTCTCGTCACCTTTTATCTCTTTAACCTCGCGGCTGACTCTCGTGCTTTGCCTTTCCTTCCTACCATCATCATACCTGATGTCCTCCAAGCGCAACTCTGCGCGGGAGACCCAGCCCAGGACATACAGGCTATCCTTGAAGGGACTGCTTTTGCTACCGGTAAGTTGCTAACTTTTTCTCAAATGCTATCTGTAGACTCACAGTTTGGTCAGTTCCGCATCTGCAACCCTCCACCGGCAGTAGGAAAGGTTCGATCTTGTGCCGGTAAGTCCTTGCAGGAGGAAGGCCTTTTTCTCTTTTTTCCTCACTTATACTTTGATCTTCTTCCAGTTACGCCAGTTTTCGATGTTCAGCTTGAAGATATTCTGGACAGAAAGCATCTCCCACCTTTGGGTATGTAATTTAAACGTCTATGGAAGGCAGAGGGATAATGTGCTCATGCTCACGTCCTCGACAGGTCTGAAGGATTTTGAGGTAATTATTTATTTGCCTTAGTGCTGGATTATGTGGGGGGTCTTAATGTTTTGCGCGCGTAGGAGTGGTTGTTGTACGTTGAGATGTCGCCGGAAAATCTGTGAGTACCCCCTTCGGTGCTCATCGATGTACTGAAATCGAACAAGTCGCCACACAGCTACTTTACGATGTGGTTACGAGAATACACCGAGCGCTACCAGCAATGGGCCACACACTTCAAGTCGATCCGGCGCAATTCAAGTCGCTATCCCTTGGATTGGCCATCTCAAAGCTCGTCTCATCTGGCAATGTTTTACGCGCGAGCCAAGCAGACATTCTTCACTCCAAACTCAACCTACGAGCTAAACCTTTCTTCCGACCTTCTGGCACCTTTTCACGCTCCAAGTGCGCCACTCTACCCGGACCCGGCGGCGTTCCAACAAGTTGCTCTCGAGACACAGAAAATGCTAAAGGATAGTCTTCATCGTTTTGTTTCAGCGCAATTCAACAACGTTGGCAACAACCGTGTCATGTGTGGAATGGTTGCGGGTTGCGTGTGCTGTCTCATAGGGGCGATCTTACCTCTCATCTACAACATCATTTGTGGAAGATCGCGGTGGCTCAGGCTGACAGGTGAGTTGTCACTCTACCTTTCTCGGCACCTATTTCGCTCAACGACAATAAAAGCGCTACCCGGACTTTGGTTAGGCATAACATTGCTTCTGACGAGTTTGAATGGTAAGCTAATCCGTGTCATAATATCCCATTGAAACTTACTTATCGCGCGCACGAAGGTGTTTGCTTAGGGGTGTATGTATTTGGGGATCTCAGGCAACTACGGAAATTTGAATTGTCCAGACCTCCGATTTCAAAGCCTCAACCATTCCGTGCCCCCCGCCAACGACCAGTCATCTCTTCTCCCATCACTGGCCTGCCAATAACCCCTATTATCCCTCTGAATCGTCCTCCCGAATTCCGGCGCACTTCGCTTCAATCCCCAGTCATCTCACCTTCCTTGAATGGTTTTCCCTTGAATTCGCATCCGATTACGCCTGTTCCTCCTGCTCATATCCAAACCGCTAGCCGCCCGCCGTCCACACATTCGACAATCAGTTCTTCTGGTTCCTGTGCGCTAGATTCAGATTCGGATCAGTCATGTTACATTTCCCCCGCCTTCTACGACCACGAACCCGTGGATGGCCCTGCAACAGGTGCTCTAGCCTTCCAAGCAGAAGGTGCCCTACCGAAATCAGCATTCGAACACGACGACGACAGCATCTTTAGGACAGCTACCTTTATACATCCATACGAAGAATCCGACGATGAGGAGGAGGACCAGGACTACCCGAACAAGATGCCAGTAGAGGAACGCCAGCGTGTTGATGCCTTCGATTTCGACGCTCTACCTCCGCGAATTCATAGTCCTCACGTCGCGTCCCCGATATCGCACGGCAGCTCTACATCGCTTCATCTAGCGCCTAGTGTCACATTCATCCAACCAGAAGTTGAGCTTCCCGAGAAAAGCTACAAGCCCAAGGCCTTCCTCCGTCGGATGCAGTCAAGATGCAATGTCAACAAGTGGCTGGTGATGACCAGCTCGCATACCACATCCGACCCGCGTGAGAAGGTTGACGAGGAGGCTCCGAGGGATACCTTCGAGTACAATTCCAACTTTCCACGACCCCACCCGTCCTTCGAGAGGCGTTCCGGTATAAGACATCGAAACGTCGACGTCCATGAACAGTACAAGATGGTGAAAGCAGTTCCAGCGTTCGCTTCACCCTTGACTCGAGTTCATAGTCCGGTTGTCGTACGTGGGCAGTGGGAGATTGTCGTTCGTTCCATGATTATTGCTTGCTTTGTGACTTGGACCATTCTTGGCTCCTTGCTCGCAGTGCCCGTGCACAGAACCCGTTGAAGGTTATATTCAGACACTCTTTTGATATGTTGATTCTGATAGAAGATCGGTTCGTCGAGGCTCGTGTTTATACCTCTTTTTTTCTTGCGCTACTCGAGTTCGCCCCACAAACGTGTTTGGCATTGCTTCCAGTCACTCATCCACTCCTTGCTCTTCACTTCCTTCTTGACCTCGCCCATCCACAATACCCATTGGACGTTATAACGTTTGTACTGCACCCAAAAAGCTTCGTGTTCTAGGTTCCTAGTCATGCATGCTAGATTTGAATTGTACCATTCATTGTAGTATCACCACTTAGGTTCGCTCTGCCTTTCTGTCGATAAAAAGCTCACACTCTTTCGCTTTCGTTTGTAACTGTCTGTTCACTTCATCTGTACCATCTCATTCATGCTTCGTCGGTAAACCATAGTCGTTCGTTTATAGCCTGCCTCTAATAGTCGGTTTACATGTTTTTTCGTGTAACTCGGTATTTACAGTCCTTCGTTTAATCGTATGCTGTTGTCGATTGGGCGACCGGTGGAAACGTGTTGAACTTTGTGTAGACTAGCCAACCACGACATTCTCGGGAGGTTCAGGCAGGCAAAGGTGGCACAGCAGATGATGTTCGCGATTATCAAGATACTTCATGAGGAGCCAATCCATAAATAAACCTCTCCGTCCTTCTCTGCGCCACAACCACACCTCCCTTAATTGTTGTACGATCATGACCGGGGTTGAGGGCCACTTGTGCAAGGCACTGATTGTCGTAAAGTATAACAAAGTCGGCTTGATCCCCAACTGTAGGACAAAGATCGGGGGACACGTCCTCCCTCCCTAGCGCAAGTTTCGACGTTATCGTGACAGATCGCTGTAGTAGGATTCCGTTTAGGAAAGTTGAATGAGAAAAAGAGTCCGAAGTAACCGTCAAGCTCGACTCACCAGTAAAATTTCGAGGTCCTCCGTTGTGGCAGCTTGGAATATGGCGACCCCGAAAGGACATAACGCGAGTGGATCTAAAGATCCCTGCGGAGTGAACGCGTTCTCGACGTTATTCACACTCATCGCAACTTGCAGGCCATACTCTTTCGCCAGGTGTGGGACACGGAGCGTACTTCTCGGAGCTCCCAACGGCGTGTCCTTCGCCTCTCTTCCTTGCATATACATGTCGGAGTTGGGCAAAGCAATGAAGGTGATTGGGAGGTCGCCAATCCGGTTTATCAGATCCCGCCATTCGTCCGCAGTGAAGAGCTGCAATCGAGTTGCATGTCCGATCGTGACGCGGACCTTGGGATGTTCAAAAGAGTGCTCCTTGATCCGAGCGATCACTTCAAAAATGAGCGGTTTGTTTTTAATGTCCAAATTGTAGTCCAGGTGAAAATCGACATGCAGAGAGCGGCTGCTGGCAGCCCTAATAATGAGGTCCAGGTTCTTCTTTGCATGTGCTATGGAAGACTCGACGTAAGGTGCCGAACCAACCACTTCCACACCTTCACGATCGATTGCTTTGAGTAACAATTGGTAGTTCTCGCCTGGCTCTGTGTCGTTTGCGGACTCGAATAGTCTTTCCTGGGCGAATGCTGGGCGTTCCGATCATTAAATGTGTAGCGGGAAGGTAAGAAATTCGAGCACTGAAACCCACCAGCGATCTGCACGTCGCATAGAGGTTTAAATTCCTCCTTGAGCCGCAATGCCACGTCTATTCCGGACAGGCCTACAATGGTATCGACTTCGACATGAGCGCGCATGGAGGTTACACCATGTTCAATGCTGTCAACGATCAGCTTCCTTCCCCTGCTGAGTATATCCTCGGGGTCAGAAGAGAACCCTCTCTTCGCTTTGGCCGTAACCGACATTGCTTCAGAGAAATCACTGTCGGTGCATGGCTTGCAGGATGAACGTTGGACTGTTAATGGAACTTGGGAAGGAGAGAACCATACCCAGTGACAAGGTTTCCGCTCTTCGACAAAATGAAGCACTTATCGAGGTGAATGTGTGAATGGCACAAGCTAGTACAAGGTAAGTATGAAGGATGAGATAACGATCGTCCATAAGCGTTTCAGTGGCGTTTCGAGGGCGTTTGAGCGAAACACTCACGAGGGCAGAATGACACCTCCACGAGCATCCAATACGTGCAAGCTCGGGTCTTCGAGAGCCTGAGCGCGAGATGAAGTACTTGACACCTTTGAGACCTTTCCTTCGCGGCATTCGACCTCCCGCAGTAGATTATCCGACCCCGCCAAACGGACATTGATGATTCGAATGTTTCCGAGACGGACTGAGGAACTTTGATGTGACATTTTGTTGACAGAAAGGGATTGATTCGACGCCATAAAAGTCCAGATTTCGAACACTGAAGTACGTGGTTGAAGTTTAGAGTAAAAGGCCCCCTGGGGAAAGAAGTGCGGTCAGGCGTCGCATCGTCGCACGCTCGGACCGTTATTAACCTGCTCTGAGCTATTGTGTGCAATGTGCTCGAATGTGCTCGTCGGCTTCGGTCTTTGACGATCCAGGTGGTATACTGATCTCAAGAATGACCAAATATCATATCGTGGAGATTACATTCAGAGTCAGGTGCCCAATTTTCACGAAAGGTGGGACGGGTCTTTCTCCCAGTTGGCAGCGATCTGCCTTGCGCGTTGCTCTACCCATGCTTCGTTACCCCAGAAACCCCAACCAGACATAAACCGGTGCCAGTCAACAATGGCGAGCTCCCAGTGCTCCCAAAACTTTTCAAATGTATATCCGCCCTCTCGCTCCAGGAAACTCGCGACTTCCGGCGAGACATCTTTCCTGCTGTGAATGACTCGGACAAGCTCTGAGTGATAAAACCTCAGCAGGTCCTTCTCATCTTCTATTCGCCTGAGTAGATTCGCCCTGACTGTCGTGCCGAGATATTTGGCCAGATCGCGGGTCACTAGCCCAATTCCGACGTACTGAAAGTCGTAGAGGGCACATCTAGGTGGGTCATCCTGAGAGCGGGGGGCGAAGAATATGTTGGCCCCTTTCACGTCTCCATGAAGCAGAGTGCCGAATGCTTTGGCCTCCGTTTTCATCCTGATATCAACCTAGAACAAGGGTAAGCGGAATTCTGGGCCGTTGTATGGCATGGTACGAGTTTCTTGCCTTCTCCGCCAATTCTAATAGCCACGTCTGACGCCTGTCGATATCCGCAAGCTCGCTGCGCCTGGTGTCAAGGTACCAGTACGACCCTTGCTGCCAGACACCTTCTCTGTTCCCACCTGCGTATTGAAGCGGCGGTGGTACCAAGCGGGGTCGTATATCACCCTCATTCTGTACTCCCCAGAAAGTGCCGTGGAAGTTAGCTAGCCAGGCAAGAACTGCCTTCGTCTCGTCGACATCCAGTGTATCTCCAGCGGGTACGGAGTACTCAACCGAGAGATCCTCCATGACTAAACGGATAGGAGCAGCTTTGACATCATGCTTCTTGGCAGAGTACACCCGCGCAACTCTGGCCGCGCCAGCTGGTAACCTTCCGGCAAGATTGTGATAGAACCATCTCTCAACCTCGTAGCTCAACAGTTTACGTAGGTGGCCTTCATCAGCACGATTGTGATCTGTCTTGGGTGGGGATACGGTTTTAATGATGATGGATTGGTCCTTTTCACCGTTATTCGGGGACCGTAGCGTGACGCGGTCGATAGATCCGTAGTTGGACCACAGGGTGGCGATCGTCGAAGTCGTCTTCAGAGTCCAGTCTTCATATTCTGGAATGTTACTGACTAGGATAGCTAGATCATTTGAGGGACGCTGTTTAGGCATGATGAAATGGACAACCGCAATCTAGAGTTCACTGTCAGCGATCACTCTGTTCACTGAGGGCTCCGTGAGCCCAAGAGCTGAGATTCTGGATAAGCGGCAGCCACATACAATTGAGAGGAATGGAAGTAACCGACGTAGCAGTCGCCAACGCTGGGAGAGCATAAACTGAATTTTGTTGATTGAGGACAAAGGTGAAGGAGCGTGGGACTTTACTACCACTTTGTGCTACCCATGTCATCACGTGCTACTGAGCGCCTAAATAATACCGGTAACCTACGCTTGGACCAACCCACACCGCTTGTCCTGACTCCTAACCAACCGTCATCGTGTTTCCAGCTCGAGAGATCTACGTCTTCACTTACGGGCACAATTCCTGTGAACCCTAATCTTTCTTGCGCTTTTTTCTCATGCTTGGCGTGTGGCATTTTCAATGCCTGGTCCCCACCCGTGAATTTCCGCCGGCGGTGAATAAATGCCAGGGCTAGTACTATGTTCACCAAATTCCGAGTCGGGTTCTCAAGGTCTCATTGCTCGAACATACTGTTCGAAGTGAGGCTCTCGGGCCGCTTTGCTTTGCTCTATCTTTGGCAACCCGGTCTCCCTGGTTCTGCGCCCGACAACCTAGTTAGGAAGCCGACGTTACAGCGGCTAGAATTTCATGCTATGAGGTGAGATACTTCGGATCTCTACACTGTTATGCCTCTTACTAGAACAGTCGAGGGCGAGTAGCTCACTGAATCTCGATACATCGATCGAACCTCGTCCTAACGGCCTCCCGCGATGCTTTTTTGATTGCAGGCACTTATAGGTGTGTAATATGACTCTTGCAGTGCGCGAGTGATGGTACAGCATGTCCTCAGAAGCCAGGGGTGAGGCGAGTCGTTGCTCTGGGCTACAGCTTACTGCGGATGTCATTATTGTCATGCAGGGTCTTTCTGTTGAGTCCTGGCTGAACTGGGACTTTGGGGTTCCTTGATTCTATGGGCACCGATCACCAAGAATACACGCAAACCCGCGTCCCCGACCTCCTCGATGGTGGTAACCCTTTCAGATCCCTATCTGGCATTGACGGAAAGACAGTCGGGCCACTGGAGCAGCGCACAGAAGCAGTCGCGTCCTTCGACAAAGGAAGACTGTCTGCTCTCGTCCCATTGGTAAGGAGCTGTCCTCATGCGATGGATTGGGCTGACGCGTGTCTCATTGCACCCGTCCAATTCTAGTGACTGGGACGATTGGCCTTTTCGTCTCTTGTGATCATTCCGAGTTTGGTACTCCACCATATACCGTACAAGATAGACCCGGATGTTGTCGATCCTCTACCCTTGCACTTTTAGCGGATGATTCTTGTTACCGGTCGGATCCTTCCTTGTTTCCAGGTCTATCTTCTCATTGAAGGATTCTCACACTCTGAAATAATTCACAAGCTTTCCTGGATGGGTGCTGTCTGTCATTACGTCCCCGAGACCAGATTTCCCATCGAGTTGCACTAGGAGTGTCCCGAAAATTCACGCTGTCTATACTCTCCTCTTTCGACTTGACGACTGAAAGCGACCAATTCCCTGGTAAATTTGACTTCAACGTTTTATGCCAAATTTGTATTGGTCTCTCGTCTACTCAAGTCCACTCCCACTCATATGAATCTGGCGTCACAGTTCCCTATCCTCCGTCTGCGTTGAAATCGTTCTTCAGTCTCGACCCTCGAACTTGAAATTGCCTAGCTGTGGCGCAGAAAGGCCATCATAATGGAAGGCTCCGACCGGATCTCTATTCATTTTCAGCGGCTACCAAGTACCACGACATAAATCACCTATCCCAATTGATGAAGACATTTTAAACGAGTAAATCCACTCAGGACCAATAAGGCAAGGAAACCGAGGCTCACCTTAACTTGGGGTGACAGCAACACCTACCCAAGGGCATGGCGATTAATGTGTACGGTCTGCCATCATCAGCGAAGCTCAGGTTCATTTCCGAGCGGCGACTCGACGGCTCATTCGGGGCCTTTCACGTCGCGTGCTCAGGAGGATGTTCACCCAATATTCACAGGAGCTTGGACTCTTTACTCTGAGTCTGGATGACTTAAAGCCCGAAAGTCCCAATTTAGGTTTGGACACACGACGTAGCATTAAAGGCTCGCTAATTGCGTTAAGCACCCTCAAAAGAAATGAAATATAACATACATGAAGGACGACCGGTAAACTTTAGCTCTTCAATGGCGCCCTCGGATATCGAAATGAAAGCCCAGGCGTCCAAGTCGTCATTTCCCATCACTCTCGATAGCGCCCTTTCCAACTCCGCGTCCAGTGTCCTTCAATGGTCCTTATTGCTATCCTTTCTGGGGTAAGGTCCCAGACGGCACGCTACCGCACCCGTGGCCCTGAAAGTTCTGATCATGGTAGAGGCCATTTATGCAACAGACAAAAGCGACAGAACGCTTGATATGTACACGGCATGTTCCCGCGAAATCGCATACTAGAAGCCTCCTGTTCTTCTGCCCACCATTGGAGTTCCTTGGAACTCCCCCGCGTCCTACTAACCAATTTCGGAGGTGACGAGCGTTATCAAGACAACTCTATCTCGTGGATCCCGCACATACAGTAGATATAGACACGTAGAGAACATCCTAGCCATCAAGGGAGCAAAAAGGGGGGTCGCTCGCCCGGTACCACGGATCGAGTGTTGACTTCCGTCCTTGAAGGGAAGAAAAATATCCAGAAAACTTCTTCAAGTATGCAGCTTTCGTACGTAAAAACTTAGAATTCACTTTTGTTCCCGGCGTCTGTGCACGGTAACTCCGAAGTTTCTAGTGTTTCTTTCTGACTTCATCTTGCCAGAAGGGATTAAGAATGTCGACCTGATGATTGCTCTGTGGCACATGTCCTACCTCCCCCGGTCCCGGTCCCGGGAGGGAGGGTCGGAACGAAGGAAGGAAAACACGGACTCCGGAGATTTGGTCAATGAATTGTTTATTATCAGCGACGAAAGCATTGGATCATCGTTCTTGGTACCGTCCCTCGATTCAATTCCCTTTTTGTAAGGGAGCCGTCAGGGAACATCTCAGCTGTGATCTAGCTGATCACTGATGATGTGAGGGAGTGGATCATCACCCTTTCCAGCTACATGTGGGGAAAACTCGTCCCGAGTAAATTGTTCGAGCGTCCTCCGAGGAGAAACAGGTGTACTACACTCGAACCTGATGAACGGGTTCAGCTAGTCCCAATGTGACCAGAGTTACTTGAAGCCGGTGCGTGTCGCGACAATACGACATAGTTCACTGTACCCTGTCATCGACCCGTGTGTTTTTGAACGTCATGCGGAGGGGAAGAAACCGGCAGCATGATTTCTGGGGGGTGCTTGCCCTTTTCTCGGCTTTCCAAGCCGCACACAAAAGTTCTAGAAATATTGAATTATCGCATTCGCTGCAAGACAAACGGGTCATTACCAGTCATCACCAAGAAACACGAAACACAGACCCGGGAGGACTGGCACCTGTATCAGTACCACTTGTAAATCAAAAAGGTCGGCGTGTCAGTGATGGTCGTGAAACAAACTCATGGTCGATTTCCCGCTCGTCCGTCGATGATAAGGCGATTTTATTCTTCTTTTTTCCTTTCGGTCTATCTATATGCTATGCAGGAAAAGTATGTAGAATCGTCAAGTACAAATGTCATCAATCGTCGACAAAATTAGTTGCCAGGGATGAAGGAAACGTGTCAAAATGCAAGGGGCAGAGAGAGAAAAAGTGTCAGTCAATGGAAGAGGAGAAAATGCATCAGACATGAGAAAATTATAAATGCTACAAGTTGCTTGATCTTTGATTCAAAGGGAAAACAGAGGAAAAGTTAACCAGATTAGGAATGCATCGAAGGGAGAAGAATGATCATGAAAGACGTAGAAGAAGATTATGAGTATGGGAGGGGTATCGAATGAGGTGAGGAGTATAACCGAAGGGGATGAAAGAGGATCTGGGTGTGTCGCAGTGTTCATCTCGCTTCACATCAGCGCTACACGAGGAGAGGCGAAAGAGAACGTAGTGTTGATACAGGGACGTTTTTGAAAGCAAGTCGACGCAACGAAAGAAAAAAGTCCAACGCGAAAAGAGGCATAGGTCATGAGCCCTCAGTCGTCAACACAAAGTCCTCCTGCTCATAGACAGGAAGATATACGTTCAGATGAACGAGAGCAAGCCTGGATATTTTTTCGACCAAACTCTTTATTTCTTCCGCGAGCGGCTCCATACCGCTCAGCGTTGTGAACAGAGGCGTGGTCGGTTTTTTATCGTGAAGCCCTGCTATAGAAGGGGCAGGCGGTACGGTAACGCCATTCATCTCGACGAGATTTGCGAATAGTTTTCCAACAGTGGAGTCGCGACCTGGGTAGGTTTGCGCAACGACGCCCTGGAAGACCGCCTCGTGTAATTTGTGGTAAACAACGCCTCCCAACGAGGAGGAGATGTTCATGTTTTCCTCCGCCCAACGCTGGGCAATGTTCAGCATGCGAGGGTCAGGAGCAGGGGGGAAATAAGGTGATGACGATGACGTTGACGGCGTGGGTATAGACGTCGATATGTAGGGAAGGGGTGGAGGGGTAGCAATCGCAAGTTCGACGCGGGAGACCAAGGGTGCCGGTGTAAAAATGGAGGACGAAGGTGTACCGGACCTGGACTGTTCCGCCGAAGACGCAACCGACGGAGATGGAGGAATGGATGCCCAAGGTGACGATGACGAAGGGGAGGTCGGAGTAATCGGAGTGCTAGGCACTGAGGGAGGGCAACACGAGGATGACGCGACCCTGAAGTAACCAGCGGGAGAGGAAGGAGACGACGACGAAGACGATCCCGCTGCTCGACAACGTGCCTCCTGTGCCCGCATAACAACTTGCAACACCATATCCTCCTTGACGAAACGACTGATGGAGTCTGGTGACATCGAAGAACTACCTTGATTGAGGTTTGCGTAGAGTCTGGCGGACCCGATAGCCTGTATTTCATTTTTGAGTTTCGCGAGATCTGTGTCGTCGACCTTCACGGCGACGCGGCGGCGGCTGCAATCGTCGCTCCAGTCAGATGAGTATAGGAGTTGTCGGTATAGCAGAAGGAGCATGTAGAGTGCGACGACATCTCCAATTTCTTTTGTCAAATTCTTGAGTCGTGTGTGATCGAGGTAGAGAGTTTCGGGATAATCAGGGAGGGGAGCGGGGAACAAGTTAGGGCCAGGAGACGTTCCAGATCGTGGCGGCCGGAGGAAAGGGGGGTAGAACGCCAATTCCGATAATCCCTTGAGAGCGGCGAGATAGACTTGCCTATTTTTTCCAAGCGACGTGAAGTTGAGTCCGCCGTCGGAGTAGAGAGGGTGGGATATTCGGGATTTCCGACTGTTGAGACAGGACCATGCTTGAGAGAGCCATTGGCTGGCGATCGGGGACGTTGGTCTGGAAAGTGGCGCGCCTCTAGAGACGCTTCTGAGACTCCTGAAGCTCGCGAGCTCGTAGTTCGCGGAGGTCCTAGCCATACTCGCACGGATCGTTTGAAGTTGATGGTTCGCAATGTCCTAAAGATAAACAGAAGAAGATGAGAAATAGTCCAATTAATCGTAGAGGATAAAATGGAAAGGTAATTTACCAGTTTCATGAGCTCGAGGATGTCCATACATGCTCGGACGGCGTTTACAGCATCTGTCTTCGTTCCGCGGCCTCCAGGTTTGCACGCTTCTGCAGCTTGCACCATTGCTTCGACTGCCTGATCTCGCATCGGTGCACAATGGCCCTTGAGTGTTCCGCCGATGACACGCATGAGACTGGCTAGATCAAACACATTATATCGGAGCTCTTGTTCGATCAAGCTTGGATCGAAAATGGACCGTATGTAGTTGGCCTGGACTGTGTGTTCTTCCATCTGAGTCTTGTATGAGTCGGGGTTTACGTACGTGCTGGATATGCTCTGCAAAGGTTGAATGACGAGCAGGACAACCTCAAGGAACTCTGTAAGAAGAGGGCGGATACGAGAGGGCGTTCGAATGATGGTAATTTGAAGAGGGGAGAGATAGGCTGCGGCGACGGGTGTGGCTGGAGGTGAGGTGACCTTGCTGCAAACACAAGTAGGCTCTTGGGTCACTACTGGATGACCACGCTTGTCGACAGGAAAACATGTACAGCCAGCTTCTACTTCGCGTATGACTGCAGACCAATACGCATCTGCTACCTGCCTCTTTCTTCTGCTGCTCGTGGGTCGAAACTGGAGACCATAATCGAACAAAAGGTCATGTCCTGGTTGGATAGATTAGCAGAAAGCACGAAGTAGAGTCAACCAGGACTCACTCAGCTGCGGGTTGCGAAGAATGGTCTCCAAATCCAACTCCTTCAGGGTCTGCCGACTGATATACGGCTGGACCGACGGTATATGCAGGCTGCTGGAATCTATAGGAATGGGCACGTCGTTGAGCGCAGGCAACGAGGAACGTCTGAGATGAAGAAGAGAGCCTGTAGAAGGCCCTGGGGTGACGTTGGGAAGGATACCAATGTCCTCGACGTCGTTGCCGAGACGATCTATGGGCGGAGGACGTATGGGAAGATTGGGCTTTTTGAGCAGACGATGAGGAGCATCGAGGCGAGGACGTTTTGGGACGATGACGGGAGGGGGTTGGTCGTCGTCGTGGTCCTGTTTTCTTTTGGCGGGAATGCCACGGGTGGAATGGTCCATGTGCATTGAGGGACGGGACTTGGGACGGGACTTGGGTCAGGGAACGGATTCATTATGTTGCCAGCTCGTATATAAGAGAATATTTGTAAGGGGTGCAGAGAAACACATGGTGGCGGTCAAGCGTGCGGTCAAAAGCGTTGTTGCTTGATCGGGCTCAGCCGCTCACTCCGGCCGCCCACGCCTCCAAAGCATGGCAATCGCCGGTACGCCGTTTTCTCGGCCCGTCTCCGGCCTCTAACTAGGTTCGCCTCCGGTCCATCCACACCGAGTATCCTCTCGTATTCTCTCGTATTCTTCCTATTCTCTCCCTCAGGGCCTCTCAGGGCTCACAGCAGCTCCCGGGCCTTCACCTCCTTTATATTGCCTTTATTCCCGTTGTCTCCTCGTGTTCGCAGCCGTGGCCCCCGGTCCTCTAGCCTCTTGCGACTCTATCTCCTTTCTCACACCTCTAGTTCGCCACTCGCATCATCTCATGTCCCCCGCCATCGTTCCTTTATGTTATATCGTCAAGTCAAGATGTCTAGGAATCGTCGCCAGATGAACCCGCATCTTCTTCCAGATGATCAGATTTTTTTCCAGTCCCTCCATACATATCAGGCAACATTTCCCAAGTCTCTCAGCCCGTTCCCATCCCGTGTCATAGGTACCGAGAATTTCCTCAAGACAGCCACCAACATTCCCAGCCTATTTTGTATTGACACACTCCTCTCATTTTACCTTGCGATCTCAATTTCCCGGGCCCATCACTGATTCCCCTCCAGTCCTGTTGTACAAACCAGGCAAGGTCTTGGTAAGGTTCGTCACTCGTAAGAACGCGTGTCTTACAAGTCCCGCCAACTCATATAGTTTAACCATTTCGATCTTGGAACAAACCTCCCAGCTCACCTTATCCGGTCACCAGTCCTCCAACAGCGCTATCTTTTCATCTATTCTCCGACAATGTCCATATGCACTTGATCATTATTATTCCCGCTAACTACCTAAAGGACTTCCCAAGAGTTCTAACCCTTCATACTATACGTATCTGTCCACGGCATAGCCAAACAGCAGTCCAACAGCGTTCACTTCAGTTCCCATGAGCCTGAGCTACAAATATACATATGTCACCGACATACAACATACTACACAACACTTCTCCCCATCCCGCCGCACACGCTCTTCCCGCCTCCCCCCACCTCCCCATCTCTGGCTTCTTTTCCCTTGCTATTAACATGCTGCGCACGCCAGATCATGGATCATGAATCACTGATCAAACAACAACAAAAAAAAGAGCAACTGACAGCAGGACACGCCTAAAATACGAGGTCGCCAGCTAAACTAAACAGAAAGGCCCTCTTTCCCGCTTGCGGCTCCCCCTTTTTCCCCTTCCTAACCCCAATTGAAATTGAAGGAGAAAATAAAAACCCTGGTCGATGTCTCCTTTTATAGCGATCCGTTGCACACACGCACACACGCGAGGAACAAAGCTACAAGGAAACAAACCTCCGTTGTCTCGGAGAGCACCGTCGGAGCATCGTGGTTACCTCGTGGCCCGGTCTCGAAGTACCGAAATTCATTCCAGCGTTGCTCACCTCGAGTCCGCTTTCAAACGTTCTATACAGTCAAGTCTCGTTTTTTGTTGACACGACGGGGACCCGGAACGAGACTCATATCCGTATCCCTGCCGGTTCACGTGTTCCTACTTATATAGTTTGTCCGTAAACTTCAGGGAGGCATCTTTAATTCGTATCATGTTGTACGACGCTAGTGTTACTAGTATACCTACCAACCCTATAGTAACTAGGCTCAGCATACTCCGGCAAACGGGAAGACTATGGCGGTCCTTTGTTTATCCAGTGGCAGGAGAAAAAGAATTGAGAAAAATTCAAAGGATAATCCTAGAATTGTTTCACCTCCATATCGCCGTTTGTTTTTTTTTCGCTTGGCGAGCACACCGCTGCGCACCATCGGAATATACAAAACGTGTATATCATACCGGGTTAGCGATAAGTAGATCATAAACGCCTCCACCCCTTCAAGGGGTAAAACACCCAACCTCAGGCTGTACTCAAACAACGGCGCCACCCTGGCATTACGCCGAATTTGAACTTGTTCATCCTTGATCTTTCCGGGAACTAGGAGGAGCCCGCAACGGCTTCAAAAAACTGAATCAGTGAAGCCCATATCCACAGGCGGAATTTCCAACTCACACTCCTCGTGTGGACCGGTGACGGGTGATCTGTCCCGGAGTCGTTCCCTCATGCAGGAACGCAAGAAAGATGAAGTGATTTCGAATCGTCGTGCATGCAGGTTCATGCGGCCCATTGACGCTCAATGAATGAACCGGGGCATGAAATTTTGAAAGCTCGTTCCGTAGTCATCGCAGGCGAGAGAGCTTGTAAGCAAACGGGAAGGGAAAATTTTTTTGAAAGGCTATCAAACCCGCTCACCCAAATCTTTAATATATGTACTGACCGTTTATTCCGCGAAGTACGCAGGAAGCACGAGTCGGGCGCAACTCGGTGTAACCTGGGCCATCACCAGAAGGTTTGTAAGGGCGTGGAATTGAGTGAACGCATCGTGCGTGGCTACGTAAATCGTAATGAAAAGGGGTACGAATCAGGAGAAGTAGTCCTTTGTAAAGCGCTTGCTTGCGGAGATATTGTACTATTACTGTCGTGTCGGCGAGAGGAGAAAGAAAGAAAGAACAGATCCGTGTGTCATAAGGAACATGATTTCTACCGTCCGTCTAAGCATCAATTAGCTTCTCCTCCTGAGGTTTCTCCTCTTGGGCAGCTGTTGCCTTCTTCGTGGGTTTGCGCCCATAGAACTCTGCAATGATCTTGGGGTTGATTCGGTTGAGCTGTTCCTTCGGGAAGATGCGAAGAAGAGACCAAGCAAGGTCAAGGGAGTCGAAAATGGTTCGAGACTCATAGGCACCTAGAAACAACGAGTTAATACCCTTGAATGAAATCTTATCATGGCGGCAGAAACGACAGACCTTGTCCAACAAATTGACGCTCAAACTTGTCAAGGAACTCCAGTGCAAGCTTGTCTTCGGCGGACAATGCTTCCTCACCAACGACAGCTTTCATCGCCGCGGCGTCTCTCCCGATGGCATACTTGGCGTACTGTTCACAGAATTAGACTGTTGGTTGCCTGGGGGGGAACGTCGTTGACTCACCAACTGATTGGAGACGTCTCCGTGGTCTTTCCTCGTGAGTTTCTCTCCAATAGCACTCTTCATCAAACGTGATAGAGAAGGCAACACATTAATCGGTGGATAGATCTGTCGATTGTGCAGCTGTCTGTCGACGAAAATCTGGCCCTCCGTGATGTACCCCGTCAGATCAGGGATAGGATGGGTGATGTCTTGGATGAGGATCGCCACGCGTTAGAAGTAGTATTACTGAGATCATGGGGTGAACATTACCATCATTGGGCATGGTAAGGATCGGAATCTGGGTAATAGACCCATTCCGTCCCTCGACACGACCAGCTCGTTCGTAAATGGTGGACAGATCGGTATACATGTACCCAGGATAACCACGCCTACCAGGGACCTCTTCTCGTGCCGCGGAAACCTGTATCGTCCGACAAAAGAGCACTTAATTATGTCATGCTTCAAGGAAATGAATACAGCACATACCTCACGCAAGGCATCGGCATAAGAGGACATGTCGGTCAGAATGACCAATACGTGCTTCTCTAGTTGGTAAGCGTAGTACTCGGCGGTGGTCAAGGCCAATCGAGGAGTAATAATACGTTCGATCGTAGGGTCGTTGGCCAAGTTTAAGAACAATGTCACTCGATCCAGACTACCGTTGGATTCGAAGTCCTCCTTGAAGAAGCGCGCGGTTTCCATATTGACACCCATAGCTGCGAATACCACGGAGAAGTTATCCTCGTGTCCATCGTGAACGTCCTTGGTCGGCCTCTTCACTAGACCGGATTGTCGTACAATCTGGGCCGCGATCTAACCAGGTACCTCAGCCCCTTCATTCAACACACGCGAGGGTATGACTACGGACCTCATTGTGGGGTAACCCTGCAGCGGAGAAGATAGGGATCTTTTGGCCACGAGCGATAGAATTCATAGTATCGATCGTCGAGATACCGGTCTGAATCATTTCTTCTGGGTAGATTCGGGAATAGGGGTTGATAGGTGAGCCTGGAGAGCGTATGATGGACGTTGTCAGTGTTTGACGATTGGGTGTAGATGCAATCCGTACGCACCGTTGATGTCCAAGTAATCCTCCGCAAACACTTTTGGACCGTTGTCAATAGGGTTTCCAGATCCGTTGAATATCCGTCCCAACATGTCCTCAGCTACGGGCAGTTTCATGCTGCTTCCAGTGAATTCGACATGCGTAGCCTTGACATCGACGCCTGATGTGCCCTCAAAGACTTGCACGATGGCCTTCTTGCCTTGGACTTCGAGAACTTGACCACCACGCTTCGAGCCATCCGGCAATGTTAGCTGAACAATTTCGTTGTACGCAGGGAACTGTTCAGAATATGTTAGTATCCGCAGTATTCGTGAAGGATGACGAATGTGAGGGATCAGGAGAGGTTGAGGTTGAATTCACCTTGACGTTGTCGAGAACCACGAGCGGGCTATGGACATTATTTCAGTAACCTTCTTTAACTATCATCGATGAGTACAAGACCAACCCATTGATCGCAGAAACGGTGCGGTAGTCTTTTCGGATAATGAATACCAGGGGCTAAAGAAAAGTAAATGCTACATACCAAGATGAGGTTGCACTCTGTACTCCTTTGTTGCAGCCTGGTAGTTTAGACGTGCTAGTTCTGCATCGCTCATTCTTGGATCGGAAGCCATCGTAACTCGAAGGAAGGTAGAAGGGTATAGAATTGGCGATGCTCACAGTGACGGTGCAACGCCAGTGATAGCCCGTCTGCGACATTTTCCCACGCCCATTAGGGGTTCGCGACTGCGACTCGAGTTCAATTGGTGAATATCTACAAGTACATATTTCCGGACTTTGTTCCTCATCTTAACCGCTCGACCAGATCCAGAGCTGCATTTTTTGCATCTTCGACCGTCAAAGTCGACCTGTAATTCTCGTAAGGATGGGAAACGGGTCCACAGCAGTCAACCCTTACCATTCCGTCTCCAAGATCAGATCCTCGGCTTCGTCAGTCGGTCTTCCCAAATCCACTCTTTGTAGGGCTAGATATAGGTATTCGGCTGCATTTGTCCTCACAGTCGGATATTGATGCGCAAGATATTGCGGTATGTACTGGAGCGAATCTTCCAGCACTTGAGGGTAGATGAGAGCATTTACAGCACTAAAAAATAGATCAGAATGCATATGCTGTCAGGAATGCTACAGGTTGTAGACGGTCCCATACACTTTGAGTGATTCCTGTATTCGTTTGATGCTTTTGAGGCGCTCAGCGTTCTTGCATATCATCGATAAAAATGAACGGAGTCTAAGGGTAGGTATGAGAATGATGCTAACTGAATTCGAGGAGATCATGTCGGGGACTTGCGTTTCTACACCTTCTCCCACAGAAACAAGCGACACGAGTGCATCTCCTTCCAGCAAGACATTGACAACTTGCAGTACAGGGACCATTACGACGTTGGAAGTCAGGTTCACCCTTGCGTGTCGGTACAAATCATTCACAAACGTCACTGCATCATATTCGTCGGTGACCTTCGAGGGTGTCGGCAGAGACCGCACGTAAGATACTAAACTCGTCGCTGCCGGGCGATGCTGGGATGATGTGAATCCCGTGTTGGAGGAAGCAGTCCAAATTCCTCACCGTGCTGTCGGTCAAACTTCCTATGCTAGATATAATCCCTAGCAACACCGGTATCCTATAGGGCTGAGACCCAAGGATCTGGATAGCTCTAGGGAAGAGCCAACTTGCGTCATTCCATCCCGTTAATCTGGCATCCCTGTTGCATTTCAAATATCAGGGCTGCGTTGCTCCAAGGAAAGGAGTTGGACTCACCCTTCCAGGAAGAGCTCGCCAAAGAAACGTGCGTTATGGATTTCCCAATGAGCCCATTTCGATGTTGAGGTGCTTGACAGCATGTTCCGAAATACTTGGCCGGCTTCCATTCGCACATTATCCAGTCGCTCGACACCTTGTTTCAAAACACCCTGGACAATACTCTGAAACTTCGCCGGAGGGAGATATTCCTCCGGAGCTGAAAGACTCTCGGCAACCCGAAGCATGATCGCCACAAATGTGTCGAGACCTCGTAAGGAAGCGATCCGGATCCAAGACCCGACATCACCTCTCTCATCAACGGAGTAGTCGGTAAGACCGTCCAAAAGGGCGTCCAACATGGCATTTACGATCTCGGGTGCCAGAACTGGATGGATAATTAGATTGAGTAGATCAGAAGGTATATAACGTACGGGACGATAGACGGGATGAAACGTTTTGAAATATGGAAGGCATGGCTTGATAGCAATTTCGACGCGCCTCAACATTACTTCGGAAAGGACCTGACTATACCAACGTTAGTTTCGGCCGGAAGCACCAAGAGAGGTATGATTACAGATCGGTTCACGCAGTTTAACAGCGTATTGGTGTTTGTTTCCAGACAGCCTGGATACTTTTCATAATTTACAGCACCCAGCAGTCGGCCCAGGCATTGCTGCGCCATGAATGATCCTCTTTTGAGCTCCGGAACTAATGTAATGAAAGATGTGAATAAATACTCAGTCATTAAGGACGAAGATGGAGAGACTCATCTTAATATTAGTGTCGAGCAGTCCACTAAATCACTGACTGCCCCCATAGCCGAAGTCGCAGCCTCTTGAACAGACACGTCCCTATGTTTGAGTCCATGATCGAGAAGTTTCCTCCAATGAGGGACAGACGACTTGTCTCCAAGCTCGATCTCGTCCAATGTGATAGTAGCCTGAATGAGCCCACAGGCGGCGGACAGTAAGATATCGTGACGCGCCCCCAAAAGCATCTTCTCAGGTATTCGCCTCAAACGTTCGAATATCTGCGGAAACATCCCGTCAATAATGAATCAAGCGTCCTAATTGGAGCTTACATCACGCTTCTCATTTTGCAAATTCTGGCCTCCCGTCTCTTCATATGCTTTCGCAATTTCTGCTAAAGCTAGTAAACTTCCGTGTAGGTCCGAGATATCTGTCGAATCCATCAACTTGGTCTGGACTTTGGGTTCAGCCCTGCCGTGATCTTCAATGCGGGGAAAAACGTACCGCACGGGCGATCCCTTCGGGACCAAACTTCGTTAAATCGGATTGACATATGAGTCGTAAAGATTGGGAAGCCAGACGCCGCATAGAAGCGTCCCAATGCCTCAAAGTTACGTTCAGCAAGTGATCAAACAAGAAAGTGCTGTATTCCTCGTGTCTACGGGACGCGTCAACAGGACATCGTATTCATGAAGCTCAAACACTCACTGCGCTACCTGTGGCGCAGCCACCATAAAGGAGTTCCGTCTAATTCCGACGGCATAGAAATCCGTCTTCCCTAGGACGTCAATCCCGTGAGGAAACAAACTCTAGCCACCGGACATCAGTAATTCTTTGTTTAGGGGAGTTACGGGAAGCATACCGTTCTCCCAACAAATTCTTGGAAGGCAGCACTGGCGGCCCGACGAATGTGAACCTCCCGATCGTAAAGCGAAACAGTGACCAAGTGGCGAGCTAGTTCATTGGCATGGGGTACTAAACTCGACGGGTCCTGGGACCTCGCAAGGGCCCATAACACGTAGGAACTAGCATCCCGTACGCTGGATCCGATCGAATGAGCACCCTTCCGGATGTCAAAGTACAAGGCCTAATCTCTTAACATCCAGTCTTATGGTTCCATAACAGCGATAACTCACCTTTGATAGCCATTGGATTAGCTCGGGAAGCTTGTCGGAAGGTATTAGCCCTCTTCGAGCCATCTCGGCACAAGAGAGGCAAGCACCATGCCAGGTACTCTCCGCAATGGGCGGGACATCATACAGGCTAGCGACAGCCACGGAGTGTATGGAATACAGCCCGAGGATAGTGTCTAGTACTTGTTGTGCAAATTCGGAGGGCAGTCGTTCCGAGATACGGGCGATACCTTTCGCTGCGGACCATCGGACCACTGTATCCTGAGATAACTTTAGTTCGAACCCAGTGGCTTGGAACGTACATACTCTATCTTGCAGAGCTCCGAATAGCTGTTCTAAAATGGCTTCTTCTTCTTCTGGCACGTCTATATCATCCTCGAATGGGTTGTTAGATTGCAGGGAACTCTCTTCAACTAGTGCTCGTCCTGATGACCATTTCAGAGTAATTCATTACGTTGCGAACAGGAAACCCATACCCATTGAGCGGCGAGAGCGGTTTCTCCCCGGAAGTAAGCGCAAGCCAACACGGGCCGTGATCTTTGTTCTGAGCTTTCGAACGACAGTGTTGGTAAGGAGGCTATCGTGGTTCTCTAACGTGGAGTTTAGTTGCCAGTAGGCCGCAATAGTCAGCTCAACGACTTTAGGAGGGCCAGCTTTGAGGGTTTCGGCTAGAACTTGCAGAATTCCGGTGACCTTACAGGCAAGAACTGTTGAGTACGGAACGGATCTTTGAGGTGTTCACTTACGATGAAAGGATCCAGGGTGTCTGACAACAAGATCTTTGACCACTCCAGGAAACCGACAAACTGTTCTGACGTATCACGTCTATGGGACTTGGATAAATCTTCCGGATCATCGAGAGGATTCATCTAACCTCATGTACAGCCGCGACAAGAGTATCGCAGCGCCTTCTCTTTCTAATCCAGCCTTTCCCAGATGTTCCTTTGCCACCTGTTCAATAGTTTTCGCGGTCTGACCGGGATCGCCTTCGTCAAATTGTGCGAGATCGAATGGGATCATGCATATGAGTGAGAGCCAGAGAAGGAAGACGTATCGCAAAGCCCACTGAGAGGGCCCACGAACTACTGTATTGAAGGCTTGCATGTATCCAACAGCTATCGAGAGGTCCGAAACCTCGTGCGGAAAGAACCTGACTACACCATTGTCATTTCATTGAGGTGTATCATGGAGCTCACTTGAACTACTGACTGATTGCTTTGTAGCCCCGAAACTTGATATATCCATAGAGTAGAAGCGCGATCCGTTCCAGCCTGGCCGGAGATGCTTTCAAAGTTTGGTCGGATACGACTTGTTTCGCGTGAGTTCTCAAAAGATGAACAACTGGCGAGACCAATTCTTCGAGGAATGGGTCGAGGAGGTATGACTGTTCTTGATATCCTTGTAGCTACTAAGAAAATGAGTACAATTCACGTTCACAAGGGAGGCCTGTGCCTCACAATCATATTCAGCCTGCCATACTGTACATTCTCCTCTTGCTCTTCCTCGGATTTCGGGTCAGAGTAGATATCTGCTTTCAGAAGCTGACCTTGGATTTTCATGAATTCATCGTACTTGTCGAATGAGGTGACTTGTTTCTGCTCGTCAAGTTCGTCATCCATGTCTTGAGTTTCTGAGGTGAAGCACTTGAGCTGGTCGAAGCTAAAAATCGATATTGAAAAGGGGAAAAGTTGGCGTGTGCGTATAATAATAAAAGGTGATCGTTCGGCTAATCGTCATATCCCTTGTTCTGGCTGCGGTGCCGTACCGGTCTTTCGCAGCAACCACCACGCTTTCCTCTCGTTTCTTTCCCTTGCCCAGCGAACTGTACGAGAATGATCAAAGGACGCCAGTCAAACAAAGGTGTCAAACGGAAGCGCTCCGAATTTCCCAAAGAGGTGTGCGATTGCGTTTCTTTTCAGATAGCACGTTTTCGTGTGGTACTCAGCCTTCCACTCTGGAATAGAAAGATCTGAACGCGAAGTTGGTCGGAAAACTGGTGCGTCTGGCTCATGCTACCTTCCAGGATCCTTTGAAATTAACGGGGATGTCCTTTCAGCACCATGATCTGAAAGAAGTCAGGAAAGCGGCCAAGCGGGCAAAAACGTTCGAAATGCAGAAACTCGTGAAAAAACTGAAGGGGCTCCGGTGAGTAATGTTTTCGGTATCTACGATATCACCTTTGTCCTCAATGTATCTATATCCATCCATCTAGTCTCAAGAACACGAGTGAGCACGACATCACGGAATGTGAGTCGCAACTAGAACAACTCAAGGCAAGCGTTCCCATTTCAGCTATCGGTTTGTAGTCTTGCCATCTAATTTACAGCACCTAATCCAGGAAATCAGCCATGAGGCAGTCGCCAATACTGCGCTCAAGTCCAAACTCAGCAAAGATAGAGAATTATCCACCAATGAGCCGATTCAGGCTGCCTTATCCCAGGAACTGAATTCCAACTTTCTCCGCCCGGCAGATGGAACTACATCCGCGGCTAAGGTCCAAAGTCGCCTGCTCAGCTCGAAGATCCTGGCTGCAGAAGTCGCATCAGCTTTGGAAGATCTCCGGCTTGTCCTGCATCCTTCCAAGACGGCCCCGGCGGACGAGGAAGCCGAAGCAGACGCTCTGGATCCTCGCCCGAGGAAAATGAAGAAGCTGATGCATCAGAATGGTGAAGGGGATGTGGCTATGGAGGGAGTTGAGGGTGATCCACCCGATCTCGCGGATATGGATGATGAGCCGGAAGATGATAACTCAGGGTGGGAGTCTGGGACTATCGGCGATGATGAAAAAGAGTTAGATGATGACTGGGAGTCTCATTCACTAGCAACAGATGATGATGGGGAACATATGGACGATGACCCGCCGGAGACTGGAGGAACGTCACGATCAACTAAACCGAAAGTAAACTCCACAGAATCAACCTTTTTGCCAACCCTATCGACAGGGTTTATTCGGGGTGATACGTCGGACTGGAGTGAGGGCGAAGAGCGTGCCGCTGATCTAGCCAAAAAGAAAAACAGACGTGGACAAAGGGCCAGACGAGCGTGAGTCTCGCATCTTCCGTATTTCTCACCTTGGTCTAAAGTTGAAACGGTAGCATCTGGGAGAAGAAATATGGGTCCAACGCGAACCACAAGAAGCATGAAATGGCTGATACGAACGACCGTGGCAGAAATCGAAGGTCACAGAACACGAAAGGCGGGAACCGGGGTGGGATTGGTGGAGTTTACAAGGCGACCGGTAGTTCTGGTATGAAGCCTGGGCACCGGAATCAACGTGGAACGGACCTCAGTGCGGCACCCGAGCGAAGCAATGGCACAACTCAGTCGCAGGCAGATCAGAAATCGTTACACCCGTCGTGGGAGGCAAAGAAGAGGTTGAAGGAAAAAATGAACGCGGTCACTCCACCTCCACCTGGAAGAAAGATTGTGTTTTCATAGTGAGCTCTATACACTGCGTTACATTGCATAACAAGACCATCTAATACTAATGACACATGGATAACGTCGAGAAGAGAGAAATGAAGATTGATACACAAGAAAGCCCATCCGGGAAAACGGCATAACATCAAGATCAGAAAGGACGAAGCTGAACGGAGCTTAGACGGAGGCCCTTCACAACCGCGATGTCATACTCAAGTCCGAAGGCTACAGATGTGTTTATTGCCATCGCGGAGACGACAACTCCGTGAACACCACAGTTCCCCGCATTTTCCGCACCGAGGAAAGTCGGAACCTTGCTTGCCGCAAGTTGAACATGCCGCTCTCGACGTGCAAAACCTCGAGCGCTTCTCTAAATCATGAAGAATAGGATTCATGTCTGTCTTGTGAGACACCGCAGGAGAATCCGAGTCTTCGAGAAGGTTAACGGATGAGGCCGACGCAGGCGAGGTAGATTCGTCATAAAGAGAGGCGCGGCTGATGGATGGAATCGAAAAAACAGACGATGTAGGACTGGCTGGAGGGTCGAGGTCGTTATCGGAATCATGAACGTGATCCGTAAGTGACTGGCAACGTCTTCGAGCCTTATGCCTACGTGACAGGAGGGTCATAGGCCATGATGGGGCGCTGTAAGTGGCGCACAACAGGGAAGATGACGCTGATGAGGTTGGTGCAAATGCTCCAAAGGCTTCGGCTCGTTTGAGTGAGATGGTTGGAAAGCCTGTTCGTGGAGCAGAGGATGAAGTTGTAGAACTGCACGAAAGAGTTCTTGGGCGACCCATATCACTGTAAGAATCATGAAAAGGTTATCCTCGCTGTTGCTGTGGGTATCTCGTACCGGTAGTGTACTTTTAAAGGAGCTGGGGGTTCGATAAAAGGCTGTCGTGCAGACGATTGATAAGGTGAAAAGTAGAACTTAATGGGTAGTGCCTGTAGAGAAGGTGAAAGGGCGACTACAAAGAGAGATTAGGATTGTTCGGCAAGGTATATATGCAGAAAAGAAGGATACCTCTTTTGATGTTTAGAGTCAGCAGGTAGAACTGGTTTTAGGTTTGGATACACGGTCGTTGTCAGAGGTAGAGAAGTAGACGTGGGAAAAATTACGATCACTCCGCGTGCGGTTGCAAAAAAAGGCTGTCCGACCAATGTCCGGCTGTGACAACTTGTGCAATCGTCTCACCATCTGCTCAAATCGCTCAGTGTTCATGAAACCTCTGCAAGCTGCTTGCTATCGAAGCAAAGGGTCAAAGCTAGGTCTCCCATGTCGCTTGGGAAGAAAATCCTACGGAAGTCCTTTTTGTGGTCACACGACCGTAAAAAGGCCTCGAGGCGGCTCGAAAATCTTTTGCGATTGCCGCTCGCAGCGGCTAATGCTGTCGGAAGTCGCAGAGTGAGCGGCCAATCCCTTTGTCATTCGAACACATGCCTTTATTCTACATCTCCTTCGTCACTATGACCCAGTTAAATGAATAGCGGCAGAGACAGGCAGTATAACGTGCCAGTCACTGGTCCTAGCCGAGGGTGGCCGTCATTGATTCACTGAGCGTCACCAGCAACGTTTGACCAACGGAGACAAACAGGGCAAGATAACTGATGGCTTCGGATGCTGCTGGCAAAAAGCCAGCCACTCTGCAGGATCTATCATAGCATTCATGCCCACAGAAACTCGACTCCCTCCTCTGAAAAGAATAAGATAAGAGGCTGATTCCCGAGGCAAGTCCCATCGAGTCAATCACTTCAAACTCGTTGTCTGAACCTCCCAGAAAGGCCTGGTCTCCGCAGAAGGCGGACCGCATCCCGATGATACTCATCCGAATGGCCACACACATTGCTCAACTGTGTTCGCATTTCAATGCGAGTCCTTGGGCCAGCCATCACAGAGCCAGGTTCGTCTTACGCCAATCCTGATCGTGGCTTTCCAGCCAAGGTCGGTCTTGGACTACGTTTATCCTCGTTTATTATTTAACCCTGTTTATCCTCGTCCACACTGCAGGATATTCTTCCGCCCCAGGGTCGTCTGAGGTCTCCCTCAAATTCCCCAACACCCCCACTCACGCCCCACATGGCCAAGGTTGAATTTCAGTACGTTCCTGAAGCTTGACCCCATGATTGGTAGTAATAAATCCTTGTTTCAGGACAAGCCTTGTCCGGGATCAACGATCCGGGAGTTATCCAGAGTCTTCGCCACTTTCACGCTCAAGAACATTGAATTTCTGTCCCTCTCAAACTTGGAGCTGGCATCTCTCGTCAGTGGGTCTTGCTCGAGACTCCAGCGAGTTCTTAGCTGGGGTCTTGACAGATGATTCCAAAGCCCCCAAATCCCCAACAAGGACCCGCAAAGGTGGTCATGCGCTCTGTGACCCTTCCGACGTTTGGCCGGTCCCTCCTTGAAACCCTTAAAGGCCTCCATAATATGTCTCTTGGCAGGGTGAGTCGCGACGCGCGTGATGTTGTATACCACTGCGTCACAGAAAATGCCGCCCAAATTCTCCCATGAAAATATAAAAGGGGGATATTCATCTTCTCCGAAGTCCTCGACTCTTTCTGCCCGCCATGTCCAAGGAAGGTTCTTTCGACGAAAAGACGAAGGGTGATCTTCAACATGTCGAGACTTTGGGCAACGCCCATCGCATGCCCAAAACTCCCGAACAACGACAGGCGGAGCTAGAAGCAGCCATGCAGGTCGATCCGGGTGTTGGAAAATGGAGCGCGGCCGCTATGCACGTATGTGTCATTTTAATCGCATCACGGTTCGACGCGCCGCTCACGGAAAACTATGTGTTTACTAGATGTACTGGATCACCTTGATCGTCTGTTGTTGCTCCGGCGATAGTGGCTTCGACGGTACGGTCATGGGAGGAATCAACGGAATGTGGCAATACCAGCAGTACTTCGGAATGACTGGTGTTGGCTCGAAGACCAGGTACGTCCTCAGTGACTGATAGTATACCTCTGCATGCTGACATAGTCGCCCGTAGTATCGTCTTTGGTATCTACACGATGTGAGCACTGAATCATCTTGCCTGGGTACTTTCAACTCAACAACGCTTTCGGAATATGAAGTGGGTCTCTATGGTACGTCCTCTGTGCATCGAAGGAGTTCTCTGTGCTCACATGAGTCTACAGCGCGGTGTTCCCTGCTGGTTGGTGCTTTCAGCGAGCATGATTCCAGTTCTGAGACTTGACTCAACCCGTCTACCTAGCCTATCTTCCGGATCGATTTGGCCGCCGCTTCTCGATGTTCCTTGGAAATGTAATCTTGATGTGTGTAACCTCGTCTCTCACTTCCAGCCAGTACTGAGACTTCTTTAGTGTTGGTGCCCTTTTGACCGCGAATTCGAAGAACAAATCCATGTTCTTGGTTGGTCGTTGGCTCACAGGTGAGGGGCATTTTCCCTACTTATGCGATCCCACTAATTATTTTTTTCGTCAGGCCTGGGATGTGGATGTGCAAGTGCATCTGCCAAGTCTTACCTCGCGGAAATCACCCCTCCACATACCAGGGGTGCCTACATGGGCTTCTTGAACTCCTTGTGAGCGTTCACGCGACATAGACGAATTTATGTCGTACTCAATACATCCATCCCGCAGCTACTACATCGGGCAGATGTCGGCTTCTGGAATGATGGTGGCAACTAACCGATGGAACAATGACCTGTCCTGGAGGTTACCGCTCTACATTCAAGTAAGAGGTTCTATGTGTGTTCCCCGGGTTGTTCTGATAGCCCGTTCTAGGTCGTTCCTGCGGCTATCAATGCCCTGTTCATCTATACCTGCCCGGAATCGTGGGTTTGATGCACTTTGTCAACAGAAGACGGTCCTAACTGTCGATCTCTACAGTCCTCGATGGCTTTGCAGTGTCGGCAAGATCGACGATGCTCGTAGAATTCTCGCACGACTTCATTCGAGCACCGCTGACCCCAAGTCCCCTCTGATTGACGTCGAGATGGATGAAATTGAGGAGAAGATTGAGATCGGTGGAATCGACAGTACGTTCGGTCGTTCGCTTGCCTGCGGGATGATGTATTTAATGTGTTTTAGAGCGGTGGTGGGACTTCCGACCCCTCTTCAGGACTCGTGCAGACAGGTACCGTAGCTCTATGGTCGTTCTCATTGGTGCGTTTGTTTCTTGTAGCCGTCGACGGCCTCTCAACCCGCTCTTTATAGGTACCTTCGGTCAACTCTCCGGCAATGGTCTCGTCACTTATTTCCTGCCAATCTTGCTCAAGAATGCTGGCATTACGAGGCAGCAACGCCAGCAACAACTGAACTTCGTCAACAGTGTCACTTCCTAGTAAGCTCGAAGCCACTCTTAATCTTGTTCGACCCCTGTTAAGTACTGTTCCCTTTCTTTTCTTGTTTCCCTCTTTAGCATCGGAGGTAAGATTCCCTTCATGTATTTTGCCAATGACTTCTGGCTCACGGTCTCGTTTAGCATTGGCTGGTTCGTTCACCGTCGACCACACTGGGCGACGAAAGAACTTGCTTTGGTCAACTATCGCGGTCACTGGTATCCTGGCTATTGTCACAGGCTTGCTTTCAGAGCAAGGAGGTGCTGCACGATCCAATGCTGGGATAGCGTTTATCTTCATATTCATGGTCGTCTTTTCCTTCGGGTGGACCCCCATGTAAGCGCGCGGTTGAACTCGTCCGTGACCTGTTTCTTACATCTTATTCAGGCAAGCGCTCTACCCAGCGGAAGTACTTAACTACCAGGCCCGTGCTAAGGGCATTGCATTCTTGACCGTCGCTACCCAGGCCGCCAGTTGCATCAACACCTTTGG
This sequence comes from Marasmius tenuissimus, assembly GCA_029532415.1. Taxonomy (NCBI): domain Eukaryota; kingdom Fungi; phylum Basidiomycota; class Agaricomycetes; order Agaricales; family Marasmiaceae; genus Marasmius; species Marasmius tenuissimus. The sequence continues at coordinate 2,447,188 of JAQOTA010000054.1, read as the reverse complement.
GTAAGCGCGATTGCGCAAGTCCTGACCGAAATGTCGTTCTGACTTTTTCCTAGCCTCCCGGTCGCTTTGGAGAGAATCGGATGGAAGACGTACGCGATCTTCTGTGGTTGGGATGTGTTTGAATGTATCATCATATATCTGTTTGTTGTCGAAACCAAGAGCCTCACACTGGAGGAAGTTGGAGAGATCTTCGAACAGCCCAACCCGGTTCAGTTCAGCAAGGATCTTTATCGGAACAAGTTGGCAAATGTGAACGAGAATACTCTCGTCAGCAATGCATAACGCTCGACCATTATTGCTTCAATCCTACCTACCGAGGTTTCTTCATGTACCTACTTACTGGTTGTATTATATACCTACCTACTTACCTTCGTACGTTTCTAACGAGTGGAAGATTGATTTGACGTTTCCATTTTGCGGTGATCATCGGTTTGGATAAGATCAATCTATTCAAAAAAAAAACTCCGAAGATAGGAACAAGCACCGGCAAACAATTAGGGAGGATCAGTCAGTGCCGTGACACACGACCGACTCGAACTATCTTCCATTCACCGTCAACGATCGCAGCCATATTCCTATTCCTTCCTTCTCTCTTGTACTTTCAAGGTGTATCACCACTCTTCTCTACAGCTTCCGAACATTTCCTCTTGACGTCCCAATAAAGAAAGTTTCGAGTCATGGTTGGTAATTTTCGCTGTGGGGTAAAACTGGCCGACGAACTCACAGTTCCTATAGGGCCAAACACTCTCTTCCCCCGGTATGAACTTTGCCTAAGGGACTTTGATGGGTGATTGATCCAGTATCGCCATACAGATACGTCCAAGACATCGGATTCGGGGCAGAATGACCGTTTTTTGTTTGCTATTTCTGAGATGCAAGGATGGAGAATCAGTGCGTGCTCTGCTTTGTCAATCGTATGCTCTTCATTCTGATGCCTTTGACGATGTTGGACAAACCTAGCTATGGAGGATGCTCATGCGATTATGTTGGATCTCGACGAAAAACCTGAAGATTCGAATGCCTTTTTCGCGGTGTATGATGGACATGGAGGTATACCCCTGGAGAAATCTGTTCAACCTAACGACAATTCATTCCTTACCTTTCATTCGGCTAGGTGGAACCGTAGCGAAATTTGCGGGGCAAAACGTGCATAAGCGATTGGCGACGGAAGAGGCCTATCGCGCCAAGGACTACGAAACTGCGTTGAAGAAAGCATTTCTGGGGACGGATGAGGATCTTCTAGCCAGTGCGCGCTCCTTCCGAAGAGTTCCCAGTCATTTTACTGAAGTTTTTGTGAAGATCCTGCTCATACTCGAGACCCGTCGGGATGTACTGCAGTCGCTGCGCTTGTGACAAAAGACAAGATTTACGTGGTATGTGCTCACTCCAACCGCAGTACGATCTATTTTTGCTTACATCGATGACCACCAGGCGAACGCTGGCGACTCCAGATCTGTACTGAGCTCAAAGGGGGAGGCGGTACCCTTGAGCTTCGACCACAAACCGACAAATGAATGTTAGCTGGGCATGCCACTTCCTCCATCGCGACCCAATACTTACCTGCATTATCAGCGGAGAAGGCAAGAATTACTGGAGCTGGAGGCTATGTGGAGTATGGTCGGGTAAACGGTGCGTAGATTAGTTGTTCCATGACATATCTCCGCTCATTCAGTACCCTGCAGGCAACCTCGCATTGTCGCGTGCCATCGGAGATTTCGAGTTCAAGAAGAACTACGAACTCACTCCAGAGAAACAGGCTATCACTGCAGACCCCGACATCACAGTTCACGACCGGACCGAAGAAGACGAGTTCCTTGTCCTCGCCTGTGATGGTGAACATCTTCTCTCTTCGTCTTAAACGTCAGTGGCGCTAATATCATTTTCAGGTATCTGGGACTGCCTTTCGTCGCAGCAGGTGATCGACTTTGTTCGGCTGCAGGTATCGGAAGGAAAGGAGCTCACTGAGATAGCTGAAATGATGTGTGATCACTGTTTGGCCCCCGATACATCTTCGGGTGCTGGCATCGGTTGCGACAACATGACCGTCCTCATCGTTGCTCTCTTGAACGGAAGGTCGAAGGAGGAGTGGTACGCGTGGATCGGCGACCGCGTGAAAACTGGTTACGGCTACAACACCCCAAGCACTGTTCCCCAACTCTACGCACAGAGCCGACTCATGTCCTTCAAGGCACGAAGGGAAGCCCAAGAGGCCAGGGATCGACAACGAGGCGACATGGACGACAACGGCGTCAGCGCTTTGCTGGCATCCTCCGGGTTGTCTGGATTTGCGCGAGTTCTCGGTCCCGGTCTCACCTTCCGCCCTGCTGTCGGTTCAGACAATACCAACCTCATGTTCGCCGGTGACGATAGCGACGAAGAAGACAGCGGTGACGAAGGAGGTCCCAGTGGATTCTTCACAAAAACGCTTGGTCTGGGTGCTGAAGGCTCAGACGAAACTTCTTCCGATCCAATCCAACACTTGAAATCGCAGTTGGACCAATACGGCGATTGGGAATCGGGTGCACATAAAGACAATCAGGACGGTGATAATAACGTCGAAATGGAGGATTCGAAGGTAGCTGTATCCGGTGGCGAGGCGCCACCACCACCGAAGGAGCTGCCCAACGGCAGTACAGCAACAACCGTCGCCCCAGTACCGCAGTTGAAGTCAGAGCCTGGGGGCGACAAAGCCAGTGCCGCTGTCGCAGCTGAGGGTCTTATGGATACAAGTGAAGATCCGTTAAAGGATTAGTCAATGATTGTATCACTAGTATTACTCTCTGTTGTGGTTTTTTAGGGTCGCTCTACTTCTCGTAATTATCTATTGGTTTCTGTACCACTGCTCCCTCGATATCCTGCCATGTAGCACACTGTACATTCGCAAACTTCAAGCATAAAGGTTCGACGTTCCATCACCAGTATCATATCCACGTTTCCATTTCCCGCTGTGCTGCTCTACATGTATACCGCAGCTTCTTCACGTCTTTAATAGAATCAGTTCCCCCTCAGCTAAACACAATAAGACCCTCTGACTTCGCACAACGACTCCGCCAACGCCAAGTAAAGCCCCGCCAGAGCCGTCTGTGACACGCAGGATTGCCTGTTTGGCCCATTTCTCTCCTCGAGAGACAGATCTGTAGACATAGGCGTTTCCGCCGCGGTGCAACGACCCACTTTCCAGTGCGTAAACGGTGTCGCGGGTGTGGAAAGTGAATCTGATGTCGCGTTTCGACGCCAAAACAAAGGCTATGGCCGAGAATGTGGAAGAATGTTTCCACTTGGGTTCGTCGGCTGGATCGAGAACATACACCACACCATCGAGCCCTTCTTTCACCATGAGCGAGGGAGGCAAGTCGGAAGAACCTCCTGGTAGAGGGACCGAAAGCAGTTGAAAGGGGATGTCTCGTCCTGAAGGAGACCAAGATGGACGAGCACCATCGTCTCTGCCTAACCAGGAGATGAACGCTTTTCTGCCGATCGTAGCGTCCACCTCCTCATCCATCTCCCCTTCAGCAAGGCTAGGTACACCCTTTCCGAGACCCAAGCCACTGGCGTCTTCCCCCGTTCGCAAGGAGGCGGTATATTTCTCTAGTGACTCTCGAATATGCCAAAGCTCCGACGGATCCAGCGTCTCTGGAACTTCAGCATCTTCGAGAGCTGCTTCAGCGACAGTGGTTTGCCCAGCGGTAGCAAAAACCTGCATCCACTTTGTTCCTTCGTTCTGTTTATCGATATGCAGGGACAGCAAACCAAAGGCGTGTTCAGCCTCGCGATCCCATGTCCAATAGCTCGTCGATGGCGAAACTCGATCCCACAATGGCTTCGATGTGTATCTCGGTAAAGGAACAGGTAAATCCGATTCCTCCAAACCGGCGACGGCGAGAGATAGAGAATCCGGCGTAAACTTGACCTGGATCTGGGATTTCTGTGTGGAGGATGGTAAAGGAAACGCCACTGTCACAGAATCCGGAGTCTGAGTCCAAGAGTACGGATGTGGCTTTGTTTGACCTTCGACGTTTTCGTCCAAGTTTTCATTGGCTCGTGGGATGGGCGCAATTTCGTCAGGTGAGGGTGTGTAGGAGGAGGGATTTGCGGCTTCACCACTTTGGCGATAGGCTGATCCACTTAGGACAGCAAAAAGGTTCTTCTTTTCGTCAAAATGCGCGTATATGGGAGGCTCTTCGCCTTGATGTCGCCATAGAACGTTTATTTCCCCGACTGTGGCCGAACTCGACTTTTCATGGCCAGAAATTCCCATCTTGGCGGTCCACAAATCGAACTCCACAGCTACGCCCTTCTGCTTCTTCTCTTCGGAGACGATTTAGACTCGTAGTTCCTCGAGGAGAACAATATAGTTGCCGTCTTCGAATCGTCCAATGTTCCGGAATGAATTCGAAATGGTGAGAGCGTGGGTGATTGATAGACTCCGAGAAGACTGTAAGGACCATGGTTATTTTGGTGAAGGATGTACATCGTTCCATGCCCATCAGAAACAACAAGGAGTTCCCTCGAAAGGAAAACCGATGAAGGGTACTCTGGATGGATCTCAACATGCTCCGATTGAATAGGTTTTGGGAGCTCGTGAACGACAGTAAACGAGGGAACTAGTTCATCCTACTTCGATTCGGGGTCAATTGAGGAGGCGAACAGACTATGGGATCTATACACGCTCACCGAAATGGTGATCGATACCACGTTGAAATCTTCGTCAACATAGACTGCGGTGCTGCCATCTGTAGCAATAGTCAGATGGTTATGCGTGATCCTGCTTTGGACTTCCTGGAAAGAGAGTGGCGAACGATTCGGAACCGTTGACTGCGAAGCTTTGTGGGTAAGAGCAAAGCGTGAGATAACCTGGTCCTGGTCGAGAGGCTCAAGCTTGTAGCCTTCGAATTTGGGGCTCAATAACTGGCGATCCGCAGTGAAAGTGGTCATGGCCAATCCCAGTGGTGGTGGTTCAGAAGGAAGTTGGATCTCACGGTACAGTCAAGATCATTTTCGCGCGTTCACGTTGTTGGTGTTACATTTGCCTCCATCTAAAGTGCATCTAACAGTTACATAGTCGGACGTGTATGTGTATGACTAACTGAGTTTAGGTCGATGGTTCGTTGAGGAAGACACCCGAGTCCATCGATTTGGATGCCTTCGTCGAATTAGGTCCCCATCCTTTCCTCCCTCTAGCCAGGGACCTACGGCACTATACTGGCAGCCACCTGCTTCTTCACATCGACAGTTGCCTCCGAGGATACTCGGTAAAGAGTCTGCGTCGACGACTTCTAGCAGTCGTTCTTTATAGTCTTTACCCAGGACGTCGGTTTTGTCCGCTGTCTCTTTTGCTAACCATGGTTTGATGACTGACCAGATCATAGTGAACGACGATGGGGCGTTGATCACAAATAATGAGCCCATGCTGAAGAAGGTGTTGGAACCAAATGAGTGTGTGAACTGGAATGCCACGTACGTTTCAGGGAAGTAGTCTTGGGACATCTGGAAGGACCTTTGAACGAGCCCTTTCATTTGCCAGAACTGGCTTAAACTGGATGGAAGAAGTGGTGAGCACCGCTCGCGCAAGTCCCATGAGCGCAAGACTCCACCTGAAACCGTCTAAATCTACAACCACAAGCACAGAATTGACTGAATCGCCATGTGCACGCCGAGCCGCTGGGAGGACTTCTCTAGTAAGTGATTCACCGTTGACAAGTACAGTTTGCCAGTGCCTGTCCGGTGCGCATTTTGAATACAACTTCTTGAGATTCATTCCGCCTAGAAAGTGAACATTCAGGGGCCGGCCTCGCTATACAGAATGAGCGGAAGTGAAGGCGCTTTCGCATGAGATTGTGCCTCTTTACGGTACTTGTACGCCACACCTTGTCTGTCTGAGCGTCCGAGGATCGGAATCAGCGGTCGTTGCGAGAGAGCATTCATGACAATCAGGCGAACCTTGTGGAACCTGAAAGAGTGTCAAACGGTTATAAGAACTCGATTTCGACAGTTACAACTTACCACATTGGCCAGCACTCGAACACATCCTTCCGTTCTGGGTACTGCTCGAACCATTTCAGCAGAGGCAAAAAATCGTTTCAACACGGCAACGCACGTCGAAGGGATCTATCTGCTTGTATAGCTCGTCGATACCCACTCCTTCTACAGTCTGTCGCCAATGTTGCGCATCTCGAAACATCTTCTTCGCTTGTACCAAGTCATATTTTCGAGCTCGGAGGAATCGTCTAGGGATAGCCCGAATTCGTTAGATGGGCCATCGTCGTCAAGCTATAGCGTATGAAGAGGACATACTTGAGCGTTTCGTCGTCGGTCCCAATCGAGTCGCCCTCCTTCAAGATGCCTTCATCGAATAGCTCTTTACGGAAGATGGCCAGCTTCTCCTCTTGGGATAGTTGCGACATGATGATTACCGGGAGTGCGTTGGAGCACCGCCATGATTGAATTTCAGTCGTCACTCTGTGTGGGGATCGGAGCAAGAGTCAAAGCGCGCTTGTTTCTCGGTAATAGCCGCGTCGTGGGTCATCGTTGGTTTGACATAGTGCAACTCGAGCGCAACTGGTGCTTAACAATACACAGAATTTATTTATACAGGCTCAAGGCTCTTTGAAGCCTTGAGTACCCGGCTCTTTAGCCCATCTTCACCCTCTGCTTTGATGATTTTCACCAAACCTTCCTCACCTCCGTGTTCCTGTCTCACAGCGTCCATGACCATCTTAACGGTCTTCCAGCGGGTCCCAAGCTGAGCCCATTCACTGACCGTATGTCCATTGAACACCTTCTTCAACAGTTCTCGGCCTTTGGTCTCGCGAAGGAACTCCTCCAGCTCTTCCTTCTTCCCAAAGTGAAGTAGAGCTTCCTCGCGCACTTCGTGCTGCCGGGGGTGAAAGTGCTAGCTCCGCCACTAGGACCAGGAGTGGGACTCTCCGAAGGAGAGATAGACATCCCTGAAACCGGTAGAGACTCCGGAGTGGTACGATCGTCCACCCAGCTAACGAAATTGTGGTACATCGTCCGCACTTGCTTGACCTTCTGGCCCTTGGAGCAAAAACGGCTCGAGTCGAAAAGGCGGCTAGTGACAATCCATCGGAACACTTCCTCCTGCGTCTCAAACCCGGACGACCATCGTTCCATCGGAAGACCAAAAAAATCTACAATCTCCTTGTGGTCAGTGCTGAGAACGATGGGTTTGTAGGGCGGATGTGGGTACTGTAAAGAAACATCCCGAGAAATCAGCTATTCGTTCAACAAGCAAAGAAACTCATAACCCCACCTTCAGTCCGTTCAACCCCCAAGCCAATCCTACGTTCTGCGCCAAGAGACCGAGTATCATACCCATGTCTCCATACGAGTGAAAAAAACGGATGCGTTCCCATTCGTCCATGTCATGGCAAACATTGATGTCCACCTAAATTCGCAAACCGTCAGCCACCGAGAACCCAGGAAGCTCCTCCGGTGCCACAATACCCACTTGACAAAAATAAGAATCTTCTAGTCTGATATCCAACGTTCCCTGCCTCGTAAGGTATTCCTTGTATTCGGCGGTTATTGGAATCGCAAAGTTGGAGGTCCTATTTCCCTCGGCGGGCTTAACATGGTGGGCTTTAAACGCTTCTTGGATCTCTGTGTGAGGAACAGCTGGTAGCCCGGATCTGGGAGAGCAAACGACAAAATCGATGTCTCCATAGTCCTGTTTCCCAGGAGCCTCGCGAGGTACAACAACGTGCGAATAGAGACTCTCCACTGTCTCCGTCAGTCTTGCTTTCAAAGCAATGTAGAGCTCGGGAGGTAAACGAGGAAAGGCTTCGCGGGGCAAATCTGTGAATGCGTTCCCACCCATGCTGAAAACGTCGAAGCGTGGTAGTAACTTTTCTTTGCATTTTAGGCTTTATAGTGTGGGGACAGACGTCCGAGTCAGACTGACTTTTGTTGACCGCTGACTGCGCACCGCAATTCTCATCAGCCTCTGAAGCGATTATCGATTGTGGTAGGTCACGTCTAGATAATTATACAGCCACCTTATGAGAGCGAAGCACCGACGAGAGTTGGTGCCACACAAACGCCATCCTTCGTTCGGATTTTGTGAACTTTCTTTGTTGTGGGGTTTACCCAAGCGGCTTCCCTCGAGTCCAAAGTGACGAAGCCTAGCAACGACACACCGAGTCAGAACGTGTCATAGGGAGTGGTAACGTTTTCTATGACATACCTGGCTGGATTGTCTCAAAGATCTTCTTTTTGGGGTTGAGCTGCGCAAGAGGTTCACCATCTGGGAAAATCAGCCAACAGTGAACGAGATCGATGAGAAATTTCTTACTTTCGAACTCTTCGCCCTCGAAGTATACTCGGTCTCCAGGCTTCGAGTTGGCCGGGGGCTGGATGATCTCTATACCACCCTCCTTGCCGTCTTTTGAGGTTGCCTATGATCCACTATCAGAGTTTGGCCATGAAGATCAATAGACACCGCTCATACACATAACACCATGGCAAAACTCTTCACCCCTCTCATGCTCGCCGGTTTGAGGTTGCACTAGACGTCAAATTAACGTAACGAACGCGAAGAGAAGAGGGCGGAGGAAACCCACGACGGCGACCAGCCACTTGTCTTGCATTTGTTCAATCGGGATATAGTTGACGAGACCAGATACCACCGTCCGAGGACCTGTCTCTTCACCAATATCAATCTGCTCGATATACAGGCCGTCCGCATCTGGGTGTTTCTTGACTGGGGAGACGAAAAAAAGCGAAAATCGTTCCAATGCTCTGCACGAGCAAAACAGGGAGAGACGCACCATCCAGGATATGCCCAACCCTCAGATCAATCATCGAAGGTACCGGTTCACCATCATCGGCAGCTGGAGCCTTCCCTCCCCCCTTCTTGTCTGCTTTCTTGCCAGCCTCCTGCGGCTGGGCGGCCGCCTTTTCCTTCTTCTTCTCCTTCTTTTCAGTGTTTTGTTGCTTTCCTCCTTCCTTTGCTTTTGCCTCTGGTGCAGGTGCGCTCGCGCTCGCGGTGGCCGCATCCGCTTTGGGTGCCTTTTCCTTCTTCTTAGGAGGGTCCGCAACACGTTCGAGTTTGGGCGCGTTTTCAAAGTCGAATGTTACAAGTGAATGTGAGGCAAGGGTTTCAGCACTTTTGCGGACTAGCGGACGTGATTGGATGTGATCAAAGTATCGGGTGATAGACGGCTGTGAGTGGTACTGCGCAGGTTCGAGTTTGGACTATAGAAAAAAGTTGAGATGATGTCCACTGTTCACCAGAGATGAGAGAACTGACGATGATGGGGTGAAGAGCACCATAGAGAGCGACATCGGCGGCGGTCAGGTAGTTTGTTGCAATGTAGGTTCGCGGCGTGATTGCGCTTTCCAGGTCCTGCAAAATGGAGAGTAGATGAGGTGAATGTAGGGAATGAAAAACTATATGGAACGAACTTTGTAGTTGTCAGCTTTCACCGCGCTACCCTCTCCAACTTTCTCAATCCATCCTTCAACTTCTTTCTTGTCGCTGTCGGTTTTTCCAAGTAGTGAGGGATCGCTCTCTGCCACGGACTGAACGAGTTCTTTTATCGGAGAAGAAAGCTTTGATACTGAAGCTGGAAGAGACATCGTGAAAATGGTTCTGCAGTGATATGATCGCGGTAAGTATCGATGAAATCGAGTCACGGTCAGATGCAGTTGAAACCTCATTTTTCCGGATTTTTTCGCACGCGTCGAGCATCGAGCAAAACGTTGAGCTCGTCGTGGAATGTCGTAAGGTCGTGAACACAATACATATGTAGGCGTAAGTATATTATCCTGTACATTTGAATGAAACAGATTTCAGAGAAATTGATATGGCTCTCCAAAGTCCCCATAAACTAGATCTGACACTTTCTAGTCAATCGTCGTACTTTCCTTTACCATCCGCAAAGTTGTTAGTAACCTTGGAGAGGAGGAAGTCGCCGTAGACAACAGGCTTATAAGTCTTCTCAGAATCGATGTTCTGAGCCTCTTTGATTCTCTTTGCAGCCGCGAGGGGCTTCACTTCGGCAGTGAAATTGGGCTCGAAAAAGAACGGGATCCTGTGTGGAGAAAGAGCTCGGTAAGAAGACGACAGCGACCGACAAAGACACTCACGAGACTCTATTGAATGAGTCAGTAAACACCCGAGTTAGATATCGAAGTGGGAGCTTTAGAAAACTCACCGGTAATTGGACCCCCGATGCACAACTCGATGTAACGTCGATTTGTACAGGCCTTCAGTCCAGATCTCCCACACTAGACGGAAAATTGAAGTCCGTGAGTTCGACGGGCCCCTACGCGTGGGGAAAAAGCTCGCTCACTTTCACCGATATTGCAGACCACACACCCGTGGATAGGGTTTGCAGTGATCCAATGGCCGTCGTCTGCCCCCTGCTCTTCCGGAAGCCCAGAAACATCAGCACTGGTGCCAATCTCAGGGTCGCGTACAAACACTTGTAGCGCGTTCGGTGTCGGGTCTGCGTACAAGAAACTGATAGTAATGTCAATACTGAGGCTTCGACCGAAGCCCTTAAGTGCACGCACGTTAGGCAACCGTAATCTCTAGGGGATAATCAGTATTCACATTCCAAGGATAAAAAACATTCGAGACTCACTTGTGAGCACCGCACGAGAACCCGTCATGATCATCGGGAAGAGGAGGGTATCCTGGATCCAGAAACCAAGATGAAAAGTAAGGACATAAAGTGAAGAGCTTAAGAAAAGACATCTTGAAGACCTATGGCCCGCATCACCCAAAAGCTTTCATCGACTTGACTTCGCAGCTCTTTCCATTCCTCTGGGGTCATTCCCAAGCCAACAGCCATTCTAATCTCATTAGGTCAACGAGGAGCATAACCCGACCAGAGCTAGGAAACAGCGTACGCTTCCATAACGATGAGACCCAAAGTCTGCATCTTTTCCGTCCATTTCTGATATCGTTCCCGAAACCCTGATATATCAGGCCATTGGTTACTCCCCCACAGAGGCTTCGTCTTATCTGGATTTTCCACCGGTCGATAGAAGTCGATGCCTTCATGGTTGTCTGCCTTTCCATTTGTGACGTTCTCCTTTAGCCGAGCGTATCCTAAGCGAGTGCTTTGAATGAAAAGAACGAGGATCAATCGCACACCGCAATCTACACTCACCTCTGACATTGTCCTCATTTTTCAACGCAATCCTGTCCTTCACGTCTTGCGGCAGAGCGAAAAACTCTCTCGCAAGGGAGGCTAGTTCATCAGCTTCCCGCGGATCTACGAAAGCTGAGATATCCAAGTAGAAGAAACCAAAGTTAAGGCAAGCATCGTGAATCGCTGCAGAAGTTGCTACTCGTCTCTCAGTGATCGATGGTGACTGGTCATTGACAAGGTATGGCGTGATGTTGATGATGGGTAGAGTAGGAGTAGATGGCTGAGAGGGACTGTGCATACTGTCGGATGTTGTCTCGTGCTTGTCGATGAAGAGCTAGGCCTGATAGCGAGACTCAGAGTGATACCCGGGGGCTCTCAAGCAGCGCTCAGTGCCAGTATGTTCCTGAACGTTCCCAAGCAGGCCGAAGGCCTCTAATGCCGCTTAGACTCAATGCTTCCTATTTTATCCTCGCAGATAGTGATTCTCAGAATATAGAAAGTAGATCGTATATCCAGTAAAGCTACTAATGTACATACAATTCATACAGGGGTCCGTATGATAGGTTGTCTAATCGACAGGAACGACTACGCTCCCTTTGTCTTCAACTTTCGGGATTGTAACAGTCAATACACCATCCTTGAGCTTTGCCGCGACGCTACTCCCATCCACAGGCTGCGGGAGCCAAACTGTACGGGTGAACTGGGTGGTCGTGAATGGCTGTCGCTCCGTAGAAATCTGGTTCGGTTTGGCCTGCACAACGCTTTGACCTACGGATCCTAGTCAGCACTCGAGGTATATATGAAGGACTGAAGCTATGGTACTCACCCGTTCCTTCTCCCGCTTCAACGGACTGTGGGGGCTCGGAAGACGCGGTCTGGTCGGAAGGTTTGGGGCCAGAGCTCGTCTTCCCGCTAATCGTAATCGAGTGACCTTTGTCCCCTACTCGAACCTCTACATTCTCTTTCTGAACTCCGGGCAGATCTGCTTCGACGATAAAGCTGTTGCCGTCCTCGGTGAGGTCGACGGCAGGGCGCGTTACCGCGGCGGGAGCATTGAAAAAGGGGTCATCGAAGAAGGGCCTGGCGCGCAGACCAAAGTAAGATGGAGGTCGGGCTATTGGCTCCTCCAAGAGGCGAAAGAGAGGGCGGAATTCATGAAGTAGTTGGCGCATAGACATGGTAGATGCTTGAATTGTGAGTGTTCTACCCCAGCGAGCGGTCCCAGCTTTTGTACTCAAGGACCGGAATGGAAGAACGTTCTTGAACGTACGACGCTATTTCCACAGACATAAGGACGCGCATAGTCCGATCGAAAAATTAGAGAAATAGTGAGTCAATGTGGTCGCCGAGCCAGGTCAAGTGAGAGTTGAAGAGAGATCTCGAAAGCGCTGGAACAAAGCGAGTCAAAGCAGGAAAGATAAGATTATCTCTGCAACGTGATAAGATAATCTAGCCACGTGCCTTCGAGTACTCGAGTTCGACGGTCCTGGACTCCGACCTGCAACTTGGAGCAAACCATGTCAAAATTTGCCCCTCATCGAAGCTCAGCAAGCAGTGCTCGTGCCACATCGAGTACGGTCTGTCAGAAATGCTTGGGGCGTGGTGAGTGACAGCGCAGGTCACCGTTTAACCGTCTACTCACCATCCTTTCCTTTGGGAATGTACAGGTCACTTCACGTACCAATGTAAAGGAGCTCGGCCATACATCTCCCGGCCTTCCCGAACCCAGCAACTTGAAAACGCAAAGTCTCTTGATCTCAAATCAGCTCCCAAACCGTCAGTTGAAGTTCCGGAGGAATTCAAAACCAAGTTTGTTTTTTGAATTTGTGTGGCCACCCTTACGTCTGGCTCAAACCACTGCATTTGCTTAGATCCGGCGTAGCGAACCGCATATTAGAGACCAGAGAAAAGGAGAGACAACAGGCGTCAGGTAGTGAGAAGCAAAAGGGGAAAGAGGTTCGCAAGAGGAGACGGTGCGCTACAGAAAGCCTCTTGCCCCTAACGTACAAGTGCTGATATTAAGTTCCAACAGGTCTGCAGATTCAAAGTCGGGCAGCTCGGATTCAGATTCAGACAGTGAATCTGGTTCAGACTCGGATTCCGACTCAAGCTCGGGATCCCTTAGTGACAGCTCAGATTCCTCCAGCTCAGATTCTGATTCAGGCGGCTCTGCATCTGAACGTTCGAGAAAACGACGACGCACCGGGCGGCGAGGTCGTCGTACTTCACGGTCGAGATCTGATTCTTCCGATGCCTGATTAATACCGTCATACCAGTATCTAATTCGGATTCGGTCATTCTAGCAACTCGAGGCGTTTCTTCATACACAAACAGGCTGTATTACTGTAGGGACAATGTAATGGGGGGTATGGGACGCCTTGCTAATCAAAGATATCAAGATGTATTGCGTTCGCGGGAGAGACGGTTGGACGGTGGTCAATTACAGACGTCTAATCCAGTTGCATGCGAGTTCATGATGAGCGCGACAATCAGCCTGTGTGGGTAGTTATGGGTCGCATCAGTACTTGGCGCAAGCTACAATTGAGAGAATCGTCACGCACCCGTACAACCCGAGAACTTCAGCAAAAATTAGAATGAGCACCATCGATACGAACACCTTCGACTCGTACACGTAGGCACGAACGCACTGTTGGCAACCATGAAACCATCTTGTGGAGAATCATCGCAGTTGAAACACCCACCGATTCACCCACAATCCCGATAGCATAGCCCGCACTCAGACCTGTCAAACCACAGGCAAGTCCAGCGCCGAGATGTGTAAAGCCAGCGAATAGCGAGTAATCTCGGGGCGTCACTAGGGGCGACGTGTAGGTGAGCTGGACGCAGATCGTAGGGAAAAGGGGGAAGAGGACAAACGCACGTCCTCCAGCTATGAGAACAGATACAACAAGACCGTAGACTGCAATGATACCAGACATGACAACCGGAATAATAGACTGGACATTGTTCGTTCAGATGGCCATTCCGAGGAGCTGTACTACGCACCTTCATGATGAGCTCTGGCTTGAACGTTCCCAATCCAGCAATGCCTATCCCAGACTTGGCTGTTCCATAGGCAGCACCAATTGCTAATATGAGGAGTTAAGATCGTTCATAGAGACAGAGAGCATATGTATTCCCATACTGCTAAGGACCATCTGTATATGCAGCCTTCGGTCAGTGATTGTTGAAGAGCGCAACAAACGGAACACAGACAGAGGAGGCGACGCCAGCAAACCCAAAAAACGGCGCGTACGGTGGACAGACCGACATAATTTCAAGAATATCAGAGACGAAGAGAGAGAATGAGGAGATAAGCTTCAAGCTTGGTTCTGGCGAGTAGCTGCTGCGACTCGGCTGCCTTGACGTCGTACAACGAGGGGAAGTCACAAGCGTGGGAATCACGGCTAATGCTCTTTCAACCGCGACTAGCAAGTGCTACTCTTCGCTGCTTCAGCACATCAGCCAGAGCACTCAGTGTCTCTCACATAGGTGGAAAACCTATACAAGTTCCTTCAAATGTCACCTTCCAACCGACTCCGACCGAACTCCAAGTAACAGGACCCCTCGGAACAACTTCAGTTCCTCTTCACTCCTTCGTCAAACTCGACTTCCCACAACAAAATACCCTCACAGTTGCGGTAGAAGATGCAAAAATAAAACAACAGCGCCAGATGTGGGGAACGACACGGACGTTAATCTTCAATGCTATAACAGGCATGACTGAAGGTTTTACGGTGCCCTTGTATCTCGTCGGAGTTGGATATCGTGCTGCACTGGAGGAAGACCCGCGGGGAACTTCAGACGGAGGGAACGGGAAACGGCTGCATATGAAGCTGGGATATTCGCATTCAATTTTCGTCCCCATTCCACCACACATCAAAGCGGAAGTCCCTACACCCACCAAAATCGTGGTCTCATGTACGGACAAACATCTCCTTGGCCTGTTCGCAGCCAAAATACGGGGCTATAGAAAACCTGAGCCCTACAAGGGCAAGGTACGTCTACAATAATCTTCTAGTTGACTTATTGCTGACCGACGCGTCCAGGGTATTTTTGTTGGTGACGAAACAATCAGAATAAAGAGCGTGAAAAAGAAGTAATTCTGATTACTAGAGTTATAGATTGGTATTATGAAGCAATCCCGGTACCTTCTTTTTGTGGTCGAAACCATTCTAATTTGCACCCGCGACTCGGGGAGGAAACAAGTCGACAACGAAGCGAAGCACATGAACTGGAGCCTACAACATTCATCTATCAAGACAAGCATGGATTCCCGTCCCCGAGATAGATACGGAACTCTTGGCCTCAAATGCAGAGTCAGTCTTTCCAGGCATACAGCGGAAAGTTGCAGTCAATGGCGGGGAATGCCTAGGTCCGAATCTGAGCCTCACCACCAGTCCGGACGACCGAAATCGGTGCAGAGCCAGGTACCCCGGTTGTGAACGGAGTGGGTGTAGTGCAGACGAGGCGTATGCCATTCTTGAATCTAAGCAGCGCGAATGGGGGAATACCAACGTGAGCATACCACAGAGCCGAGCTCGAAGATGTCTGTTTGTACTCACCCGGACCGAGCGCATCGCCAAGTTGCCGCCTGTACCCGCTATGCCCCTATCCAGTCCTGCCTATATTCCTTCATCCTCGCAAGTCGAGTTCTTCTGGGCTGAGAGTAACGTCAACCAACACGGGGAGGAGTTGAGAAGAGAGAATTCTAGTGACTATGTCAAGGACCCAGCAAACGACGGCCAGTCGTGGACTGGGTCAAGGTCATGGTCATGGTAAGAGGATAGACTCGAACCCAGCAGCGACGCACGGTGTGGGGCCCGCCGCGCAGCAGCTTTTGAACGACGTTCAAAACTCTGATGGGGCGGCCTGGCTCGAGCCTTGTAGGAGAACCTCTTTTAAATGAAGAGGAGATGTCTTGACTTTGCCAAGTTCCCACGTATGAATAAATTCTAGTCGCCAGATTCCAGAAGTTGAAAAATCCAAGTTTATTTTCCGACAGGTTAGATCTAGTGTAATCTAGCACAATCAAGTGGAGTGAGCCAATCTAGTCTCAGAATCCGGACGGGGTCGAAGTTGAACTGGTTCGTGGAGTTGAACAGAATTTTTCGCTCGACGCCGCAAGATTAGGCAAAATGCGTACGATTAGACGAGGGATGCGTCCTCAGAGGAGACTCGGCTTGATCTGGCTAGAGCGACTTTCTCCTGTGGCGGACGACTCAGCTCGCCGCTTCTTTCTTTCTTGCGACCATTTCGGTTCAGAGGTCCCCTTTCTGTCTCTTTAAGCTTTCATCGATACTTTAGTAGTTTTCGCGTCCACCACCGGCACCGTCCCTTCATCCACTTGACCTAATTTGTTTAGATTTCGCATGTTATGGTAAGCTAGATACATATGACAGCCCTCTACTTCACCAGATTTACTGGCAGGACGCTAAGGCATTGCAGTGTTGAGTGCAGGAGGACTCCAGCGGAGGGTTCCCACCCATACCTAGGTCCAAACCTGAGCGCTGAGCGGCAGCCTCACCACCTGTTCGGGCCACACGAATCGAACATTACTTTTCATCTCGCAGTGAAGGGTTCAGCGAAAGTATTAGATTCCAAGACTCTGGATCAAATATACAGCGGTAAATTGAAGAACAACCCCGAGAATGTAGGAAGGTGTGAGCATTCTAGATGCGTTTTTTTAAAGGCAAGAGAACCGGCAAATACAGTAAGGAAGGTAGATCATACACGTACACAGGAGAAAAGGGAACCGAGATGTATGAGTAGGAGAGAGAGAATGAGTGTAATAGATTAAGAAGAGTTTAAGAGTCCCAAATAGCACCGAAAGCAGGAATACCACGGCTCATCATGCCATAGACAACCTTGTAAGTCAATTTGGTGTTGGAGATGATAGCAACGGCCTCGGCGTCGAATTCTTTGACCAAGCGGTACGTCAACTTGACCATGTCGGGCTTCCCGTGTTTGCGAGTGTCTGTTCAATCGAATCAGCATCTTTGGAAGCACGTGTGTATATCATCAATGTCACTCACCATAGATGACAGCGTCGGGACACTTGGCCATGATGGAATCAACGAGATCGTCACCGAATGTCTCCCTCACATTAGGTGATGTCCATAGCAGTTTGATGGGAATGCGCTGCTGGAATATGCAGGGAGCACAAGGTCCAATACCACTTCCTGTGGCGACAAGCACGATTCTTTTGAAGAGCGGAACAATTCGAAGGACACCGAACGTTGGAATGCCACGAATGTATAATTTGGTGGGAGGTTGTGCGATTTGTTTTGATGTCCAGTCTCCAGCGCGAGATACAACGAGGGAGTAACCAGTCTTTCCAGGCTCAGAGATGGTTGCGAAGCCGTGCCACTCAAATAGAGGGTCTTCAGATACACGAACAAAAGCACCCGGAGCGGGAGTCACTGTCGTGGATGATCAGATCGATGGTCGGTGAACCAAGGAGATTGGGGTGCTTACCACCGTAGTCGAAGTAGAAACGAACAGCGTGATTGGACAGGACCACGGAGCGCACATCAACCTTCTTCAACCTGAGCCAAGGCAGGACGAGGGAACCTAGAATAAAGCGTTAGAGATATCAATCAATCGATACATGACACGACATACCTGTGAACACGACAACGAGCCAGAAAGAGGGAGAGATCTTCAAAGCATGGCCGAGAGACTGTCCCGGTTCCTTGAAGTCGTTGGTGAGCAGGACGACCTGAGCCCAGACCATAGCAGCGGCAGTCCATCCCGCGAAACGATGTACCCGCCTGAAAATAGCTGCAATCAGGAAAGGATCATGGCTTTGAAACCTATCCACTTACTCGAAGGAATCGTGCTTCTTTGAACGCATGCTTGGGTGGGCAAACACGACAATTCCGAACAAGAAGGCCATGATCACCCAGGTGATGACGAGAGTCGCGATAGAAGTCTAAGGGCGGCGTGTGAGCACGAGCAGAGGAGAGAGTCGAGAGTTTCAAACTCACCTGTCCACCGTCAACAACATCTTTGGTAGCTTTCGCGGTGAAGAGAATCAGCCAGACTACTCCGGAGACAGCGAACCCGGAGTGAAGTCCACCTATGTGGTACACTCGGGCGCAGACACGGCGGATCATCAAAGGCCATCTGGTAAAATAAACCTCAATCATAAAAAACAATACAGAGGAAGGGAGTAAGTCACTTACGACGTAGGAACGGAGCAGAAAACGGCGAAGAAGGCGTTGATCACGTAGTCCTGGCGCATGAGGATGGCGGCGAAAAGGTTGGCGACGACGACCTCTCCCACCTGGGGAACGCTTGCTCCTTTGACACAGAAGGCAATGAAGACGGCCATGTTTGCGATGAAGACCACACCGAAAAGTCGACGATAGAGAGAGAAAATTTGGTGGCGAAGATTGCGAAGGTAGTGGCCATTGGTCTTTTCTGGAAGTTCGTCGTCCTCGTATCCTTCCCACTCCAGGCCCTTCTCAGAGGCGACCGCTGAGGTAGTGACGGAGACCCCGAGATTCTTCTTTTCGTCCAAACTCTCTTGACTGCCAACGCGCGTAGGAATTGGGGTCATTCCCGAGGACGGCGTATTAGGGGCACTTGAAGTGAGGGCTGGAAGCACGACGCCTTGGTTTGCGAGTGAATTTGAGACCCCTGAGGAGATCTGGATGTGTACTGGTTGAGGGTGATTCGGGATCGTGACCTGGATGCTTCTTCCCAAAACATCTGGAGAGGCCAAGAAGGAGGATATCGCTTGTGATACAGTGGGAGGGAGGGAATGGTCGGGGGCCGGCTTCTCTTTCTCCATTGTGACGGCAGGGACCGTCGCTGCGAGCTTCTCCATCTCCATCTGGTCAATGGCCATCTGGCGTAGCGCACGCTTGTCGTTCTTTCCATTGCTATACGGGGGGAAGACACATGGCTCAGGTCCAAAAATTTCGGGGGTAATAAGCTGTTAAACGTACGTCGTCTTGGGGAACTCGTCCATTGCGAGGATACGGGAGGGGACGGCGTAATAGGGCTGGATCTTGGCGGCGGCGGCGGTGACATCAGCCTGCTCGACACTTCCAGGTGTCACGAAGCCCCAAAGGTCGCCTTCTACTAGAAGTGCGACTGCAACTTTTACGCCAGGAGTTGACTACCGGGGATTTCGTCAGGTAAAGTAGGAGACTATGATTAGACCGATAAACTGACCTCCATAGCGGCGGCTACACCGTCAAGCTCAACGCGGAAGCCCTGAAGACATGTCAGGAACTCAGTGCGGGTCTGAGTACTAATCAACGTACCTTGACTTTGACCTGGTCATCGGTTCGACCAAGAACCTCTAGACCACCGTGGGTCATCCATCTACCAAGGTCCCCAGTATTGAACATCATAGACCTGAGATACAGTGAGTTAGACACGACGCCAACGCAACTAATAGACTGGACGCACCCGTTGTTCGCGTATGGGTCCCTCTTGTACCGCTCTGCGGTTTTCTCGGGAAGGTTCAGGTAGCCCCTGCTGATACCTCCACCTCCTGCCCACATGACTCCTTGCTCTCCGATGGGAACTGGGTTCATGTCTTCGTCAAGGACGTAAACATTGTTATTCGGTGTAGGTCCACCAATGCTCAGAGGAGCACCAGGGGTGTGAAGTTGCATGGTGTTTACGATGGTGATCTAACGAGTGATTCAGTTGGGTATGTAGGGAGACGTGAGGCCAAAGCTTACCTCAGTGGGACCACAGGAGTTGTAGAATTTACCTTGGGCGCCCCATGAGTCGGCAAGCGCTTATGGGTGCGAGATTGAGCTCGTGGACATCATCAAATAACGGGAGATGGACTCACAAACCGGGCAAGGTTCTCCGGCCACAGCAACCACTTCCACGTTCGGATAATCGGAAGCTGCATGCGGTACCAGCATAGAAGGAGTGGCAACGATGATTTGCACCTTTTTCATGACGGCCTTCCATTGCTTTGACGACTTGCCCCGAAGGTAAAGTGTCGCACCATTGGAGAGACTTCCAAGAATCTCCTGTTGTTAGTATTACACGTGTGAGTGGATATTGAAACATATTGACGCAACGACGGACCCATTGTGCCATATCGAAGGCGATGTTCATCAATTGAGAGATGCGGCGTCCGGGAGCCAAGGTCAAGTTTCCAGGGGATAAACAGACCACTGTGATAGTGAGGGTAAACCTTTGATGCGCTATCACAAGCACTCGGAGCACTCACGGTTGGTAACGTTCTCGTGCTTAACATCTACGCCTTTGGGTACACCTGTGGTTCCTAGAGAGAAGTTAGTAAAACCCCCGACGCGATCAGATGACGGTGATGACATACCACTAGTGTAGATGATATACGCGGTGTTGCTTGGGGACATGGCGACCTGCGGTCTCCCAACATCCGGGTGAGAGTCAACCTCGGACAAGACATCTTCCAGGCAAATGGATGGAAGGTTGGCGCGAATGCGCTGCTTGAAAGCGCGCATCACTAGCACAGCCGCGGCCTTGGAGTCATTTAGGACGTGATCTAACGTCTTGTCAGACGCGATGTTCCCGTCGAGCGGCACATAGCCGCCACCGGCTTTGAGGATTGCCAGAATCCCGATGACCATGTAGATTGAACGTTCAGCGAGTAGACAGACGCGAGAGCCGGGGGCTACGCCGAGCTTTCGCAGATGACGAGCGAGAAAGTTGGATTGTCGGTCGAGTTCTGCATACGTGATAGTCTCCTCGAAGTCTTCTACAGCGATGTTGGATGGATAGAGGGCAGCATAGTGCTGGAACGCGTCGTGAACTAGGGAGAAGGGCACCTGTACAACAGCGCCCCGCCCAAATTCAACGAAGGTCTTGCGGTCGGCAGGAGACAACCGATCTAGTGAGCCGACTTGGGGATTCATCCTGGATGAGTGTCCTGGAGGGTGTCTTGGGGAAATACCCCGCCGTTAGGGTGCGCCTTTTATACAAAACACAGGTGGGGGTGCACAGATCATTCTGCAAGGAAATCGTCGATAAAATTATGACACCTAACAATTGAGCGCATGTTTGATTGGTGCTCGAAATACTTGGAACTATATTGAGGTCCGGATGATTGGATTCAAGATACTCACCGAAAGGTGAGGAGTCGTACTTCTGCTACCATATACGCGTCGAACGTAAAGGTTTGGTGGATACGAAGCCGATGTTATGCCGTGGAAATCTAGGTCCAGTTTCTCCGGGTTAAGGAAATCTCGTTTGTACGAGATCTGTGGGAGTAGATGGCCACAAGAGCCACAAGGGTACCTAGACGACATGCCACGCAGCACTCACCATGGGCTTGATCTTGCGAAAGGAATTATCGCTTCTATACGGAAAGTGATGTAACTGGTTCAACACGTAGAACTGCCATCTGACGGACCGGGATTGACATTTTTTCAATCCCACGGTGGCATTCGGCCATCCGAGAATTGCCATATCGGACATCGTACCGGACAGGCCGACAGTGATTCACACAACTACCAGTCCTCCAAGTTGGTAGCATCAAGGTAACATCGCGGGTTTCAACCACTCGGTTGAGCATATCCCAAGTACTGATTGTAAGCCCAAGTACTCAGGGGCATGCACTGGGCTAGGGCACTCACTGGACAAACTATCAGGTGCCTCGAACCCGGCCGCGAAGAACAACCTTCGGGGTGCCAAAACGCTCGCTAACTGCGGATTTTCCTGATTTTCGAAGAAGTACGAGAAGCATGAACGGTGCTTGATTGAATTGTTGGTGAGTGTATTTTCAGGGGCACGGCCACAGTAACAGTTTCAACATCATCAAAGAATCCGCGTTAGTTTTCGTGCTTGGTGTGAAAGCCCGGGCTCAGTTCGCTGAAATCCTGGGATTCAGAGGGATCTAGGTCTAACCTTGGCCGAGTCGGATTCACTGGAGTCATTGAAGTTCTCAGCTATCCTGCCCAGATTCCAGTCGCGAGTAGTATGTACGAGTCTTCATGAGGTCTTGTCAATTTACGGTACTTGCGTGGGGCATGAGGGCAACGGGGGGTGTCAAGTTTGCATGTTTTCCCAGGTGATTATGATGAAAATGTGTGTTGGAGATTGCTGTAAGCGCTGACCAGCGGCAAAGGTGACCTGTCGTAGCAGCGTGGTCCTAGAGTGCAGTCCGTGGATCTACTGTAGCGTTTTCTGCAGAAAATCAGGTCAGTGTCAGTGAAATGCAACATGAACTGTCATTTTCCGTGATTGGTTTGTCCTGTGAGTCGATTTGCAAATAGGAAACCGGGAGTCAAAGATCGTCCTGACTGGTTGACTGTTGACGTTTGAAGCACAGTGGGACCCATTTCTTCATATCCAACGTGGATTGCGTACGAATGAACTCAACGCCGCCGACGTCGTTGAAGGGTGACACCGGCAACCTGTAGGTGAGCGAATGTTGAGTTCATTTACGCCCCGCAAAGTGTTGCTGTCTCCTTCCCTTTCAGGCAAAGTCCAGCCTGGACTCAACCGTATAAAGCGGTTGACCGGGAAAAGCAGTGCCTTCCCTCATGTCTATCCGTGATAACGACAGATCATATCAGTGATAGTTTTTGATCGACAACGGACATGATACTACTGATCTACGTACATGCAACGTCCACAAAGTCCAACGTTCTATTCCACGAACAATAGACGTGTACATGTGAACACGGAGATAGAAGAAGCAGGTACGGAATTGAGTGGATAGAGTCTCAGCGGAACCTTTGCCTTTCGATGACAGACTTCTGCCTGGCATCACGGGAAACCCTCCTGTAGAATTGTCAAAGGTCAACGAGTTCAATTCGTGAATTGGAAGAACTAGAAGGGGCTCACCAGTAGTATTCCATCACATCGCTCTGACCAAGTTTTCGCAAGAAATTTTCGTCGTGAGTGATAATAATCAATTGGAAGTTGGAGTGATTCTTCCTTTCGTTGATAATACTAGAAGCACGATGGGGTCAACAAACTCCCTCGACTCATAGAGAAAGGCACCAACTCCACAAGGCTCGAGGCGAGTGCATCAATATTCTCGGTATCCAGGGCATTAGTAGGCTCATCCAGCGCCAATATCCCGCAATTTTGCCCAAATGAATCGGACAAAGCGAGACGAATGATGATGGAAGCGAGCATCTTCTGGCCTGCTGAGCACCGGCCACGCATGTCCATCTCAACTTGGTCTTTCGTCATGACGACCTGCTCGAAGAGACATGGGATCAGAAGCGGAGGGTTCATTCCAGTAGAGAATAGACTGACTCGGTAGTTGTAAGACCGCTTTGAGGCGCCTCCCTCGACGTCTGAACGAATCTTTATTCCGTCGATATCTATCGCCCACGCCATCAACTGTCGGAATTCAGTGTTCATCAAATGGAAGAACGTACCGGTCCCTTGGTAAGTCTTATTCCACAAGTGTCGCATGGTATCATTGACTTCTTCCATCTTCAAGCCATGGTACTTCATGATAGCACTGAATCGATGGTATTCGCCGCATGAAGCCGAGTGGAGAGAAAGCTGATAGCATTCAAAAACTCACTTATCGAGCGCCTTCGCGTACTTCTCCAAGTCATTGTTCGCCATATCTGACATCTACGTCGAATTAACGCGCCATACCCCACCATCAAGCACAACTAGCGCACCTTTACTCGAACTAGTTGCTCAGTGTACCGTTTGTAGATATCTTTGAAGTCCTTCTTGAGGTCGGTCTCCCATGTGGCGAGTTGACTCTTTTTAGAACTGATCTCTCCGGCGATGTGGGAGTACTAGAAAAAAGACGGGTACATCCTTAGTTTTCGTTCTGCTGGAATGCTACAAACCTCACCTGTTGATGCAAGTCATCTTCCCGCTTTTTGAAGCCGGGCCACTTGTCCTGGTAATCCTGTTTTGCCCTAGCGGCTTGGTCCACATCGTGCGTATTGATTTCGACTTGTGTCGCCTCAATGTCTCGGGCAAGTTTGAGCGCTCGGATGTTGTCTCGGAGATTCTTCTCGTGCAACGTGCTTTCGCTGAGTTCCTTGTCGGCGATCTCAATGTCTTTACGACACTGTTTCTCGCGTTCTGTCAGTTCCTTGAGTCGAACCTCTTGCTGCCTCAGTTTTTCGGCGCATTCGTGCATGCGCTCCTCCCTGCGGTCCCGAACGTATCTATAGGTACGAGTCTGTTAGTACGCACATACCCCCCACGGTAACGGTGGCGTGACATTACCTCTCAATCTCCTTGTTCATACCCTTGAACTGATCCGCACTGAATCTCATTTCCTGCAGTTTTTGCTCCTCTAACGACACCTGGCGTTCCAAGTCTGCGTCTTGTTCCTGATGCTCAGCATCCAGCGCATCAATAGGACCTTGTGCCTCAGCGACGTGAGCTTCCGCCAGCTGCCGGCATTTATAGTTCAGAAATGGAGCAAGTTGAAGTAACACGAGGAACACCCATGCATTACCTTCAGGCTCTGGCCCATTTCTTTGATGTCATTTTTCCAGCCCTCAATTTGTTGCTCAAGAGTCGTCTTCTCCTTGACCTTGCTCTGCAAATCACGTTCTTGAAGTTGAAGGGAGTGAATTTCGTTATCAAGATTGCGCTGAAAGTTATTGGCTCGCTCTTTCTCGGCGGAAACGTTCCTGCTCTCCTTCTCATACTTTTGGCTGGAAGATTGTGGCTTTAGTCATGAACTAAAGCAAAGCGAAAGGTCAGTCAGTTCAGACATACATTTCCGCGGAGACCTGGTCAATCTCAGTCTGCACGTCGTCCGGCGTTCTTGTCGTCCCTGTCGCCGAAAGTTCTTTCTCACTACTATCAATATCGACTTGAAGTTTCTCAACGTCCTTGTGGAGCCTCTCGACCGTCTTGGCGCTGTCGCTGAGACTCTGTACGTCCCGCTGTTGCTTTTTCAAGACCCGAACTTTTTCGACAGCCTAAAGTGAAGGAACCAATTCAATTTTTAAGGGAATAAATTGATGGAGCCAGAGCGAACCCCACCTCGTCAGCGACCTTCGAGGCATCTGTGATTTGCGATTGTACAGCCTCGATTTCCTTGTCAAGCTTCGGGATGTCGCCATTCGTTAGCTTGAGGAGTTGAGTTTGAGCGGGCCGTAGGTCTTGGAGGAACTCGAGTTCTTGTGTCCACTGTGCCAACTCGCTGTTCAGTTCCTTGAGTTTGGATGGCGCGCATTCGTCAATTTCTTTTTGCAGCTAGGGAAGACGATGACAATGATAAGATTGAATAGAGGAGCGAAACAACAAGTTTTCCTACATGATTCTTGAACACCTGGAGTTCGGATGTGTTCATGGAACGAGCGCAGGATGGACATGACTTGTTCTTCTTCCCTCGCTCGAGCAGATCTTCCAGAACTTTACTAGAACTCTTGCTGAGTTTCCTGAATACACCAACGTTGAGCAAAGGTCACGACCGTCAGACTGAAACGCTTTGAACGCACTCTCTAGTTGACTCAAGACTGGATGTAGCCAGGTTCAGTGCCTCCTCGAGGCTTTCATACTGACCCTCTTTCAAGTCCCTGGTGATTCTCTCCTGGATCCCTATGTACGGGAATAGAATGAGAGAAGATCCTCATGCGTTTCAGAAAATCACACTTACCTTGGGCCTCTTCTTCGTGAGCAGCGACTTGCTTCTCGAGACTCGCCAGAGTACTCTCCAGTGCCTGCAATTCTTTACTTGCGTCATTAGCTTTGCTTTCACATCTCGCCAACTCGTCTTCCTTGTGTCTGTCAAGGTTAAGATAAGATAAGCGAACGGGTAAACAATTCTACCAGCCCCCAGTGCACACGAAACCACGCACACAATCAAACTGTTGACTTCTTTCGCAACATTATCCATCTTCACTTCTTTTGCGCCAAGTCTCTGGAGTTTACTATTCGTCGCTTCTAACCTAATGGGAAAATTCGTCTCGATTGGTCAACATCGTCGAGGGACCTGATTGACTTACGCATGGTCAATTTCAGTCATCTTCGCCTTCAGATCTTTCTTCTTATATCCCAGCCGAGCATGAATCTCAACCTGAGTGTTCAAAGCCTTCAACTCCGCCGTTAGATCATCCCGACGATGTTCCGCCATACGTTTCTTCTCGTTAATCCCCGATAGTTTCTCATCGTGTTTCGCAGCCTTGTAGTCAGCTCTGACTTTCGCCGCCCTCTTGTTCTTCTCTTCGATGTCGTCCTGAAGCGTAGATAATTGAGAGGGAGCAGAGACATATTCTTCAAGTGCGCGTTCTGCCTCGTCAATGGATTTCGTCCTTTGGCTCTAGAGAGAAGAGAGGAAAGACATGTGTTTTATAGTGGCGCATGCTGTCCGCATTAATTCGAAACACCTTACCATCTGCTCCTTGAGTGTCGTGGAAGCACTCTGTTGTTTCGCAAACTCCTGCGTCAATTTGCGTGATTTAGCATTGTATTCTTCTTGCTTGACCCTGCGTTCGCCCTAAAACACATAGATAGACGCATGGTGAGCAATGTGTAAGCACAAAAAGATATAATCAGAACCCAATCTTACCTGGAGCTTTTCGACTGAAGCCTTCTGATTTCGGAGGTGAGCTTCCAGCTCTGAAACGAAGCGCAAGACCTGGTCCCGGTCGAATGAATCTTGACTGAATCCTTTCAAATCATGCGACTCCCCAATCTCTCTGATCTTAGCTGCGCGATCTTTGAGTCGTTGTTGTTGGGCCTAGACTGGGAAATCAGTTTATGTACCCCCATGATGAGAGGGGAAACTTACCTCAGCTTCGTGCGTGTGGGCAGCTTTCTCTTGATAAAGGTCCATCTGTCGTTTATTACCAGCCTTGAGTTCTTGCTGAACATCTTCGAGGTCATTCGCATATCGCTTCCTCTGCGCCTTTTGTCGGTTGAGTCTCTCGTCGAAGCTCTCCAGCTGGGACTCGAGCTCCTCCTTCGAACCTGAAATCGCGATGAAGTTCAATCGGATAGTAGGAGAACGCTGAAGAACATACCCGGCATCTCCTTCAAATTCATCTTCGACTCCTCCAGATCATTCTGCAAAGTAACCTTCCTGGCTTCCAAGTTCTCCACCTTCAAATAGATCTCTCGAAACAACAACGCAAACTCCCGAAACTTTGTATTCGACTCCGCCACAGCGTCGTATTGGCTCTTGATGTCATCATACTCGACTTCCTTTGCGGCGATGTTGGAACTGAGCTCGTTGATCCTTTTCTTGAGTTTATCTGCGTGGTTTTTCTCCCGCGCGAGGCTTTCGAGACGTTCTTTCTCAGCTTTGAGTTCTGCAACACGGTCTTTTCGAAGGCCTTTGATATTGTCGAGGGCTTTGGTGTACCTTATGCGAAGGGCGGTTGGTGAACAGTAAGCGACAAGGTTTGTTGCTATATATATACCTTGTAGCCTCGAAGATATCATCAAACTTCTTCTTGAGAGCAGCAGGCTCAGCGAGTGGCCAATACGAGTCTTCTTGGTGACAAAATATAACATTCTCGAGGACAGACTTGGATACACCAAGAAGTTGGGGTATTTCTGTATCCATTTCCGCGCATTTCGTCGAGATGACGCCTCTCTGTTTGGAGAAATGAGAAACCCTCAATCAATTTCATTTCGTGAACACACCTTCCCTCCCTTCTCCACATTCTCATCAGCAAGAGCCAATATACTCTCCAACGTCTTCATCGTCAACCCCGTCGTCTTCTTAGCAGTAACGCTAAGATTCCTCACAGCCAACATCCTCGTCCCATTAGCCGCGTGAAAACGTAACTTGACTTGAGCCTTGACTTCTTTCTCATTCGCCATCTTAGGGTCGTGTATGAAAGCACCACCACGTGTATTGGGTGGTTGGTCTCCGGTCGTAGCATATTTCAGACATTCGATGATGGTGGTTTTGCCGCTACCGTTGTGGCCGACAATGACAGTTACTGGGTTGAAGAATTCGATGACGGAGATTTGCTTGTCGTCGAAGGATCTGATGCCCCGTATGGCGAGCTTGTTTAAAGAGGCCATTTATAATAGCTATTCGTTTGAGTTCTGTTGTTATGAAGAGTAATAGTTTGTACCACCACGACGTCGTGGTGGTGATGGTGAGGGGAATGAAACGACCTTCGCGTAAACGCCTGTGTCACTGTGAACGCGACTAGTCACACCGGGTGTCACATAATTTCGGTCCCGGAACCGTTCTCTTACCCTCTTTTGTGCGTCCTACAATGTCACTGTGGGCTCTCTCCCGACGCGCCTCTACTCGTCTGTTCTGTCGGAATTTTGCAGAGCTGGTCCCCTCCAGCTCGACTGTCACTCCCAAGCCGGATTCAGCACAACCTCCACAAACTTCAGACGCCTCTTCTTCGCAAGTTGTCGCCCCGTTACGATTCGGAAGCCGTGTCCCAGTACGGGAAGATCATGGGCTGTATGCATTTTTCAGGGAGAAGGAACTAGGCAAGGATGGAAAGACTATTGTGGGTGAAGCTCGGTACGAGACAATTGGGGGGAGTATATATCAGGAAAATGTCCAGAGCGGTGCGTTTTCAGTTATTCATGTTCTTATCCAGCCGCTGATAAAATGCTACTTGTTGCCTATAGGACGGTCCTGGAAAGCCGCTGAGCTCCGTTTGAAGAGCTTCCATGATTTGCACACCCTCTGGTATGTTTTATTGCGAGAGAGAAACCTCCTTGCGACGCAAAAAGAAGAAGCAAGACGGTTGGGTGCTGCACCAATATTGATCTCGTTGGGATACAAAACAAGACAGGTAAGCCACTCTATGACTTCTTCCTCTGTTTGGGGACTTCTCAGTGAGCTTTGTATTATAGTGCCGGAAGTCAATGGCACGCATCAAATACGTTCTCAACGAACGAAGGCTTGCGTACGAAGGGGCGGTTCAACTTGCGCAAAAGGAGAAGGAAGACCACCTCGACCAGGTAGTTCTGCAGCACCAGCTCGCTGAGTATCGAAAAGAACGCAAATTCATGGCGAAAAGAGAAGCCAGTCGGGCAGCCAACTCTGACGCTTCGGAAACAGAGGTCGACGCTGGGACTACGGAACAGCCCACTGAGAACGCACAATCCGGTACCTCCACGACAACGACAACTAGCGCGCCTGCTTCCGACGCAGCAAAAGCAGGCTTATTTGGACAGAATCAGTAGAAGTACAGCTACAGTTCCCACTAGAATATCTCAGGCTAATCTAATGTGTTTGGACTGTGTCCTACAAATGGAGTTGATTCTTGGCGAAATACGTTTCAGACAGATCTGTAGAAAAAGTAACGGCCTTACTGTTGGTCTTGCCCGCCGCAAACGTAGTGCTTCTTCCTGGGGGTCGCCGAACCGAGGACCCATGGTGAAAGTGATTGTCAAGGACTTGAAGCCAACGGTCCACGACTACTCGTCCTATTCCATTCTCTCATCTCCTCCGAAACCCAACAATCCTTCACAGACGGTGACTCGTACATCTCCAACTGTCTTCGACCTTTCCTGAGTAAATGCTCAATGGTACTAACGTCCCTCGGCGATACGGAAGACGCGTTTTGTCGAAATGTATAACGGACGAAGAGCGAGAATTTGGGTCTATTTGCAGGAGGTTTACCGCGTACCATACGAAGTGCTCTGAGGAGAACGGACCCTGTTTGCGTGAAATCATGGACTCGGACGAACGAGGTCCTCACCTGCGGTATAAACTGATAACCTCCCTCTGGAGGCCCGATTTCCTTGTTGCGGACATGATGGCACCGTGGAGAGTCGAGACTTTGCGGAACGGAACTGTCGGCCCGCAAGCTCTGCTGATCGGAGCGACTTGAACTCAGCCGACAATCAGTCAACCTTTTTTGGGGTTCTTGGAAGCTTGAACTTGATTGACCATGCAACCGGGCCAACACATGGCCATACATATAACTAGGCAAAACCTACGGTAAAAGATTACGAGCTGTAGTCAAGTATTTAAACAGTGAATAATGTAATAATAATATCTCCTCAAGGCCTGCACCTCCAAAGGCCGCAACGGCTACAAATAGACTCCGCGAATTGTACAAGGCCAAATACATGACAGGATTAATAAACTAGAGTGTGCGTCGCATGCATAATAAACTTGATGTCGAGGTGTGAGTGTGATATGGTAAAAAAAAAAGCCTGGAAGAACAACTTCTATCGAGTGATTCGCGATCGTTTATGGTGTCCATGCCGATCAACATACTCTCCATCGTCATCGTCGTCGTCGTACACCGTGGTCTCCACGAGAGGTGCCTTCTCCCGACTGTGTTTCCGAAGTAGACGTAACTCTGTCGACAAAGATTTGACAAACTCATTCTGTATCTACGGAGCGGGAATTGAGTGAGCGGTATGACAATCCCAACACAGCGATCGCAACTCACCGGCGCATCACCACTTCCATCTACCTGTAATCTTCCCAATTGCTTCCTCCTCTGGCGAAGCTAAGTAGAAGAATGAGCTCGATTACCCTACACACACACGACCCGGTAACATTACCTTGGACTGCTCAGCCTTAAGCAACACCCCAAGCTCCTGAATCCACTTGTCCAGGTTAACCGCCTGTTTATCTTCGGTAGATTTCACCTCCTCCATTGGAGCCGACTCCTCGTCTGACTCGGGCATGGCATAGGTACGAACATTAGCCGCACTCCTCCGTGGACGCTTCTTGGCCCTGTTCAAACCGTGTTTCCCAGTCGGAACAGGAGGTGACGGGTCCAAGACGCAAACTGAGGCGTTCGATCTCGGGGTCTTTTTGGCGGTGTCGCAGTGTCTGCCAACGTAGTCGTCTTCGCAGTAATAGAACTCGGGTCCATTCATCAGGTATAAGGTAAGGGTGTAGCTCTAGAGAAGAAAAGGGAAACGTGAGCAAGTGGTGGCAGTGGTGAGCGAGCCCAAGAGTGACTAACGATGGGGCGTCCTAAGCGTGCTAGCATCTCGAAATGCCTGAACGTCACCGGTACGTGTGCTGAGTCGTACTCGAGTAGGTAGTGTCGCAACAACTGGGGAGCATGTTCAGTCCCTTGTTAATCAGACATACCAAAAAATTCCACTCACCGAAGACGAGTTATTCACAACAGCATGTGTCATAAACACAGCCGTTATATCACTCATCACCCCAAACTCTGCCTTAATCCACCTTCCCACTTGTTCATACTCTGCATGACCAGGGATCAACTACGCGTGCCCAAAACAAAGAAAGATTGGCAACGCACCAGTCGGAAGGACAGAAAGGCCGAGATCTGTGTATGGGGAGAAATACGAGATTCGACGACGACTTCGGGAAGGCAGGAGTTCATCGTGGCGTATCATGATAGTTAACGAGTCTTGCCCAACTTCGCCCTGTTATCATTTATTGCGAGTCAACCAAAACCCGCCGATCGAAAAGCGCATAAAACCCACAAGCTCTGGATCGTGCATCACCTCGTCATCAGAAGCTGGATGGTGTTCTCCGGTCCAAAAGTATTCCATCCCTTTGACGACATTGTCCCGACACAAAGTCGCCTCATAGCTCCCACAAGCCTCTTGGTCACTGGATTCAGGGAGATCGTCCAGGCCAATTTTATGCTTGGAAAATAAGACCCTTGTAAGGGTCTCACGAACAGTCGGGCAGCTGTCATGTAACCTCCTAAGCATCTTTCCCTGAAAGAAGCCTAGGACATCAGCTCATTCCCAGGACGGGCCCCAAACGAACCGATCGACGCACCTTGCAATCAATCTCTATCAACCTCGTAGCGACATCATCCACAATCGGACTAATCTCCTTCGCGCTCAACCCCTTTCGTCCTTGTTCCGACTCCATCTCAGTTCGCATGTAATCGAAGAGTACTGAACAACGATCCATCATCGGGTGGATGAGCAGGTTGTACACGTCTCGCCGAGTCAGTGGTCCGATCTTGAGATCTTCGAGTCTAACTTTCACAATGGAAAGCGTGTCCGTGTCGGCGGCCATAAACACGGTCAACAGCACGACGAGGCGGACCGTTGGGTCATTGCAAGGGAATTCCGAGAACAGGTAACGAATCGTGGACTGCGTCTCGAGTGTCGTCACGGAGCGAGTCTTGAGAAATACCTGGGAAATCGTCAGACCAATTGTCACAGTAAAGTGACAAGCTCTAATGCATTCACTACCTTCAGGAGGTCTTTAATCAAAGCGCTATTGGAAATGATCAGCGTTTTAATGGCGGTCGGTATGCCACTAGCGAACTCACGAGAGGCTGAAACGCAACTGCCCCTTCTTGTCCAGATGTTTCAAGGCCGAGTATCCGACAGTATTGACCTTCGCTTCCATACAAATCTCCGCGGCAACGGTACGGGTAAGGAACATCCTATGAGAAATAGTTCAGCGGCTTCGAATAGTACACCCCGGTGTGGCACATGAGCAGAAAAAGTCTTACTTCGGGTCGAGTCGTGAAAGTTCTGTGAAATTTTGGATGATATCTTCGGCCTTACGATCACTGGCGGACGCATATTCGAACATCTTGCGAAACACGAAATCGCGGTACTGTGGGGAGAAGCGAGGAAGCGATGTTAATGAGCGGGTTGAGGGAGGCTTCGTCCATATTACTTGCCTTGCTGTCCATATGGAAACCATTCGCGACGGCATAAGGTAGCAGCCGGGGTTCAATGGCAAGTGCCAGGGGAAACTGAGCCATTATCGGGTCCTGCGACACAACTCGCGTAAGAAAACGGCCAATTAGGGATGGTGGCTGACATCTTTTTCCTGTACCTTGTCACTAAAGGGAAAGAACTACAAGGTAGATTATGTCAGCGTCAGTGTAATATATCATACAAGGCAAGAGGCTGAATACATACATGGTATTTCTCGATGATATCACGTATCGTCTCCCAAGGGACACGCTTCTGGCTCGGGGGATATCTGCTTTCGTTAAGGAATAGCGCGAATAAGGATCCATCATCCTGACCCTACGATCATTCATCGGAGCGTGAGTTTACCGAAGTGAACTGGGCCCCTGCGACGTGGGTGAGCACACACCTTTCCGCGTGGGATCTCATCGTAACGCTTCGACGCAAGTTGAAGGAAATGGGTGAAGACGGGAAGCGGTACACTCCGGACCCATTGCGTTTTAATAAAGTGCGACTGGGTATGAAAGTAATGGTGGATGGCGACTTGTATGAGGTATCGAGAGAGATGTGCGCCGCTAGTAATCAGAATCTGTTAGTAGCAATCAGAAGAAGTCAATGTAAGCGGAGTGTTGAAATGAGCGTCTCTCTCATGGAAACATATATGGCAGATGGCGACGTACATCGAGCACCCTTTCGCTGACGACCTTGCCACGCCCGAGAGCGTAGAATATGGCCTGTCCACTTCCGTAGCGAGCGATAAAGTAGCGAGCTCGAAAGTAGGGATCCTGGGAGAATTCGTGGAAACGTTTCGAGACGAGCGTTAAGCAGGAGGGTTCGTGCAATTCGTAGAAGATTAATTGAAGCACTTCATCTGTGAAGGGAGGATAATCTGTGAACACAACTTATGTAGTATCGCAGCTAGGGGCACACTCACCACAGAGTCGTTCCATAATGCTCGAACCCACGAGAGAAAAAGAAATAAGGAGACAACGCCCGGCGCAAAACAAATTGTTAAGGAGAAGAGGAGAGTAGATGGTGGTCAAGAGGAAAAGGGCTCAAACTCCGGATCGGAGTTGTTACACAGGCCTGTATCAAGGCGCATAGCGGCACAAATGGCACAACCGCAACAAAAGGGTCTGCTACCAAAAACAGCAATGTCCGAGCAGGGCTGTAACAGCACAATTCAGTCACATTGTCGAGGTCATGACTAGATTTCTAAACATTCTAAAGTCCGTGTACTATTCAAAACCTTTCAAAACATACGTTTATAATAGCTTCTCCAGATCTTCCAGGGCAGCTTCCAGTCCCGGATTTGTAATTTAGGGTGGAAAACGTCAAAGTTTAACTTTTCCAAGGTTGTGAGGATATTCGATACCGGTACCTGTGCGCAGGGGCAAAGTTAGAGCGACCCCCCGACAAGATCGAAGTCCATGAGTTGTACTCACCCCTGCCAGGAAGACCGCCATGGCTTCTTGCGGAATTTTGCCTTTCGGCTCCTCGTTGAACATACTTCGGGCGGTAATGAGGTGATCATTCGCCAACGTCGCAAACTCATAGACAGCATCATCAATTCCGTGTGCCTCACCACCCTTGCGGAACACCTCCTCTTGTACCAATCCGTGCTTGGCTGTGATTTCGGCAGGAATAACCATCCGACCTTGTCGGGCGTGGAAGGGGAGTCCTCGCAGTAGAGTAGAGATTGTTTGTGCGGCGCCAAGATGGGATGCTGCATGTGAGAGGGTGTCGGAATGAAGGGAGAGCATGGAAAGCAGGAGATAAAGCATGGTTGACGATGTAGATTCGGCGTGTGCTACAAGAGATTCGGCTGTTAAATGAACGGGAACCTGCAGTTCAGCATCCTAAGGGGAAAATGAATGATTGACGCGCCGGAAAGCCCATGAAGTTCAACGCACCCGAGCATCAATCATTCGTTTCAGGTGGTACGGTGGCAAATTTGCTGTTTGAGAGGCATCATGCAAAGCCAGAGCTATGGGATGCCGAGGCGGGTTTCCCTGAGGTAGGGCATGTGTAAACTGTGGAGATTAACGGAGAAGTACTCACGTCAGTTATACCCTTGACCGCGTCCCGCCAGAACTGCATCCTCATCATTCCAATAGTCGGATTTGATACCGTGTCCGAAACCATGGCCAACTCGACCTGCCAATTCGTGCGCGTTCAGCTGGGAGCTAACAAGAAGGATGATTGACCCACAGAAAAAGCTTTCAATGCAAAGTACCCACCCTGGTATTCCTTGGGGAAAAATTGTGATATGAGATATGATTCATAGTCGTGCTTTCGGACCAAGTCGCGACAATACTGGGCTGCGTCAGCCTCCCCAAAGGTCACGCTCGAAGATGAGTTGAGGCGGCGGAAGACGGACGAGCTGAACGCGAGTTGTCTACATCGAGCGCGTAAAGCCGGCTTAAACATGGCGGTTGAGGAAAAGGGTGTGTGACAAGTCACAGTCACAGTTCCTCTTCTCTCTCAACAGCTCTCAACCACCGCGTCCCATGTCCGAGACGCGCCAATTTGGTGACCTGGCGTCCCAGCTCGTTATGGAGTCGCGTAGGTCGACACAGACAGATACGCTGCTTAAGTATAACGATTCTCTCGTTCGTTCAATCATACGAGAGCAGCGCGATCTCGAAAAAGCTGCCGATGGGCTTCTGCTTTCTGTTATCAATGTGCCTCCTCCTGCCTTGATCATCATCCAGACCGCGATAAACCGAAACAAACGTTGTCTTCTGGCATATCACTCTCATCGCGTCGATCGCCTAAGAGACCTGTACTGGTCTGTTGGCGGCGCGCTTCCTCACATCCTTTCCACTCAGGACATCAGAAGTAAACTTTCGCCTCACGAGGTCGACTATCTACGGCAGTACAATAACTCTGTAATGGACTTTCGCTCGGAGTTCTCTCATGAACTCGACATCACCGCCAGTATCACCAATCCGCCGAAGGACTTGCATGTCCTTGTTCACGTCGTCAAGGATTGTGGGGTGATTGAGACAGAGTTGGGAAGCATAGATTTTCAGAAGGGACAACGGTTCATGGTTAGGCGGGCAGATATTGAGCACCTCATCGTTCAGGGTTATCTCGAAGAGGTGTCATAGGCAAGTGTCAATGACCATCTTGTTCGCGTCTGACCTCAACGAAATTTCTCCATCAGCCGTTCCAAGCCGCCTATTTTGTCCCCGCGTGACAACTCCAGACCTCTCCAGACCCACTTCGGTCGAAAAAATGACCCTCTTTGAGCAAGAGTGTGGACTTTATCGAGTCGATATGAACTCGAGACGATCTGGCCTTCAACAAGTTGCCAGTAGACGTACGATTACTCGTCGGGCCTGGCGTGG
The DNA here is from genome assembly GCA_029532415.1 of Marasmius tenuissimus. Taxonomy (NCBI): domain Eukaryota; kingdom Fungi; phylum Basidiomycota; class Agaricomycetes; order Agaricales; family Marasmiaceae; genus Marasmius; species Marasmius tenuissimus. The sequence goes on along the minus strand of JAQOTA010000054.1, from coordinate 2,411,217 downwards.
CTCTATGGGGTATGCGACATCGCCAGTGAGATCGGACTCTGCGACGATAGATAGAAACGATATTGCATTTCTTTACTTTCCGTTCAATCGCTTGTATAATATCGGGTATTCATCAATCGAGGCACGGATTCCCTGTCAAAGATTTCCACTGAGCTCAGTCAACATCCCTACGCGATCTCTTTTACATTCTATCCCAATTACCTTCAATGTGGGATTCGTGCTTCCTATCTTACCACGTCGTCGGCGCTTCAGCCCCCAAAATCCTGTCGCCGTCAAACCTCGTCAATTGAACCGTCGCGACTCCGAGAAAACGCAGAGTCGCGATCATGTGACATGTGAGACTTGTCACTTGTCCACGTTTGTTTGTTCACCAGCCTCTTCCAACATCCTCGATAACTTCTACCATTACCAGAGTTTCGGCGTTGCCCAAATGAAAAGGTCAAATGGTGACATACAGACTCCGGAAAGCGAACCTCAACTATCTCAGACGCCGAAGAAGGCAAAAAGTCTCGTTCCGGCAGCTTCGTTTGCTGATGTCTTGGGCGGAATGAAGGAATTAGAGAACGGCAAGTGAGAATGTTTGTAATGGGTTTAGCGTATTCAATCAGAATCCCAGATTTCCGACGTCCTTCCCCAGATATAAGCACGGACAACCGACCGCTCAGTGCGTTCGCAGAAAGTGTTCTTTCCCGTTTTGACTCCCATGGATGCCCTTGGTAGTATTCCAATTACTGGATACGAAGGAATTCGATATCGGCGAGAACTTCTTCATCCTGCTTTTCGGAATTACCGAGGTGCGTTGGCCATGGTTACATCTCGGGCAGAGCAGCCTTGCACGTTAGCTTCTCACATGTTACTCTCAGGATGGTACCACTATTTGTGCCCGCATTAAGGACCCATCGATGAAGCACACATTCTACTATCCTCTGCCTGCACTCGCACCCCAGGGCCTGACGGGGAGGAGAATCTCTAATTATTTCGATGTTGTGCCACGGTCCTCATTCCTCTCTGGTAGGTGAATTCTGATCCTGGAACATCACAGATCAAACTCGGTCAAAGCGACAAAAGTCAGTTTCGCCAAGTAAAGGTTGTCCGTCCTTCCGGTGCCTCCACCTATCTAGAATTCGAAGGAACCACAAGATTAACCTTCGATCTAGTTAAGAGTGAGCTCTAAGTCAAGTGATGCAAGAATTTCCTTTGTTACCAGATCTCCTTACAGATATGGGCCCTCACGACTACCAAGGAATACATTTTCGAGCAGAGAGCTTCATTGGGCCGGAGGCCGATTTCATGCTTGACACAGGGGTATGTGAAAACCTAAAAACACTTTTGTTTGTTCCTAAAGCTCGCTTTAGTTGACTGGTATGCGATAGATTAAGATACCTTCCGCAGAATGTACATATATAGTGGAGGAGGAAAAGATCTCAACTTGTCAAATTGAGTTAGCTTTGAGGTGCGTTCTCCCTGAGTGTGGCTCTCCGTATCGTTGACGTTGAGATTTCACAGTTACTCGGATCTGAATAGTGTTGAGCCCGACGGTTATGTCCTTCACAGAGCACCCCTTCGAATAATGAGTGTCGACATTGAAACCGACGTGCCTTCGAACTTCTCGCTTTCTCGCCCTACAATTGAACGAATCCTCCAGATTGCAAGTATGGCAACGCGGCATGGTAGGTTAAGGACCGTTCTCCCTGCATACGAGAGTTATAACAATGTCCCCCTTAGGCGATGAGGAACCTTTCTCGCGGCGTGTCATGCTCGTAGGTTCCTGTCAAAAGATAGAGGGCATCAAGGTCGTAGCATACGAGACAGAGAAGGCCATGTGGGAGGCTTGGTTCAATCATTTTCGAGAACTCGATCCCGACGTGTTGACAGGGTACAACACATCCCGTTTTGACCTACCGTATATCTTCATACGCGCGGAGCAATTGGGGATTGGGTTTGACCTCGGTCGCCTGAAAGGTACTCTCCCAGTCAATCTCATCGTCGCTTTCAGTCTTCGGAGTCACTTACTACGTCGTGCGGCTGCCAAACAGGTGTTCGATATAAAGGTGTTAATTTCCAGCTGAGGGATTTCTCGATTGCACCACTCATCCCCGGGATCCTAAATTTTGATGTGCTGAACTACATCTGCGAACGACATCCCATGTCCGATTCCGAGCAATGGGACTTCCGACAAGCGACGGGGCGGAAGCCTTTCGGTCTCGACAGCTCCTCGTGGAGGTTCTTGGGAGAGAAGAAAGAGGATATTGATTTTCGGCTGATTCCGACACTTCAGCGAGGCACGGATGACGACCGAACGAGGCTTGCGGTGTATTGTTCCAAGGTATGTGAACTCAGTGGCTTTCTCCAAACTTCCTCTTGAAGGTACCTGAGCTGACACAAAGATGTTCAGGACGCGTGGCTTACTTTACGTCTCATTTACAAGCTCAACGCATTGGAGAATTGGACACAATATTCACGGCGAAAACCAGTGTCGTTCAACATCTCCTTCATGAGACCTCGTGTAGCGGAGCTTGTTCTTTCAATCCAGAAAGCTCGGTCTTCAACTTCATAATGGGCCAATCAAGCTAACTTATATAGATATAATTTGAATTATCCATGTACTATATATATACTGCGGAATATACGAGAGCCTCTATTTCAAGAATGGACTGATACAGCCACTATCATAATCGTAGACCGGTTTTCCTTCTTTTTTCATTGCCCGACTTTGTTTATACCAAACACAAAAAACCTATAATGGGCCTGAGAAGATGCCTTACATGGAAGCCCCGCATCCTCAGCCCCACCCCGACATCAAGTGCCCCCGTCGGGATATTCAGTCGAGGTGGAGCTGGGTTGTTTGGTATACTGGGTTTTGCATAATAGCGTGAACACGCAATTTTTAATTTCACGTCGGGCTCCTCGGAGCGCTCATACTGCCGGTGGGGCAGTATGGGCTGCCGTTGGTTTGAGAGACCTGCAAGATTGAGCTTCAAGCGAACTTTCTTACTTCCATCCACAATACTGACCCCAGGCAAGCCTGAGCCAGTTGACACATTCCAGAAGAGGGTAAATAATCCTACTTGTGGGCTTCAATGGTACACAATCCAGTAAGAGAAGGTCAAAGCCACTGCCACCAGAACAAATGTCAGCTGTTTCTGACCGCTCATGAGCGCCAAAATCGCTTGTGAGCGGTCATGAGCGCTGTGAGCCTCGGGGCTACTCACAAGCGCATACGGGACACCTTTTTTTTCACGAGCGCTCGTGAGCACTGCAAGGCTCACAGTGCTCGTGAACAAAACAGTTTTCTTGAGCTCACATGAACTACGCTGTTCTCATGTTTGCACATGAGCATGTCAGGAAGGAGTAAAAAAAAATATTAATTCAGACACAAATTTCTACTATAGCTGGTATACAAGATGTAGTTAGGATACAAGAATACATATATTATATCGGTTACTGGTCTACACTCAGGTTCGTCATCGACACCCTCACCACACTCAGTTGATGGCCGCCGTAAGGTCTTCTTATCATGCAGCGCTGGATGAGTGGGTTTATCATGATCAGCGATGTCTTTCAGAATGAGAAGTCGCAAACTAAAACATACCTTTGATACCCGTGTATCCTTCCGAGGGCAAGTGAGAACACTAGTGGGCCAGTGATGAGACGGGACGAGATGGGAGTAGATGGACGCAATGGGAGTAGAGGGACGAGATGGGAGTAGAGGGGGGAGATGGGGGATGGAGGGGATTGGCGAAACTGCCAGGTATATATGGACGTTGAAGGTGGTCCGTGCGCCGCATCTCTAACCAAAATAAGTAATCTCAGCCAGCCAGCCTCATCATGACGTCGATGCACGGACCTCCATTGATGTCACGTTCTGTCGAGGTGCACGTCCCAACGTCCGGTTTGTGCTGTGTTCAACTCCAATTTCTGGGTGGTCCTGGCAAAAAAAAAGGTCAGCTAAACAGTCAGAGGAGAGCTGAAAGACACGTACTAGCACATCCTCATGTCAACTCAACCCCTCTAGACCCTAATGAACCACGTCTTCTAGACTCGAGAGCTGAGCCGCGAGCGGCATAATTTTTTTGTTGTGTGGACCTGACAACAAGTTGCGTGTTCCGAGAGTTCAAAGTACGTGCATGTACTTTCAACCTTCCAAAACAAATCATGGACTACAAGATTCCATCAGCTCCAAGTGTTCAAAAAGCATGAGGTCAAGTCTACGCACGCTGATCTCCCAAGTCTGCTGTGTCAAATCAACATGGTTCCACGCGTGATTGGCGGGCTGATGTCCCCTAGTGTAAACTTCCCCAACCTGGTCGCCGTAAGCTCCGTCGTCAAAGAGGCTCAGCACTGTTAGAGTCGCGTGAAGGGAGATGATGGGTGCCGGGGAAAATGTTGAGTTGTGAGCGACAACGGAGCTTCGGGTGATTGCAATTCTTGGGTGTCTGTAGGAGCTCTGGAGTCTGGGGTGGGGCGAAGACGTTAAAAAGGTGGAGGAGGTTTGGTTGGATTGCCGAAAAAATTTTTTCGTTCAGAAGCCAGTGGTGGTTGCGGTTCAGAAGCCGGATAAAGGTGGCTATGCAGTCCGCGTGGCCTGATATTGCTCACGTGATGTCCATTTCGTCTAACGCCCAGCAGAAATTTGAGTGCCGGGCGTTACTGGCGTCAGTGTAAGACTTACCCAAGGTCCAAGGATCGCACAACTCTGATGTGATTGTGTCAAGCTCAGAGTATTTTGTTGTGGACCGCTTGTGAGCGCTCAGGGACCGGCCCGAGTCTCGCGGCTGCTCATGAGCGCTCATGCATAGCCCGGCTGCTTATGAGCGCTCATATGCAGCCCACTTGCTCCTGACCGCTCATAAGCGCCATAATCGCTCATGAGCGATCAGGAGCTTAGTACACTTTTTCTGGTGGCGGGATATCCCGACGGAGGTCAAATCTCTGTGTTGCCACAGCGGCTGGAGTGTCGGACCAGGTCACGTAAGGCGAAATATTTTCTTCGCGTGTTCATGCTATTATGCAAAAACCAGTAAACAAAGGCGCATGACGGGAAAAAATGCAAAACCGGTCTACGATTATGATAGCGGCTGTAACCTGCCAGATCGAAAAGAGTTCTTCTGGAGACTCAGTCTGGAGGTGAGCCTAAGGAGAATGATCGTGTGAAATACTTATGACAATTGGCATCAAGCTGGACTCCATCGGCGAAACCTCTAACGCGGGTCCCAAGTGGGTACCACCCCCTCGTAACTCGGGATCGCCCCTCGCATGTTGGATATTTTTGATAACGGTGTCCTAGGTAGGGACCCATCGCCTTTTTACATACAATGGCCTCCATATTGTAGCTAAAGATGTACATTAGCTACATGTTGTATGAAAAAGTGTACAACCTACCCATCTTGAGAGACGTTGTACATCTTTGGCTCCATCTTGGAGCAGATGTACAACTCGCAGCGTAAGTTGGAGGCAAAGATGTACAACCGGCTACGGGATGTAACCAGAGTTGTACATCCTATCCATATTGGAAAAGGGAAACAACTTGGAGAGGGTGTACAACCTGTCGCAGGGTGGATAGGTCAGTACACCTTGAACCATGAGTACGGGGGATGTACAACCGCGAACACGACGGGAGGGCAGGTACAGGAAGTAATGGTTAGGTAGGCGGGCACGTCGCACACATTGAATAGGGAACGATAGCATATGACATTCATTCTAATACATATACAGAAAGTGCAGCGAGTACGTAGCAGTCACGAGAGTACAAGGAAGGGAACAGCAGCAAGCATAACAGTGGGGACAGAGGAGGCTACGAGCAAGCGCAATTCTGGAAAAGTGACAGTTAGTGCGACAGTAACCTCACGACAGTGAGGAGTACTTACCACTGAGCAGTTACGAGTCAACATGAGCCTATTGAACATGGGTTAGTCAATGAGTTCACAAGGTAAAGATGGAGACTCACATTGGCAAAAGAAAGTGGTTCGTGAACTTGAATGAACATCGTTAGTGAGAGCACAAGAGGAATAGAGACGGCAGCACTCACGTTTCTAGGAATCCTCGCGGCGAAGGATAAGTTTGACACTTTTGACCCTTTTCAATGATGGCGGCAAGGGCTCAGTGTCGTTCTTCTGCTTCTTCCTCTTTTTCTCTACAGCATCGGGGCCATCGGCAACCTTACGCTTACCCTTTCCCTTCGACTTCGCCGACTTCGGTTTTTCCTCAACCTCCTCGTTGTCTTCAGCGTCAGAGTCCTCGATAATTCTTGTCGCAGCACTTCTTCGGTACGTTTTCTTCACGTTTGAGGTCGACAGCTGTTTGACAGGAGGTGGTGGTTTGTCTTCCTCGGTCTCAGGCTCCGTGACAGATTCAGCTTGGGTCATCTGAAGATGGATAAGTTACGAGAAGAGAATACGATGCAAGAAACACCTACGGCATCTGCCTCTGAGGTCTTCACACCTCTCTGAGTCTGAGTTGACCCTTCGACATACTGCGTCTCGTCAATGGCCATGGCATCAGCTGCCAGGCCAAAGTCGTCGTCATCAGCCGCCAGGCCAAAGTCGTTGTCACTATCCCAGTCCATCAGTTGTTCACCCGAGAGGTCTGTGGGATCTTCAACTTGGCTGCTGTTAACGAGAGAGCCGATGGTGCGAGAGGGTGGTGGTGCAAAATCATCAGTGACGGGGGCGGCTACTTCAGTGTTGTCGGCAGAGGTAGAAACGAGGGTGTCGTCATCGGTAAAGGGGGGAAGGGCACTGTCATCAGTAGATACTTGGATGATGACAGTAGAGACGAGGGCAATGCGGCGTTGCTCGAGACAAGTCTCAAGAGATTCGACCTGGTCCATAGAAGTGTCTGCTGTGACAGCAGCACCAACTGCTGCTGCAGCTTTCACCGCTATCATGGCAAGAACAGACACCTGAACTCTCTCTTCTGTAGGGTCTTGCCGAACATCGAATCTGGGTCAACGTCTGTGTCTTCCTTGGATGTTGGGTTGACGGATGCACCAGCAAGGCCCTCACTAACAGAGATTATCAGAAGAAACGAAAAACTGAGAGTGTAAACTGTGACTTGCGTTTTCCACCAGTACAGGGTGTCCCGTGCAAACACCGGGTCGTCAAAGTACCTCAACACAGCCCTGTGTAGTTGTGAGTTGAGCATGCCGTTCTGGCCTTTCCTCCAGTGGCCGCTCATGCCAATCGCATGAATGCCCTTTGAGCAACGTCAGAACGAGTGCGGGGAAAGAAACAGTGAGGTGCACAACTCACATGAACTACAGCATAGGCGATGGTATCTTTTGTAGGCTCCAGCAAGCCATGCTTGGCAGCCTGGCCGCGGCTCGTAGAGGGCTCTTCACCAGGGGTAAACATCACACCGTGCATCGTGGCAGCCTCTGGTCCCATATAGATGAACTTCCATATCGAGGAAGATATGTCGTTAGCCACTGGTCAGTAAGTAAACAGAACACGACTTATAAGGACCAGGAACAATGATCTAAAAAGACCATCTCCGGGATCCGATTCGTCATAGACGCCGTTCTTGTAAAGGCAAAGGCCAAGATCATGCGCCCTGCACTTGATCTGGCCATTTTCGAGTTTGGCTAGAAACCTACAACACAACTTAGTACTGCAATGATCGAACGAGAAGGTATTTACGCATCTGGATCTGCATCGAACTTGGCGACAAATTCTGGAGGGATCATGACACGAGCAATCTGCATCCAGTGTGCGGATGGCGTCGTGCGTCGTATCTTCCCCCGATTTTTCACTTACTCTGCGGATTATCCCGAAAGGTAAGTTGCCATGTACTGTGTTCTTCCTCTCGCTCACAATGCTCCAGGGTCTTGCTAGCAACTATACGGAACCTCGGTTGATGTCCCTGCACTCAATGTTGTGTCAAGAAAGACCAGATCCACAAACTCGGGATGTTACGTGACCAGCAACGTCGAGAACGCAAGGCTTGCGTTGATACAGAGGACAGGCGAAGCACCATTGAGCGAGTTCAGACTTGGATCTTTGCAAAAGGCAGAGCGGTTGCAAGCTCTGCAGTCAAAGCAGTGTTACAGGCCAAGTCATGGGTACCGACACGAGTATGTACATCTACTTAACAATGGCAAACTCCTTACGCTGATGATAATTGCAGAACACGTTCTCGGAGCGCTTTCACAAGTTCGGAATGAACTTTTACAGTATGCTCGTGCCGGATATATTGCACGAGTTTGAGCTTGGGGTTTGGAAGGCTACCTTCATCCACCTCCTTCGCATTCTGTGCAGCATCGGCGGCAATTCAATACAAAAACTCAACTCCAGGTAAGATATTGCTTATTGCGTTTGAGCATCCTGCTGACTATGCTTTCAAGGTATCGGATGGTCCCTATGTTTGGCCAGGACACTATACGCAAATTCTCCGTTAACGTGTCAGCCATGAAACAGCTTGCGGCTAGAGATTTTGAGGACCTCCTTCAGGTTAGTACTTGATTTTTCCCTGCCTTATTTTTTTACTGACTCGTTTGACACGCAGTGCTCCATTCCTGTATTCGACGGCCTTATTCCCGACCACAACAGCATTGTTCTCGACCTTCTTTACGACCTCTGTACTTGGCATGCGTATGCCAAGCTACGGCTGCATTCAGACACCTCTATTGCAGACATGGATTCCACAACAACCTCCCTTGGCAAGTCTTTGAGGAGGTTCAAGACCACTGTCTGTTCTGCCTATATCACCAAAGAATTGCCAAAGGAAACTGCAGCTCAAGGTCGTTGAAAAGCAGCCCTGGCAAAGAAGCAGGTGGAGACCGGGAGCACCAAACAAAAACAAACAGGTGGAGCATCGGGTGCTAAGAAGAAGCAGTTCAATATTAACACCTACAAGCTGCATGCCCTTGGGCATTACATTCGCTTCCTTGGTTTGGTTGGCACAACAGACAATTATTCGACCCAGATTGTATGTTTCTTTTTCTTGCTCATAAGTAAATTACTAACCATTTGCAGGGTGAACTAGAACATCGGCGTGTCAAGAGGTTCTACGCTCGTACAAACAAATCCAAATTTGTCAAGCAGGTGGCCAACCATGAACGGCGAGAGCAGATCATTCGCCGCATCGAGGCTCGAGTGGTGAAAGGTAAAGAGCCTCAGAAGCCCTCTGACTCTGAGCCCCCGCTGGTCACCTCTCCCAACACACACCATTTCATCTCGGCGGACTGCAGTAACTGGTTCAACGTACGAGAATGGATGAACAAACACAGCGGTGACCCCGCAGTCGACGTAAGTCATTCCAATTCTTTCTTACCCGCTATCTAACCATCATTCGCAGGGCTTTCTTTTCAAACTCAAGAACCACCTACTCTCCGTTATCCTAAACCGCCGGGATGACCAGTTCTCCAGCAAAGAATGCGCCAGTGTGAAGATAATCAACGATCGTATCTATTGCCACAAGGTCCTCAATGTTCAGTACACGTCGTATGACCTACACCGGTGCCAGGACTCTGTCAATTTGGGAAACCATCCCGACGTTATGGTTCTAGCTGGCGAGAGGGAGCCCGACTCTCACCCTTATTGGTATGCACGCACACTCGGGATCTTCCATGCTCGTGTTTACTACGAAGGTGATGGACGGTTGAGGGACATCACATTCCTATGGGTTTGCTGGTTCACGGTTGACACACGGTACAAGTTTGGGCCTGCAAGAAAACAATTACCAAGGGTTGGATGGGTCGACAGCACTGAACCTGGGGCTATCGGTTTTCTCGATCCGCAGCATGTCCTGCGTGCAGCTCATCTTGTTCCTGCTTTTGCTCTCGGAAAGCGCTCAGACCTCATGGCACCTACAATCACTCACTGGAACCAGGATGAAGGGAAAGACTGGAATAGACACTACGTATGCATGTAAGTCGCATGATCATTTACTGTATCTTCGTTACTGATTTCCTGCAGCTTTGTCGACCGTGATATGTTTTCTTGGTATGTGCCAGGTATTGCTGTCAGCCACACAACGCACCTTCCGAAATGCCACAAGGTACCTCAAGAGCAGCCAGAAGGTCAACCTATGGACGAATCCGAGCTTGTCGATGAGGAGATGGAGGTATCATCGGGCGAGGAGAATGAGTCTGAGCTCGATGACTACGGTTATCGAGACTCTGACAAGGAATGTCAGTCTGAGATTGCTTTTGAGGACAAGTCAGTAGACGACACAATGGACGTTTTACGTGCTGAGGGCTATGCTCACCTGTAACTTAGATGTTATGTATTGCACGCTCATGGACACGTATGTACTCATATAAAATGATGTTCTCCATTGTACAATGATCCCGCCCGATGACCGAGAGTGTACACGCCATTCCCAACTTGATATAGGTAATGTACATCTTATGTTCCATTGTCGCACTAGTGACTTGTGAGTCACGGCGTGAGGCAGGAATGAAGAGGGAACCGGAGTGACAAGTGTCAGAGGTGAGCTGAGTATTCAGTCGCAACGAGAGAACGAGAATAGAGTGTGAATTGTGTCCCATACAGACAGAGAGTGAGCCAGTATTTATACTGTACACGGGTGGCTGTATGGTAGATGTGAAATACAGAGTCCTTCGAGAATGTTTGTAGTCGGGAGTTTCAAGATTTGGGAAACAGAAAAGAGAACTCGGAAGCTCGTGTGGTACAACGTCATGGGACATAAAATGTCCAATATTCGGGGCAAACGTAGTAAAAGAAATGAGTCATGGAGTGTAACGGTCATGGAGGCTACATACGCCCTCCCGGAATTTGAGTAATTTCGAATCAAGGAAACAAAAATGGATAGTTTGGGGAGAGTAGAAAGTGTCCGTAATGAAGTCAAAGCGTCAAAAAGGAAATCGGTCCGAAACTGAATAGAGAAAACAAGCGCTCGGCCCACGAGGCCGTTCTGTCAGCTGTCAGTCGACGAGCATGTCATCTTCAACCTTGCCCTTTCCCTTCGCATCCTTCTTGGCTTTGGCAATGATATTCTTCGCAGCCTGAACCCTAGCCAACACCTCCTTCTTCTTTTTCAACTCGTATGCTTCAGCAATCCTTCGTTCCTCCTTCTCTCTCTTCTGCACAGCATTCCTCTGCATGATGTTGGTGTATCCAGCCGCCGCATTGACCAAGGAGTGGAGAACTGTTTTACGGCCACGATCAGTCGTCAAGATGTCAGCGAAGATGTCCATTCCGAACATAGGGGCAATGGTGGATCCCTGGGAGATGCCAGTAGCAGCATGGTGCACGG